>OX578277.1:26107894-26775394 GCA_951217055.1 Gerris lacustris | reverse complement strand
CTTGAAAACCGAATTTTGGGGACCGTTGACAAAGCAAAGAGGCTTGCACCAAGGTGTGTACCATGATAATAGTACTGAAATGGAAACACTTATTAAGAGAAAAAAAGAAATGATAAATGAAAAAGCATTCCTAAATTATGTAATTTTAATAAAAATACAGAAAAAAACTTTTATTATAAAAATGTAATATTGTAAAGTTTTGCCGATTCTTCAATTTCTTCTTTACATTTTTATCCAGTAGAAGAGATTTTTTTTTCTGAATCCATCTAATTTCTGAACCCTTGAAGTCAGCTGATATATTAAAGGTAAGATATCCAGAAATGTACAAGTTAAAACAAGTAATGTATCATATTTTTTCTTAGTTTCATTTATATCTGTTTCCATCAGTGAGTTTTTATATATTTGTTTTTTGCATTAGTCCAATTTTCGTTTTTCTGGATGGAGGAGTAGGGTTAGGATTCCTTGTTTTGTTAAACTTTGAGCGTTTTCGTTTTGCATATTTTTTGTTCTTTTTGCCCCCCCCCCCCCCCCCAGTTTTTGGCCCCTCACCGAAAGGCTAAACAGTGTAAACTGGATGTTACCATGGTAGACGGGGTAAGGGGAGGTTAATGTATGCGAACGATAAAAACACGGCCCCCTGTGCCAAAAACCACATCCTACAGCTTGCCTCATCTCTCTCTAGCGGAACTTCAGTATAAAACAAAGTCGAAAAACTGTGGTAAACACAGTGCAACACTTGTTGTAGCTTAAACTGGAAACGTAACACTCAAAACACGCATTCCAATGTTTTGTTTAAGCTGTAACTTTATTAATGAAGACGTGATTTATCCTCATGGATGTGTTCAATATAAAACTATAAAATTATGTGAATGGGAGTTTAATCGTATACTATTCCTATCATGACATGATACTAAGTAAAAATTCAACTATTTAACCGTTTACTATTCCTATAATAACATCAGACTAAATCAAAATTAAATCGAGTAAAATAGACATGGTTTCACAGTCCTCTTTGTACGCTTGGACTGGGAGTATCCTGCGTGCGTACCTTGAAGAGGCTTGTTTGAGTAAGGTTTCAAAATAGTTAAATAATATTTTGGACAACAAAAAAACAAGTATTAATACATACGTATTGTCTAAGTAACTGAACGCCGTAAGTAATCTTTATACTCCTAACTTAAAAAGTTAGCAAAATAATCTAAAAAATACTATACTATTTCAAAATAATATTCTAGAGAATACGTTGCACATAAAAATCAATTTCAGAGATTTAAAAATTAGTGATAAATTAAAGTCAAGTTTTTTTCACTTTCTCTCAAAATGTATCATCATAAAAATAACTCCTCCTCTGCGGGGAATCGAACCCAGCCTCCCTCCGTCCGCGTTTAAAGCTATTTTCAGACGTATTCTCTTGAACTTGATTTTTCTTGGGAAAACGGCTTCTATTGTTGGATTCGTATTAATATGGACTGCATTTTAGAATATTTTAATTACATTTTTTTCGGATAAGAAAGGAAACAGTCGATATAGAGATTTTAAGTAGAGTTCAGCGTTTTTAAGCAGTTTTGGTGTCTGTGGTTTGTAGTCTGTGCAGACGCGCGGAGCCTAAAAACCACTGTGCTGACTTCAATTATAATTGGCATACATGTTAAGAAAAATTATATCTCGATGTGAAATCGAGAAATAAATTTTGCCTCTGAATTTGGAGGCACCCAACCTTAAACTCTGAAGAAACCTGAAAAACATTATTTTTCGAAAACGGTTCCGACGATTTTTTTTAAAAAACATCTAACCATCTACTTTTCAAGATATTGATGAAAATAAATCTGATATATCATCCACCTGGAGAATATGTTTAAAAATAAATCAATTAAATAAGCTATTGTTGGATGTAGAAGCAGTAAAAATATCTATAAGAGAAAGTTTTGTTCTATTTTTCGAACCGATTTATGTATTATTTATTGCTGCTGCGTTTTTATTATACCTGCAAGGTCTATTTTAGAGTAAGGAGAGTAACAGAATACATTTGTTTTTAATTTAATAATTAGAAAGCATGATGTTGGTTCGAAAAATGACATATTCTCTCTGAATTCCAATAGAACTATACTTAATAAGACTTCTAAATACCTCTATTTGTCACTCATGTAGAGTAAATTTAATGCACTGACTTTCTTTGCGTGCTTAAGGATTACCCTTTTATTTTTTTGATTGTTCCTTTCATGTGTCATGTACATTTAGTAATATAGATGGTGGATTTATATAGTTAAGATTTTGGCATAGATAAATGAAGGTAATGTAACCTACCTAGTAATAAAATATATTTATTAGATGGTTACATATTTGAGTTACGAAATCCTCGTAGTATAGCTTTTGTTTTATTTCTCTGATTCAAATTAGTCATATAAAAGGAAACAGTTATTATCTTTTGGTGAGTTATTAGCTTTTCATATTAGTATTCTTGATTTATGTGTGAGATTTAAATTAATTTTATAGCTGAATCTTTTAACTTATTGTCTTTACTACGTTATAGCTTTTTTTTATTAACATTTTTCTTTTTGAATGGATAAAAATAAAAATGATATGTTTTGTGTTGTTTTTACTGAGGGAGGGAGGGGAGTGGGATGGTTAAAGAAACGTCAAGGAAATAGCAGTGGGTTAAAATAAACAAATAAACAAAAAAAAAAGATAAAAAGTACCCGCTCTCATAAACAAATGTTGAATGGGATATCTTCAACAATACCCCCACGTATAACACCAGTATGAACATGAATCCGAAATCCTTGCATATGTAGATTATATGTTGTAAGGGTTTCTAGGAGAGGATTTTACGTATGTAAAGATGTTGATCCTTGTACATATGAGAGGAGTTATGTAGATTTCGGGGTTCAGGGGGGTCCGAGGCGAGGGTTACGCCATAATCCCACGGGAGGAATAGGGTCGACTCTCCTTGCCTTCTATCCGAGCATTGTTCCACAGATTTAGGGTGGTCTGCCGAGGTAGGAGGACTCGCTAGAGAAGTTCGAGGTTTGTGGACCAGAACCGACATATTATATCTACTCCCAGGGAATATTCGTCCCCTACCTCGATGTACATTTCGCCCAGCATTTTGAATATGTATTTCGTCTCGGTAACAATAAACCCCTCACCGCTGTTGTTCATATAACCACTACAATAAAACGCGCTATTGTTATCTTAGAACAATTCATGTGCACTCAACATTTATAATGATTTACACACAGTGCTAATATATTATAAAATTATTTAAAATTAAAATATATATATTCAATATCTAATGGTATTTTGTTCTGTTCCCAGGTTCGTTGTTTCCTGTATCCATTTAAGACTGGCACATTTTCCAGGTACTTATTACTCTCCGTAAATTTATTTTTTGGAATTTAAAGGGTTTTCAGTTTTATATTTTTATATCTTATAATATTTGAATATTTCAATTCAAATTAAAAAAATATTGTTTTGTTTAAATTTCTCTTTCTCTCTCTCTCTCTCTCTCTCTCTCTCTCTCTCTCTCTCTCTCTCTCTCTCTCTCTCTCTCTCTCTCTCTCTCTCTCTCTCTCTCTCTCTCTCTCTATATATATATATATATATATATATATATATATATATATATATATATATATATATATATATATATATATATATATATATATATATATATATATATATATATATTTTTTTTTTTTTTTTTTTTTTTTCTACACACCTAAATTATGCTAATATATATTATATTATTATTGATGATATTATATATTATTAATTTAAAACATCAGAAACAATTTTTTTGAAAAATTAAACTGAAATAAGACATGTAAATTTTAGTGGGAGATAATAATATTTACTCCTAAAGCTTTATTACCACTTTCATTCCCTTGCTAATTTTAAATTGGTTTCGGTTAATTTAAATTTAGGGCTTTCCAGAGTGAATTGTGTTACAAGGGTTTTATTGCTTTTATGGTCATAAAAGTAAGTAGTATCTTTCGATAAGGGACCCATGGAGACAAGCACTCAATTAACTAATGAAATTAAAAATAAGAAGGATGAACCAACGTATTTTCTGTCTTCAAACCTTCTCCTCGTAAATCTTATTTTAATTTCAACCTTGTTGCCCTGCTACTTCTATCGTTTCCTTCTTGTAAATCCAACTTAAATTGATTCTTCTTGTAAATTAATTTCTACATATATTATTCACTAAAATCTATTGTTCTTTAAATCTAATTCAATCTATACATTATATTTTCTTTATATTTATACATATTTATATTTCTTCTTTATAATTAATTATATTTCATTTTACCTTTTTTATAATATTATATTAATGATACTCGACTATTTTTGTAAATTCTGATTCACTCTATTCTCCATAATTAATATTTCATTTTTTTTTTTTTTAATATTCTGTTTCTTTCTATCTCTTTAATAAGTAGAATTGCAATTCATTACTCTCCAAAATCCTATTTCAATATCTAAATATATATATATATATATATATATATATATATATATATATATATATATATATATATATATATATATATATATATATATATTTGTATTATAAATCCTAATTATATCTCTTTTTGGAAATCTAATTTAAATCTCTGCATAAGATTATGATTAGTTTTCTGGCTTCTTAGATATCAACTACTATAACATCTAATAGCATTTTGTTTTATTTTTATCCTGTCTCATCAAACAAGTTAAATTAAATGCCACTACTTACCTATTCCTATTTAATCAACCATATTATAAATTCTGCTCCAAGTTATTCTTGGTATAAATTCTAATTCAATCTATTCTTCTTGTAAAATTAATTATAATCTATCATTTTTGTATATCCTATTTTTTAAAAAAAATACTTTTTTTTCTTGTATGTATAAACCCACACAACGATCTAGATACTAAAAGGGACAAAACCAACAATCTACGTTTATATACTACGTTTTTAAATTTTTTGTCATAAATCATAAATTTGAAACCCGTCAAAATGAAGATTGTAAATATGTGATATAGCAAAACAAATAAAATTACTTGAGGATTTTTTCCGAACAAACTTTCTATAAAGCAAAATTTGCTGAAAACTAATTAATTTCTGCTGAAAGATGGCTAAAAGTATTAAAATAATGCATTTTCATCGTGTTCTGAGCTATTCTAAAACTTCAAATGTCTAGCTACTCGGGAAGTTAGTTAAAAATCGATTGCAAGATTTGTACTGGACAAACAAACAAACAAGAAAGCAAGCTAATAAAAACGTAGTAAAATAAGTTTAATAATTACTTTTTTACTCCATTCAACCTCCATTCCTCTTTTGACACATACATTTTGCAACGTAAATTTTACCCAATCTCTTCCATTAGTGTCTATCTAAAGGCACCACGTTTCCAGGTCTCATTTCCTCAGCGCGACTTCTTTCGAGGTCCTTACTTCCTTATCATATATTCTTACTTTTCCTTACTTCCTTATCATATCTTCTTACTTTTCCTTACTTCCTTATCATAGCTTCTTACTTTTCCTTACCCCTATTATCATATCTTCTTACTTTTCCTTACTTCCTTATCATATCTTCTTACTTTTCCTTACTTCCTTATATCCTCCTGGTACGGGAGGTACCCCATACCAGGATTTTATTTGACTATACCGTCATCTGTTGATTTGTCCCTTTTCCGTTTGTTATCAGTAATTGATACATCTTCAAGTTTAGACTGTTGCCTTATCCAGTTTTACTTTTCCTCTCTTTCCTCCTTATCTTCAGCATAATCCTCTCCATTCTTTTCAAAGATACTCTAGTATCACAAGTTTGACTACACTTTTCCATAGGTTAACTTTATCCTTTTTAAGTCTATTATAACTTCATTTGACTGTTCTAGCATAATTAATTGTATGTAAATACTTATTACGGTAAAAAATCGTAATACAATTGGAGTATATAAATATCCCCCCTAAGTTTAAAAAATCGGTCCGAGACAACTCAGACAAACTTTCTCATATACGAGTTTATAATTACATAGCCCAGTGTTTCCATTTATTAGTTTTCAAATGTACATTTAATTATTATTAAACATTTCATCAAAATTTATCATAAAAATAACTTTTCCTGGGTGGGGAATCGAACCCGGGCTCTCTCCGTCCGCGTTTTAAGCTTTTTTCTCAGGAACTAGATTTTTCCCGGGAAAACGGCTTATATCGTTGGATTCGTATTCAAATGGACTACATTTTAGAATTTTTTAATCAAAATCGTCGGAACCGTTTTCGAGAAATATTTTTTTTTCACGTTTTTTCAGAGTTTTTGGGGGGGCAGCGCCCCCAAATTTGGAGCTAAAATTCATTTCTCGATTTCGCCTCGGGGTATGATTTTTGTGAACATTTGAACATGTATGCCAAATTTCGTCAAAATCGGCTCAGTAGTTTAGGCTCCAGGCGTCTGCACAGACGACAGACGACAGACGACAGACAGACAGACATTTTTTAAAAACCACTTTTTTGGACTCAGGGGACCTCAAAACGTGTAAATCCATCAAAATCTCAAAATCGAATTTTCGCGCCATCACAATACTTTCTCTTTATATGAGAAAGTAAAAAGAGAATATAATTAATTAACAGAATATATGAGTAATGAGGTTGATAATGTTTGCTGTGTGTAAATTTATACATATTTTTTTGGTTTCTAATTAAATGAAAAACATTCTTGGTAGCTCGTTAATTAATATTTATTTCCAAGACCTACAAAGAATTTAAATTAACATAATTTTAAAAGGGAGGGTAAAACAATGTGTTCATTTAAATATTCATACATACGTATATATGAATTATATAACAAATTTAAAAAGTTGGTTTGGTTTTGTGTATTTTGATATGAGAAAGAAATTTACTCTTTAAATATATATATATATTTATATTAGTCCAGTCAATAAAGACATTGTAGAGTGCATGAAATAAGCCACATTTTTTGACTTCAGGAATTTGTTAGGAGTAGTTAGGAGGTAAACATACTAAAAGTCCCGCCTTTTAGTTTGTTTTACTGATTAGTCATCATGACAAACGTCGTGAAGGTTATGTGTGAAGATGACATTATAGATTTAGACATTAAACAATAGTTAATAAATGAAATGTGTATTAGCACCAAGCTTATTTACTTGTGCTTATCACTTGGGCAACACTGGAGGGAATCATGAAAGTTCATGATTCCCTCCTTTCTCATTACTCCCTGTTGAGCCCAACCGGGTGGAATGAGCTACTTTCCTCCCTGTAAACTAGGGAGGAAAGTTCACTTTTTCTCCCCGCTGGAGGTAAAAGTATTTTACATGCCTGTTTAAATAGTACTTTTTACTATTTATGTAAAGCTTTATTGAAATAGATTTTCTTGAAATTTAGGTTGCATCGTTCTTGAAGTCATTAATTCGATGTATATAAATTTATATATACATATATATCTCTTCTATTCACAGAACTACTAGTATAAATAAAAATATTAGTTATAAGGTATAGCATTATTAGTAGGTATAGTATTATACTGCTGGAACTATACTATGACAACTGCTATTTATTATTGTTTAATGTCTTAGCAAAGATTTATGTGTTTGTTATGAGTCGTTTAATTCATGTTCAGTTGGTGTGTCAAGGAAGACATTATTCCTAGCCTGCGGAAGCCATGTTGATTCAAACGTGTTCTTCCGCGTTGCCATTGTAGCATGTGTCGAGGTGTCAGACTAGGTCAGAGTTAAGTTGTCCGCTTTGCTCGGTACTACTGTATTATTTATAGTTGGTCACGTAGCTGCACTATATTTCTCTACCGGATATTTTAAACCTTACGGCCGGTTCACTCGCTTTCTCCGACTTTATTTCCCCCTTTCCCGCTTCCACTAGTGGAAGATGTCGCTAATATTACGTGCAAATTAGATCCTCTCCCTTGACTAGTTGAGAATTCCGGCTCTGAAACTCGGAGATTGTTTTAGTACAGAACGTACTAGTGAAAGTGTACAGTGGAACATTACTACAACCAACGTATAGTAAAGAACCAGAAACGTGAACAAAATGCTTAACTACAGTTCTCCTCCACATTCAACCCTTCCTTCCTAATATATCATAACCGCTCCTGATGTATTTGTGCAATGCACATATTTTTTTATTATAGTACCTACATTAATTATATCTATTTACTATTTTAATTTAATGATGTTTGCAGTTGTACTTTATACCCGAGTATTATTCAAATCGACCAGAGACATAGTTTCTCACGATAGATAAGATTAAATAAAATTTTATATTTTCATTACTGCTAAAAACTAATTCTAAATGTCTATCTTTAGGAAATGAACTCGATACAACTACATTGGTTATTAAGTCCTGCATCCACCAAAAAAAAAAAAAAAAAAAAAAAAAAAAAAAAAAAAAAAAAAAAAAAAAATATATATATATATATATATATATATATATATATATATATATATATATATATATATAAAATATACAGAGACGGGACGTTTATGACTTTTATTTTTCCATTTCATGACCTTTATTCTATGACTTTTATGACTTTTATTATCCTGTTTTATGACGTTTATTTTAGAAAATCGGTTGTTTTATGACCTTTTAACCCAAAGTATGACGTTTATTTTCTGTGAACATTTAGCCTTTATGTGAAGCATTTCGTTATTTTGGAGGGAAACAGTTCAAAAAATATTTCATAAATACAAAATTATTTACAATATATGTAATAAATGATAATAATTAGCAGAATGCTTCAACATTGTAAAAATTAATCATGTGTTGTTCTATATTCTCCAGCGTTAAATTGGTTCTTTTGTCCGTCCGTAGAATTTTAAACTTGGAAAAAGACCTTTCGACGTCGGCAGATAAGGTGAGAGCAAATTTCATGCATGACACGTCATTTGCTTTTGCTTTTTCAACCAGGCAGCTATGGCCTGGGCGTGTTCCCACCCAGGATTCCTTGAGAGAACAGCAGTGAACTTTTCTTTCACCTTTTCCCCCACTCTTCCAACACAATCGGTACCGCAAAAGGTCTTGATTTTTGGTACGCCGTTTGGAAATAGCATATCCTGTTTTTGCAGACCTTCTATTATGTCAGGAAATGTCCCAAAGTTGTCGTATATTATTAATATATATATATAATAAAAATCTCAATAATTTCGATAAGAATGAATACTCAGCAAATGCTAATTTGAATGGGACTTATGAGTATTTTTCTGTTTGGAAATTTTCTAAGCTTTGTAACGATACTAATACCATTATTCTAGCATTCATATTTTAAGAGCAACAATTCATTTTATGAGACATGGACGACACCCCTCGAAAATTCGCTAAATTTGTTCTAGTGGCAGAACGGTTGAGAATTGACCTATGGTATATCATCTGTTATTTTGTTCCATATGAAGTGTATTAACGCCCTATAACTTTTCCAAACTTAATCGCCAGTCACCCTGTATATTATATGCATTTATATAACATAAAATGGAATTGATTGAAATAATCATTTATAAATTTCATAATTATTTGGCGTAAAAAATTAATCAAAATGATACATAAGGTTTATACGTTTATACTAACATTATACTTAATTCTGTTGATTCATTAATTCGAAATATTGCAAAAAAGCTCGATTTTTGTTTTAACACCCATGAAGACACAATTATAAGAAAACATCATAAAAAGATCATCACAAGATAAAAATAACTTTATATATACTACGTTTTTAAATTTTCCTTAGCTGTCTCTGGTCGTGTTTGCTTACAATTGATTTTGAATTTGACCGCCTAAATATTTAAAAATGTTAGTGATTTATTGACTAATAGTAATAATTTGGTAAATCTAATTACTGAAACCCGAAACCCTAACCTAAAACCCAGTCAAATTGTGGTAGATTTTGAGCAAGCTATACATTTAGCTTTCAAAAATGTATGGCCTGAAACCACATTATATGATGTCGGTTTCATTTTACACAATCTTGGTATCGCCGCATTCAGCAAGTTGGGCTATCTAAAGAGTAGCCCCCCCCCCCAAATTAGAGACATATACATTTTTCGATATTCCCTCAGAGTATGATTTTCCTAAAGATATCTAAAAGATTTCTTTGAAATCGACTCTCGCATCTACACAGACGAAAAACGCACAATGCGCCTCAAGCCCTTGGAACAGCCCTGGGTTTAGTTTTCACTCAGACTCCGCCCGTCATTGTCTTTTAATTCCTCCCTCTACGTGCTTCCTAGCTTTGCTGGTCGAAGTTCAGGATGGTGGATCCATTAGTATAGATTAGGTTCGATTTAATTATTTTATTATATCTTCTTGTCACGGTTCCAACTCCGCTTGAATAATATGAAGTCTTTATTTTAAGTACGTTTAAGAAAAACTTATAGCATCCTAGTTCTTCTTGATAAACATCATTGTTCATCCTTGATCACGGTAATTTCTTTCCTATGAGCAGGCCTCCTGGACGTTGCTGGTTTGTCAAGGCTGGATTGAACCATAGATAATATTTTAATTTAAATCAAATTATAATTGACCATAGATAATATATATGTCAATTTATTACAAGTCTACGTTGCTGCCGAAGCAAACAAGTAAGCAAATTGAGCTGCTGAAATACTTTTCACAGACAAAGAATGGCAATGAAGGTCTTCTTTGTGCTCTTTGTTGAGCTTTTACGTCCAAAGAAATAAGTTTGATGGAGAGCCAACCACTCTCCAATACAAGCTACCCTTGCCCTCTGCCCAGTCTTAGTATCCCTTGTCTCAGATAAGCTGAAATACAGAGGAATACCAAGTCAGCCTCCACAGTATAGATTAGCCGGGCTTATCACTTCATGTGGGGAAACGCCGAGAGAACGAGTCATGGCTCAGACAGCCTATTCATGGCGGATGCACCTTCAAAAATTAAAAATAATGCTGATACAAATGTGTCAAGTTAATGCCAACAGCGTATTCCAACAAAGATAACTTTGAGACTGTAAATTGAAATATTTAGAGTGCTATTTGCCCTCATAACCGCTTAAAGTACATTGATAGTTGCATTTTTCACTAAGGGTTATTGTATAAAGATGATGTGAGTGAAGAAGAAGATAATTTTTGTAAATGAGTGGATTGAGAAAAATTGCTATCAGAAGGATCGGATAATTAGAAAAGTTCAAACTCACAGATTCAACTGCCAACTAGCATTAGACAGGATACAGTTTGACCCAGGACGAGTTTTACTTGGCAAATAAAGAGATAGAACTGTAAAGAGATAGTAACTGTTTTTTTTTTTATATACTCCAAGGTTTTTGAGAATTCTATATAAGGACATTTCCACAACTTTGTATTTTTTTAGTTTTTAAGTTTTAAAATAACCGAACTTTTATAGTCCAAGAACCTTATTGGAATCAAGTTTGAGAATGGTCTTAAATCAAGTCAAGTAGAAATGCAAAGGAAGTTAAGAGCCCAAGTGTCTACTCCGTCTTTATATTAAATCAAGTTTTATAAACTTGTGTCTGTTTCTCGGTCTGTCTTTCAAGTCGACTTTTTGATTTCTCCGAAGTCCATTCTCTTCCTACAACTTTCGCCTTTAAAGTTTTATCCTCGAGCTCCTTTGTACTTCGTCAAATTATTTCTCACTTTGAGACTGTACAAGTGAAAAAAAGCTCCTTTCATAATGAAAAGAGTTTTAGTTTGTTATTTTCTCTTCTTTATAAAAGTCTGAAAAAGTTCAGGTTTGGACTTCAATACAAATAGAAACTTAAAAACTATAAATATTCAGGTGAAAACTCTCATCGAAAATTACCCAGGAAGAATAAAATCTCAATAATATTGAGATTTTTCCTTCTCGAAGAGAGCAAATTTCCTCTGTAGAAAAGAGCCCTTTCTTCCTAAATTTTGCAGTCAATACTCACAGACTGAATTCCTAAACTGATCTTTTATTTATCATCTAATTTATCACGCTCTTTAAAAATAATTAAAAGTATTTAGCTAAGATGATTAGCTTTTTTTTTTAGGGCAGAATGGAATCGTTTGTAATATGAACTTTTTATCCTTAGAAATTAAATTAAAATCCATTACATAAGTTAATTATTTTAATTTAAACTCTTTTTTACCACTAAACTAAATTTTCAGGTGGTAAAATATAAAATTTATTATTTATTATATTTTCTTGATTAAGTTTTATTTTAAATTATAGTTTAATGCTGCTTAGATTTACTTAGCAGTTAAGTTAAAATGTACCAATTTATCTAATTATCTTTAACTATTTATATTTAAACTATTTACGACTATTTGGGTTTTAAATAGTTAACCCTTTTGCTCACCACAGAGGACAGTAATTTTCAAAAGCTCCAATTAGCTTTGGACCACTGGAAGTGGGCATATGACACTATATGCCCTTATACTATGATTAGTTATGATTGCTACCACAAGATTGTACCACTATCTAATTACACAAGTAGGTTTTATAAAATAATAACCAGGCTCAAATCTTATGTCACAAGGCCTGTTGCTGTGCTCAGTTTTATTTATTTTTTTTTTTTCGGTTGATACGTATGAAAGTTTTAAACTTTGATGATTTTTGTATTGGAAAATAAGCGTTCAAGCTAAAAGAATATATAAAAAAAATTGTGTCCTAATTTAGTTATAGGAAAATGCAAAAAGAAATAAAAAAAACAACCTTCTCTTTAAGAGATTTATAAAATTTGATGAAGGTGTTTCATCTGATATGTCAGATTTATAAGATGGTAATGAATATTTACCAGAATATTCGATAAATATTTTTTCTGGGATAAAACCATCAAAAAATAAGGTCGGCCCTCTGGTGGTTCACCCGGAGAACCAAATTATACCGCGTGAGGAAGTCTGGTACGACCACAATGACCATTTACCAATATATTATGGGGATGTAAAAGATGTAGGCAGATATAAAAAAAATATTGGCTGCACTATTGTTAACGTGTACATTGCGAGAAACGGAAATTGTTTCCCTACACGTATTTATTTATGCATTTATAACTTTTTTGATTTGAATATGCCATCTTTTGTGCATTAAATATAAGTTTGATCCTCTAAATGTATTTGTGCTCTAGAGAGGACAGTTAAATTCTGGGCCCCTGCGACAGTCCGACAGACCGACAGACACGGAACCAAAAAGGTTCCCTGATGTCTGAAACGGACTTCTGTCTTGGAATTTTTGAAATCGCAGACCTAAAAATTTTTCGTCCTTCAGAACGATCACATAGCTTCCGTTACCTTCGGTCAGCTCGGAAGCAAAATACAAATAGCCAAATCATTGGGAGAAAAAAATTAAGTTTTCATAATTCGTGAGAGAAAAGGTTAATTGGGGTTTTTTGAACAAAATTTATATTTCTTAGGAAGGCAGGGGACAGAAGACAGAAAACAAGAGACTGGAGGCATGTCCTTTCACAGAGCCAACTAATTACGTTATTATAACCAACTAATATTGTTTAAACACCAAACAGATACGGACTCATGCCTCTAAATGAGGTCTTGTCTCCTGTCGCTTGTTGCCTGTCATCTGTCCCCGGTATTTTTGGTGTAAAATCCACCTTAAATAATGAATGACCTAAATAATTTTCTTTATGTCATAAAATAGTTGTTGGAATTGATTAGGGCGAGGCGTTTGAAGTTCGGCTGAAGGCAAAGTCCCGGAACATTACAACTTTACAAAAATCATGTTGAGTCAAACGGTTGATTCAAAATAAACATTTTATGCAACTAATATCTTTATAGCAATATCTTATAGTTAGAGAATATTTATTATTTCAATATTTGGAGAAGGTTATTTTATATTTGCTAGTAATTGCTCCGTAATTATTAACTTACACGCTTACGTTAAATAATATTTGTTGCATATTATATACAATGAAATACACACACACACACACACACACACATACACACACACACACACACACACACACACACACACACATATATATATTATATATATATATATATATATATATATATATATATATATATATATATATATATATATATATATATATATATATATATATATAATAATATTGTGCCAAAATACTTTGTTAATATGATATTATTTGGATTTCCGTGATTTACTCTAGAGAATATTTTGTTAATGCATTTGTTAATTGATAGGTAAATTACCATCAAACATACCAGTAAGAATATCTATATCCCACAAAGTACCCTTAATTCTTATGTCTATACCCCCTCCTCGTGTATAACACCTAATGTTACAATTCCTAACTAGTAACTTATTCCGCCTACTGGAGAAGCATTTTAAATGTGAACTTTCAGCAAAAGCAGAGGTATTTTTTCTTCTGCATCCCTTCCCCGGTGTTTTATCACTTACCTTGGTGTTTCTCTTTAGGATCTTTTTAGGATGCCCTTAACCAAGTATTAAGTTCCCAATTTGAGAATAGTCTGAGCTTAATTCTTCTTCTTATTTACATTGCCCCTATTTCTAGAGATCATATTTAAATGAAACAAATGTTTGATTGATATCAATATTATGTTCAATAAATCAATCATTTTAAAGAAATGGTGGTCCCAAACAAAATACACTTATGTAAAAAAATAAGTCAAGTCTCCCACTGTCCAAGTAGGTTCTACTAGTTCTACTTTGTCCAGTGCAATTAAATGATGTTGTTTGTTTGTCCATCGCTTGTCACGCTGCTTGTCTAGTCTTTTGTCCTTAACCAACTCAAACATTTTCTTTCTTAAATCATTATAGAAATACTTCGTTGAATGGGGTACGTGAACGTTGTAAAGATTCGTCTTTTGACTTGTGATATGAAGAAGGTTTTGTTGAGTAAGTCAGTGGTTTGTAAGCTGGATGCATTGAGTCTGAGTATTGTAAGTAGAATACACAAGGAAAACTTGTCTCTTGGGTCTACACATGAAGCTGTCTCTAGAGACATAATCAACTCTTCAGCTGTGCAATATGGAAATAACTAACTATTCTGAATATAAACTAGACCTGACAACAAAACACGTTTCTACAACTAAACCAAACTATTTCACTGTTTGTTTTTATTCCAAGCTTCCAAGCTTACCGAATTGTCACCTGAACCTATATTTCCATACCACTATACTGTCCCACACGCATGGGAATTGTTACCAGTTTACATAACTGCTGCTTGTTTTCAAGAGCAATATTCAACCTAACTTTTGACCAATGTTTATTCTATGTTTATTTATTTAATCCTGTGTTCTAAACGGAGATTGTTAGATCCTTATTCAACAAACTTGTATTTTATAACCAAGAGATGAAGCGAGAGATAATATCTTATCATATCATGGATATGCTAGCTATGCTATGGGTGCATGATATGAATACATTATATGAAGTGTCTAGACAGCAGAATAAATTATATTATTAAATTTAGCTGAACTCCTAACTGAGTTTGATAACATCTTTAATAGATACATAATATTTGGACAACATGCCAATTTAATAATGCAAGTAACCTGTTAAAGAAAAAAAATTATCATATGATATAGCTGCCTTAAGTTTGAGTAATTTACTTTCGTCTTTATACATAATTGATTGTCTTTTCATGTTTGAGCTTGCTGTTATTATTCATGCTAAGCTAACTATTATTCAATATTAGATGCGTTATTAAACCAAAATATTGTTCGTGATTGGTAATAATATATGTAATTATTAATATTCATGTTGTCGATAACGGTTTGCATCAAACATTCACTACTGAGGTATGACATAGATTCGCGTTACACTACATAGAATAGAATAACTATAATAGGAGCCGATGAAAGATTTCACTCTATACCTCAACTGTCACTCTTTCTCCAAACCAGGTCCTAAGGGCATCAATTTAACATATTATAATAATCCTGACGCAGGTCTCTTTTAAACAAGTAATTTTGAGCAATATTGAAACCTAAGACATGAAAGTAGTAAGTTATGGGGGCAGGATTCTTCAGCTTGCACCGACTCTCTATTTTATTATTTAAATATCACATTTTAGTATGATGTATGTTAGTGGGATATTTTTGCTGACATAAGCATAGTGGGCCTGCGTCGTCTTGGTTTTTTTCGAGGTACTGGAGGTAGCATAGCCACTTTATTTTCTCTATACAGGGTGTTATTGACCTAAACCGATTTTTTTTGGGGTGAAACTAGATTCAAACCCTGTAAATCGAATAGTTTATTTGTATAGTACAATATACTTGAGAGTAACTCATTATTTGACTAGCAGTAAAGTAGTAGCTAAGCTATTTATTCATAAGTTAATAAGCTACTTTTTTTTAGTTATTACTTCGAACTATACTTATAAATTGAGGCTCATTGTGATCATTCCAAGAATTATACATTATTTTTTCTCCTAATTCAAAATTTCCTTATCATAAATACAGACATTAAGAAACATAACGGTCTCGTGTCCATCGACAAAATCAATGCGAGCGCCCATAGTTAAAAAAAATACGTGTGGTGTCGCGGGACACCCAGTATAGGAACGAAGTTCCTTACATTTTTCATTAAATATAAATGATAAAATCATACTCCTAAGTACGTATACATTGCTAACTACTTATACATGGTGGAGTTAGAAAAGAGACAAATTAAAAGTAACGTACTGATGTACCTAGCAAAAGTTAAGAAAAAATTAAAAGAAAATCATTATTTGTATCATTAAAGCAAGCGTCTTACTATAAATAAATATTAAATATAAGAAAGAAGTTGATCATGATGAGTTAGTTAAAGAGTATGTTGGATTAAAATAGGACTGTTTTCTACCTACCCGGCCTATTAATTTAAAATATACTCTTCCCTACTCTAAAGCTTCTGCTTGTATCCGGTTGAAATTTTACATGCCCGTTTCAATTGTACTTTAGACAATGTGTAAGAACTTTTATTAAAATCGTTATACGTTAGAACGGAAGATATCGGTAAAAACGTTGTTTTCTTTATTTTAAACGTTTGGGTCCACTTTAATAAATTTAGCGATCTATATCACTTCATAACAGTGTCGGTGATCGTTTTACTTAAAAAATATTTAAATAGTTGTTTGTCTCATTAAATAGATGAAGTTAGAATTTTTTCTTGGATTAAATACGCAGTGTTATAATAATATACCTAATGTATTGAAATAAGCGGAAGCACAGATGAATTTTACTTTTAACAAGACCGTGATTATATTTTCGATATTTACAAAACCAAGTGACATTTGACATATAACAAAAATAAACAAGTAACAGGCTTCCATGATAACATTTTTTCCCGTCTTTTTGAAGCTTACGTTTACGTGAGCGTTGGATCGATAGCGAACGCTTGGGCGGATGAAGTTTTCCAACGAACTCAGCCTGAGCATTGGTAAAATGAACATGTGTACCAAATTTCAACTAATTCGGTGATCTTTTATTCAAGTTATCGTCATCTGTAGATTTCGTGACTGGTTATTTGATTTCGTGGTGGTTTTGGTCGTTTTTTTGGATTCACTCCCGGGCTCCAGAACGTGCCATAAGGAACTTCGTTCCAAAAATATATTTTTGATGGAATTTTAGTCACTTTTTGTCTCATATTAATTCAATAGGAGAGCCTACACATGATTCAATATCAATTTAGACCATCTCTGCACATTACTTACTCTTGCGTTGCTTCACTCATATATTTCAATCGTGTAACTATTCGTCAAGTGATAGAGTGTGAGAAAGCTATTTGATACAGTAATTTGCAAAAGATTTTTCAAGAAGCTTTACGTTTGTATGCTAATATTTTTAGGGTGACAAATTTAGTTGAGGAAATTGTGCAGAAGAGGAAATAATGATCTACAACAAAAACCTAACAGTGATAAAAAAACAAAGTCTAGATCCCTTCCTAAAAAAAAGTCACTCTTGAAGTAGTGATATCTACATTGTGGCCAAGTCTGCTCTTTAGTCCATAATCACTTCACTCATACTTTCATGAGCTCTACTCTTTAATTTTTATTTCTTTACACTTGGCCAGTTTCTGACATAAAACAGACAATAGGCTGTAATAGGGCAGAGTGGTTAAGATAGGGCAGAGACAATAGGGCAGAGTGGTTAAGATTAGATGCTTCATCGAAACACAATATAGAATAATTTAATGAAAGATCTAATCTTAACCACTCTGCCCTTGTAAAAGCTATAATATATAATTTTGTAAACTAATGGATATTATTTTTTAACTTTAAGCAGTTGAAAAACAATTCTTTACCTGATTGCTCTTTTTGTTGGGGATATTTTTGCTGGCATCAGCATAGTGGGCGTCGTCTTGTTTTTTTTACGAGGCACTGGAGAGCATTGCCACTTTATTTTCCCTCTATATACATTATACCTACGAAGAATAAAACGGGTATAGAGAAAAGAACATTATATATTTCATTATTATTAAGATACAAATCGGTAAAAAAGTACACGCAGCAAATTAAAATAAAAAAGAAAACAAATAATGACATACCTTTAAAATACAAAGTGATGCCTTTTCGGTAATATTCTACACAATAACTAACTTTGAAAAAAGTGGTCACGTGACAAGGCACTGACTCATGTTATCAGCAAATAAAACTAATTTATAAAATAATAAAAAAGTCCAACTTAAAGAGGAAGCAGACAGAGATAAAATAAAAATTAAAATAATTTCAAGATAAAAATAACTTTTTATATACTACGTTTTTAAATTTTCTGTTGAATCGTATGTAATGTTGATAATATAATTATTATTGTTATATAATATATAATGTTAGTGAAAAAAAAAAAATAGTTCCAAATTTATTTACTTCACATAAATGACTACCATCTAAGAACTGATCTTAAACCTATAAAAGGATAAATCTTTGTACAACGGACCTCCCACAACACCAAATCTAAAGCATGCCATCGATATATTTGAAATAATATAATCGATAAATAATATAATCGATATTTCCTGTTTTACTGTCATTCAATGTTTATCTATCACAAATTTGAGACCCGTCAAAATGAAGATTGCGTAAATATTGGATATGGCAAAACAAATAAAATTACTTGCGAATTTTTTCCGAACTAACTTTCCGCACAGCAAAATTTGCTGAAAACTAATTAAATTCTGCTGAAAGATGGCTAAAAGTATTAAAATAATGCATTGTCATCGTGTTCTGAACTATGCTAAAAGTTTCAAATGTCTAGCTATTCGGGAAGTTAGTTAGAAATCGATTGCCAGATTTGTACCGGACAAACAAACAAACCAACATACAAACAAACAAGAATGCAAGCTAATAAAAACGTAGTAATAAATACCCTCAGAAATAGCGGGTGAATTGGTTCAAGAACAGATGCACTGGATTTTTACTCTGATTTTACGTTCTGATTACTTAACAAGTGCTACTTTTGTTATTGATAAAGTTTCGGCCATATTCCATGTATTTTTATGTACGTGTTATTGAGTAGAACAGGTATATATAAAAAACTTAATAACCAGATCTAAACTTTAGTGGAGTTACTAATGTTTAATTAATTTTACTATTGATAAAGTGCCGGCCATATTCTATGTTTTTTTTTATGTACGTGTTATCAAGTAGACCAGAGATATATTATAGAAGTTAACTACCAGATCTGAACTTTAGTGGAGATACTAATGTTTAAATCATTTTATTTTATCTGCTATTAGGTAGTAAAGAAGAGTAAGAAATGAAATAAACTTTGTACAAATTAGATGCAATGAATGGATTAGGAATGCGCATGGTTCCTGTTTCCATGAAAAAAGGTTTGCCCATTAGTTACTATCCATGGATTAGTTCCAGAGGTCGTTGTAGTAAAAATGGGTAAGATTTCCCTTACTTTATGTCTCTGTTCTCATCTCTGGTGTTTTTCTGGTACTTGGTACAGAATTGTAATCTGGGAAATAGGCTAATAAAAACTGGGAGAGTGAAGTAATAGTAGATTCAGGAATGAGAAGAGTATCCCTTACTCTTAGTTTTATTATGAGGCAATAAAAGAATAAGAGAGCCAACTGTACGCGTTTTATTTCACTATCTTTTTATTATTGACTCGGATTGATTCTCAATCTCCTTTGTTACAATTTTTCCTTTTCTTAAATCAACAATGCGTTTATCGTTTATATTGTTATGACTAAATCGATAAAAGATGTAACGCCGCACTGCTTTAGTATTACAGCTGGCATAAAGGAAAAATTGTAAAATGAGCTAAAATAAACTATCTAATGTAAATTATAAATTGTATCTCGTAACGTCTCACGTAAACTGGCTAATTTGTTTATTTTAAATTACAAAGCAGCTTTCAGCCTTCATAAGGCCATCATCAGTGCCTAGGAACAAACAAAAGTTAAACTAAGTACTGAAATCTACACAATAATAAAAACGAAACAAATAACTGTTAACAAATAAAAATTAGGTAAACATCATAAGTCAAACTAATAATTAAAAGACGAATAAATTAATAAACATTAAAAACGAATATAAGATTATAAAAAATATAAAAAATAACGGGGTAAAAAAATAAAGATGAAGAGTGAGAAAAGTGAATAATTTGTAAAACGAAATAAAAATAAAAAGTAATCAAGTAAACTAAAATAGATGCCAAAATATTCAAATAACTACGCGATAGCAAATTTATAAAATAGCGTACTGGAATGTGGAAGAAAAGGGGTTACATTATGTAAAGTAAATAGAAAGTTAATGATTGAGTCTAGTCTACCTCATATCGGAGATCAAGGTAAGACTAATACGGACTGAAATTGGAGCTACTGTTCTTAACAGCGAGGATCCATCTCCCCTTTCATTGTTATTTTTCTCTCCCCCCCCCCCCCTCTCCTCTACGTATACTTCTTAATATTTCTAATTCCCCAGCGAATCTAGTTCTGCCAATCTAGACCTTTCTGTGCGAAGTGGAGGAAACCTAACTTGTGCTGAGTGTTCATGTAATATTTAAGAAGATGCGGATTAGGGCCCTCGCACACTGGCAACTTCCTGCACTTCCAAGCAACTTTTAATCACCGAAAGTACAACACGTGATATCTTATGGTAGCCCGCACACGAGCGATTAAATAGTTGTGGCGATTTAAAAATTCCAACTTGTCCGATTCTTGGGGTGAGTCAACTGTTGCCGGCAGAATGAAACTTATAGGTTTAGACGTGTCTCCGCATACGGGCGATTAAAAGTTACTCTCAAAACTCAGTTCACGTTGTGTTCGCGCTCTTAAGTTACTGCTAATCTTTCGTCTGGTCATATCCATTCGTAAATTTGTATCCTGAAATACGATTTCTCAAAACATCCTCACTCGTGCAAAAATAATTATTAAATTTCTTTGGATTTTTTTTTAAACGGTCAAACAATTTGTGAAATTGTCCTTCTATCAGTCTTCAGCTGATTAGTGGATGGATTCAAAATGTTCTGTATACTTTTCCCTTTCTTAAAACCAGGGAAAAAACACATGCAGTTTCGATAAAATCCATTTTTAAACTAATCAACTATTTAGTTGCCCGTGTGCTCTTGGTAGAGGAGCGGGCAACTGCCAGGCGACTAAATTATTTAGTCACCGAGATTAAAAGTTGCCTTTGTGCGGTCGTGGGGCCACTAAACCTACTGCAAGTACGTTGTAATAGTTCCTTCGCTCTAGTTTTAAAGTTACGGCCCGTTTGTACAATATACTCAGCGTCGCAGTCACCACATGCTATAACGTATACACCGCTCCTATTCACATTATAAACTGGATCTTTTACGTAAATCAAACTTATAAATAATTAAGAATTATTGAATTTTTTTAGGGAATAACCAACATGAGTCACCTATATTGCTTTGCAAAAAGGTATTAAACAACATGAGTGATGAAACAATGCCTCTTTGAAATGAATTACTGAAAGGGAATAACTGTGAAATTTTTGGGAATAACCATTATTAGGGTTATGAAATGAATTGCTGAAAGGGAATAACCAACATATCCCTCTAATATTTTCATGCAAATAAATATTTCATGAAATTCAGCACTGATCTTATTAATTTTTATTTAATAATAAACCTTTGGGCTATTCAAAAAACTAATCTCTCCAAAATTTGAAACAGTTAGGTTTAAATAAAGCTATTTAATGTTGTTGTGAAAAATGGTTATGAAGTAGGTTATTCCTTTTTAGCTTGACACCATCGATATATAAATATAGGGCTATTAGTTCACCTAGACTTTCATTATTGACTGGAATTATTATTGATAATAATGTTTTCCTATCAGGAAAACAGTTATGAAAACGGTTAGTTATGTGGAGAGATAATTTATATTGTTCATCAAGATGATCTCCATATCTACAATATCACTAATGTGTTGATGAAATTTAGTCAATATTTTTACGATTGTGAGTTGTTAATAATCTCTACATGAGTATTAGTTTATATTTGTTAACTATTTCCAATTAGAAAATTAAGTAGGATGTACAGAAATGTTGAAAGATTTTTATAAAATTTTACTACATGAACATGAAAATCATTTTAAACATTTATAAATATAAAAGAGAAGTTGCTAAACTACATATTATAATGCTTAGTTTTTAAACTTATATTGTTTAATAATCTCTAGAACCACTTTGAGTTTTGTTATCAAAAGTATTGGATAAAGGTATTACCACAAAGTCTTAGATCCTCTCTATTCAGTAAACATACTCAGCTCAGTATAAAACTAAAAGCTTTTAGATTTTATACAACACTGTTGTAGAAGTAGGGATCAGTGTTCATTTACTGAAGTCTCGGTGGACATCTGTGAAGAGCATCCTCAGTTATTTGTACAAGTGTCCTGTATAGGGAGACACCAGTAGAGAAACTAAGTGAAAATTTAATGTTCAGTAAAATCCCTTGCAAGTTGAAATCTAAACAGAAAGTAGACACTGTCAAGACAAGACCAGAACAACTAGTTTCAATTAAAAACTTGGCTTTAACATTCTGTCCCTCACACTTGAACAAAACGTCTTCATCTCATTAATTTCTTCTTTCTATAATGTAGTCGTGTCCTCCTTAATGCTTTTTTAAAAAAATATTCTGCAGTAGGTTATAATATATTTTGCTATTTACTTATTCTATCAACAAATTGTTTCTCTTAAAAAATGGTAGAAATATCTTTCAATAAAGGAATGAGGGATTCTCCACTCGTTCCTGATTATTATGTGTAATTTTAATAACTTTAATTTTCCCTATTTATTTTATATATACTTTGGTACATCCAGGGGTTTTAAACATGATAAACTATAAATGATCTAATAATGAGTATTATTATCTAAAATATGTATTAGTGAGGCCCAAACAAATCGAAATTATAAATTTTTAATATTTGGGTGGGTCAACGGATTCTCGAAGTTTGAAAAGTTATATAATTTTGTAAAATTTTATGTATTTTGATAGCTAGTTCTAATTTTTTTCACTATTTTTACATCATAATGCAACTATAATTAACAATAATAATAGTGTGCAAAACAATATATTTGCTTATATCAATAATTTTTCAAACATTGGACAAACTATTGATACACATATATAGGAATTTACGTACAAACTCACTTCTAAAAGTTCTCCAACCCAGTTTACTATATCATTAATTTAATAGAAAATAATAATAATTTTTCATTAACATTTTAAATACACACATATTAATATAAAAGACTTATTTATTTGATATTATTGGACCATCATTTTCTACGTATAAAACTGTAAAGAAACAGTGAGGGGGGGGGGGGGGGAGGAGCTAAAGGGGATTAAGGGATATATATATAGAAACGATTAGTGTCTCAAACCCCTCTTACCGAATGACACGGGTTACCTTTTGAAATATAACTACCTCTTTTGCATTACCTACATTTATTGACACAATGAAATATTTCACGCTAGTAAGAAATGAAATAAAAAATTATAACGCAGGAGTGTGAACAAAGGCATCACATATAATAAAAATATTAGCTCAGAAAATCACAGTCATTTAGTCAAAAGCTTCAATGCAAACAATTTCAGAAAAAAAGAGTGCATTAGATTTGAAATTTAAAAAAAAGAAAATATAAATAAAATAGAGGCAGTCAAAAAAATCCAATAATAATTAATTGCTAAATTGCAAACAGTATTTATGTATGTCTCATATTTGAAATCTTCCTCAATTTGTCTCTGGAGGTCATGACTAATTTTTATAATAAGATATATACATAATTATTATCATTCTTGCGCATAATATATACTTCTACTGATTTTTTTTTTTTTGTGTGTAAAAACCTATCATTTAAGGGCGGGAAGATGATGCCTGTATATTTTATTAATTGATGATATTCTATTATGATTTTGACTAGAGCGTCCAACCGATCGTTTGATGCGGCCCCACCAATTTTCATTTCGAGCGTGTTAGTTACTCTTCTATACGCCTCACCTATCTGGTCTCTGCGATATATTAACCAATTTGAATCGGCACAAAACTATTTTTCGTCTTATTTCTCTCTTAAATTTAATACTCCTCATCCTCACAATATCGTAAGGAAATATTTTAACCTCGAGCACGTACATTAATAATTTTAAGACAAGTTTTAGTATTTCATAAAATACATTCCTTGGACAAGCCTATCTCGTTAAAATGCTTTCAGCAACTTCTTTATGTCGATAAGGTCGAAGGTAATCGTACAAAATACAACTGGGGCTCGCAGGTGAAGCATATTATACCATATTTAATTCAACTTTTAGCAGTTCAATGGTTGAAAAAAATACTCCTCAATATTAAACCACGAAGACTTTCTTGCTCTAGTTTATATAGGACGTTAAATAGTTTTAATCAGTCCAGCATTGTTTATCTAAATAAAGAGCTCTTTCTGTGTTCAAAAGGTTTTAGCTCAGATTCAAACCTCTGGATATATGACAGACTTAAAATAACAATAAAAGGAATAATGTATATTCTTAAAACTAACGAAGTCTGTCAGGCTAGCAAACTAAGGGAAGTAAAGAGTTTGGCTCATACAATGAGCCAGGTACAAGGTACAAGGCTCAGAGAACATCTTTCCTCCCTGTCCTCCTGGTCACTGATGTTGACGCTAGTGTTGCCTCTATTCTTGGCTTTAATAACCAAAAACAATAGACTTCAAATATATTTTATATCTTTACAAATACTCTCGAAATCAGGTTTATTCCTCTACGAATAAATAAACATCCCAACTAAACATAATAAACTAATAATATTTAAAAAGAAATTAGGAACTAATAAATTAAATATTAATAAATAATATGGATATTAAATACCTAAAATAAAATAATAATAATAAATTATATTAAAAATGATAATTAAAATCTATATATATAAAATTCTCGGCCACGGTGTTTGATCCCGAACTCCTCTGAAACGGCTAGACCGATTTTGATGATTTTTTTTTTGTATTGATCGGTAGGTCTGAGAATAGGATGTTATCTATTTTTTATGCCCCTAAGTGATAAGGGGGGCCCCCCAAAATTTTATTTTTTGATTTTTTTGACAAACATTTTTTGTTTTATTTTTTATAGATTTGGCATTAAAAAATACTTATAACCCTAAATTTTTACCTTTTTACCACCACTCAGTGATGAGATTGGGCCCCCCCAAAATTTATTTTTTTGAATTTTTTGGCCAACATTTTTTTATTTTATTATTTTATGATTTGGCATTAAAAAATACTAATAACCCTAAATTTTTATAACTTTACCACCCCTAAGTGATGAGGGAGGCCCCCCAAAATTTTATTTAAATATTTTTTTGGACAACATTTTTAAAATTAATTTTTTATGATTTGGCATTATAAAATGCTTATAAATAGGTCGTAAACTATTTTTATACCCTTAAGTGATAAGGGTCCCCCCCCCCCCCAAGTTTTTCATATTTTGTTTTTTGGACAACATTTTTTTTTTTTTTAATGTTTTGGCATTAAAAAATACTTATAACCCTAAATTTTCACTCTTTTACCACCAACCCCATTTTTTAATTGCGATATTAGTACTGTAATAATCTTCAACTCTCAGTGGATTAATGGAATAAATAAATAATTTATATGGCAAAAAAACGTTTGCAGGGTCAACTAGAATTAATTATTAAGGGCACTTGGTGCCATACAAATCTATCGATACAGTTTGCCTTGCCAACGGAGCTGTAAACTATCCAACAGAGTTTTTGAACTCATTGGATTTACCAGACATGCCACTGCACCATTTGCAACTGCAGGTTGGATCTCCGATTATTTTGATCGTAATTTGAACCCACCACGGCTATGCAACTACACGCAATTAGCAGTGGCGTAACTATAGGCCCGCGCGGGCCCGCATTGCGGGGGAGCCCCCAGTCCCAGGGGGCCCCCAAATCAACGACGAGGGGTTTTTTTTTTTTGCTCATCAATTTTGTTTGGCGAGGGGTACCCAAAAAGTTTTTGCGGGGGGCCTACGCCACTGGCAATTAGTCATTAAAAAAATTTATGAAAAACATTGTCGAAGCCAGTATTTTGAATGGCAAGTTCCGAGGCAAAAACGTATTGCTACCACGAATCTCTATGATTCCCACAGATGTGCCAATTGAATTCAAACGCGTTCAATTTCCAATTAGATTGGCATTTGCAATGACAATCAATAAGTTGCTAGGCCAAACGATGTCTGTTTGTGGCTTAGATTTGGGCACTCCGTGTATTTCACACGGACAATTATACGTGGCATGTTCTCGCGTGGGTAAACCATCCAGTTGTTTGTGTTGGCTAAAGATGGACTAACCAAAAATATCGTACACTCCATAGCACTTAGAGATTGATATATATTTTTTTTTAATTGTCATAATTAGAGATAGCAAATATGGATAACATTTTTAGGGTTTCGAGGTCATTCTGGAAACCCTTATGCTTTTGGTAGTTCGTACGTCCGTCCGTCGCATCTTGGAGTATATCTCCCGACCTACTGAAGCTATAGACTTGAAATTTGGTATACAAGTTAAACTTTTTTGGCCAAAAACAGTAAAGCTATTGCAGACTTAAGGCTGTAAGCTATTGCTTACATTCAAAATTTCTGCGATCATAGATAAATTGCGAATAAATCGCAATATTTTATATTTTTTTGAAATTTTCAAGTTGGGAATTATTTCAAAGGTATTGAAATGTAGATCACTAATATATATCGCGTTTCCAAAATGGTGGCCATTTTACCCCCGAAAAAATTAAAACAATCACAAAATGCACCCCCCCCCCGCACTACCCCATTAGGATAGGCCCTAAAAATAAGGCAAAAATACATAAATATACATCTCTGTGGTCCAATAACATTTCCGGGAATTGATTTAAAAAAGTCAAATTTTAGAAATTTTAGGAGGCCGTAACTATGGAGCCCCCAATATTTTTATTATTATAAAACTTGAAGTTGAGTATCATTTTAAAGGTATTGCAATTTGGTTCACAAAAATATATCGTATATCCAATGTGGCGGCCATTTTACCCCCAAAAATTTTAAAACAAAACGCAAAATAAATGTCTCCCCCCTCGCTACCCCATTAGGACAGGTACTAAAAATAAGGCAAAAATACAAAAATATGCATCTCTGTGGTCCAATGTTATTTCCGGGAGTTGATATAAAAAAGATAAATTTTAGGGGCCGTAACTATGGAGCCCCAAAATGTTATTAATTAGAAAATTTGAACTTTGGTATCTTTTAAAGGTATTAAAATTTGGTTAGCAAAAATACATCGTATTTCCAAGATGGCGGCCATTTTACTTCTAACAGAACCAAATAAGAGCATACCGAAGATACTAAAGGATAATAAATGCACATTTTGATTCTCAAAAATGAAACATTTTATACATATTTTAGTTTAAAAAAAAAAAATAATAATAATTTGGTATTTATGAATTTTTATGACCGTAGAAACTCTTTTAGTAACTTGCTGGCAAGAACTTGATTTATATAACTTTTAAGAGATATAATTTTAAATAATATATTACTTAACTTAATAAAGTAGGTACAATAAATTAAAAAAATGAATGGTTGGTGTTTTGTTATTTTGATAGGCCGTCATCTTCGACAGCGCTCCTTCTCTTTCAGTCATAGATCACGTCCCCACACACTTACAATAAGCTATTTATTTTCTATTTAACTACCAAAATATTCACTAGAAATAATTTATATGGCAAAACAACGTTTGCCGGGTCAGCTAGTAATACTATAAAATAATCAAATAAATTATTAGATATTGTATGTGTATGGCCATTATACAATGTATATGTATGTATAGATAAAAGCGTATTCAATTTATGATTAATAATATTATAAACACTATCAAGTAATATTTATGGTTTAATAAATAAATTAATATGTAATTAACTATTTATGGATACTTATTAATTCAGCGCAAAGCGATTTTTCACCTATGTAACATTTTATTTAATTTTATTTACTTGTGTCTTCAACCACAATATACACAAGTTAAAGGAGTATAGCTTTTATTTTTTATTATGTTATCATTATGATTTTTTTTTTTTTAAAATGAATGTACAGCAACTCTTTTGTATATATCCTATAGAAATACATTTACATTTCAGCAAATATATTTCTTCTTCCTATTCTTAGTGCATTATGATAAAGTAGTTAATAATCAAGTGGGTTCTTAAGTGGTAAATAGGTTAATACACAAAGTTTGAGTTTGTAATAGGAAGTATAAATAGAAGAGAAGCAATTATTATAAAAACTATTGTTCTTTGTTAAAAGTTAAAGAAAATATGGCGAAGATAGAAGATAGTTAAGTAGTTGAATGGAAGAAATGGTACTGTATAATTGGCTGAATATCTAAAAAGCTAAAACCAATAGAAGAACTATTAATAAAAGGAAGGCATTTCTACTGGTTGACTAATAGCTGTTAGCTAAATAATAGCTAAATTTAAACAGATAAATTACGTTGATGAGAATATTGCTCTCTTTGCAACTAATAGTTGATTATTGAATTATAGAAATGGAGTAACAATAAAGATAATTAATGCATGTATCGATCATTGTTGCTCTGTGGAACCGCTGACTACTTTATTTAGCCACAGTGTTTTAATTATTGTTTTTATATTTATATTTTTTTTAACAAAACTAGATACCTAGTTCCTTATTTACTTTTATTATCTTATTACTCTCGGTTATTTACTCTTCTAGTATGAGGCCACCATACACTACAGTATTCTCACAACTAGAATTAGTGCGTTGACAGCGCGGGAAATTGAGTGACACACAGATTGGCCAACCTCTCTGGGGGAAAAAATAAAGCCACTACGAAGCCCTTTTATATGGTTATCCAGAGGGCCTCTCCCCTCCACTAGAGACATTTATCTTTGCCTAGTTGGCCCGACCTTTTGTCCGGGAAAATCTCGACCTCACATTGGCTCGTCATCCCATTTGCTAGTTTTTCCCGCGCTGTCAACGCACTAATTCTAGTTGTGAGAATACTATAGTACTTATTTATAACGACGACTTTATGTGACCAGTCAATTCTGGTATAAGACAAATTTTCGATTCTATGTTGTTACTGTAGCGAAAAATTACACTCGTCACAACCTAATACTATTTATTGCTTCATAGCTTAATGATGCAACGGAAGCATAGTGATCATTCTGAAGGCAACATATTTTGTATGTCACCGAATTTAAACTTTCCTGGAAATCTGTTTCATGCATCAGGGAACATTTTTGATTATGAGTTTTGGTTTCGGTATGTCATCTAACATTTTTGCAATATCATAAAAATTGGAATTATCGGAAAAAATAATATGTTAACATTAAATGGGTGTTTAATTTCATTGAATTACAAGGCTAGTTGCCACTTCACATATGCAGCTACCCATTTATATGGCACGATCGTGGAACCCCTTGCCGGAGTCGGGAATCGAACCCGGAATTTCCTGCATAACAGGGACTGGGGAAAACGGAATTTAAACAATCACTTACTGAACAATTTTTAAATATTTTAGTAGATAGAGAGTGACGTCAGGATCAGTATCAGTATCATTATATTATTAAGTAGCGCATTATTATTATTATTATTATTATTATTATTATAGAAGAATAAAGTTAGTACAAAATGTTTTGACAGCTGATAAACCTGAACAATGCCTCATTAACATCAAACATGTTGAGACTCATTATAAGGCTATTTTTGAACATCCTAATGAGCAATTTCGGGACACTTAAGAACTAACAGTTATCCAAGATAATATTGTTTCATTTAATCTTAAGTCTATTGATAAAGCAATAACATCAACGTCAGTAGACAGTAAACACTTTTCCGGTCCTGATGGTGTGCTTATTAGAACAATATAACGTGTTGAAGTAGCGCATAATACAAAACATTATTGCCTTTTTTTCTCAAGTATTCTTACTTACCTGAAGCCTTTAGGAACGGAAGAACAGTTCCTATCTATAAAGGAAAAGATAAAAGAGAAGGTATGACGTCATGGAGACCCATCACTATGTACTCTACTCTATGACGACTAATAGAGAAAGTAGTTGATGCTGAACTTCGACATCAAATAATATTTCATTCTTTTCAAAGAGGTTTCGTGAAGGGTGTACCTGGTTGTCATGTTAACTTTAGACTTATTACTACTATTTTAAATTATGCAAAGACGAATAGTAAAGGTAGTACTGTTTTTTTTTTTTAAGATGTTACTAATCTTTTGATAATGTTGGGTTTGAGGTATAATATATTGATTTAGTATTCTGTATTAAGTGATCGGTAAATTACTTGTTTAAGCCTTGTCCAGACTGCCGAACCGAACAGCATTTCGCTTCGGTTCGGCTGTCTAGCTTCCGAACTGTTCGGTTCGGCAGTCTAGACGAGACTTTAAAGTGAATGATTGAATGTTTTGAATGTTTGTTGTTTGTTTTATTTTGAAAAATATTTGATGTTTGTTAAGTTATACGTATTAACTTTTTAATATTATTTTAATGCATAGCAATTGTCATTTTGCTTGATTGATTAGTATATGAGCCACAAAATATTTGCTTTTGTAAATAAATTATTAATTATATATTGATTAAATTAGATTTTATTAGATTTAAATTCAGTATTGCTATGAATATGAGAAAACTTCATATTAGTTTATGGGAACGTTTTGTTTAAGAATGTAGCTACGATGTATGTAGCTGCGAGATGCCAAGTATACTATTTTATAAGAAATAATGGGAAAGGCCTATGAATTATTTACTCCAAAGGTTAAATCTTTTAAACGTAAATAGAATAGAGAGACATATATAATTCTGTTATCATTTCAAATAGGACGGTAGGCGAGTTTAAAAGTTGATAAGAGTTAAATTTCTTAGCAAGCTGTCTGAATTCTTGGGATGAAAGTAGATAGATATCAGAGCTCTAAATAGAAATAATGTATTATAGGCTTGAATTGAAGAGGAAAGGTCTATATAATGTATGATACTAAAGGTGAAAGAATGTCCAGATCTTAAAACTGGAAGGGTTGTAGATCAAGGACCTGACACCGTCTCCAGCTGGCTGAGACGCTAGTTAGATAGGTCCAAAACCTCTTCCTACCTCTCGTATACCAAATCTTTACGCTTCAAGCTCCTTTCACTTCGTTTTACATCCTATAAATATTTCCTAACCACCTACCTTTTCACCACTTCCCTTGCAAGGTTATACATCCTGTGAGAACAATAATACCTTAGTGTATCCACATTAGTATTCTAATTCTTTCTTTTCTTTTGATATATTAATTTCTACTTTTTGCAATATATTATTAAAAACATAAGTAATAGAAATGTTTCGCTTTATTGTCTGCTGTTTCAAACACATTAACAAATCTAAAATTAATCATGAGAGTAAGTTTTAAATTGGCTTTAACTTTTGCTATAATAATAATAATAATACTTAGGTATTTATTTATATTTTGCAGTCCAGCTAAATTCATTTTATTCTACATGGATATAGCTGATAGCTGCAGAGACCTATAATTGTTATGATAATTCAACATGATGTTATAAACAGGTATAATTGACTGGAATATGCAAAAATTAAAAGTAGATTATGATTTTAACTTTGTCTTTGATGATTTAGTAATTTTTTTTATTTTTTTATAAATACTGAACAAACACAAATATATACATATTAAACTATGCAATAGTAGAAATAACCTATCATTTTTTAATATTATTGTAAAATGAAGAATCTAAACTCCAACCAATTATTGAAGACCAACTTGAGTCAGTAATAAAAAGACGACAGGGAAAAAATGGTCCTTTCCTCTTTAAAAATTGAAGTAGTAAAAAAAATATGGAATTCTCACTTACCAGTATTATTCCACTACCAGACTTATTATTGACCCATTTTCCAGATTTCAAATATGTAACTCTTTTCGCAGGGTCCGTAGGCAATACCGAGAACCCTTATAATTCCCAGTGTTTGTGTCTGTCTGGAAATTGTTAATGCACCTGTATCTCCGAAAGTACCCAATACAATAATATTAAAATTAGGCGTTTATGTTATGAGTAATCCCCTGCCCCCCTGATTTAGGCATTTTTTTTTATGAGTCGCATAGTTCATAACAAAGCCCCCCACCTCTTCCGAAATCTTTAAAGATGTATATTTTAAGAAGGATTTAAGCCAGAGACTTTGGAGTAGTTTTAATGTGTTTAGGAGATTATGTTGTTACGTTGGGCGGTATTTGTTTCACGTAATTATAGTTAACAGGTTAATCTTTTAGCTTAAACTAACTTTATAATTGGCCACCATCTTGAAATAGCAACGGCGAATATACTTGTTAACGAATTTGTTCGATTTGTTAAATTGCCTTTAGATCCTTTGTGTGTACAGAGAGCACATATTGGTATATCTTGTATTAACCAGCGTGCGGATACACGCGTGCGGATGGCGTGGGCATACAATCGTTTATTCAAATTGAACTGTATTTCTGTCTCTAAAATACTATTGGTGGTGCTTTTATTATATACGATTTATCGTGGACACCACGCTGAAATTAGATACAAAAATGAAGTGTATCTAATGGGTTGTGGATGTCACAGAACTACAGAATCATGTAGTTTACAGAAGCACCATCGTAGTTTCAAACCCCTTAAATCGGTGAATAGTTATGTTATTTTTACTTTTCCTCACTACTAATAGTAGGAAAAGTATTGTTTTCACCAAAAAAATTTTTTTTCGAGATTTCAACGGAATTATCCGTTTGAGGTGTTTTTAAGAACTCCTGAGTGGTTTTCAGCATGACGTATGTATGTGTGTGCGTGTATGTGTGAATGTGTGTTATCATCGTAGCGCCCAAGGTATTTAACTTTGAGAGTTGAAACTTGGCAGGAAAATCTGTCCTAACCTGTAGTTGTGCCGCCCGGAAAATCAACTTTTTCCGCCATCTTGAACCCAGTTTGCTGAGTCACCAAAAATTTAAAAAAAACTGTAATAAATCGAAAATGGTCCTGATCGAGTTGAAATTTAGCTCGAATGTACCTCTCTGTATGACAAACAAGCCCACTAAATTTCATTTTGATTTTGGCCGCCATTTTGAAGTTATAAATTTTTGAATTTTTAATTTTTGACGGTTAATAATACTGAAAGTATAAATAGGTTTTTGACATATAGCATATCGTTGGAACCGGAAAAAATTAAGGAACAAATATAAAAAAAAAAACGATGAAATTCCATTCATTAGTTTAAAGGTTATAAGCGAATATAATTATTTATTAGTGCGATAATTTTGATGACGTCAAAGTTTGTTTACATTTGTCAAAATACCGCCAAACTTCAAATAATTAAATAAAATATAGGTATAAAAAAATAAGGTTTTTTTGAAGAATGATAATACATCAGTTAGTTCAGAACGGTCACCCATCCAAGTACTGACCACGTCCAATGCTGCTTCCTCCTGCTGCGAAGCAGCAGGAGAGGCCACTTTAGTGGCCTCTGAAGTGAGGAAAAGTTCCGAGGTATCCCGTACCCGAATATTTTTAAATATTAAATAGTTATTTATTAATTAAACATATATTTTAAGTTGTAATGTATATCTTCCGGAACGGAGCCCCTGATTTTTGTTGTTAGAAAAATGGTTTTAGGAATTTTCGTACCACGCTTCCCTTTTTGATATTACTATTACAGATCATAAGTAAACTAATGACTGAATTCACAATATTGCTGTCTCGAGTTTTGTGCATAATATAGCATCAATTTGTTTCTCTCATTTAATAATATAGTGACTACGTTAAACTATGTAATAGCTAATTGCTCCATTATGTCCTAATGTTCTGATGATTGATCAAATAAATCAATAAATTGCTTGATTTAAAATACAAAGTATTCATTCTTTAAAATAATGACATATTTTTTTAATATCTTGAACTAGCGCTATTGATATTAATTATTATTTGATAAACTGTAAAGCATATCTCTATTGATATTAATTATTATTTGTACAGTTTAATACCAAGTATATCTCTATAATATCGCTGTAGAAAACTAAAACGTTTTTTGTAAATTTTATAATTTCCATGGTGCGTGGGTAGACAGTGTAGTTTTATACAGATATAGGTCGATATGGTAATTCTGTTAGTCAAGGTTGGACGCTTTGAATAAAAAGCAAACGGAGAAATAGTTTGGTTTAGTTGTAGAAACGTGTTATGTAGTCAGGTCTAGTTTATATTCAGAATAGTTAGTTATTTCCATATTGTACTGCTGGAGGGTTGTTTCAGTCTCTGGTGGCAGCTCCATGTGTAGACCCTCGGGACAGGTTTTCCTTCTGTATTCTACTTACAATACTCACACTCTACACATCCAGCTTACAATACCAACTAACTTACTCAACAAAACCTTCTTCATCTCACAAGTCAAGAATCGAACCTTTACAACTTCCACACACTCCATTCTGCAAAGTGTCATCCTTAGAAAATATATTCTTTTGTTCTACTATAAGGACTAGACAAAGTATAAATCAAATTTCAAGGCTATGCTCTAAAATACATCTAACAATTGTTTACTACTTCGTGTATAAATATTGGTAATAACACAAACTGCCCCTCCACGTAAATTGAAATGACTTAAATAACAAAGCCGCTTTCAGCCTTCAAAAGGCCATCATGTTCCTATTGCGGATGAAAAAGAGTTAAATTAATAAAACGATTTAGTGAGAGGTGACTACATTATATATTAACTATCCCATATCAAGTTAATATTACTTGAACTGAAGGAGCATTCAACTCCGTGGCTCAACAGCCCGTGAAGGGCTTATACAACTATTTATATAATGCATGACGGGATTAGTATGTTGCACAGTAATCTTAATAAATTAAATAGACTGCCAATTGGTATGGCACATAGCTTCCTCGCATCCTATCACGTACATTATTAATTTTATATTTTATGCATTTACAAGCCATTATTGTTTTAATTTGTTTAATTGTTTCCTCAGTTTTTTTTAATCTGTCAAAATTGTTTTGATATTATACTTAAATTAAAGTATCAATTAAGCAAAAGTTAAAGAGCGCAGACGGTTCAAAGTAATATGGATCTATCGGCGGGCTACTTTCAATAAACTTTAAAAGTTTCATACCATTCAGATAAGTACTTTTGAAGCTATAGGTGTAAATTAATGTACGTTTGTGCGCATGTGGAAGTGAAACAAATGAGCGCAGAAGGTTAAAACTTATATGGGACCAACAATGGGCTACTCATGACCTACCACCCAAATTTCATTAAAATTATTGTAGTTTTTAAGATACGTTGGTTCGCAAAAATTTAACGATAGATAGACACGAAACCAAAAATGATCCCTGATGGCTGAAACGGATTTCTGCCTTGGGATATTTGAAATCGGAGACCTACAAATGTTTAGTTCTTCAGAATGATCACCTAGCTTCCGTTACCTTCGGTAAACTCGGAAGCAATAATATAATTATAACTGAGTGATAAATAATATGAAGGTTACACTTGGTGACCTCAATACTACTGTTAATTTTATTTCTTCTTTATTTTCGTTAATTGTTAATTGTATTGTGTAAGTTGCAAATTAAATTAATGGGTTCTATAAGTGAGTTATAAAAATAAAATAAATAATTTAAATTGACGAAACCAACTAATTTGTATAAAGTTGTGAATTTAAAAACTTCTTAATATTTAGGTAAGATGAATATCTTACGTGATTCTATAATCTATTTAGTAATGTTTAATTTTTTAAAGATATAACTTAAGCTGTCTATACATAAAAATGTACCAAGAGTTTATATAAAGTTTATACCAAGTGTTCTTAATGATGTATTAGGCATGTCCCGGAGTGAGACGAAGTATAACCATAAATATGAATAATTTGGTTTAAATTATTTTGACTTGCCCTAAATAGGTTCACTTTAAAAAAAAGATGATTTCAATTAAGGAATCCATGGGATAGGTATAGAAATAGGGCGGGGGAGGAAAATCTTTGGTATTTAGACATTCTCACTTGCTAAAATAATGTTTGTTTGATGATTAAGAGCGCAAGTGGAGTAGATATCAATAGATTAAGGAACAACTGGAAAGCCTCTCCACAGAATAATGTTTATTTAACAAAACTATATAGCTTTCGGCCTCTCGGCCATCATCAGTGCCGGTAAAAGGTAAAGGAAAAACCCGAGTGGAGTCACTTGATAGACAAAAAACGGAAGGAAAAACGGACAAAAAACGAGGTTCGTTTTTTGTTTTTCAAGTGACTCCACGTCGGGGTTTTCCTTTACCTTTTACCGGCACTGATGATTGTGATGATGGTCGAAAACTATATAGTATTGTTAAATAAAAAATATTCTGAGGAGAGGCTTTCCAGTTGTTCATTAATCTACTGTTTGTTTCTTATAAAACCTTCAAATTAAAAATACATAAACATTTCTCTTTTGAGAAGCTCAGAAATCCAGCAGTCTTAAAATGAAATCCCTTATCATATCACTTTAATTTAACATTTAACATTACTGCCTTAATAACTACTTTAAGCACTGAGGTAAAACCCCTGAAGACAAACCCCTGGGTGATGTCTACCCATAGCATTTGATCTTAATAACATAGATATTGGAATTTGATTAACCTTAATTACATTTAGCCCTGATTTTTAAAATTAGAACTTTATAACAGCATTTGGTACCCTTTAAATATGTTTTATAATTATCATTTAATACTAATAATATAAAATATTTCAAATAAGTGTACCAATACAAAAAAAACAACAACAAAAAAACAAATGCTTTGTTATATATATTGTGTACATCATTAAGATGTTTTTGAAGTATAAAATATTTATATTAAAATTCTATACAGAAATTTTACTTATAACATAATAATATTTCATCGTACTAGTAGTGTACATTTAGTTTTTTATCCTTGTAGTGTATTATATTAATAAAACTTCTATTATTATAATTTTACTTTCTTTCAAACTTAATACTTATTTTTTCTTAATTTTAAATGAACAAAAAAGAAGTATCTTTAACTTTATTAAATATTAAAAATTTACGAAGTACATATTTGACTATCTAAATAAGACGAAGACACGGTTAACTTGCTGCGAGTTTCAAACTTAAAATCAAGAAATTATAAATACCGAAATTTTAACTTTTGAAAATAATGTCCGAAACTAACTTTGATAACTTTGGATCGGAAATAGCTACATTTTATTTCTTAAAAAAGAAGGAAGGTATAAAATTGTATTAAACATTTCGCTTCAGGGCACCAAATAAATTAAAGATTCAGTTTAGGAGATTCCTCAGACTAAAATTTAAGATTTATATTTTTAAAATTTTAAGAACTTTTAGAACTCGTTTCTTTAATGGACCATTTTTTATGAAATAAATCCTCAAAGCTAACAGATTTCTAATTCTTTTTAGACTAATTAAGTATGAGTTCTCACCTGAATATTTACAGAGTTTTAAAGTCGTCGTTAAAAGTTTCTATTTTGACAAGTTTCTATTTCTATATTGTAGGCTATAGTTTCTTACACTATTATAAAGAAGAGAAAATAACTAACAAAAACGTTTTGGGAGAAGCCTTTTTTAAATCCTTTATATTAACTTCAACTCTGTTGGTCGGTGCCAGTCTTCAAAATATTTAGAGGGCTTATTAATCCTCCTCCAGTCATGTAATCGAGCTGAAACTTGTCAAATAGACTCTGAATAAACAGCTTGGTTTTCCGGTGGAATCCGCGTCACGAAGGGGGTGAAGTCCGACGTTTCGCTTCCTCTGCTGGAAGCATCTTCAGGGGTGTGGTGCATCGTGGTGTTGACTCGAAGCAAACACAGGATGTACTGGAGGAGAACAGGACTGGAGAGAAGAAGATTTCGCTTCAGGGCACCAAATAAATTCCACCGGAAAACCAAGCTGTTTATTACGAGTCTACCCGCGGAAGCCTACGCACCTAGTTAAATAGACTCTGTACTAATACAAAAACATTCTATTAAATTTAAGGGTCACCTGCGCTAACTTACATTAATTAACGTTGCTTGTAATAACTCAATAACCGTGATTGTTATGAAATTTACCTATGACTCTCTGGGTTTATAAAAAAAAAACTGTTTTTACATGTTAGTAGCGTTGGGAACCAATCGACTGAAAACAGTCGACTAATCGGTTGTTTTAAAATATTTATTCATTCGGTTGTGGATATCTAGTTTTCATTCGACATATCAGTCTATAGTTTGGAGTTAACTAACTTGAATGATATTGGGAAAGACATAGCGGAAAGGAAATGGAGATGGGCTGGCCACTTAGTTAGGACTAACGACGGAAGATGGTCGAAGAAAATTATTGAATGGACTCCCATAGATCTAAAGCGAAAAAGAGGAAGACCAAGAGTAAGGTGGGACAGTGAGATGAGGAAGTGTTGTGGAGAATCTACGTGGAGGAGAGTGGCACTCGAAATAAATGAATGGAAGAGAATGGAAGTTGTATATAAGGAAGCCTGGCTACAAGTGAATAGTGAATACTGTAACAGTAGAGAAAGATTCCGATTTACTAGAGTTAGAGTTACCATTTACTAGAGAAAATGTCAATTAGGTTAAACTATTATTTAGAATGCTTATTACGTTATTTTATTTTATTGTTGTTATATAATATGTTATTGTCCCTATCATTTTTAATTTAAAATGTTGTGTCATGTAAATAGTATTATTTTGTTTTTGTTATGTTATGTAAATTCTATTTCTACAATTAATTTTATTTATAGCCATTTTCACAGTTAAATAAATGTAAAAAAATAAAAAAAGCAACCGAACATTACCTCAAAGGTTACCACAGCTCCGGCTGATTTGAAATGGCCGCATGAAGCAATTATCAAAATAATATTAATTCATTGTAATACTGCGTCATTTTAATAAATGGTATTATTATTATTATTAGTTTGGAGTTTCATTAGTTGTAATTCGGACGTGTATATGTATAACGAGATAATGAGTGTCATGCGACTTCTCACCCCTCCTCAGCTCTGATCCCTTTACTGTCGACTTATTCATTCGGTTGTTTTTTCTAGTCGGTTGTCCTAACTCTACATGTTAGTATTATTTTTTATTCAATTGTTCAGTCTCAAAGTGAGAAATGAATTGATGAAGTAGGAAGGAGCTCGAAGATTAAAACTTTAGAGGTAAACGTTGTCGGAAAAAGAATGAACTCAAGAGAAACCAAGAAATCGATTTGAAAGACAGACACTAGTTTATAAAACTTGATTTAATATAGAGACGGAGTTGACAATTCTCTCTTAACTTGTTTTGCATTTCTACTTGACTTGATTTAAGTCCATTCTCAAACTTGATTCCAATAAGGTTCTTGGACTTTAAAAGTACGGTTATTTTAAAACTTTAAAGGAAAAAAAAAAAAAAATACAAAGTTGTCTAAGTTGTGGAAATGTCCTTATATAGAATTCCAAAGCACCTTCGAGTCTAAAAAAAACAGTTACCCTGTCTCTTTATTTGCCAAATAAAACTGGTCCTGGGTCCAACTGTATCCTGCCTAACGCTAGTTGGCAGTTTAATCTGTTAGTTGGAACTTTTCCAATTATCCGATCCTTCTGATAGCAATTGTTCTCAATCCACTCGTTCACAGTAATTACCTTCTTCTCCACTCACATACAGTATTCCTTCTTTATACAATATCCCTTAGTAAGAAATTAACTTTCAACTTACTACAAGTGGTTATAAGTGAAAATAAGATACTGCTAGAATGGTAGTACCATCTCCTAATCTCAATATAAAATTATTAGTATTGGTAATCCGGTCAATAATAAACTGGAAATTGTTTTTATTTGTGCTTTATCAAATCTTACTCGAATAGATTTTTGTTTTCTCTGTTGACTCTAGATATAGAAGCGCGGCAGTGCCCCAGCCAAGTTAATCTCAGCCATGCTTCCTGAAACCAACTCAAATTATTTTGTACCCCCTCTATTGTCCTATTAAAGATACTTAGATATGTCAAATTAATTTTAAGTTAGAGTTCATTACAAACTGAACCAGAATTAAACATTTCATACCTCTACCCATATTATAAGATTATTATAAGAAGTTCATAAGCTACATTAAGCCTAAAGTTTTGTTTTTTTGTCACTGACGAATAGATTGACTGACTTGAAATCCTAGAAACTTGAAATTTTTTGGTATATTGGTAGAGTTTTAGGCACAAATAAAGGAAAATTACAAAATCCCGAAATAATCTGGTTCTTTGACCCTTTAATAAAATAGACAGCCAATTGGTGTGGCACATAGCTTCCTCGCATCATATCATGGTTTTTTTAATGTGTCAAAAATGTTTTAATTTTTTTTACATGAATTAAAGTATCAATTTAGCAAAAGTTAAAGAGCGTAGGTTTTTTTGGGATTTATTTCGAAACATACAGCCATTACATACAACATAATTGGTTTTATCTGGATGACTTAACGATATTAGTTTAAATATAAATCGCAGATAAAAGTAAAGAATAGTCAATCCTAAGAGCGTAGGTTCAAATTAATCTAATAAGTAACTTATGATGCTATAGGTGTGAATAAATGTATATTTGTGTGCATGAGTAAGAGAAATAAATGAGCGCAGAAGGTTGAAACTATATGGGACCAACAATGGGCTAATCATGATCTACCATCCAAATTTCATTAAAATCGGACGTTTAGTTTTTAAGATAATATGTTGGTTCGAAAAAACAGAGCGACAGACCGACAGACACAAAACCGAAAATATTCCCTGAAACGGATTTCAGTCTTGGAATTTTTGAAAAATGTTTTGTTCATCAGAACGATCACGTAGCTTCCGTTACTTTCGGTAAGCTCGGAAGCAAAATTACAAAATTAATAAACTTAATAGACTGCCAATTGGTGTGGCACATAGATTCCTCGTATCCTATGACTACAGTACGTTGATGTTATATGTTTTTCGCCTAATTTGTTTAATTGTTTCCCCCGTTTTTTACTCTTTAAGAATTGTTTTGAATTTTACATGAATCAAAGTATCAATGTAGTAAAAGCTTAAAAGCGCAGACGATTCAAATTAATCTGGGGCTATCTGCAGGTTACTTTTGATAAACTACTGTATGAAACTTTTATACAAATCAGATGCTATAGGTTAAAATAAATGTTAATTTGTGCGCATGTAGAAGAGAAACAAATGGGCGCAGAAGGTTGAAACTTACATGGGACCAACAATGAGCTAATTATGACCTACCATACAAATAGATATGGGACAAATAGTTTTTAAGATATGGCGGTTCGCAAAAATTGAGCGACAGACAGAAGACACGGGACCAAAAATGTTCCATGATGTCTGAATCGGATTTCTGTCTTGGAATTTTTGAATCGGAGATATAAAATGTTTTCGTTCTTCATAACGATCACATAGCTTCTATTTATTACCTTCGGTAAGCTCGGAAGCAAAATGGAGAAAACAATTAAATAAATTAGACAATAATGGTTTGTAAAAGCTTAAAATCAATAAAGTACGTGATAAGATGCGAGGAAGCTATGTGCCACACTAATTGACGGTAATTTTTAGTTAATCAATGTAATCACCATCAAAATGGTAAAAAAAAAAAATGTTGCACTATCTCTATTGAAAGACTTGCTCATTGGTTCGATAAATCAATGTCGCTACTATATGTTGACAAGTGTTTATTCTTGTTAACATTGCAACTTCTCGTTGAGTTGAAATTAAATTTGGTTTTATTGTTTAACCTATACAAGTATAGGCTGATTAGACTCACAAATGCCTGTATGTAATTGTGTTGCAACAACGAAACACAATTAGCTTCGTTATAATTAAAGGAGTCATGTACAATCTAGAGCTAAACAAAATTAATCAATCTACTTCTCCTAAATAGAGGTCATGAGTTTGTAGATTGTAATACTGAACATGCTCATTACAAATACATATTACGAAATATTTCAGTTACATTGAACTAACCTTATGTCTTTTGTTTGTAATAAGCACTTTAACTTGGTTATACCCAACTCAGTTGGCAACTAGGGTTGGGTTGTATAATTAAAAATAAAATAAAATCATTTAGATAAAAAAATGAACATATATATTTTTAAAATGGCGCCAGGATTTTTTTTTAGGAAGAAGAACCAACCCCTTGTCATGTTTTTAGGGTCCATAGGCAAAACCAAGGACCCTTATATTTTCCTGCGTGTGTCTGTCGCATGCTCTCACGGCTACAATTTTCGCCCACTCACTTTGATATTTGGTAATATATGTCCATAGTACCCACCTACACATTTTAAAAATATAGCGACTTAAAAAAAATAGGGTAAAAAAACTTAAGGGTTAAAAAATAATTGTATTTTCTGGAGATCGTGTGGGGTATTACATGAAAGGGTACGTCAAGCCGATTACAAAAATATATAATTTTTTGGTTACAACTTTGATTGGGCGAACGTAGGTGAGTTTGAAGTTGGTGTAAAAAGTGTCCCCTCTCTTCTATCTCGCTTATGTAAAGTGCAAAAATTCTGAACGTTCTTCGACCAAAAGTAAAGATATCACAAATTTCGAAAAAATAAAATTGTTTTTTTTGACAAAAATACGTTTATTTATAATTATGCTCTTTTGGGTGTATTTATATGTTTATAGTCCGGTTCACTGGCAGAAAATACTTTATCTACGATTGATACGAAATATAAACATTATATCTCTGTTTAGATGCGTAGAAAGTGATTATTTACGTACTTGTATTCATTGCGCATGCGCGTCTCATAGTTCTGAATTCTTCAGCTTTACGCACGATTAGCAAGTTTGTTTACATTTAACAAAACTAATTTGCCATTCTTTTATTAAAGTAACAGTTTATATCGAGTTTTTAGTGAAAACAATTAATGAATCAAGTGGCTTTGACGAAGATGTAGAGAATAATACTCCTCCAGAAATAATTAATTCGGCAAAAAATACAACTCAAGATTAATGCCATCTTTATCAAGAGAAGAGATACGAACTTACATACAGCAAGTTTATTGCTTCCGAGCTTACCGAAGGTAACGGAAGCATTGTGTTCACTTTTGAGAACGAAAAACTTTTATGCCTCCGATTTCAAAAATTCCAAGACAGAAATCCGTTTCAGACATCAGGGAACATTTTTGGTCTCGTGTCTGTCTGTCTGTCGGTCTGTGTGTCCGCGAATTATGAAACGTGCGACGATAACTTGAGTAAATGTCGACTGATTTTGATGAAATTTGGTAGACATGTTCATTTTACCAATGCCCAGGTCGAGTTCGTTGGACAATGTTATCCGTCCAAGCGTTCACGAGCAACGCTCGCGTAAACGTGAACTTTAAATTTAAATTGGTATTTGAGGTCGGGGAAAAAATCTAACTTCATCTTTTCAATGAGACAAACATTTTTTACACGTACAATTTTTTAGTAAAACCAACAGCGACACCGCTATGAAGTGTTAAAGATCGCTAAAACTATTAATAGTTTTTACAAAATAAACAATATTACAATAAAGTAATATAACAATAATTGTTATAGATCATGATAGGATGCGAGGAAGCAATGTGCCACAATAATTGGCAGTCTATTTTTTCTGTATTTATTATTTAAATCTAACAATCGTAGAATAAAGTACGGTACGCAACTCGTGCGAAAACGGCATTTTGCATTGCTCGTGTGGTTTTACTACCCTCGCTGTCGCTCGGGTGCAAACTCCACACTCGCATGCAAAATGCTACTTTCCGCACTCGACGCGTAATGTACTATTATCTGAAGTTTGTTTATGTGTTTTGAGAATATCACACCCATAGGATAGTTCAAAGTAGGCTTTTTAGCATATTAAAAAGCTACATCAATAGGTACTGAATAGCACACACTTGACCTGTTTATTTTATCCATAACATTGTTTATTCCGACCCTTCCAATCATACAAATTCTTCTAGATTCATTTTTCTGTAGTTTCCTGCATTCTTTCCAAATTGGTACAGAGACTCCGAATTTGATCCATTAAAAACAGCAGTGGTTTCTTCCCTCGTCATGACTTTTTTATTAATGGATCTTTGGCGGAATTCCTCGAGAACCGGACATTCTGCCAGGAAGTGGTAAGTGTCCTCTATCCTTGTGAGATTGCAAAGAGTACAGTAAAATTGTGCATTTGGTATCCAGGGTTTCTTTGTTCAAGTTGAACATATCTGACCTTAGTTTGCATAGTATAATGCTTGAGGGTTCTTGCCTTGAAAAATTTGTCAGATAATCATACTACTACTTATAGATCCAGCGCTTTGTACGTTGGATGGTATTTAGACTGTTCCGCACGTATTATTAAATTTTCCATTAAATTTTCCATAATTTTACTTCGGATTTTGTCGTGTAGGTAGTGCAGTTGATTTTCTAATAGATTTTTATTCTCTACATTTAACTCGCAATCATGCTGTTCAGCTAATTCGCAAACCTTGTGTTTTATTGTTTCTAGAGCTAGAATATTGGGTTGCCTGTTAGCTTCATGTCTTAATATCTTTATAATATATCGGATATAATATATCCTGTTTCTATATTTGCAACATATTTTGCGGCAGTTTTAAGAATTTCTTTATAAAAAATCTTTGCACTTTTTCAATTTCATCGTAATATTCAAAACCCCAAACTTGGCAACCGTAGCATATTACTGATCTCACAACAGAGTGAAAAACTTAAATTTTAGACTACACCGTTATTTCCGAGTTAAGGAATAAAGTCTTCTAGATCACACCAATAGTTCGCTTCAAGGTGGATTCACACTTACGGTCTCGGTTCAATCTGGTCTCGGTCCGGTCCGCTTCGACCAGGATCTCTTTCTATGTTTTTTTAAATGGAAGCATTCACACCTCCGGTCTCGGTTCGCTCACGCTCCGGTCTCGGTTCAATCCGGTCAAATCCAGGTTCCTTCCCGAGCTCGACCGGAGCGGAGCGGGACCGGACCGAAGTGAGAAGGGCCTACGGATCCACATTTAGTCAACCATCGGTTCCCCTCGTATCTAGAGCCTAATTCCCCTTTTTTTATTGCCGCAGAATTTTTCTTTCTTTCTTTGTATTGTTTTACTTGTTGTCATTACTTATAGTATTGTTTATTATTTTGTTATTGTAATGGATGATGAAAATATAGTGTTGAATATATAAGGTTCAATAAATTAATGAAATCACAATGGGACATACGGAAGTACTGGTAAAATTTAGTTTCATCATCCACCAGTTGTAGATACAATTTTGAAAATTCCCCTTTTTTCTTCTTGATAAGTATATAATTATGTACCTAAAAACGTCTTTGGGACCGATTCCTTACTTTTTTCTCCTCCTCTAAAAGTATACCGCTATTTTACGCAGCGTTAATTTACTAAAAGGCATATTGAAGAGAGGAGATTCTACCTTTGACTGATCGGGGTTTGACCGGACTGTGGGAATGGATTGGACCGAGACCTGAGCGTGATCGGACCGAGACCGGACCGGACCGATACCGTAATTGTGAATCCACCTTTACTTGCCACCAATTTCTCTTGGAGATGGCCTTTGTATGAGTAATAGACGAGCCCAAGTATTCCCTCCCCCCACCCCCCCTCGGAGGAAAATTACCAGCTAATGTCTAAATTAATTAAAATGATAACGATATAAACAAAAATAAATGGTGCAACAAAATAAAAAGGAGGCTTACATTCAACGAAAGGTTTTCGGAGAACGTCATTTTCTGGATATTGACAAATTAAAACTTAAAACTTCCTTTCGTACGGAAAAAATGGAAGTTTGGTCATTTGTCCGAAGCCAACACCACGAGGGTGTTCAAAGTGCTTCTGCATTTGGGGAAAGACGTAGAGTAATAATTCGGTAGCCAACAAAACAAACTTAAATAATTGTAAAAAAAAGAAAATATTGCCCAAAACTAGCAATTATAATGATAAGCTGACTTCAAGTCTATATTTAGCTATATGGCCGTTCTGAAGAACGAAAATATTTTATGTCTCCGATTTCAAAAATTCCAAGATAGAAATCCGTTTCAGACTCCAGGGAACATTTTTGGTTCCGTGTCTCTCTGTGTGTCTGTTGCTCAATTTTTGCGAACCAACATATATTAAAAACTACTCGTCCGCTTTTAATGAAATTTGGTTGGTAGGTCATAATTAGCTCATTGTTGGTCTCATATAGGTTTCAACCTAATGCGCTCTTTTGTTTCTCTTTCACATGCGCACAAACACAAACACACTTTTAGTTACTCCTACAGCTTCAAAAGTACTTATCTAATTTGTATGAAACTTTGATAGTTTATCGAAAGTAACCCGCAGATAGCCCCAGATTAATTTGAACCGTCTGCGCTCTTTAACTTTTGATAAACTGATACTTTAATAAATACTTTTGACAGATTAAAAAAGGGGGGAAACAATTAAACCAAGTAGACAATAGGCTTGTAAATTCAATAAAGTACGTGATAGGATGCAAGGAAACTCTGTGCCATTGGCTCTGTGCAATAATTGGCAGTCTATTTTCTAAAGGTCTGGTTATTAATTCATCTTTATCTGCCAGATTAAGGGGACGTCTGATCAGTTCTTATTTCAACATCACATACTCTTTAAACATTTACACGTCACGAAACTCGTGGTTTCTCGCGTAATCATGTTGAACTAAAGAGTAATCTCTTCTTTAGTCCTGTGGGAATTTAATAATTCAATAAGGGATATTTCCAAGTCAGGTGCAGAACGCCTCAGATGAACACAAGATTCAGGTTACCTAGCCCTGAAGGTTGTATTCAAAGAGAGAAGTGAATTAATGGGGCTTTCAACTTGAGGAATTCAGCTCAGCCTGACAGTCGGCATCATCTGTCTTTTACAGAGACCGAGGACTGACAGTCCCTGACAGCGGCTTACTAACAGCTCCACTCCCAACTGTAAACCTCTTTCCAACGTCCTCCGCTGTCTTTAAATTTACCGCAGGAACTCATCAACCTTCTCTTATATAATTTTTCTTTCTTTTTTTGGTTGCGGGTGAATAACAATGTTTCTCTAGTCAGCAAGGCTAGGAGATAAAATATTTTTATGTGCTTAATTTAAACTGAAAATAAATATATTTTTTTCTTAAACCAACGAATGCTATTACGGACGAAGAATGCTATTACTTTAGTTTGTGGATTTCAACTAGTAACATAAATTACCGTTGTTTTATTTCTTTATTCCAACCAAGATAAAGAAAAGGTTTCAATTAAGATAGCATTGCTTGCAATAACTTGTTGGGTTCATTAAAACTAATTGCGGTGTTGACTTTTGATAACAAACAACTTCATCTCTTATGGTGATCTTGGTTCGTACATTTTTTCTAGATTGTCGATAACTCGTTAAATATTTAGCACAAAAAATTGTGATTATTATCAGGATAAAAAAAGGAATTATGAGTTTTTAGTCCAATATTAAATTAGTTGTTTAAATATATTATTCGATAAGTTTATTAAATCGGGTGAGATAGGATACTAAATGTAGATTATCTATTCATATTGTAATTTAAAAATAACTGTAAAATGTAACAGCTAACTTACTATTAATAAGGCTATGAGTTACCTGTCTTAAACAAAAAAAAGATTGACCATATTGGGTGTTTTTTTTTTTTTTTTTTTTTTTTTGACCATATTGTTAAAATATGATTCCTGTTCTCGTTGGGTCAATATTCTGTTCTTATAATATAGCCCAATTTTCCTTGTAGTTATTTTATTTTTTCATCTTTGTGGTGAATAAAATGCAAAGAACATGTATGCACGAGTAATCTGCTACCAATCAACATTATCCTAAATTTTATAGCAGGCTTGTTGGCTGACAACGATTCATTAATCGGTGATTTAAAAACTGGTGTCTTTATTATAGTTGCGATTTACGTGGAAGACAATAATCTGAGAATTCAACTTCTCTTGTCTGGTTATAGCCTAGAGAGACATAGTTTAAAGCTGTGAATAAGTTTGATATCCTTGGAGGTCTTTTTAAAAACGGCAATGTTAGGTCTGATATGTTTTACAGTACAGTGTAGAAGCGGATTTATACACTACCTTATGTGTTTTTTTTTTTATTACTCAAACTATTCGCTATTTATCTGTTCCATAAACAGCGAATTGAATGCTCGCTGATTCTGATATAAATTATCTGAGAATTTTTGAAAGAGAAATTGGTTGGTGAAAAAAAGACAGAGAGATTAATGCTACTTTAGATGAGGGTAATATTATGAGGTTTAGGAAGGTGAAAATATAGAAAATTTCAAAGGACAATTAAAAGCAGGTTACCTTTTTCTATTGCATGGTATAGCATACGGACCATAAGGAGTAGTCGACAAGGTCACTAAACAAAAAATGGCTTGAGTATGCGTGGAATAAGGAAGAAAGCTTAGAGTGCTTAGGGCTGTGGTTTGGGAGAAGTAGAAACAGGAGAAAAGAAAGGACATAAGATTGTTGTCAAGGAAGCTGAAGCTCAAATTTAGACTGTAGTGCTGGAGTAGGAAAATATTATTATTTAAGTAGGAGATCCTTCGTCGGGGGTCCATATATAATAAGTACTAAATTATTGTATCACGGCCAGATGTCCATTCCTGTACCTTGAGTGATTATAAAATATTTTCCTTATTCGTTATTCTATTCGATAGTATTTCTAAAATATCTTTTGATTTGAATCTATGCTATTCATTTTAAAGTGATATATTTTCTATAATTTAATTATCTAATTTGATCGCTTGAATCAAATTAAACTTCTGCTTTATAACGAAGTACGAAAATGTATTCGTAAGGAACTATTGAACAAACATAAAATCTTTAACCATTTTACAAAGGCTGCTCATCAGAACCTAGAGCAAACCTAGAGCAGGCGATTTCATGTATAGTAGTAGTAGTAGTCTAGTACTTCCTATTAGAACTGGTAGGACGAACCACTTGTTCGAACCTAGCAATTAGGGCATCTTTTAGGCCCATTTTACGCCCCGTGGTGAAGAGTTCCAGCTACTTCACACATCATAAATTTGTACATTGTACCGCCGAAGCGAATATGTTGTGGTCATTAATAAGCTATATAAGCGTGCGTCAAAGCGTAGGGGAAGAGTGCCCCCTCCGTCCTCGAACCATAGATACAAATCACATCATCATGACACGGATCGGACCCACATCAATCGGACCACATCAAAGAGTGGAGGAAGAGTGTTCCATAGGGGGTCCCTCGCCCTGCTCCGCCCTTGATTCATAGATGCTATTCAGAGTATCAAGGCATGGGATCGAACCCACGACCTCAATTCGCCTCGACTTATTGATAACTGGGCTAGCGCCTAGAGCCCCTCGGCCAGGCTGGCTCTCTGATTTTATGTTTAGTTATGTTAGACGGTAATTTCAATTTAAAATTTTTCTACCTATCAAAATATTTTTTTGTAATTTTAAAATTTTATTCAATTTTTTATTAAAAAAAAAATTTAATAGAACCTTTCCTTGGAAGTTATGTTTATTTATTTATTAAAATTTCCTACTAAAATCTAATTGTTAAGCATAAGAAGTTCCTCACTTACCATAAAAATAGATATTTATTAATTTTATACTGGCGAGGGACCGGCGCAATTGAGTGGTTAGCCAAGTTAAATCATTGCTTGCAAGGTTAAAACACCGAAATATCTGGTGAATACGAATCCCTGAGAGGTGAGACATGTATCCCACTAGTATATGTGTTGAATGTCGGGATTCCCCATCCTGTAATAACCTAATCATTTTTTTTATTTCGGGGGGCTTTTACACCCTAAGACGCAGACCACTTAGGTGGGCCTATTGATCAAACCCGGGTTATGGATCGAAATCTTCACACACTCGAGTGACAATATGGTCGTTATCCATGACTCCCCTCCTGATTGTATTACATCCAAGAGAGTCATCGTCATGGTTTCCAGGCCGAAACCTGGTGGCGCCACTCTTTCGAGGAACTCCCCATTTGTTTAAACAATGCTAGGTGGACATTGAGTGGGGGCCCGGTCCGGGAATTGAACCCAGAGCTGTGGTCAGAAGCGGTCATTCATCCATCTTCTGACCCTGCTCGAGGCTGCTTAACTTGCCTTATCGCAAGGCGAGCGCTCTAGCCTCCGAGCCACCCAGGCCCCCTTAAATATCATGGTTAATCAAAACCATGTAAATATTATGGTTAATCAAAACCATGTAAATATCATGGTTAATCAAAACCATGTAAATATTATGGTTAATCAAAACCATGTGAATATCATGGTTAATCAAAACCTTATAAATATCATGGTTAATCAAAACGTAAATGAACCAGCAAAAACACACATCTATTAATACATATACATATATGTTTATTACTGCTGTTGTTAATCTAATTTGATCTAAAGCTTCCGTATACATCGGAACTCGTCCATATATTAATAAATCGTAGTAGTCAGTAGAACGTTGAAAACCTTCAACCCACTAATAATTTTTATGCAATTTTCTCCCTTTCTTGTAAACAATAACGATGTGAATTTTAAGGCTTGGATTTCCAATAATTCTAAATCATTATATTTCTTATTATGATAAAATATTTGTATATTTGAATTAATTTCATTTTTCTTTTTTTATGTTAAAGGTGAGTACATGATTCAATTCACTTCAAGTATTGATTACATTTTAATGTTATCAAGTAACTTCAATCTAATCTGGAATATATCACAATTATGTAAGTAATAGATAATATATTATTATTTTACTATCAAAATTATCTGAAACCTGATATATATTAGGTAGAAGTTAGTATACGTCGATATTAATAATCTCGTTTTCTTATGTACTGTGTGTTTGAATATTTCTCCCATTCATACAACAAAACAAAATTTTCTTCTTCCCTTACTTTAACCCTTCAGGGCCTTATAAGTAATATGACGCTGAAAAAAAGTACCCATGAACATGGGTCTGGAATAGCTTGATTTTTGAGATATTCCCATATACATTAGAAATCATAATTTTTTTGACGTTCATTGGGGAGACTTCCCTGTACATCAAAATCCTAATTTGTAATATGAGCCCAATTTTAAATTCTTGCAAAATTGGGGCATTATTAGAGTTAATCTTAATGGATTAACTGATGAAGTAACAGGGAGGAAAAATCTCGATAAGCAATCAAATAAATAAAGCTATTGATAGGTTACAGGAGAAACCAAAATAAAAATATATAAATATATAGATGACCTAATTCTAATAATTTAAAAAGAAAAAAAAGAAAAAAGAAAAAAGCAATGCAACTATAGAGTATTTCAATAATATAAATAACAACATTAAATTTACGAAATTGAAAATAATAACAGTATAAATTACTAAGACATGAAAAAACTAGAAGATAAGTTGGTTTCTTATCCACAAAATGGTATTCAAAATAAGTAAAGAGTAATAGATTACTTAAATATAAATCAAATCATCCTAAACCCATTATGATTAACGTGGCTTTACATTTAATACTACTAAGAGAAATTTTTAGTGCGGATAAGGAATTATTAATGAAATAAAATGCACTATTTTTTCAAATTGACAGAAAATTTATATCTATTTAAAGTAATTAAAACATTATGCATATTAAATTAAACAGTATGAAGTAGTAATAGAATCTAATAAACGGATAAACATTTTACGAGTCTTACATGTTGAAGGATTATCAGAAAAAATACATAAACATAAACAAAAAGGTTTCGTATAAACATAATGACAAATTCATTCATTAAAAACTACGATGATGAAAGATAAAATCAATATAGACAGTAGATCAGGATTTATTTATAAAATTTTGAGTAATCTTATATTGGAGAAATTTCGCAAAACTTAAAAAATACACAATACCATCATATAAATAATATTAAAAATACAAACCAAAACGGTTCATGCTCTTCTTCATTCTTTTAACGCAGGACATAAATTCTCTTATGACGAAAGGAAAATTTTGGGATAAAAAAAAAATTTAAAAATTGAGAATATTAGAGGCCAACCATATCTTTAAAAATATAAATAACACAGCCAATCATAAAAGAGATTTATGCAATATCAGTAAAAAAATATAGATCAATTTAAAAAAAAAATGAAAAATTAACAAAATGTAAAAATCATAGTTTAACGCGACCATTAAATAAATTAAAAAAATATTGATTTACAAGTTCAATAACATATAAATATCGACATTAACTAGCAATATGAACAACTCAATAAATGAACTTGACTATCTAAATATAAAAATACATAAATTAATAGATACATAATTTTATAGTAGATAAATTAAAGAAGAATTATATTCCTACAGAACAGCAGAAATATAATAATTTTATAAACTTAGATTATTAATTATTTGTGACAGATAACTAGCTTCGACTGCCCTCTCCCAAGGAGTGCCATGATCAATTAGTATTATTAAAGTATATTTTTCATGATAAAAAGAATTTAATTTAATCATTATCATGAAATAATATAATGTATATTAGCAACCTAATATTTATGTGTAATTTGAACATCCATCCCTCGTTTATAAATGATTAGATTCTCCAATAACTCTCTGTGATAATTTTTATTAAAATTACTTCGTAATACTTAGGTGTACTTTAGGTGTCAGTTTTAATTAATTGTTGCATTATGTAAATTGTAATTTCATTGTGTAGTCAGGTTAATTATATTATATATATATATATATATATATATATATATATATATATATATATATATATATAAATAAATTCGATCTAAATATATAAATAGGAGGTAGACGTAAAATCAATCCAATCATTTACCATTGTGCGTTTTGTTTTATTTTATTATATAATTTAATACATAATGTAAATTGCAGATTTAATTAGAGAAAAAGAGCGGCTTAAAAATAAAAATATTAATATTGGGTGATCAGCAGAGACGGGAAAAAGTCATAAACGTCATAGTCATATGATTTTGTCATAAAATAGCCATTTTTCGAATAAACGTCATAAAATGGGGTTTTCTTTGGATAAACGTCATAGAATGGCCTTTTTTGTCAAATGTCTAGCAAAAAGTTATTTTTTTTTGTTAAAGCAAATTTTTACATTGAACATTCGTGGTCCGGTTCCAGGTAAAAGTGCAGTTCAAACAAAAACCCCTTACACCAGCTTAGTGAAAGGCCTGGGCTCTTAATTCCCTGATCACTTTCGGACTTAACTAATGCGCTTATGCATACCTGCAACTAGAGAGGCACCGAGGGTCATCCCTAATTCCAAACTAGGGCTCCTGATCGGCTCCTTCTTGGAACAAATCATTCAATTAGAATCCAGGAAGGTTACTTACTCATGTTACTTGTTTTTTTTTTTTTACTTGGGTTTCGTTGGTAAAACCAAAAAAGGAAACCCTTATAGTTTCGTTCATGTGTCTGTCTATCTGTCAGTCGGTACAGTTCCAATCAAAAGAGATAGAAACACGAAACATTCCAATATTAAAGATCGTTTTGACGCACACACAGGAAAAATATTGTGAACTCAAAATAATCAGCTGTTCGAATTCAAAATGGCGGATAACTCACGTCACGCGATTTTTTTTTTTTTTTTTTTTTTTTAATTTGAGTGGGGTATCAAATGAAAGGTATTGAAGAGTAGATACAAAACTATATAACACTTGTGGAGAGCGTTTAATTTTCAACACCAATTTGTCAAAAAACATCAAAATTTTGCGTGCCCCCCCCCCCCCCCTTAAAATTATATTTCCGCTGTTGTTAAAAATATGCAAAATGTGCTTTCTGCTGGGCCATAGAAAAATAAGAATAGCAATTCGATAAATTTTGAGTAAGGTATATAATGAAAGGTATTGCGGAGTAGATTACAAAAATACATAACACGTGTGGAAAGTGTTTAATTTTTCATGCCATTTTATTAAAAAAACATTAAAAATTTGAATCATGGGTGGGAACACGCCCAGGCCATAGCTGCCCGACTAAAGGGCAAAGAAGTTCAGAAATTGCCTGAAGGGCGAAAAGCAAATTATGTGTCATGCATGAAATTTGCTCCCAGCTCATCTGCCGACGTCGAATGGTCTTTTTCCAAGTTTAAAATTCTACTGACGGACAAAAGAGCCAATTTATCGCTGGATAATATAGAACAACATATGATTATTTTTTACAACGTTGAAGCATTCTGCTAATTATTATTATTTATTATATATTGTAAATATAATTCTGTATTTATGAAATATTGAAATCTTTCTTTTGAACTGTTACTCTCCAAAATAACGCTAAATTTTCGCTAAAAAAGGCTAAATTTTCACAGTGAAAATAAACGTCATAATTTTTGCTAAAACGTCATAAAACAACCGATTTTCTAAAATAGAGGTCATAAAACAGGATAATAAAAGTCATAAAAGTCATAGAATAAAGGTCATGAAATGGAAAAATAAAAGTCATAAACGTCCCGTCTCTGGTGATCAGTAATAAAAAAAATTAATTAATTGTAATTATTGTCTGTTTTGGTAACAATAAATTGATTGAACATGACTAGATGATGACTCGAAACGTTTCAACGTAAAATAAGTGTTCTGCTTCGTAAACAATCCATCATCAATTCTTATTTAGAATAAAATATGGTGTATTCTTAAATTAACTCCTTCTAATATAAATATTGCTAAAAAATCAGTGTTTTACACGCGTTTAATTACCTTCACATGTTTGTTAGAAATTTTGTAGCCTAAATTTGACCCACTCCCCAACACTCTTTCTTTGCTCAAACTTGTTCAAATTAGGAATAATTCTATGACGATTCAATTATCAGACATTAGATTTACCTAATTATCAGTATTAGCCGATAAATCAATAAATTTCATATACATTATGGCGGTAAAATTGAGAAAAAATGTAAACAAACACGACCAGTATTTGCAATGAAGGTTATTTAAGTTTAAATAGTTTATTTCAAACCGATCAAGATTCTCTTTTGTCTCAAATTTGGCACAGTGGCATGTCCTATTAGCCGATAAATCAATTCATTTTCAGGTTTATACGGAGAAATATTGGAGGTAACATTTAACGACGGCAACCACCACTAAAAGCTATATGAGTTTAGAATATATTACATGATTTAATGTGATGAAAGGAACTTCGTTGCTACCAGGTGTCCCGCGACACCACACGTATTTTTTTTTTACCTCCTAGGGAGTTATTTTATTTTACATCCTAGGGAGAAAAAGTAATAAGTTAGGACATCAAAAGTGCCGTTTTAGCGCTTGTATAGACATGTCATGTCACATCATGTTCCGTGTCTGTCTGTCGGTCTGCCGTTCAAATTTTGCGAACCAACATATCTTAAAAACTACCCGTCCAATTTTAATGAAATTTGTATGGTATCTCATAATTAGCTCATTGTTGGTCCCATATAAGTTTCAACCTTCTGCGCTCATTTGTGTCCCCTCCGCATGCGCACAAACATACATTAATTTACACCTGAAGATTTGTTTGAAACTTATAGTTGGTTGAAAGTAACCCGCAGATATCCCCAGCTTAATATGAACCGTCTGAGCTTTTTAACATTTGCTTAATTGATACTTAAATTCATGTAAAAATCAAAAAAAAATTGACACATTAATAAACGGGGGAAACAATTATTAAGCAAATTAGACAATAATGGCTTTTAAAAGCATAAAACTAATAAAGTACGTGATAGAATGCGAGGAAGCTATGTGCCACACCAATTGGCAGTCTATTTTTGTTCTGCGTCAAGATCTCGAATGGGGGTAGTTTGGGCTTTCAATACATATTTAAATTTTTTGTATCTATCCTAATTATTTAGTGCATGTTAAATAAATAACGTAGTATTAAAGTAGTTATTAAAGTAATACACAATTTAACAAGTGATCTAATAATCATCAAATATAGTAATTGCAACCGATCTATATTATATTTGCTATTTTGGTTAGACAATACCATCAGTTTATTCTTCATTTAATTATCTCTGCGTTGAATAAAAGAAAAATTTAATCTTTAAATGGATGATTTTTATTCACAGTCGAATTATAAATCAAAAGTAACGTTTCAATGTGAGACCGAAAACCTCGGACAATTGTTCTCAATAATAGAATTAGGGCTATTCTCTTGGGGTGTGAAAGGAAGTCCTTTGAAAAGCTATAAAATGATAAATCGGGATCCCCCAGGACCTTCTTTTGGGTTCAGAGGTGTTTGGGTGTAATTCAGTTGATAACGAGGCCATCCCTTGAATTCTAGAAAGGATTCGAATATATGGTTTTGGAGATATAGGGTCTGAAGATGGGTAAGGACAGACAGACACACTATAGAAACTTAAGTCTCTTTATTTGGTAGAAAAGTGTTGGATACTCTCTGGCTAACCTACTGTTCTGCATGACTGATCTCTCTTTCCAACCCTAGACCCTAAAAACTTACTTTCTATAACTTGATATATAAAGTATTTGGGAATAGAACTGGGAAACTTCGTACCTCTCTTATCTCACTTAGACCTCTCGATATACCCTCATGAATAAATTCAAAAATAAAATATATTATTTTATATTTTATTCCATTTCGTGCCTTTTCAAAAATTGAATTAAGACCCTTTGTTTAGCATGAAAAGAAATATAAACAATATGAGTCTTAAATAAAATTAATATATTGTGACAATAAAAACATGAAATGACAGGAAAAAGAACAACTCCACAGCAAATTTATCAGCTTGGTACCTAACTAAAAATCATAATAGCTGTATTCAATTCAGAATATTTGTTTTGCTCATTATTCTTGAACAGGTTCAGTAGTTAAACTTACTGACAATAACCTAAACATCGATTTATTAATAGATGTTTAGGTTTGAGATTTTCTCATTTACATGTTTTTAAATGAGACTTGTAAATGCCATCAGAATAGGCGTTTTAATTTTATTTAGTGTAACAAAATTATCTATTTTCGACGTCTCCATTGAAAACCCTGACATTTTGGAGTCCCGAAATCTCTTTTCGGGACATTGGAATTTTAAGTTCAAAACAGACACGCCTGTTTACCTAACTTGATTACTTGTCAAACCTAAAAGCAAATAATTAATTAGTTTGAAACAGAATAATTCACCGTCTTTTTAGGTGACGGTTTCTGATATTTTAATGAAACAATGAAATTATTACTGTTACTTTAAATTTTTCTCAGAATATGATTCCTCTTAATATGATATGATATGATACAATATAGGTATTTAAACAGAAAGTGAGAAGCACTTAGCGCAATCGCTAATTAACTTGTTACATAAATACAACCGTACTATATAAAGAGAGCTGAATAATTGTATAATGTAGCTATAATGAAGAAAAAACAGTTGTTAATGATTGTATAGTCATTACATCAACAACACGTTTAAATTTAATTATTTTCTCATTTCTTCCCCCACCCCTTTTTTACCTTCTCATCCTTACCCTATAAAAAATCAGAGATTGGCTTTTACCTTAATTAATGTTTTTAAAATATGTATATTTTTCGTTTTTTGGTCCTTTGGGCCGGATATATATATAAATATATATATATATATATATATATATATATATATATATATATATATATATATATATATATATATATATATATATATATATAATATATATATAAACAACGTCAATTAATTATTTTTCCGTTATTTTTCATAAGAATAAGATAGGGAAAATGACACCAGTAGAGAGTAGAGTAATGAGGCTGGAAATTCTCGTGGCACTGAGCTGGGAACTAGAAAGCCTGCAAGCTGGAAGCATTCCTGTGAATGAGCTTCTAAAGCATCCCTTACCGGAATCTCAGCTGTTTTAATTAACTCTCTCAAAACCTCGAGCACTTCACTTAGTTAGGGAACATACGAGCGAACCTTTTTTTTTTTACATATTTATCACAATGCTTACTTTCGCAAAAAAAGAAAAAAAGCAGAGCAAGTTTCATAATTATACGTGTAATTAAAAATGTAATTTTGAAGGCTACCTCAAGGGTAGTCTGGATGTAATATTACTTCATAAATTAAATGTCCTAGTTATAGTAAAACAGTTAACAAAAAAAAAAAAAAAAATTTCCTGACCATGATCTAAAATTTTCATACATATCTATTTTAGATGGTACTCCTTATTCTTCAGTAACCTTCATCGTAATTTAATGTTTTTAATCATAATAGCCATTTTCATATTTGTGCGCCATTATCACAGAAAATAGATCATTTTTTTAAAGTTTCATTAGCATTTAAATAATAGGGTAAATGTTTAATCAAAGTCGTTTATCTTTTTAAGATGTTTGCTTCCGAGCTTACCGAAGGTAACGGAAGCTATGTGATCGTTCTTAAGAACGAAAAATATTTAGGTCTCCGATTTCAAAAATTCTAAGACAGAAATGCGTTTCAGACATCAGGGAACATTTTTGGTTCCGTGTCTGTCTGTCGCTCAATTTTTGCGACCCAACATATCTTAAAAATACACGTCCGATTTTAATGAAATTTTGATGGTAGATCATAATTAGCTCATTGTTGGTCCCATTTAGTTTCAACCTTCTGCGCTCATTTGTTTCTCTTCCACATGCGCACAAACATACATTTATTTACACCTATAGCTTCAAAAGTACTTATCTAATTTGTATGAAACTTTTATAGTTTATCGAAAGTAGCCCACAGATAGCCACAGATTAATTTTAACCGTCTGCACTCTTTAACTTTTGCTAAATTGGAACTTTAATTTATGTAAAAAATCCAAACAATTTTGACAGATTAAAAAAACGGGGGAAACAATTAAACAAATTAGACAATAATAGCTTTTAAAAGTATAAAATCAATAAAGTACGTGATAGGATGCGAGGAAGCTATTTGCCACACCAATTGGCAGCCTGTTTTTATTATTTATTTTTTATGAATGTTACAACTATGTAAAAATAATTTATCAAGCAACATTCTTAATAAAGTTTATAAAGACATGCTATCATGGTGGGAGAAGCAACTAGTAGTTGTACTGTTTAAAATTAAACACATTTCTTGATCTCTAACTTACTAACTTCGTGGCGAAACAGATCTAGGCCTGCTGAAGGGCATTTACAACAATATATTTAATGGTTGACGCAGGGTTAGTTTGTCACTGCATCAGCTATATAAAACCTTTTATTGACATACGCAACCGGATACTCTCCACTTCAAATAAGCAGCTACCAATTTATAAGGTGATGCTGAGTGAACGACCTTCTGTGTGCGAAGCGAATGCAATAGCAATGAGTTTCTAGAGATTCCATTTATTGATCTAACGTTAATGTTTTTAAATAGTATCAAAATTATTGTTCCGGACACCTCTAATATTTTGATTTTTAAGAGTAATTTCTCTGTCCTCTGTACCAGAAAGCAGTAATGTGTTAAAAAACAATTACGTATAAAGACGGTTATTAAAATATTAATTATTCGTTATTAGTACTAAAATGTTTTCGGAAAAGACGAAAGTAGGAACCGGTGTCGTTTTCCACTGTTGGCAAGTCCAATTATGATGATTATGATGGTAGAGGGTAGTGAGAAAGGGACGAGGAATGAATATGGGTCTCATTAGGCTCCTAATGACTCGGTACAGAGCCCAGTCCCATACCCTGGCCTCACGTCCCATACTCGGTCGGGCCAGCCCATATATTCTCACGAGTAGAGGAAAGGGGTATAAAATTACAACAATCGTCCTGGATTACTGGAGGAAATTCTACACATTTATCTCAAGAACTTTTAAAAAATAATCTTAAAATTATATTTTAAGAGCGAGTTTTTTTTTATGTCTAGCTTTTAATACTTTTTTCCGGACATTTAAGAGTTAAAATGTGTATAATTTCATGATATTCTTGTATTAAAATTTAATACTTTTTGCAGTATCAAATTAGAATATAAAAATAAATATACTTTAACATAAAACAGTTTTAGGAGTAAAAAAACAAAAACAACTAATAAACCTTTATAAAAGAAGTGCAAATGATAATTTAAAACTATTAGAGGTCGACCAAGAAGTCATGACACGGGAGAAACGGAAAGCTTAACTTCGTTTAAAATCGGAACTTCCGAGAAGTGCCGAAGTCAGTACAGTCGGGTGCTAAGACAATACCCATTTCTAGTTTGTATGACATGCGCAGTTATGTCAAATCTCAAGAATAACAACAGCAAGGTTCCCAATCTGTTAGGTTTCCTGTTTTGTTTGTTTTTATACAGTACGAATTATAGTCACAACTATCCTAAACGATTTGTGTACGATCCACAAATCCACGGGATGATGAAAATGCAAAGGACGCTACAAATAACGGGGTTGGAACAAACTTATTATAATGTGTAACTTAATAATATTAACTTATTATATGTATTTGCTATTATAAAAATGATTGCTCTCCATGACAATTAATATCTGTATGGATAGGTACTTCTGTTGTTGAACTGCCACTCCCGCCAATGTTGTTGTGTTTAAAATACAAATACACATTGTAAACTATTTCACGTCCTTGACTGTGAAGAGTCTTTCTTCCTAATTTTGAATTCGTGTTATTATCCATGTTTTTATTAATACCAGGAAATTTAATTTACTAAATGAGAAAATTGAAATAGTAAAAAAATAATTCACAAAAAAGTAACAACTAAAATCCAGAAATAAAAAAGTAACAAATCAAACTCAGAAATAAAGAGAAAGAAAAAAATTGATTAAGAAAGAAGAAAATCGATTTAGATTTAAAGAATATTATTGTGAATAATCAATAAATAATAATATAAAGATATTATCGTATATTATTAGTGATTTCTTATCAGGTACAGTGTTGCCTGTTGCAAAAAATATAAAAAAAATATAGAAGTTATCAAAAATAAAATTATTAATAACAAAAGAACAACACTGTGTTTTTTGACAATGGTCTATTTTATTAAAAACTGACTGTACATGACGACACTAGTGCACTCTTCTCATTTCCATGACTTCTTGGTCGACCTCTAGTAAATTATTTTTCTATATTGAGCTATTATTACTAACAGCAATATTACTCAATACGATAGATATAGCCAGACAATTGAAAATAATGTCAAATATGTGGCATAAAATTGTTTATTTTCTGTACTTTTGAAACAGAGTTATTAAAGTAAAGTCGATTATTGTAAATATTCATAATAACAAATATAGAGAGGTCTCTGCTGGGAGGATTGTAACTTAGAAGGTAAAATTAGGAGTGAATTACGTATATTATTTGAAACACATTCAAAAGATCCTAATTACTTTTTTATTACTGTTCAGATACTGTGTATTATGATAAGGAAGAAAATGTTATATATGTACAATATGAAGACAAATAGGTTACGATAATGTAAATATTGCCCAAAAATATATTTTGAGTTAACAGTTTATTATATACATTACTACTTTCCGCTTAGTTTAGTCATAAAATGATAAACTAAACGGCTTTTATAGATACCTATCCTATTTTAAATGCAGTTAATGTTACGTTGCAATGGCCGTAGTTATTCTGAAAACGTGAATTACTGCGATTAAACTATATCACAATAACTTTTTTATAGTTTCCCTTTTGTAGTCTACTATGATATTATATAAGATAAATTATCGTCCTACAAATTATTGTTATTCACAAAGATAGTTTGTTTTAGAAAATATTAGGTACAGGATTCACGTGTAAATAATATTTTATATCTCTTGAAATACGAGCTGTATACAGAATGGATGTTTGTTTTTTAAAAAGAAATCTTTAGAGCAAGAGGTTAAGGTTTTTCGAGTCTAGTCTATAAAGAGCTGGGTGTGTAGCAGCTAGGAGGTAAGGAGTTTTTTTCAGGTCTAAAGGGAGTAAGGTGTGAAAACGGTCGTAGTTTATTTTGATTCATAGCAGCCCATATAGAAGGAAATCTAAGCGGCGCCCCCTCTCCGCTAAGGTGCTTTTGTCGTGTTACCCCTCTTCCTTGAAGGCTGTTATTTCTAAGGTATTACGTGCCACGTATAAGGAGGTGGTTGTTGAGGGTAAAAACACATATAATCATTTCTATTTTGTGTTAAAAAAAAAATAATAAAGAGAACAAACTAGGCAAGCCATCACAACTCAATTTTTTTTCCACCACTTGTGAGGTTTTTATGATTTGTTATTTTTTCAGAATTACTGTTTGGTGGTATTACATGTCTTGTCACTGCCGTCCAATTGTTTTCTATATAGCATCATTGAAGAAAATAATATACTTAATTGAAAATTATTACATGATAAATATTTAAGAAACCCTTGGTGCATTATCAGTATAGTAGAAGTTCAAAATAATATTTTCGATTTTGTTTCCAAGCTAAACAAGGGCACGATGCGATATTCACCCTCTGACAAATTTCTGAGAATGCCCTAGAATTTGACAGAGAAGCACATGTGTGCTTCATAGATCTAGAGAAGGCTTTTGACAGACTGCCATGGAAGGAAATATGGAAATCCCTTAGAAATAAAAATGTAACAGAGAATCTAATTAAGAGAATTCAAAGTTCTTACAGAATGTGTAGAAATGTGGTTAGAACAAGCCACAGTGGTTCCAAAGAATTTTGTAATAACACAGGAGTGAGACAAGGTGATATCCTGAGTCCTTTGTTATTTATATTAGTCATGGATGATGTCATAAAAAAATTGCAAGATGGGACTTAAGAAGTATAGATTGGGTCATTGGAGACTGAAAAGGGTAGAAATTGAAGTTCTAGCATACGCTGATGATTTAATTCTTATTGCAGACAGTCAGGAGAAACTCCAGTACAACTTAAACCTGCTAACCTTAGCTCTGGAAAGAAGAAAAATGAAGATTAGCCTTCACAAAACTAAGACAATGCTTATATCAAGGCAAGCCAAACAGCATTCAATTAGAGCCAAGGGAAAACGTTTAGAACAGGTTACAGAATTCACTTATTTAGGAGTTTCTATTAGTCAAGACGGAAAGTGTGCTCAAGAATTAAATGCTCGCATCACAAAAGCAGGCAATTTATTTAATGCGATAAACAGAAGGTTTCTAAGTAAGAATGAAGTATCAGAAAAGACTAAATTAATTGCCTAAAAAACAATTTACACCCCCATACTAACATACGGATGTGAATCATGGGCATTAACCTCAAGAAAAGAAAGTCGTATTCAAGCGGCTGAGATGAGGTTCCTAAGGAAAGTTGCTGGCAAAACTAGGAGGGATCGCGTTAGAAATACCACGATCCGAGCCTCCATGAACATTGAGCCTCTCTCAGACAAGATAAGGCATGCCCAACTAAGGTGGTTTGGCCACACTCAAAGAATGGAAGAAGAGAGGTACCCCAAGCAAGTGTTAGAAGCCCGATGTCAAGGAACTCGGCCGCGAGGTCGAAGAAGAACGACTTGGGCTGACAACATCAACTCTCACCTGAGTGCCCAACATACGACATGGTAGCAGACATGGTGGTAGCAGCCTGGAAGTCCTTTTGTAACGCCTCTACACCACAGGGTAGAAGAGGCTTGGATTAAGTAAGAGAAGTAAGTAAGCTTAACAAGGGTAACAGACGTGTGTGATGGTTCCGAAGAACGAACATTTTTTAGGTTTCCGATTTAAAAATTCCAAGACAGAAATCCTTTTTTAGATATCAGGGAAAATGTTTGGTTCAGTGCCTGACTGTCGGTCTGACGCTCAATTTTTGCGAACATATCTTAAAAACTACTCATCTGATTTTATCGAAATTTGGATGGTAGGTCATAATTAGCCCATTGTTGGTCCCGTATAAGTTTAATCTATCTGCGTCTACCTGTGCCACTTCCACATGCGCACAAACATACATTTATTAACACTCTTAAGTCTTTAGTCAGTACAGAGTTAAGTCTTTCACGTTGCATCCCAACGTAATATATTATTAGTCTTTCAAATGTACTCTTCTCGTTATTAAATATTAACAACTTAGATCGTTTCTAAATATAAATTAGAAACTATTTCACCGATTTGAAAATGTCTAATCTATGAATTAAATAGCTTTTGATGCTTCCATCTTCTTATTTGTTTTCTTTGAAATCCTCTCCCATTGCGGTCTCTAGAGCTACTACGAAGCCAAGTGTTAAGATTTCCGAAGGCATAAATTATTAATTTAGAGGATGCATGAATAAATTTTTAACCATTTGTGCTAAATTATCTTATATTTGTCCGTTCTCGAAATCTTACCCATTTGATATTGCATAAATATGTAATTTGTTTTGATATTGCATAAAGTAAATATGTAATTTTTAGGGTTTTAAGGTCATCCTAGAAACCCTTATGCTTTTGGTTGTTCGACCGTCCTCCGTTCCATCTTGGAGTATATCTCACGACATACTGTAGATTTGAAATTGAATTTGAAATTTGGTAGACTAGTTAAACTTTTTTGCCCAAAAAAAGGAAAAATATTGCGAACTCAAGCACTCAACATTTCATCGATCAGCGAGCTATTGCGAACAGATCGCAATATTTTATATTTTTTGAGTGAGGTGTCATTTCAAAGGAATTGAAATTTAGATCACATATATATATCGCGTTTCCAAAATGGTGGCCATTTTACTCCCGAAATTATTAAAACAAAACGGAAAAAAGGTGTGTCCCCCGCAACCCCATAAAGACAGGTCCCAAAAATGAGGGAAAATTCATTAACACAGTTATGTGTATTATAGAAAAGTCATATTTTAGAAATTTTAGGTGGTCGTAACTATGGTGATCCTAAATTTTAATATATTTTTATTTTAAGTAGGGTATCATTTTTGGTCTCGTGTCTGTCTGTCCTTCAATACTTGTGCGATCCACTATATATTTTAAACTATTAATGTTTGAGAGTATATCTTACGGCATATATCTTACGATAATGAATTAAATACACTTTTATATTTTAAGTCAAACGCGAACAACAGACTGATTTTATTTTGACATACAACAATAATTTCAAATACTAAGGGTATTAATAATTTGTATTCTAACAATTAATTCGATTATAATCAAATTTTGTATGATGGTAGGTCATAATTATCCCATTGATGTTCCCATATTAATCTAGCCTTCTGCGTAGATTTCTTCTTCCGCTTGCGCACAAATATTATTAATAATATTTATTAGTCTAGTCTTAAGGATCCAAAAAAGGGTAGGTGAAATAAATTACTTTAAATCATTTCCATTCGGCAACGTTTCGGCCTAGCCGGCCATTCTCAAGCCTAAAAAGTGCGTATATTTACTATAAACTACAATGAAGAAAACAATTCGTCATATCAACGTACTTTTAGGCTTGAGAATGGCCGGCTAGGCCGAAACGTTGCCGAATGGAAATGATTTAAAGTAATTTATTTCACCTACCCTTTTTTGGATCCTTAAGACTAGACTAATAAAGATTACTACAGGGTACAATTCACAACTTATATTCATATTATTAATAATACTATTTCTTTAAATATACTTTTTCAATATACCATCCAAATTTCGTATACATTTGGATTTAGATGAAGATCTAATGAGGTCTAAACAACCATAACTCTTTTAATTCCCAGCACAATCTTTCTAATGTGAGGAAGCTGTCTAAACAACCACAACTCTTTTAATTCCCAGCACAATCCTTCTAATGTGAGGAAGCTGTCTAAACAACCACAACTCTTTTAATTCCCAGCACAATCCTTCTAATGTGAGGAAGCTGTCTAAACAACCATAACTCTTTTAGTTCCCAGCACAATCCTTCTAATGTGAGGAAGCTGTCTAAACAACCACAACTCTTTTAATTCCCAGCACAATCCTTCTAATGTGAGGAAGCTGTCTAAACAACCACAACTCTTTTAATTCCCAGCACAATCCTTCTAATGTGAGGAAGCTGTCTAAACAACCATAACTCTTTTAGTTCCCAGCACAATCCTTCTAATGTGAGGAAGCTGTCTAAACAACCACAACGCTTTTAATTCCCAGCACAATCCTTCTAATGTGAGGAAGCTGTCTAAACAACCACAACTCTTTTAATTCCCAGCACAATCCTTCTAATGTGAGGAAGCTGTCTAAACAACCATAACTCTTTTAGTTCCCAGCACAATCCTTCTAATGTGAGGAAGCTGTCTAAACAACCACAACTCTTTTAATTCCCAGCACAATCCTTCAAATGTGAGGAAGCTGTCTAAACAACCACAACTCTTTTAATTCCCAGCACAATCTTTCTAATGTGAGGAAGCTATGTGCCTCAATGATTGGAATATTATTTGGACGAGCATAAATTATTTCTCGTACCTAATTCGGTTTCCATTGGTTATTATCAAAAATAAATTTATAAACTCAAGGTTTTGCAGACAATAAGTAAATACGTTTAATAAAAATTTAAAAAATAATAAAGTTTAATCGAAATAACATTAAAGAATAAAGAAGTATAATAGTAACATTAAAAGTGTTGTTTTTTATAGCGTCCTTTTAACTTGTTATTTGTAGATTTATATTCGAATAAAAAGTTTAATACAATCTTAGATATCTTTGATATGCTTTTTTTTATAAATATATATATTTGAAATATGATCGTTATATTTGTTTAATGTATATATATGTATTTATATTTTTTAAGGAAAAAAATTGATGGGATTATCCGTCTGCTTTGTAAAGTATATTGGCTAAAAGTTTTATTACTTGAAGAGTTGGAAGTTAAAATTTGGCTGATATTTTATTGTTAAAAAAGCTTTAATGATCATATATGTGTACGTGATATATATATATATATATATATATATATATATATATATATATATATATATATATATATATATATATATATATATATATATATATATAACTGTATACTAAAAGGTAAGTAGAGTGTATTAGCTTTTACTCCATTTCTAACCAAGTAACTTTTAGATCTTTAAGTCCTTCTATGTGAAAGAGTGCGCTAGGAGTCCCTATATTACGTTGAGTAGTTACTTCTGTTTATCACCAGACAGCACTAGTAGTAATAGTCTAGTGAAGAAGCCCTCCACTTTCGCCCTACTTGCTCGGTTACTTCCTCTGTAGTTTACGACTTTTGCGCGGTACGCAGACCCTACTAGTGAAAGCAATAAACTGAGACGCTACTAAACCGTCATAAACCCTTATCACATCTGAAAATATAACCTTATCTCTTAGCTCTTTTCACACAGCATGGCTTTTTTCCCCTCTTATCAAAGCGCTCAAAGCGAAAAAAGCAACTTACAATCACATAGTAAATTCAAGGAAAGATTCGTATGGACAAAAAGGCATAGAGCTAAGTACTTTTAAAACTTAATTTTTATTTTTTAGATTTTTCAAGCTAGATTTATATACATATATATATATATATATATATATATATATATATATATATATATATATATATATATATATATATATATATATATATATATATATATATATATATATATATATATATATATATATATATATACATGTACTGGGTGGTCCAAAAGTCTCCCTATTCCTTAACTTTTGAAATGTTTGAGATAAAGTAATGAATTTGGGGCATCCGTACCATGTAATAGGAAGTTAAATCCAAATTTGCTACCCAAAATATACACTCCAATTTGAAATTTTTAAGTAGGGTGGCCTGAGGGTAAATTAGGTAATTATTAGGTGTTTGCCCCTAATTCGCCATTGCATCTTAACAAACTTCCCGTTACATGGTGTGGAACGCAGTGGGTATTCAAATTGAACTAAATAATTATCTTGAACAATACTGTCTAATTAGTGTCAACCTCACTTTACTCCAAAGTAAAATTCTATAAATGAGAATATAATATTTTTTTTTAGTTTTAAAGTTATCTACTGGGTAGCTCTAGTAGCGCGTTTAAATTTTTTTTTATTAATTTTGAATAGGTGGATTTTCTAATAGCCTTAAGATATGAAAAGAAACAGATTTTTGAATTTTTCCTTTACTTGTTTATTAAACTTTATCTATAAATTAAATTTTAAATTTCTAGGATTGCTAGAAGTGGCTTAGAATTATGATAAGTCAGTGACAAAATAACAAAACATTAGGTTCATATATTTTATAAACCAATATAGGTAGAGGTGAGAAATTTTTATTTCTGGTTCTGTCTGTAATGAACACTAACTTAAAATTAATTTTACATATCTAAGTATCATTAATAAGATTATAGAAGGGGTTCCAAAATGCCTTGAAATGGTTCCAAGATAGGATGGTACGGCTGTGCTCGACTTTATCGTCGTTCTTAAAGAAATAGTATAAACAAAATACATTAAAGGGAAATTTCGCCGGAATTTTCGTAAATATTCTAATAATAAATAAAATAAACAGATAATTAACTCTGGGGGAAACAATGAGGAGAAAGATGTTAGTGTGGGTAGGCATGACTTTGTTTAGCCTGCTAATCCATATGACAAGATTTGTTGAAGGTTTTGTTTTTGGCTTTAGAATGGTCTTACAACGCACGTCAACAAAACAATGCACCTTTTATAATTATACTAGCCGGATTAGCGTGCTTCGCGCGCCTTATTAATAATGAGAAGTAAATGTTTGTGATTGTGAGGGACAAAGAATAGGGGGGATAGGCATATTCTGGGTAGTCTTGACTCGTTCATATCTAGGAGTTTACTCCACCATTAATCGAAGGGTTTAAAATAATTTATTTTAAGTGAAGTACAGCCTGTCTCTAAAACATTAAATGATTGGGTGTATTAAAGGTTATTATTATTGTTGTACCGAGCTTACAAAAAATAACAGAAGCATTAAGCTGATTTGACCATTCTGAAAAACGTATTTTTTTATGCCTCCAAATTGAAAAATTCCTTGACAGATATGTGTTTCACGCTTCAAGAAACATTTGTAGTCTCTTATCTTTGTGTCGTTAAACTTTCTACGTCCATTATTTTCTCTGCTTCCGCGTACGCACAAACCTTTTTTTCATGAACCCTTAAATCCTTAAAAGTTCTCTTCTGAATTTTTAAGAAATTTAGATGTGTAGAAAGTAGCCCCATAAATGGTCTCACCCGCTACATAAATATTCCTTGATTGGTCTTTTTATTCATGAAACAAACAATACATAAACATTTCTAAAAGAGAGGGGCTAATTAAGTTAATTAGGCAATATTGTTTTGTAATATATTACGCGAAGAAACCAAACTACCAACTAAAAATTTACAATTTCAAAAGTAATCTTATTTAAAAGTACAATTAAAAATTTAATTTATTTTTCTTTTAAAGTGTTGTTTTAATATGTTTTGTTTCCTTTCATGTTGGTTAGTGAGGGTTGAGTGCTAGAGTAGAGAGCATATGTGGCATTACTGTCTATGAAGAAAACCCTTCGAGGGGAGTAGATTGGAGACCTCAAAAGCCTCGGCAGTAAAGCTTTTAATGAAATTACTCTCTGGGTATACAGTAGTTTAAAACTTGCAAGTCCGTCAGAGTGCACCACCTACTCTAATCCTAGTATTATTTGCATATATTTTTAATCTTTTTAAAAACAATTAGGTTAAGTGGTGATTTGTTCATTTTAATAAAAAAAAAAAAATGAAACTATATCTGAGTGTGAATTGCATATTTCTTTACTTCGTTGCCCCATTATTTTGTTTTTATTATGACTGCTTTTTATTTAGAAAGTAATGAATAATTCACAAACAAAAGAAAAAATAAGAACAATATATCAAAATGTTAAGTGTATTTTACGTTTGTAAAACACACATTTACACAGCTTACGAAAGCATTATTATCATTTTAAAAAATAATTTATTTTTTTCAGTCTCCTAATTCAAATAATTACTTTACAAAAATCCGTTTCAGGTATCAGGAAACATTTTTGGATTCGTGTTGGTCTGTAGTATAACATTTTGCGAACCATCATGTCTAAAAAACTACTTGTCTAATCTTTATGAAATTTAGATTATAGCCCATTGTTTTTTTCCATATTGTACTTCAACTGCGCTAATCTATTAATTGCTTAAAAATAATTTATTATTGCATAAACAGATCAAAATGTTACCCCCACTAGGGTGAGGTCACATTTCTCTATCAGCTATTTAAATAATATGACTGTTATCGATTACTCAATCGAAATAGGACCAAATCTATTGTTACTATTCGTCCAATAATTGGACGTGAAGAATTTATGCGCCAAACAAATTAGCATTACTTTTTACTTTTCCTCGCCTTCTCCGAAGGTATATAGGAAAAGTATTGTTTTCACCCCAAAAAATCTGAATCCGAGATTTCAACGGAAATATCCGTTTTGGGTGTTTTTAAGACGATTTTAGTGGTTATTAGCTGGATGTCAGTCCGTGTATCTGTCTGTGCGTCTGTCTGTCTGAGTCACGCATAACTCCCACATTTTTTAAGCTAGAGAGTTGAAACTTAGTACAAAAATCAGTCCTTACACGTAGCTGTGCTGCCCGGAGAATAAACAATTTCCGTCATCATGAACCAAGTTTGCTGAGTCAGCAAAAAGTGGTCCGATCGAGTTGAAATTTAGCATGAATGTACCTCTCTTTATGTCAAACAAAACCACCAAAATTTATTTTGATTTTGGCTGCCATTTTGAAGTTAGCGATTTTTGAATTTTGAAACTTTGGCGGTTAATAATACCAAAAGTATAAATATGTTTTTGACATATTTTCATATCGTTGGAACCGGTAAAAAATTTAAAAAAAACCTGAAATTCCATTGATTAGTTTAAAAGTTATAAGCGAGCACAATTATTAATTAGTGTGATACTTAAATCCCACGGTTACACGGGTAAACTAAACAAAAGTGTATAGTGTACTTTACTTCCTCTACTCTACCAATTTTGATTTTGGAGCGTTTACACATAAGCTAGTAAAAAAGCAGAAATGATTGCACAATAATGTATCAAATGAAACTAAACTCTACTTGCTATTTGCTATGAACACGTTTACATGGGTAGAGTGGGAGCTGAGGAGGGGGAAGTAGAGTAGAGTCCACTTTACTGCATGCGGTATAGTACTCAGCTACTAGCTGCTCTACTCGCCACTCTACTCTACGGATCGTTTTTTCGGGTTTCTACGGGTAGTTACTCTACTCGCTACTCTACTTTCCTGTTTACTCTACCCGTTTAAACCCCGGCTTTAGTTTGTTTACATCTGTCAAAATACCGCCAAAATTCAAATAATTAAATAAATGAAATAAAATAAATAAAAATAATGTATACATCTTTTTTGAAAAATAATAATGAGCAGGAGAGTCCACTTTAGTGGCCTCCTAAGTGTAGAAAAGTTCCAAGGTACCCTGTACCCGATTTTTTTTTTTTTTGTTTTTTCTTGATTTTCATTTAATTTGTATTAATTAATTTAGCTTGTGCTTGCTCCCATGTCATTTAACCTTCAGTTTGAAATATTAATATGGATTTTTTAATTACTACGTTTTTATTAGCTTGCTTTCTTGTTTGTTTGTTTGTCCAGTACAAATCTTGCAATCGATTTTTAACTAATTTCCCGAGTAGCTAAACATTTGAAACTTTTAGAATAGCTCAAAACACGATGACAATGCATTATTTTAATACTGTTAGCCATCTTTCAGCAGAATTGAATTAGTTTTCAGCAAATTTTGCTGTATGGAAAGTTAGTTCGGAAAAAATCCGCAATTTTTTTTACTTGTTGACAAACCCCATAGTATTTACAATCTTCATTTTGACGGGTTTCAAATTTGTGATTTTTTATTAAGAGGTAAACATTGAATGACAGCGAAAAGTAAACAAAGAAATAAATGAATTGACGTGTGACACCCAGGTTTGTTTACACTTGTGTCCTAGGTATAGGTTTAATTTTTCTGAATCTGTACTTCTTTACTTGTACACATTTTTCTTGTCTTACTGTCCCTACACGGGGGCATATCAATGGATCCGTTGTACAAAGATTTATCCTTTTAAAGGTTTAAGATCAGCTCTCTAGATGGTTGTCATTATTATGTAAAGTAAATAAATTCGGAACTATGCAATTTTTTTTTCATTAACATTATATATATAACAATGACAATTATATTATCAACATTAAATATGATTCAACAGAAAATTTAAAAACGTAGTATATAGAAAGTTCTTTTTATCTTGTAATTATTTTCATAATTAGCTAAATTTAATTTAAGTGATATAAAAACTTAAAGAATATAATTAATAGTAATTATAAATAATAATTAATTATTCGTAGCCCCACTGTTCATTGAAGGCTTTTGCCTTCAAAAGGGCTTATATAACTATATATATGTAATGGATGGCGTGTCGCTAAATCAGCTGTTTAAACCATATAGCTGACACTTGAAACCGGAAAGACGCCATTTTACTTAATTAGCCACCCATTTATATGGCGATGCTGGATGAGTATGTTGGAATGAACGTCGGCCTCCTTGCCGATATTGGAAATTGAACCTGGATCCCCTTGCTTACAAAGTATGAGTGGTAGGAGTTAAGCTACCAGGGCCTAAAGAAGTATATAATATTAAAAATATTATTTAATAAATAAAATATTATTAATAATAACCTAACTATATTCAAATACATATTGTTTTGCTACGTTTAATTTTCTTTTAATTGTTTAACACCCAGTTATAGGTATCAACTATGTGTATTATGTTATTTACTATTTTATATAAATTATTTGATATTTTTGAGCTAATTTTTTTATCAAATAATATAATATATTAAGCCATTTGATGCTGTAAAATAACTCTTTTGACAAAATCGTGTCTATTTAATGTTTTATTATTTTTGACTTAAATAATATGACTAATTTGCCGCGTTACATAATATATTTTAGGTTGACCTTTCTAGCGTTAGACATATTTAATATTTGTTCCAACAATATTAAAAATTGAAAGAGAATACTTAACCAAGCAAAACTATTAATGTCATCTGAATTGATAAATATTATTTAAGTTTAATTAAAATATAAAGGGTGATAGTTTCAACCCTAAAATGCCAAAAAAATAATTAAAAAATGTTTAATTCGTGTTTTTCTTACTCGAAGGTTCGAAAATTCAGGATTTATTGTGGTTTATAAGCTGTCTAGTGGTGTGACGAGGGTTTAGCCTAACTCTGGTTGGGCAGGCTACTTAGTTGCACCCTGGAGTTATTAGGAGGTAATTATATACTGGGCATGTTTGGGATCTATATCTAGAAGCTAATAACCCTCGACTAGATGGTAGAGCTACTAATCACTTGATAGATTACAAGCTCTTGGTCTAGTCCTTTCATTGACAGACTTGTATATACTGTTGCCCACTGTATACAGACACAACTGGACCAGCTCTAATGATATCATTAGATGTAACAATGCTGTGTCATCATTGTTATTTCAGATTTACGATCATTAAACGAAACACTAGATTTCGGCATTTAAAAATAAGGGAATTTCAAATTAAATTACTTATGTCTGGTATTCATAATGTTTGCATTCGAACCAGACTTTTTACTTTCTATCACATACATAATATTAAAAAAAAAAAAATTGAAGAAAGACTTAGCAACTACCTAAATTCAAAATAACTGTCCCTATAACAATAAAAATATTTCTTAGCCTGAGGAAACAACTGAATACCTAAATTGAAATTACCATTAAAAAATCTCGTCAAGTACTTCCAGCAAGTTACTAAATGGGTATGCATATATATCCTTTATTATCTTAGGTATGCACTTATTTTATTTTTTTAGGGCTACAATGGCCGCCATTTCGGAAATGCTATATTTATTTGTGAACCAAATTTTAATGCCTTTAAAATGATACCTAACTTCAATTTTTCAAAAAAAAAAAAAAAAAAAAAAAAAAAAAAAATTGGGTCTCCATAGTTAGATTTTTTTAAATCAACTCCCGGAAATATCATTGGATCGCAGAGATGTTTATTTTTGTATGTTTGCCTTATTTTTAGGACCTGTTCTAATGGGGTAGCCCAGAAATTTTTTTAGCGGTGTGTTTTAATTTTTTCGGGGGTAAAATGGCAGCCATTTTGAAAACGCTATATATATTTGTAATCCAAATTTTAATACCTTTAATATGATACTCAACTTAAAAATTAAAATAAATATAAAATATTGCGATCAATTCGCAATTGATCGCCGATCGCTGAAATTTTGAGTGTTTAAATCCGCAATAGATTTTCTGTTTTTGTGCAAAAAAGTTTTTTTTTAAATTTCGGGGGGCTTTTACACCCGAAGAGGCAGGCCATTTAGGTAGGCCCATATATCAAACCCGGGTTAGGGACCGATATCTTCACACACTCGTGTGAAGATATGGTCGTTAACCATGACTCCCCTCCTGGTTGTATTACAACCAAGAGAGTCATAGCATCATGATTTCCAGGCCGAAACCTGGTGGCGCCACTCTTTCGAGGAGCTTCCCATTTGTTTAAACAATGCTGGGTGGACATTGAGGGGGGGAGGCGGTTCGGGAATCGAACCTAGAGCTGTGGTCAGAAGCGGTCATCCATCTATCTTCCGACCATGCTAGGGGCTGCTTAATTTGCCTTATCGCAAGGCGAGCGCTCTAGCCTCCTAGCCACCCAGGCCTCCGCAAAAAAGTTTAGGTTATATACCGAATTTCAAATCTCTAGCTACAGTAGGTCGGGAGATATACTCCAAGATGCGACGGACTGACGGACGGACTACCAAACGCATAAGGGTTTCTAGGATGACCTCGAAACCCTAAAAACAAACCTATTCAACAAACTCGAACGAAACTTTCTCACTATACATATTGCTACTTAATTTAATTTCCAAAATATCTAAATTAATTAATTTATTGTTAAACATATTTAAAAAGTGTTTACATTTCACCAAAATCAGATTTATTTTCTCGTATATTTCGATTACTAGAGGACCATAATTGAGTTAACTCTAAATTTTTAGGGAACTGCCCTCAAAAAATGTCGTAGGTACCTACTATTTCTGGGGAAAATTGCAATAATTTGAAAGGATAATAATTATTGTAGTTCGGCTTTCCGCGGAAGAGCAATTATGTTTATGGTAAATTTTGATAACTTGTTCAATAATAATAATTTAACCATGAAAACTTGAAAAAGCTAACAAACGGATAACACCGGGCGAGGTAATTATGCACTTCTATATGAGGAAGTTTAGTACAAGTAGACCGTACCTACTTGTAAAGACCGTACTGATTGATTCGTATTTCTGAAATATATATGAAGCATAACATTACAAAACATGTATTTTATTTTGACGATTAAATGTTTTATTGTATTAGGTGACCTTACATGGTCAATCGGAATGACATAAAGGCCAAGAATTTACATTCTGATTGATCGTGTAAGGTCAATACTGATGGACTGATGAATGGATTCCCAAATATTTTGAAATCCGTGCTTCTATCACGTTAAGAGGAAGGGAGACTTACAGTCTGAATAATGGTGTTGTGGCACCACCATCAGTCTAGTACAACTAATTAACAGTCTATCACGGCTATCAGTCTAGTACAACTAATTAACAGTCTATCACGGCTATCAGTCTAGTACAACTAATTAACAGTCTATCACGGCTATCAGTCTAGTACAACTAATTAACAGTCTATCACGGCTATCAGTCTAGTACAACTAATTAACAGTCTATCACGGCTATCAGTCTAGTACAACTAATTAACAGTCTATCACGGCTATCAGTCTAGTACAACTAATTAACAGTCTATCACGGCTATCAGTCTAGTACAACTAATTAACAGTCTACCACGACTATCAGTCTAGTACAAGGAGCCATGGAGAACAAATTGTTGACGTTGAGTCACTTCACACGCTTGACGAGACCTACGTCAACTGCGGGTGACGACTCCTTTAATTGTTAAGTAAGTTATAAGGCTTTCCCTGAGCTGTAGAATTAAGTGCACATCAGCTATGTGTACATGTATAAATAACAGAGTTTTTGCAATACAATATTGAATATTAAAAAAAATATACGTGTAGTGTCGCGGGACACCCGGTAGGAACGAAGTTCCTTACATATTTCATTTAATATAAATTATAATATCACATTGCTAAGTACGTATACGTTGCTAACTGCTTATACATGGTGGAGTTAGAAAAGAGACAAAATTAAAAGTAACTAACTGTTTGTACCTAGCGGGATTAAGGCAAAATTAAAGAAAAGCATTATTTGTATCAATAAAGAAAGCGTCTTACAATAAATATGTATTGAATACTGAGAAAAAAGTTAATCATGATGAGTTTATAGTTAATGAGTATGTTTGTAGTTGGAAATAGGACTGTTCCTACCCGACCTACTAATTTAAAATATTTCTCTTCCCTACTCAAAAAATTCTGCTTGAATCAGGTTGAAATTTGAACATGCCCGTTTCAATTGTACTTTAGACGATGTGTAAGAAGTTTTATTGAAATCGTTACATTAGATCGTAAGATATCGGTAAAAAAGTTGTTTTCTTTATTTTAAACGTTTAGGTCCGCTTTAATAAATTTAGCGATCTTTATCACTTCATAGCAGTGTCGGTGTTCGTTTTACTAAGAAAATGTATTATAAAAGTTGTTTGTGTCATTAAATAGATAAAGTTAAATAGACCAATTTTAAATTTGAAGCTTACGTTTACACTAGAGTTGCACGTGAACTCTTGGGCGGATAACGTTGTCCAACGAACTCAGCCTGACCATTGGTAAAATGAACATGTGTTCCAAATTTCAATTAACTCGGTCATCTTTTACTCAAGTTATCGTCATCGGTAGATTTCGTGACGCTTGGTTTTGTGACGCTCGTTTTCTTCGGATTCACTCCCGGGCTCCAAAACGTGCCATAAGGATCTTCGTTCCAAAAGGTTAATCATGATAAATGACATAGTGGAAGGTGATAAGGGAAATAGAGGGTATTGAAGTGTCTTTATAACCTTTCTACAATACCGTGTAACTAAAATCCTCCGTAGTTCCTTTTCAACTACATATTATTATATATGTATTACTTCACTGCACAATAACTTCTACTTGTATTCAGTTGGAATTTTACATACCTGTTTTAATAGTACTTTAGACGATTTATATGAAGTTTTATTAAAATCGCTTCGAAAGAACATAAGATATTTTGAAAAAGTAGTTTTCACTTTTTTAAAAAGTTACATCAGATTTAACGGATTTAGCGATCTTTATCTCCTATAATCTACTATATACATAGCTGACATCCGCATTTGACGACACACCGGTGTTGACAGAGTTGAAATTACTTTGAATTGTAGAGGGTTTATTTTGGAAGTGTAAAGGGGACCTCATGATTGAAGGGAGTGTCAGTCTGTCCTGTTCTTTTTCAGACTGTTCCTTTCTGACTGACCGTGTAAAGTCTGCTTTATAAACAATTGGGTCAAATTTTGCCTGTTGCAAAATCAAAGTTATTTTTTTGTTTGATTTGCATTCTTGTTCCTTGCACATGTTAAGAGAATTTAATCAGAGTATTTTCTTAAATTTATGAATGCAGCAATAAATAATAGATTGTGAAGACTTGTCTAAATAATATATGAAATTCCGTGTAAACATTGATTTAATTTGGAATACGCTTGGGAGCTATTGATGTGAAAATGACGTGGGGTATGTGCAGATTTGATAAAGAATATAGATGAGAATGAATCTTGATGAAACATCAAGTGCATCACTCACAGCATCTTGAATACATTCATTTGCTCATTTCACATTCATCACAGTCAGCACTGTTACATATTCACATACGGAATACATTATGTATTCAATCTAGTAATTAACAAGTGCCGAGTCTTGTGTTTTATAAATATTTTAAAATATGTTTCTTTAATAGATTTTATTATTTATATATTACATATGAGTATATTTTTAATATTTAAAATTCTGTATTTGATATATATTTGTTTAATGTGTATCTAAATATTCTTAACTGAAGGACTCGCTTTGTTTTTTTGTCATTCATCCTTTAGAACTTTTTTTTTTGATTCCGGGGGGCTTTTAAATTTTTTTCCGGAGGCCATTTAAGTGGGCCCATAGAACAACCCCGGGTTAGGGACCGAAATTTTCACACAATTTTCATTCATCGTTTGAAGATATGGTCGTTAACCGTGACTCCCGTCCTAATTGTATTACAACCAAGAGTGTCATCATCATGGTTTCCCGGCCGACACCTTGTGGCGCCACTCTTTCGAGGAGCTTCCCATTCGTTTAAACAATGCTGGGTGGACATTGAGCGAGGGGCCCGGTCCGAGAATTGAACCCAGAGCTGTGGTCAGAAGCGGTCACCCATCCATCTACTGACTCTGATTGAGGCTGCTTAACTTGCCCTATCGCAAGGCGAGCGCTCTAGCCTCTGAGCCACCCAGGCCCCCTTTAGAACTTAATAATGATGCAACAACTTATCGTTTAATTTTTAGAAAATAAATAGATAAAATTAAACTAATTCATGGTTAAAAATTAATTTATTGTGATAAAAGTAAATTAATTCATGGTTAAAAATTAATTTATTGTGATAAATTACATTTATTTGTGGTAAAAATTAAAATAATTTTTTATTCGAATTAATTTAATTTGTTTATAAATTCAATTTAATTTTTAAGGTAATTCGGGTTTTAAATAAAAAAATATTTTAAAGAAGGTGATAAAGTCGTGATTAAATTTATTGGGTATAAGTATATTAATTAGTTATTAAAAGTAAATTTGTGATTAAGAAAAGTTATTTAGGTTGTGTAGAAAGTAACTGTTAAATATTTAACAGGTATTTATTTCCCTATACAGCCATATTCTATAACCTATAAGACCATTTTTGTAACTAGTTAGTTTATTATTGGTATGCATCTCTACAGCTAACCAAATAATGTTTACACAATGAACGATCTATAAGAGACTAAAAATATTAATAAATTATTAATTTTTATTAATTTACATGTTCATTTATAATAAACATGTAAAAATGGGTAGACAAGAGATTGATTAAATTCAAAAATACTTAGTACCTCACCTGGGAAATTGCCTTTTTAAAAAGTAATTTACAATATCTACCTTATTCTCTCTTAAACACGGTTTCATTATTAAATTCTTCACCCCCCCCCCCCCCCTTCGATGAATATGTCCAATATTATTCGAAGCTTTATAATTAAATTTTATATTTTTGAGAATCACCCTTTCGTGTTATTATTATTACTTTTATTTATATTTTTTTTATACATTGAAAATATTTTAATACAATTTCACAAAGGTGTAATAAAGCGATGTTATTACTCACACACACATAAAAAGTTATTAATATTATTAAATATATCTTTTTCCTCACATTGTTACAGTTAATTTGATTTTTAAATATAAATTTAAAAAACAAAAACAAGAAAAGGGGTTTAGAGACGAAAATATTTGAATTGGAAACATATTAAAAGGGTTAAATAACTTTATCAATGCTACTAGTCTGATTTAAATTCAATTTGGTTGGTAGGTCATAATTAGCCTATTGATTGTTAGTTCTATGTCAGTTTGAACCTTCTGCGCCCATTGGTTTCACTTCTACATCAAAACAAACTTTAGTTTTTAATACCTATACGTTAAAAAGCTCTATGACATTTTCTAGAAATTTAAATGGTTTATCGAATTAAGGCTACATAGGTCCCATATAATTTTAATAATTTGGACTGTCTCCTCACATTAAATATTGTTATATATATATATATAATATATATATTAGCAATGAAATACCGTGTTTGCGCACTGCAATAAAGGCGGAAACACACTATTATCACGTCACGTGATGTCACGTAACGTGATGGTAGTGTGTTTCCGCCTTAAGCTACACAATTTGTGTGAGTCAGATACACCAAGGGATGTGCCACGCAAGCATGGGACATAGGAACTGTTCCAAAATCTGACTAAATCCTTCCTGTTATGTCAAACAATGACCTTCTTGTTATGTCTAACTAGAAGGAAATTACTCAATTTAATACAAATGATTCAATCTCATTGATAGCTGACAGGACAACCCTCATTTGTATCTACGGTAGTCTTCAGAAGCAGCCCAATTGACAGTCTACTTGTAGAAGCCAATAAGCCACAACTGGCGTCTAGGCTAGATTATTTTACTATTCCTTCTTCAACTCGGATTTAAATTTTTTCCGGTTTCTAGAAAAGCCATTGTCAAAATTCTTTCACAATCCAAAATGTTGCCTGTTTTTAAAAATAAGCGAAATTTACCTAAACCACCCAGACTAAGAATTAAAATTAAATAAATCTCTTTACTGTCCCTTAATTACCTACCCTCTTGGACAACAATCCGACCTAAAAATATCTGTAAATCATAGATTAAATCTCATACCTTAACAGAAAAGTACTTCCAAGAATATCGAAAGTACAGGTCCACGCACTCACAGTTCATTCAGTTCAGAGTCATTTGGAACAGGTTACACATTTGTGTATGAGGGAACATCTACCCGGTTTTCTTGTAGTAAGTGCGGAGCTCTCTGGATTCCATGTGTTTGAACAATCTTCAACTGTAATATATTGATTTTGTTGTAGTTTTTATTTGTTTGTTTTGTTTAGTATATTAACTGAAAGGAAAGATGTAATATATTGATTTGTTAATCTTTATTTAGATATTTATATATGACTTATTACACTGTTGCCTTTAATTGATTTATAATGTTGTCACCATGAATAAACATATTCTTTTCTTTAAGCAGCTGCTTCTGAATGCTTTTATTATTCACCGCCAACACTAATCTGTCTCTTAATAATCGATCCATGTAAGACTTTGAGCAAGATTCACAAGTAAACAAACAAGCCGCCGCTTGGTTCCTCAATTCACTTACAAATTGTTCTATAGGTTGCCCTGGCTTTTGATATAAATTATTAAATCTAAATGCTTCAATAGTTATATTAGGCTTGGGAACACATTTATCTGTAAATTCAGTCAGTATTTTATCTAATGTTTGAACTTTTTTATCTAGCTGTAACGAATTAAATACATCCAATCCATCTTCCCCAATTAAAGTTAGAAATATTGCTACTTTTGTTTCTTCGTCTTTTTTATTATTTCCCGAAGCCAACATAAACAATTCAAACCTCTGTTTCCATTTAGGCCACTTATCTTGAACTGTATTATCAAAAACAAGGGGTCCTGGAGCACGTAATTCCATTTTAGATGTTTTACAAACAAATTACTTCTTTTAAACCAAAATTATTATTCTTTAAAATTCTTCTCACCTTTGTTTTCTTCTGACACCATGTAATATATCAATAAACATTATTTTATATTATTAATTATAACTTAAATTACAATAAAAAGTCAATCTAGTTTAAGAGAACAAAAAGAATATGTTTATTCATGGTGACAACATTATAAATCAATTAAAGGCAACAGTGTAATAAGTCATATATAAATATCTAAATAAAGATTAACAAATCAATATATTACACAACACTTGAGGAAAGTACAGACTCCTGAAGTGCCTTAAAACCCCTAGATAATCTTTATTCACAATTACATAGTAGGAAAAATCCGGAGCTGTGACCAGATGTGCATTTCTGTTGGGTGCCCAGCCACACAGAAACACCTGGAAACGAGGAATCAGACAAACTAGCCAAAACGTCGTGTCGGATATTGTATACAAATAGCCGCCTTTGAAATTAAGAAGGTGGTTTGCAAATAGATTTCATAGCGATCAACTATGACTATGAGCTTAGATTATAACAAGGAGTATACAATTATTATTAAAAGTTATATAGAGCATACAATGTATAATAAAAAGAAACAAAAAGGAATAAATTTGCTTTTAGTATCAATAGTTTTTTGGTAGTAATAATAACTTACTTTAAATGGAATACTCCCATATTTCAGTAATTCCGAGCTTTATCTTACATATTTCATTTGAAAAGAAAATTCTATATTCTTAAATGATATTTGGGTCACATTTTACTAAAAAGAATGAAAGTCTATGGAAATGGTATAAACATTTAAAGAGAGAAACAAGGTCGGTATAGTTGTATTAAAATAGAGAATTCTCGAAGAATTGAGAGAATATATATGCATGACAGCGTTTCCTCGTGGTGAAATAAGGAAGAAAACTTATTTTGAGGTCAAGGTGAGAGAATATGAGAATTAATGAAACCAAAGTCCGGCCATTTGGTAACCTTTGTTTACCTTGTAAGAATCCTGTAAGTGTATGCTATAGTTAGACAAGGTAAACATGAAGCCCTAGTTCTGTTCAACACAGATATAAATTGTACGTAAGTGTGAAATTTTTTCTTTTGTCTTTTCATAAAATAAGGAAATGCTTTTGCAAAACTATAATAAAGAAAATTCCAGCTTCGTTCTACATAGAGTCTGAAGTATATTATTTTTTTGTATTATTATTCTATTTCCTTATTCTTTAAGTTTTATATATACATGCATTTATTATATCGTGTTCTTGCTAGATCTTGGCTAGTTTTCAAAGAGATAAATTCCTGATTTTCTAGTTTTTCTACAATGTATTCTACATCTACAAACTGTATCATGTTTCTTTTACCCTTTATCTTACTTACTCCTTCAACACTATTCACGTTTTATTATTCAAATTAATTTAGATTTCATTTATCTTAAATAAACACATAACTAAAATAGCTAAAAAGTCCCTACATTTTGGATAATGTATTTTAGAAATTCAAAATGTCGATAAAATATGCAGGGTATTTTACTATGTTTGACTTGGTCTGTGGTCTGGGCTTTATCTTCAGTACTGCCTTGTAAAGCCTTAACTACTAAACCGATTTTAATTAAATTTAGCTGACGTATTCGGTAAAATAATAACTCAAACAAAAATGAACATAATAAATAAATAAAATCCGCGGTTGGTGATAAAAGGAAATTTTATGTGTCTGGATCGTAATCGCAACTTAGGGTGCTGCCTTTATGGTTTGGGCTATTTAAATAATAATTATACTGTAGAAGCCGCTTTACCGGGAAATATCTACATTCGAGATGATGGTACACATAAATGGGGAATCAGGGCTACCTAAGATAAAGATATATTTATGGAAAAATAGTCTAGAATAGGGACTACCTCAATAAAAATATTTATATTTAACAGTTTGTACGAGTCGTCCTGGACTGAATTTGTCATTTTTGAAGTACACACACTATATAATCCTTCATTCTCGACGTTTCGGATTTTATTTAAAACTTTATTTAGAGTCAAAAACAATTAATAAAAGACCGGAAATACTTATAAAAATAAATATAATCCAATTCAAATTGAACGATATTTTGAAAGAAACGATAAAGCTACTGCCTACTAGGGAAGGTAATTTACTAATGACTAATATTTCTGCCAAGTTTTAACTCTCTGGGTTAAATACCTTGGGCGCTACAATGATAACATACACACACTCATACATACACACGTACAGACATACATACAAACAGACGTCATGCTGAAAACCACTCAGGAGGTCTTAAAACACCCAAAAAGGATAATTCCGTTGAAATCTCGAAAAAAAAATTTGGGTGAAAACAATACTTTTCTTACCATAGGTAGTGAGGAAAAGTAAAAATACTACAGTAAATTAATAAATTGAGCATATGCCATCTATAGACTAAATCAAATTTCGCAAAAAATAATTCTAAAATATAGAACAAAACTCAGCTTTTATATAAAGAGAAATATAAAAAAAAAAATAACTATTACAACCTCTAACTCTTATTTTTGGTCCAACTCAGTTTGGAAAACATATAAATTACTATAATTGCTCCTGAAATTAGGAAATATCAATATTCATTTAATGTCAAGTATTTCGAGAATCTGCTGAAAATTTACAATTATATTAAACGACAGGACAGAAAAAACTTTACTCTGATATCAGGGAATTCTGACAATATTAATAAAGTCAATAATAATTAAATATTTAACATTTCACTAAATTAATGAATAAATTGTTTGAAAAGTGATTTTAACTTTCATGTTTAAATAAGAGACTAAACAATTGTTAGAATTTAATTTTTTTATTAACTTTGTTATAATTACAACTTATACAAATATGTTGTAAATAGAGTTGTGTGAATAAGTCATTGTAAAATGTTGAAAGGGGAAAGAGATTAATTGTTTGGAGTTGAATGGCGAGTTAATGGTTTATAGGAGAATTTAAGTCTTGTATAATTACAGCTGAGGTTTTCAGATTTACAGCTGTAGCTTTTGTTGCATCTCCCCTAGGATTAGTCTTCATAAAGAGAGAATATAACTAGACTCTGAGGGGTTCATTGGGCAGGTTTTTAAAATATTTATACTCTAGCTTGAGTTAAGAATTTTCTCCGCTCGGAATGAGGTTTAATTGTGGGAATAACGTAGGTGAGAATTTTCATAGGACTCTGCGGGAAGCTCTGCCATGACTTGAAAATATGGGGATCAACTTCTTATGTAAATACCTCCACTGATTCCTCCTAGGACTTCTGAATATAACGGTAACTTTGGAAGCCAGCATTAAGTACAAAATAATTATATGGAAATTTATGTGATAGTTTGTTGAAAAATATATCCCAAATCGGCAAAGAGATCGTGGTCGTGTTAATAGAGATTCAAGAGCAAAGCTCAACAAATACGGTTTTTTGTGAGTATCACGCTTCCTATGGCTCCGACACCAACCAACGTGGTTATCAAAATTAAAGATAACAAAATTTCTCACAAAAATAGGCTCATTCATTTTTTACGTACAATTTACGGTTTACGGATTATAGGTCGAGGAATATCTATGAATATCTAGTATCCGTCGCCTCACCACTTTTTACGCATTTTTACGAATATCTCGCTTCCTATGGCTCGGAGACAAAAGGTGATTATCAAAAAGCAAGATTATTAAATTTTCCTCAAAAAAGGTCTCATTCATTTTTTTTTGTAGAACGTAAGGTTTAGCAATAACCTAGCTTACTATAACTTGCGTAGTGTTTATTTTTGCACGACTTTTTACGAATTATTATGAATATCTCGCTTCCTCTGGCTCGAAGACCAATTGAGGATTAGATCAAAATTGAAGAGTATATAAAATTTCACACAACAAATGTTATGTTCATTTTTTACGTACAACGGACCGTTTGGATAATAAAGTGCTCCGAAGTTTCCGCATAAGGAGGACTGCATTGCGATTTTCACCGTAACACTTACCTTAGTAAAATATTAAAACACTCGGAGCACGAATATTTTCAAACTACGTCCAAACAAACTTGAAATGTCATTCGCAGGTATAGAATAACGGTTCCCACCGTGGAGCTGCCTCGTGAAAAAGCCTAAGTTATTGGTCGTTGTTCCGCCTTGAGCGGAAACTTCGGAGCACTTTAGTATCCAAACGGTTCGTTGTACGTAAAAAATTAACTCAACATTTATTGTGTGAAATTGTATACTCTTCAATGTTGATCTGATCCTCAATTGGTCTCCGAGCCAGAGGAAGCGAGATATTCACAAAAATTCGTACAAAAATACACACTACGCAAGTAAAGTTTTTAACTTTAGTTAGTAAGCTAGGCTTTTGCTAAACCTTTTTTCCTAAACCTAAAATGACTGGACTATATATTATAATTATTATTATTATTATAATTCTCTCTTCCACCCTGATATCCTGCTGACTTATCCAATTTAGTGCTGCTTTGATGGCTACCAACTCTGCCTGATAGTTAATGCACCAGTCTGCTATTTTAATATGTTTATAATTTATAATTAACCTGCACCCCTAGCCTTTGTAGACCACCATAGCGCATCCAACGTTTCCTTCTACGCAGCTTCCGTCTGTGTTTTTATTATAAACAGTTGAAATTCCTAGGAGTAATTAAATATTTGTGGTTAATGCTAGATTTGGCCATTTGACAAGGCGATGAGAATTTTCCTCATTAGGTATAGTTAAATTTATTGGTCAAGTCTTGCACTGATTATACATTTTCACCTTTTCTTCGATTAAAATTTCAATAGGAATTTCCATTGCTATAACACAAGCAGCACTATTTTGGAGTTGTAAGGTATAACGATTTGTTCCAAATAGTTTTTTCCAACTAGTTGAGAGAATAATCTTACTACCATTTAATTTAACATCTAAATGCTTGGAAAAAGGTTTCTGTGGAGTACTTATAGCTCTTAACTACTTCGATTATTTTGCCGTCTAATTTCCAGCTTATATTTTTAGGAATTTTCCCTCCGTTACGAAATAGCATTATTTTCTACAACCCATTAAGGTTTATATTTAGTTATAAAGGTGTGATTCAGCTAGTTTCAGATTCCTATCAGTATCAGCACAATGTTGTTGTTCCGCTAAGTTGAAGATACTCCTAGCAACATCAGTATTGTATTCTCCCCTACCACACTATCAAATTAATTTCCATCTCATTTTCTCATCTTACTGCTGTCTTCAAGAGTTACTGTTGAATTCAGAAGTCCTAGGAGGAGTCTGTAGGAGTATTTACATAAGAAGTCGATCTGCATATTTCCAAGTTACGTCGGAGACTTCCCGCAGAGCCCTATGCAAATTCTCAGCTTCATTATTCCCGCAATTAAACCTCATTCCAAGCGAGGAAAATTCTTAACCCACGGTAGAGTGAATATTTTAAAAACTTCCCTCTTTTCTATTTAACCCCTCTCAGTCTGGTTATACTTGTTCCTTATACAGACTAATAGTAGGGGAGATGCAACAAAAGCTACAGCTGTAAATTTGAAAACCACAGCTGTAATTATACACGACTTTCAGTCTCCTGTAAACCATTAACTCACATTTCAGCTTCTCTCAATTCATCTCTTTTCCCATTTAACATTTTAGCGAGTTTTATTTACACAACTCCATATTTTATTTACATGTATACGTTGTACTTATAACAAAGTTTAACAAAATGTAAAATAAATATACTGTAGCATTCCTTTATGCAAAGTATAAGTTTAAATTCCGAAACTCACAATTGCATTAGGACTTTAGTTTACACATCTCGGTTTTGTTATTCAATATTTAACATGTTTGAACTGTTTCCCAAATAAGTTAATGGAACTTTGAAGACAATACCCGGATGAGTTAATATTTCTTAATACTTGTGCCCTCCTTTGTTTATATCAACGAAACGAAGAATTCATGTTACAACTAGTATTATAAAATGGCTAATTTTATATTTGAATTACTTTTCTGTAGACTTTAGGGTTTTAATTTTTTGCAGTTGACATTGCAATTTGGATAAAGAAAACATATGTGTCTATCTTAAAAGACATTAATTACCTTTGTCAATTTCAATCATTGACACCGGTGTACTCCAAAAGACAATGATTTAGATCAAAAACAGTCAACTGTACTACGCAAGTAATACTTTAGTTGATTATTAATATAGCCTTGGTAGATTTTTGCATTAAAATATTAAAAGATACCAATAGTTAGTGGCTACAAAAAAAGAAGCCTTGTCATGAGCCCCCTACCAAAAGAAAACAATTTGGTAAGGTATTTCGTAAAGTAATTTATTTTTCATTATTACAGTAACAGTAGTAGCTACATTAGTAATTTCTTAATAATTGTTTCTATTACGCATGCTTAAACATTCAAATCTTCGCAGTGTTTCTTAAAGCTCCTTCTCTCTGATTTCTTTAATCCTGAAGGCGTTTAACCGAGGGGTTAAACGCCTTCAGGATTGACAAAGGACAAAGGATTGACAGTGACAAAATTCAGTAAAGAGAACGGACCCAGTATTTGTTAACCAATATAAAAAAAACACTGCCAATTAGACTGGCACATAGCTTCTTGGCGTCCTATCGCGTATATTTGATTGATTTTAGGCTTTTAAAATCCATTAATGTCTAATTTATTTAATTTCCTCTCGAATAAAACCTGGTCGCCTGGTCTCGAGGTCCCTAGGCTTGCTGTGCTATTAAAGAGGTAGGTCATATATGGAGAGGTGGGGGAACCAAGCCACCTCCTATTCCCCTCGTCTATCTCACTCTCCACGTTCTCTTCATAATAATAACTATTAATAGTTAAAGCAATCTTTAACGCTTCATATCGGTGTCGCTGTTGGAATTACGATAACATTTTATTTGTAAAAAATGTTGTCTCATTGAAGATGAAGAAGTCTAGATGAAGTTTGATTTTTTTCCCAACCTAAAATTCCAATTTTAAATTTGAAGTTCACGCTTACGCGAGCGTTGCGCGCGATGCTTGGGCGGATAACGTTGTCCATCGAATTCGTCCTGGCCATTAGTTAATTGAACATGTCTACCAAATTTTATCAAAATCGGTCTTATTTACTCAAGTTATCCTCACACGTTTCAGACAGGGGTTCTCGGACACACAGACCGACAGAAAGGCAGACAGACAGACGCGAAACCAAAATTTTTCCCTGATGTCTGAAACGGATTTTTGTCTTGGAATTTTTAAAATTGGAGACAAATAATTTTTTCGTTCTCAAAAGTGAACACAAAGCAATATTATTTAATTATGATATCAATATGATTTTACTATTATATACTTGTTTCTAGTAAGTCTAAATAAGTTTCATTTTATTTACCTTCCACAACTATAATTAGGAAGTAATCTTTGACGAAGATCTTGTAATGAAGAACTAATTTAGAATTAGAGAACGTTCAGTTTCTTCTTTGTGCGAGTCTACAGCATTCACAGCAGTGGCATTAAACGACGGAATGTACATCCTATAAGCCACTGTCTCCAATTAGCTATGACAATAAATTTCTTACTACATATATAAATTGGAGCATTTGAACAATATAATTACCATTATATATGTACTAGTTTTCATTAATAAAAATTGAACGGAATAAAGAACGGACGAAACAACTCTCTAACAGAATAAAAGGCTTAAAGTCAACTGGATTTAAAAGTAACTTCCACCTCATACATATTTGATTTGCTACTTCCAGGTCACGCACGGAAATCATGTGATTGGTCTGTTTTATACTTGAAGAAACATAAATACAAAGAAACAGTCTCTTCACGGAAGATAGTACTTGGTTATTTATCAAAGCACCTTTCGGCTTTTATAAATGTCGTACGACTCGCCCACTAACTATAGTTCTACCAAAATCGGCACTGATGATGGCTTTATAGAAGCCGAAAGCTGCTTTGATAAATAAACAAGTATGATCTTCCGTGGAGAGACTGTTTCTTTGTATTTATTAAGATGTCCTCCATCAACGCTCTTATTTCTCAAGTGAAAGAAACATGGTTATCCCAACGAAAAAACAGAGATCATAATAATTTTTAAATTTTTAATGTTTCATGTGTTTTTTACACGCTTTCATTTAGGTTTAGTTATATTCTTGGTTTGTTTGTCTTGTAACCCTAATTTGACCCACTTCCTGGATTACTAGAAAGCTGAAACTTGAACAGATTATCATTGGAATTCCATGTGAATGATCAGTCATTGGTTAATAATTAATTGATTTAATTTAAAATGTCTGTTAAAATTATTGAATTAAGAAAATCTATAAAAATAAGTGCCCCCCCTCCCCCCCAGTTGTACAAGTTGTTACTTTGAAGTATTTTGTTATGCTACACCATTATTTCTTCCTTTATATCTACAATATCGCCAATTATAAAACAACTTAGTCGTACAAATGTTAACAGATCACTTCAACTATTGTTGAAAAAGACACCATTAGGGCTCTTATAATAACATATTTTTACCAAGGTAATTATCTATGAAGTTTTTTAACATTTAAAATGATGTCTATATCGCTTTTTTTATTTGTATTCTTATTACTTCTCATTCTTTTTAATGAGATATTTATTTTTTTGAGATCATTGATTTGTCACTGCTGTTTAAAGACAATTATTTTGTTTTGTAATGGCGTTTTCCTTTTTTTTAACGAGCTTCTTTTTATGTAGTGTCCCCTTTTATTGCTATTTTATTTAAATGGACAATGATTTCACAATTTGTTTTATAATTTGGACTTTAGGTTGTTACATCTAATGAGCAACAGAATGAGATTACTCATTATTCAAGGAAACTGAATCATGTTATGAGCCATTAATAAATAGCGCATGTATTTTACTTAATTATTTCTTTACTAAAAAGAGTAACCTATTTGGGTTATTGAAGCGAGCGTAGTAAGCTTCCTACATTCAACGAAATATTCTCCGTGTCTTTGTATGTGTCTGAAACTTGAGACGATAACTTGAGTAAAAGTTGACCGATTTTGATGAAATTTGGTACACATGTTCATTTTACCAATGCTCAGGACGTGCGTTTGTTGAACAACGTTGTCTGGCCAAGCGTTCGCGAGCAACGCTTCATAAACGTGCACTTCAAAAAAAAAAAAAAAAAAAGAATTAAAATATGAATTTTAGGACGGGAAAAAATTCTAACTTTATCTATTCAAAGAGACCAACATTTTTTTTTCAAATACAATTTTTTAGTAAAACTAACAGCGACACCGCTATGAAATAATAAAGATCGTTAAAACTATTAAAGCGGGCCTAAACGTTTAAAGTAGAGAAAACAATCTTTTTACCGATATCATACGTTCTAACTTAACGATTTTAATAAAACTTTATAATATACATCGTCTGAAGTACAATTGAAACAGGCATGTAAAATTTCAACTTGATACAAGCAGAAGTTTTTGCGTAGTGAAGTGATACATTTATAATAATTGTTTAGAAGCTACTGCGGGTGGTTGAGATTCTAGGAGTGTACGGTGCGCTTATCTATCTCACTCTACCCTTTTCCACTTATCTTCAACTATTACATTCATCATGATTAAATAATTCCTTAATATAAATATTCATTATTTTATTGCAATACGCTCGCTTCAACGATAGAGCCACGCTATGTCTAGTTATTATTTGTAAGAGAATTCTATTGTGTTGCTCAAACGTCCCTAAACTTTTTCTGTGGCCCAAAGAATCTTAAAATTTATGTGTGTGTGGGTAATAAAGAGGACTGTAAAAATAGAGAGAAGAAATATCATGTTCTGAGTAATAACAACTGATTAACATATGCGATAAAATAAGTGTAAATGAACATCAAGCTTGAATACAACTTGAGCAGAAATGAACTTGTGATGGTTAGAATGTAACAGAAACTGAGGAACAGAGAAGATAATACTAGATGCGGAATGATAATAAGGCGGGGGAAGAAGTGTGAAGGAGTTTGGGTTATTTGTACTAGTAAGAGAGAGAGAGTTAGGTAGAACTTGAACTTAGTGCTCTACTAGATAGAGCTAATTACCAAACAACAACTAAATCTAGCAACTGTTAATATCTATTTTAAAGATAATGGCCGATTAATTCCAGTAGATAGATATCATGAAGATCTTTCAAAGTTAAATTTTAACCTATTAAACCTTTTATGGTCCTGATGTAACATACTATTTTACTTCACTATTTTAAGACAGATGACTACATCTCCAATTGAAGACTACTTCAGACCAGTCCCCATAACTCAGCTGAAGATACACAACCACAGAGTTCAATAACGCTGAGCTTCAAACAGACATTATTTGATAAAATCATCCAATATTAAATGTTCCTGAAACCAACATTAATTAAATTCTTTATTTCTCCTACAGGCAGTGTCATTCTAAATTCAATATCTACATCCTATTCTCTGCTTAATCCCATATCATACAAAGATACAGCTATATAGGATGCTATGTGTGTGAAACTTCCCATCCTATTCTCCGTATAATTCCTAATTCCACCAAGAGATAGCACTTTTCTTTGTATGTATGTATTCTCCTTCTTTTTCACATAACAGAAGTGACCTTGTTTTTTCATTTTAAATTCCAGACCGAATGTCTTTCTCTAGTTATTCTTTGCTTAACTCTCTCATTTCCTTTCTCCTCGAATGTTATATGAATAAAAAAGTCAAGCTATTTTCCTACCAGAGAGTTGAATTTTAATCTTCTCTTTTCTTTTTATTACACTATGAAGACAAAAGAATTTTTATTTTCTTTTTGAAAATAAAATGGAATTTAGCTAAAAGTTAAAAATTAGAGAAAGAAAATATGGATACAGGAAAAACCAAGGTATTTTAATCCCTTCAACTTTTATTTCCTGTTTTTTATTTAATGTGCTTTTAGTCAAGTGTTAACTGCTTTTTTATGTAATAATCAATTTTAGACTGCTCTAAAATTGGTAGAGTAAAGACTGGTTGAAATTGTACGACTTTAGTTTGCTTTCCAATGGTAATAAATACACCTGATTGCTAACGAGGTATATTGATCATTTTATCCAGCTTCATCCTCGTGGGTAAAACCTCTTTTATCTAAAACTAAGATAGAATCAAATTCTCTACGGTTTTTGTTTCTGATAAATTGCATTGCCTTGATATTTGAAATTGATTTATGTTATTTAATACATCTTCTTGTTAAGCTCTTGTTCTTTCAGTAATTATTCATTAAATAATTTAATGCCTTAATTTAAATCAATATACAATGCTAATAACTATAATATTATAAAATTTTAATAAAAAAAAAAACATAAACGAGATACCTTTGTTTATTGGTGAGGTCAATAAGTTGGAAAACAAAACAAAAAAAAAATGTATGATTTCACATCAAAATCTGTTAAAATTATGCATTTTTTAAATTTGTTACTGGTTAATTGATTTATATCATTTATGACCCTCTCTCATAGAAATAGAAAAGATATTTTATTTCAGTGACATCATTATTAATAATTAAGATAAACATGATTGAAAATTACCTTAAAAAAGGGTCGAAATGTCTCATCTTTAACCTATAAAAGGATAAATCTCTGTAAATGGGATCTCTGGAAACCGAATCTTGCCGTGCCATCGATATGCCCTCGTGTAGGGGACGCTGAGAGAAGAAAAATGAGCCCTAGGTCGAGGGGGCTTTAATGTTTTTGCCTTGAGGTGGGTTCACAATTAGTGGATACGTAATTGACTTTCCTTTTTCTTAATCGCGAAGGAAAGCACGGCATGATTGATAATCATGTTCATTACCATCCACACAACCACTTTCCTGCACTCTTTCCTGTGATACAATCCGCTCATTCCATCCTGCAGGCTTGTCGTGTGACTACAATCCCTTCGTTGCCCATCCACATGAAATAGCATAATCCTGTTTGTTTTTAAATTTTGTGAGGCCAGAAGGAAAGAACGCGTGTGGGTGGTCTCTTTCCTCTCACTTTCCAAGGGAATGTTATCTCGTCGAGGGAAAGCGTGTCATGTCATACAAACCTTTGGGATTCGTTGCCTAACTGGGATAATCTTGCAAGATTATAATCCTGCCGTTCTTTCCTCTTGAACCCCATACACTGACACTCTTTTTTGACGGAATCGGCTTTCCTTACGGAAAGAACGACAGTGGATCTCTACAGTTATCTCTATCCCATTCACATGAAACTTATCGGTTGGCAAGAATGGAGAGGATGGCGCGACGGGATGATCTTGTAAGATTATAATCCTGCCGTTCTTTCCTCTTGAACCCCATACACTAGCACTCTTTCTTGACGGAATCGGCTTTCCTTACGGATTGAACGACAGTGGATGGGGCGCTTTCTAATAGCGCCCCATCCACTGTCGTTCTTTACCGACAGACTTTCCTTTTTCTTAATCGCAAAGGAAAGCATGGCATGATTGATAATCATGTTCATTACCATCCACACAACCACTTTCCTGCACTCTTTCCTGTGAGACAATCCGCTCATTCCATCCCTCAGGCTTGTCATGTGACTACAATCCCTTCGTTGCCCATCCACATGAAATAGCATAATCCAGTTTGTTTTTAAATTTTGTGAGGCCAGAAGGAAAGAACGCGTGTGTGTGGTCTCTTTCCTCTCACTTTCCAAGGGAATGTTGTCTCTTCGAGGGAAAGCGTGTCGTGTCGTACAAACCTTTGGAATTCGTTTCCTAACTGGGATAATCTTGCAAGATTATAATCCTGCCGTTCTTTCCTCTTGAACCCCATACACTAACACTCTATCTTGACGGAATCGGAAAGAATTACAGTGGATGGGGCGCTAATGTTTAGTTTTGATCAAATTGTAGGCCTCTATTTAGATAAGTTATTATATATATTTGAAGACCGAAAATAAAACTAGTGGAGCTTAAGTGTATGTTATTCTTCTTCTTTTTAATTTCAGTTATTTTATTGCAAAAATAGATGATAATGCGTATACATGATGATGATGATGATGATAATGATTATGTATTCGGATGATAGAAAGCAAATGGTTTTAGCTTGTGTAATACTATAGAAAAGGGGACTAAAAAATAAACGTTTGTTTGAGAATAAAGATATATCTACATTATAGCCGGCATTGTACAATACCGGCTTTCAAGCACTAGTGTTCTTCTTCCGCAATTAGTTAGACGAGTGGAAATGCGTTTGAGAAAAAAGTTTGTTTCTTTTAATAATGTTTAATATTCGTGGGGACTGTCTTATTTAAATATTATTTTGGTACATTATGGGCACATAGTAAAAATGCTCTAAACCTATTTCGAGATATGTCGTTGAAAAGCTCATTACGAGTAGACAAATTGTTGTTATGCACAGATTTTCGTATATTTATTTCAGAAGGGGGTAAGAGGGAAAAACCGAATTATATGTGATACATCTGTTAACGCCCTTAAGATAAATGTTGGAACAAGGGGATCAAACGGTTGTGGAATACTCATGGAAAGCTAAAACCCTCCAAAATGGATGCACCAATAATAAAGAAATAAAGCAGTAAAAATAAGTCTTAAATAAATTTCACAATACTACGAAGAGACAAACAAGTAGGAATATTTACTTTTTTAAATTGTATAAAATATTTCATTCAACCCATTTGAAAATTTTCTGTTGCATATTTAATTGGTTTTTAGTTTAAAGCTTTAATCTACATGTATCTCCAACATGTAGGTTAAAGCTTTAAACTAAATCTCCAAGTTCCTAATGTGTTTGGTCATATAATTAATTTGGTCATAGTCGTAGTAAAATTTGTATACTATATTATCTGCAAACTGCTCATCTCCTTAATATGCGGAACTCTCTTTGATGTTTTCATATTCTTGATCTTCTTTGACGTTGAAAACAATGTCACGTCGTTGCAAAAGCTATGGTATTGTTGGAATATCATTACGGTGTTACTCAGAGTTGGTTTCTCAGATTTCCTCGCTTTATAACTTAATTAATGATTTTCTGGCTTAATTTCGCTCGTGGAAATAGGAAATGAAGTTGGGAAATTCCACATCTAGGCTGTGAAATCTGTATCTCCATAAAGTTTACCACTCCGGAATCTGGTAAAACCTCTGCTCGTTGAAATGATCGGAGAATTCGGTTTGCTAAATTAAACTATAATTGTTTACGAAGCTCTCGAAAATTTTCATCATATACTCACTTAATAAACGAGATGCACACGGGAGCTTCGAATTAGTTCCACTTGCTTTCTCATGATACCCTAGGTGTAATTGAGAAAGTTTTGAGCGGTATGCGAGATTAATGCCTTGTAGGAATTAGTCGGTATTATTCCGAGGTGGTTGATGTGGTATTCCAGGATAATTTGTAGTGTTAAACTTCACTGATAATAATAATAGTAACTCGTAGGAATGATATTGACCAATAATAGAGTTAGTTTTCAAAGAAAATATCTGAGGAAAATTCCATTTCATTGTCGTAATGCCTATTTGACCCATGAACAACCCTTTATTTTATTGCTCGCGATCCTCTTATTTTTTTCTAAAGTGCTTCGTTCTAGTGATAGTTTCTCTGTATAGTGTCTCCCCGTAATTGACTATGCCTACGCCTATAACTCGTAGTTGTCGTAGGTCCAATCCAAAGAATTCCTATCAAGTAGTCGCTTCTTATTGGAATCCGGTTTCATTAGAGTATAAGAATGGCTAATCCAGTTTTACTATTCTTCTTCTTCATTAATGTTTCATTAGAGATTTAAATATTTTATTTAGGTTGAAGGTTTAACTATTCGTTCATTTGTTAATTGTGGCCTTAATTGTTTTACCATATAGAAATATTTATAATGGCAAAATGTGGCTCTGTTATTCACCTAGCATCGCTATAAAAATTGGTAGCTGCTTAAATGAAGCGGCGTCCATTCGGTTACGGGAGCCAATGCTAAGGTTTATACTGCCGATGGAGCGTACGCCAATCCCGATTCGTCCACCACACATATAGATGTATAACCCCTTTGGAAGGCCCAAGTCTATCACGTATTTATCAGCTGTTGTGCCAAATATAATTATACAAAATACATAGACAAATTATACAAAATAAATTAAATTAACAAATAAAATTAAGATCAAAAAGATAATATAAAACGTGATTTCATATAAAAGTGAAATAAGATAATTTCTAAGTTAGTTTATTTATTAATTTTATTCTATTTACTTTGTCAATTAATTATATTAATATTTGGAAAGTTCATATTTTCTATTGTATTTATATGGCATACGTTTTATTTATTTATATATTTGACCAGTTATTCATTCCCTTATAACTTTTGATTTGTTAATTTTTTACTACGTTTTTATTAGCTTGCTTTCTTGTTTGTTTGTATGTCCGGTACAAATCTGGCAATCGATTTCTAACTAACTTCCCGAATAACTAGACATTTGAAACTTTTAGCATAGCTCAGAACACGATGACAATGCATTATTTTAATACTTTTAGCCATCTTTCAGCAGAATTTAATTGGTTTTCAGGAAATTTTGCTATATGGAAAGTTAGTTCGGAAAAAATCCGCAAGTTATTTTATTTGTTTTGCCATGTCCCATATTTACGCAATCTTCATTTTGACGGGTTTCAAATTTGTGATTTTTATAAATAAGAGATAAACATTGAATGACAGCAAACCAGGAAATATATCGATTATATTTTATCGATTATATTATTTCAAATATATCGATAACACAGTTTAGATTTGTTTGTCATTTATGTGAAGTAAATAAATTTGGAACTATTTATTTATTTATTTATTTATTTTTTCACTAACATTATATATTATATAACAATAACAATTATATTATTAACATTACATACGATTCAACAGAAAATTTAAAAACGTAGTATATAAAAAGTTCTTTTTATCTTGAAATTATGCCTTATTTAATTGTTAACTTGTTTATTCAGATTTGAGAATTTTACGCTTGCAATGAAAAAAGAATTGTTATTCACTGCAAGTACAAGGATTGGTAATTTACAAATTCTTCCTGAAAGTATTTCGGCCAATATTTTATGTTTGTTAAAATAGAAAATGTAAAGATGAAATAACTAATAACTAATAGCGAGGGTTTCAAATTATTGAAGTTTTGTGATGAAAACGATCTTTGTTTAATTAACGGACTAAAGGAGAAGAGGATAATCAGCTAACTTATTATGGAGCAGGGGAGATCGACATTAGGTTTGTGCTGTGTCCCACATATTCTTTTGCCTTATGCCTGATGCCAATAAAACTCTTAGTCTTGACATAGTTGTTCGTAGAAATGACAATCAGTTTGATGGCAACATTTAAATGCCTAAGCTAGCTTTCACATCAGAAGATACCAAATACAATAAATGTAACATCGAACATGGCATTTTGATAGAGCCTAATATGGCTATAATTTCTTAAGTATTAATATTAGGAAAAAAAATGGGAAGAATTGAATGACTAGAAAAGAAAAACTCCGAGTCCCTTAAACTGAGAATAAAATCATTTAAATTTTTTGAAATCAGTAGAAATATGAATTCCTGTCTTATCAAACAGTTGTGTATAACAGCAATAAAACAATGTAAAACCCGCTGTGAAAGTAAATTTGTCCTAATATGATAATGTCATTAAAAATGTCTAAATAATATGAGAGATACAGCGAAATTTTGGTCTATTCTAAATTAATTTATGAGAAGAAAAACATTAACTAGCCCAAATTGTTGTCAAAAAGAAGTACACAGCTATTTGAAGTATTTTAGCATAAATAGTGCAGCAATCAAATTAGCAGAACTGTTAGTGGAAAATGCGGAGCTTGATGGTTCCATTAAAATAGAGGAATTTCATTATGTAATTGCCAAGTGTAAGCTAAACAAAGCACCTAAGACTGTGTCCCATAAACATTTTACAAGAAAGCCTCGTATTCTTTTTACTTTCTCATATTAAGAGAAAGTATTGTGATGGCGCAAAAAAGTGGTTTTTAAAAATATCTGTCTGTCTGTGCAGACGCCTGGAGCCTAAACTACTGGGCCGATTTTGACGAAATTTGGCATACATGTTCAGACAAATCATACCCCGAGGCAAAATCGAGAAACGAATTTTAGCTCCAAATTTGGGGGCGCTACCCCAAAAAACTCTGAAAAAACGTGAATAAAATTTTTTCTCGAAAATGGTTCCGTCGATTTTGATTAAAAAATTCTATAATGTGGCCCATATAAATACAAATCAAACGATATAAGCTGTTTTCCCGGAAAAAATCTAGTTCCTGAGAAAAAAGCTAAAAACGCGGACGGAGAGAGCCCGGGTTTGATTCCCCGCCCAGGGGATATTATTTTTATGATATATTTTGATGAAATGTTCAATAATAATTAAATGTACATAAGAAAACTAATAAATGGAAAACACTGGGCCAAATAATTATGACCTCATATATGAGAAGGTTTGTCTGAGTTGTCTCGGACCGATTTTTTACTTTATATGTTAGAACTCTATATCAAAATATTTGATGCAGGTAATGTCCCTTCAAATTTTACTAAAGCAGAAATTTTTCCCTTGCACAGAAAATGTGTCCCTGAGTGTTAAGAGATTTTCTGTGATTTTTCTTTTATGGACGCAATATCAACAATATTCACGGGAAAATTACACTGTCTCACTAAATGGTTAAATTTTAAAAACAAATGGTATTCTAATGGCGTGCCACGAAAGCTATTCTACTTTTGACCAACATTTACGAAGATAGTGCAATTAAAACGGAAAGCGACTTACAAAAATAAAAAAGTTTATACTTATTTAGAGCGGCGTTTGATTGTGTCGACTGAACAGCGTTTTTTTTTACAGACTTTCATGTTCCGGGTTTCACAAAAGTGCTTGTATAAAGGGATTATTTCGGGATACTACAGCTGTAGTTTGGACTAAGGATGACTGGAATAATAAAATACTTGGAAATAACCGTAGGAGTTAAGCAAGGCTGCACTATAAGCTTAACTCTATTTAATCTAGTCCTTCATACGATTTGTCTCGTCATACAAATCGTGTGACGGCGGCCTCAACGTGTATGGCATACAAATAAAAATGTTGGTTATGCCGATGATAATTGTCATTGGTGGAATTTAACGCGATATCTGTCTGAGTTAAAAATTATGTCGGTTAAACCCAATGGTAAAAGAGAGTCTGCTTTAGAACAAATGGCACTACCTCTGTCACCCAATGGAGATAGTTTAGTAATATAATAAACAGGTCAAGTGTGTGCTAGTCAGCACACAGCGAGGGTCCGTAGGCCACACTGTAGTACCCTATTAATGGTGTTTTTTAAAATGCTAAAAAGCTTACTTTGAACTATCCTATGGGTCTGATATTCTCAAAACACATAAACAAACTTCTGATAGAGTATTTTTTTGCCACAGAACCGGACTACAACCATATAAATACAACGAAAAGACCATAATTATAAAAAAAACGTATTTTATCAACAAAAAAGAAAAAAATATTTTTTTTCGAAATTTCCAAAAAGTGGTATCTTTATTTTGGTCGAAGAATGTTCAGGAATTTTTTCAGATTTTTTGCACTTCACATAAGCGAGATAGAAGGGGGGGGGGGGGGCACGTTTCACACCCACTTCAAACTTGCCTTCGCTCGCCCTATCAAAGTTATAAGCAAAGAATTATATATTTTTGTAATCAGCTCGACGTACCATTTCATATGATACCCCTCACGGTGTCGAAAAAAAATAAAAAAAATTTAACCCTTAAGTTTTTTTACCCTACTTTCTTTGAAAAATATTTTTTTTAAGTCGCTATATTTTTAAAATATGTGGGCAGGTACAAGACACATACATGTCAAATTTCAAAGTGATCGGACGAAAAGTGTTGCCGTGAGAGCAGGCGAGAGGACGGACGGATAGACACACGCAGGAAAATATTAAGGGTCCTTGGTTTTGCCTACGGACCCTAAAAATAGCACCTACTTTCTTTTTTGAAAATAACTTCGAAGATAAATTGACAACGGCTGATATCATATTAAATATAACGGAAAACGTTGTTTCGTCAAAAAGAGATTTAAACTTTAAGTTCAGGTTACGTTTTTTCACTCGGTGTCCCTGTCATCTGTCATGTGTTATTTAACTCAGGTTTGAGAGTGGAGTAGATTTGAAGAGGTAGAAAAATTCAAAGGTTCTTTTTAGAAAGGTTTTTGTGATTACTGCTTACCTCTAAACAATCCCAGTTATTTTTGGCAGTTATAATTTTGGCTTGTCTCTATATATATATATATGCTCCATTTAAATTATTTGAAAGAAGTATTTGGCGATATGAGCAATTCTAGGTTTCCAAATAATAGAACGAATCTAATAACAAAAGAGGAAACATCATGGTCTTGTAATTGGTTGAATTTAATGAAGTGTCATAGAATAGAATTAGAACCTGGATCAAGCATTGTAAATCAGTGGTGTTAGCACTCGATTCGGTTGCTAGATTCTATGATCAAATACCTATGATAAAGACCATTGTTTGGCAAAAGCTAAAGCCAGTAAATAAGCACATCGTTTACTGGCTTTCAAATTTCGAGCTGCGTGACTGTAACTGGACACCTCCTAAGTAGTTTTCAGTGTGCACAGCAAAATGATTATTAGATTACGCATTGACGTAATGGTGCTGTCTTATAATCTGTGGGTCCTCGAAAATCAACTAGAAAGTCCATTGTTACATCAACATGTCAAGGAAAATGTGTACAGTTTTGTAACTGAATGTACTTATCTAACTGATTTAACTTGTAAATTTTGACTTCACATTAGATGCTCTATAAACTACAAAGGAAGTCATCTCCCCCTTTTGTGCTTAGCTGAACACCCTGTACCTATATACTCGGTAAATAAAAAGAACCAGTCTCTCCACGGTAGATAAAACTTTTTTTTTTATTTATCAAAGCAGCTTTCGGCTTTTATAAAGCCATCATCAGTGCCTACGAACAAACATAAAGTGTTAAAACTTACTAACATAAAGTCAAACTGAAATTACAAAAAATACGAATAAAAGCTAATGCTAAAATCTATAAAAATAAGAAATTAAAAACAAATACTAAAAGCGTAGAACAAGATCAAAAAAGACTATAAGACGTCAAATAATCAAACGAGTAAAAAGTAACAAATCAAATAACAATCAATAAAACAAAGAAACAGTGTTAAAATTGCCAGAGTTAAAGTTAAAAATTAAAACAAAATTAAACAAATAATAAAATAAAAATAAAACAAATGATAAAATCAAAGAAATAGCATACCGATTTCAGTGGAACTAGAGACACATTATATTTAATAAATGGAAATATGTAGAGGGCGAGTCATACGATGTCGGAGACCAACGTAAGACTGATCTTAGTAGACGCTCCAGCCAGGGTTCTTATCAAAGAAGAAGCTTCTCCCCGCTCATTAAGACTTTTATCTCCCGCTCTGCATTGACTTCTGATAATCTCCAAGTTCTCAAGCGAGTCGAGCCTACGTCCTTTCTTGGCAAAATGAAGAAACCCGATTTTATGTGGACCTCGCACATGATTAAGTTCAATGAGATGCTGATTGAATCTACTGTTAGGACGCTGCAGGTGTTCCTTCGCCCTTGTTTTGAAATTGCGGCCCGTTTGTCCTACGTACTCAGAATCGCAGTCCCCACAAATAATAATATATATTCCACTATTATATTCAGGTCGTATTGGGTCCTTAACCTTGCTAAGCTGCGCTCCTATGGTTCTAATTGTGCTGAATCCTACTCTATAACCATACCTTGATAAGACTTTAGCAAGACGGTCCGATATAGGGCCGAGATAAGGAATAGAACACCAAGTACTTTCTATCAGTTGACGTTCATTAGTCACATCCATAGCCTTCAAAAGCAAACTTCGATTTTTCCTGGTTATTAACTTATCTATTAACCTATTATCGTACCCATTTTTACTGGCTATACTCTTTATAGTGATCTTTCTTTGATTTTATCATTTGTTTTATTTTTATTTTATTATTTGTTTAATTTTTTCATTTTTAACTTTAACTCTGGCAATTTTAACACTGTTTCTTTGTTTTATTGATTGTTATTTGATTTGTTACTTTTTACTCGTTTGATTATTTGACGTCTTATAGTCTTTTTTGATCTTGTTCTACGCTTTTAGTATTTGTTTTTAATTTCTTATTTTTATAGATTTTAGCATTAGCTTTTATTCGTATTTTTTGTAATTTCAGTTTGACTTTATGTTAGTAAGTTTTAACACTTTATGTTTGTTCGTAGGCACTGATGATGGCTTTATAAAAGCCGAAAGCTGCTTTGATAAATAAAAAAAAAAAGTTTTATCTACCGTGGAGAGACTGGTTCTTTTTATTTATTAAGATGACCTCCACCAACGCTCTTTTTTCTCAAGTATATACTCGGTGTTATATATATATATATATATATATATATATATATATATATATATATATATATATATATATATATATATATATATATATATATATATATATATATATATATGTGTGTGTGTGTAAACTGTAACCTGTTCAGTTGCCTCTAGCCACGACCGAAGGGGAGGGGAAGAAATAGATTAAAGGATTACGATTACTCTAATAAGACAAATGGACATAGTCACTTCTATAAATTTAAGTAACGTCCTTGGACTAAGAGCAAGAACAATTTTAAAGAAACTCGATAAACATTGGACACGGCAGAGTTTCCGTGATTTTATATAGGTACATATAACCTTTTCATTATGTAAATACAATATGTACAATAATGTACATATATTATGCTTCGGCTGCTTGTACTCTCTGTTTGTTGTGTTTTTCTTTGTGTTTTGTTCGTGTATTTTCTCGCACAATATCAGGAAATCCAGTACTTTTATACTCGAGTAGCTGTTTATTTTGGATGCCTTTGGGAAGGCTAACCTCCAGCAGTAGGTTAGATTACTCAGATGCTCATCTAAAATGAATACATCTTTATTTACAGTATACCTCTAAAAACCACTCCCAACAACTTGCATACAATATTGATAAGGATGGTTGTATAAACCTAAAGAAATAAGATGAGTGAAGTGGACCTCAAGTGTCATTTTATAGTGCTGCCTTTTTTAAAAATAAACAAACAAAAAAACTTTTTGTGAGGTGGTTTTTTATTTTAGAAATAGAACAGTTGGATTTATACTCAAGTTATACCTCAAGGGAGCTGTGTTTATTTTCCCCGTGGTCCCCTACCAGTTGGACAGTATGTTTTCTTGTTAGCTCCACCTGTTGTTTCAAACCCGAATAAAAAATACCAAACCCTTGTCAGTGGTTAAACTGCAGAAGTTTTGAGTTACTAATAAACTGCGTATGTAACCTAAGATTAAATGAATTCTTCTAACTTATTCCATTAGAATATGGAAAAAGTTTAGAGGTGAAATGGCTTGAAACTGATTTTTGATTTAAAACAAATGCCTCAAATACATCTATATATTTTGGAGATACTGGGAGTCCCGAAAGAACGAATTATTTTCATGGGGTACTCAATACTTAAGGAGAAGTGCTCATGAATGGAGATATTGGCAACTGATACCACTGCTAATAACTTTCAGATCAGCAATTATTTTTGATAATGTCCCCAATAAAAGTTGTTGATAATGTAAAGGATTGATATGTTTGAATTCACATAATCTCAAAAGTAACATTGATTTGATTTAGGAGTCATGAAAGTTGAGCCTAAGCAGTTCTTTTTAGAGTTAAATTGATAAACTGATTAATTTATTTTACTTGAATTTTATTTAACTAATTTACAAAAGAACGTCTTGGCTTCACCAAAATGTAGCAATTCATTTTCTAATAGTAATAAATTGATAGAACTTCAGGGTATATAATAATTTTGTGGCGTTTTGATACTCTGGAAGGAGAATGTATTGGCTATCCGAATTAACAGTTTTCGAAAGTCCAATATATAACTAACTATCCATGAGAAAAAAGTCTGATCGTTAATCAATATCTACTAATATTTCTGAATCACTGGGCATGGTCGTTATTCATTGTTATTGCTTACATAGTTTTAAAGGCAACTGCAGCCTTTTGAATTGAATTGTGAGGATCATCGGGATGCGGGGTATTAGAGAAATCTCTACCGCAGCTGGACCTGTTAGAATGGTGGCTTCAATGAAATGATTTCCCATGATTTTGATTTGAAATCTCGAGCTGTTACATAAGCTTGGAGGGTTAAGTTTTCGTAGCAAATTATTGGGATTCCTAATTTAAGATGGAGTAAAATGCAGAAATATTCCGAGCAGTTATAATAGATCTTTTACAAAGCCACTTGTAGGATTTGTATAAATGATTACTGATTTCTGGATAAATAATATAAATGAATGCATCCATTTTATGCACGATGGTATGTTTTCATTGACTTAAATAAAACCAATGTGTAATTGTGTGTTTAATTGCGAGAAAAGTCCCATTCCCAATGTGTAGCAGTTGTACGAAAGTTAGCGGCGGCACCACCAAAATTAATTATCATATTAGTCCTTAAATTAATTGCGTAAATGAATTTCCATTAAGGGTGTGATAAAAAAAAAATAATTAAAACGAAATTAATTAGTAAAAACTACAAAAAGAAAAATAATCAGCAAAAAAAATACGAATTTTAGAAATTTGATTTCACCAACGTGAGGCTTGCAACCGGGTTACCTTAGGTTCCGGTACCTTAATGCTGAAGATACCTTGACAAGTCTCCTGTACACTTTCAAGATTTCTAACCAAAGTATAACTTTATTCATCCCTGAAGTTTGTGAACATTATTGAGACATCACTGCTTGTGGGATACAAGCAGTCATTAATATTTAGATATTCAACGAGTTTCAAAGTGAGTTCAGTCGTTTTGTCAGATGACAAGTCACTTCAAAAACTATGGCACAACTCAGTCAATGTTGTGCAACATTGTTTTAGAGAATCCAATTTCGATGGGCCTCAAATTATAGTATCACGAAGACCCGCAATACGCTCCTGGGACACGGACACATGTTCAGCAGACGCGATATAGACCCGCAACAAACACGCACAACATTGAGTCCCGGTATAGCCTAAGCATTACAATGTTTAAACTCTATCATTAACTTAAGACTAGAGGCTAGCTGAACATGAAATTAAATGAAGTTTTCAAGAAGAATAATGTCAATGTCAATTTTTAATTAATTAATCATAAAAATTAATTATTAATTAATTAATAACATAAATTATTTTTTTAAATATTTAATAATAAAAAATAATTTTTAATTAATTAATTATAAAAATAATTTTTAATTAAGTCATCATAAAAAATAATTTTTAATTAATTAATCATAAAAAATAATTTTTAATTAATTAATAATAAAAATTATTTTTTAATTAATTCCCTTTAAATCTGGGTTTTACTGAATTAGGATCCAGCAGTTCATCATATTAACATGTAATTCATGTATTTTTGTTTATATTATCGAAAATAAACTTCCAATTGCTATTGTAAAACCTTTTATGTTTAAAAATAATACATTCACTGTTTTATTAGGGATTAAACGTTAAGCAGTTGTGAATTCCATTACGGATGTGAAAGTGTTTATAATTTTAATTTAAATTACAAATTATCTATTCTATTATATTTTTCTAACACGTAACTAAGAAAATTTTAAAATTGAAAAAATCTATAAATTGTTTGCAGTGTCAACACATGAAATCGCTTAGTTAATAAAGTTGGATATTGCGACACATCTTTATATGAAATATCTCTATAGTTAATTTTTCTCTAGCAGGTTGGGTTGCCAAAATTTTAGTTACTTGTTTATCTTTAGAAAAACTCCTTCATGGTGAAAAAATAGGCTGTCAATTGGTGTGGCACATAGCTTCCTCGCATCCTATCGCGTACTTTATTGATTTTATTTGTCTAATTGTATCCCCCGTTTTTTCAATCTGTCAAAATTGTTTGGATTTTTTACATAAATTAAAGTATTAATTTAGCAAAAGTTAAAGAGCGCAGACGATTCAAATTAATCTAGGGCTATCTGCGGACTACTTTCAATAAACTATAAAAGTTTCATAGAAATCAGATAAGTAATTTTGAAGCTAGATGTGTAAATAAATGTATGTTTGTGCGCATGTGAAAGAGAAACAAATTAGCACAGAAGGAACTTATATGGGATCAACAGTGAGCTAAATATGACCTACCATCCAAATTTCATTAAAATCGGAAGTGTAGAGTTTAAGATATGTTGGTTCGCAAAAATTGAACGACAGACCGACAGACAGACCGGAACCAAAAATGTTCCCTGATGTCTGAAACGGATTTCTGTAATATTGTTTCGTTCTTCAGAACGAACACATAGCTTCCTTTATCTTCGGTAAGCTCTGAAGCAATAATTTATTAATTTAATTGTTGTTTGGTCTTAAGGAAAAATAATACGCTCCTTATTGCTTTTTCCTTTAAGTAATTTCATGACGATTATACTAAGAAAACTCATTTCTGTCTGCCTGCCTATCAAAGTTAAATTTTGAAAAAATAAAATTTCTTGAGATCTTTATGAAACTTATTATGTATTTAATTAGTAAATAGGTGAACTACAATGGCATTTTTCTACGGCTTTTAGTTTCCGAAATAAAGGAATCAAATTTGACAACTTTGACTGAGCATATCTTGATATGGCTTGATATGTCGTGGTGTGATAATTATAACAGATATGTAATCTACTTAATGCTCTTTTTAAAATGTCTTAGAATTTGTATAGGGTTGTCTACAAGTGTTTATTAAATTAAATTTAATGCTTGAATATCGGATTTAAATGCATTTTATTAAAAATTATATTGTCAATATCCAATTTGACTGAATATTGGTATTCATGCCTTATTTTATTACAGGAACATGAATCAAAAATAATTGTTTCATATTTTAGTAAAGACTCGAATAGTACCTAATGTATGTTTAAGGTCAGGTTTGAGTAGTGAAGTGATGGTAATTTATTTTATAATTTATTTAATGGACCTGCTAAAGCTTTTCAATGATTATTATTTTGGTACATTAAGGGTACAAAACTGAGCAAATCACCTATCAGATTATACGCATGTGTACTTTTTAACTTTATTTTTTGTAACTTTTTTATTCTGAATAATAAAATAAGGGTAAAAAAAGAAAGAAAACCTACTAAAGATTTATATTTCCAGCTAATAATAATAATTTTCATTGAAAGATAAAATATATTATTAAGATATATTTTAACTTCTATTGCAACAATTACCCTTATTTATTCAATTTTCGATTTGTTCTTATTGCCTATTAGATTGATTAGCTTAATAGATTAGCTAAAGGAAAACTTCTTTTATCCACTGTTATATATTATATTGGTACCGGCTGACACCATGTTTTAGCCTTATTACATTTATTTTGGAAGAACTATAATTTAGTACTTAACTCAGTTTAGAGTAACTTCACTACAAAATGTTAAAAATTAAATCTTGTCTTATAGAATTTAAAGACTCAGTGGAGTCGATGAAGTAAGAACAAAGACAAAACTCCATCGAATTAAGTCAAACTTTTAAGTCCGAAATAGATTACACAATCTTACAAAGAGACAATCAAATGAGATTATTTATTTTCTTTTTTTTATTGTCCCCGTCGCCTGTTCTGTGTGCATTGGACCATTTACACTCGCCTGTTCCACGCCTCGCCTGCTCCTCGCCCGCGCCGCGCCTCCGCCTGTCGCCTGTTCTGTGTGCATTGGGCCTTAGCTTGTAAAACTTTTCATATTCGTAGTAAAATTTGAATACTATATTATCTACAAACTGCTCATATCTCCTTAATATTCGGAACTCTCTTTGATGTTTTCATATTCTTGATCTTCTTTGACGTTGAAACAATGTCACGTCGTGGCAAAAGCTATGGGCTGGTTGGAATATCATTACGATGTTACTCAGAGTTGGTTTCTCAGATTTCCTCGCTTTATAACTTAATTAATGATTTTCTGGCTTAGAAGTAGGAAATGAGGTTGGGAAATTCCACATCTAGGCTGTGAAATCTGTATCTCCATAAAGTTTACCACTCCGGAATCTAGTAAAACCTCTGCAAGATGAAAAGGTCGGAGAATTCTGTTTTCTAAATTAAACTATAATTGTTAACGAAGCTCTCGAAAATTTTCATCATATACACACTTAATAAACGAGATGCACACAGGAGCTTCGAATTAGTTCCACTTGCTTTCTCATGATAACCTAGGTGTAATTGAGAAAGTTTTGAGCGGTATGCGAGATTAATGCCTTGTAGGAATTAGTCGGTATTATTCCGAGGTGGTTGATGCGGTATTCCAGGATAATTTGTAGTGTTAAACTTCACTGATAATAATAATCTGTAACTGGTAGAAATGATATTGACTAAGGTTAAAAGTTTTCTTTTTTCAAAGAAAATATCTGAGGAAAATTCCCATCTTATTTCCGTAGTTCCCATTTGACCCATAAACAGCCCTTTACTTTATTGCTTGCGATCCTCTTAATTTTTTTCCTAAGTCTTTCGTTCTAGTTACAGTTTTATTCTATAGTGTATCTCCGTATCTTCGAATGCCTACATTACTCGTAGTTGCCGTAGGTCCTAATAATTCTAATCAAGTGGTTGCTTCTAAATGGCACTATCCGGTTTCTTTAAAGTATAAGTATTGTTATAAGTATGCCTAATCCAGTTTTACCGTTCTTCTTCTTTATATAATTTTTCGTCAGAAATTGATATATTCTTCTGTATATATAAATTATCTTTTGTATATATAAATTAACTGTATATAAATTAACTTTACTTACTTAAGTTGAATGTTTAACTATAATTTCATTTGTTAATGGCCTTCATTGATTAAGTATATATTTATAATGGCCAAATTAAAAAAAGTGTTTTTGCAATATATTTAAGGTTTAATTTAAAATTTGATTTATGCACATAAATCACTTCAAATCACACTAACAAAATAATAAAATATATCTAACTAAACAATAAATAAAATAACTAATTTAACATACAAAATTAACTTATTATTTACTGTATTAATGATATTAGCATATTAATAGCTAATTGTTACCGCATTCGCCAATCGCTCAAATGGTTTTGGGTATGGTTCTTGACTCCAGCAACATGTTCACCCAGCAGCGCTAAAAAATTGGTATCTGCTTGTGTGTATGGCGTCTGTTCGGTTACGGAAGCCAATACTAATGTTTATGCAGCTGATGAAGCGATACGCGAACCCCGTGTCATCCATTACATATATAGTTGTATAACCCTTTGACGGGCCCAAGTCCATCACGGGCTGTTGTGCCAAATATTTTTAACATATCATGAAAAATAAATAAAATTCAGATAAAATAAAAATAAATAGCATAAACGTGAATTGATATAACGGTGAAATACTAGTTAAATAAGATAATATCTTTAAGCTATTTTATTTATGCTATTAACTTTGTTAATTGTGTTTATGTTGGGCAAATGGAACTTGTCAATGTTATTGAAAATAACTGAGCCTACCTTAGCCCCCCCCCCCTTTTTTTAAATTGGTGACATAACAAATCTTCGTTCTTCAGAATGATCACATAGCTTCCATTACCTTCATTAGCTTTCCGTTACGTAAGCTCGGTGCAAAAGGGAGACAAATGAAACTAAACAGAGAACAATGGTTATTAAAAGAGTAACATCTTTTTTTTTTTTTTTTTTTTTTTTTCAGCCGGGGGGAAATAAATCCCAGAGACATAGACCACCAGATGGATCCTTTGAACAAACCCGGGTTGTAGAAGGTTTCCCTCTATTAATTCATAGACCCTCTACTCCTTCAACATTCTGATGCCTTGGCAAAATGCCACTATCTTGTTGATGGATATTTTTCTCAACTTCCTGATTGGAACGGTTGCCTCACCGAAGATCAGCCATCTATGATTTAGCAGCCCGGGGCAGCGGCTAATTAGATGTAGGGGAGTTTCTTCGTCCTCCCCGCACAGCCTACAGATTGATTCGTCAGCCAATCCTAGTAGCTGTAGGTGCCTGTTTAATCGACAGTGACCTGTTAGGAACCCTGTCACAGTATGGCAAGATTTCTTATTTAGACTCAACATGCTTTTGGCGAGTCTTGAAGAGGGTCCACTTATAAATAATTTGGATTGTCTCATCCTGGGTGACTTATCCCAGGTTTCTTGAAATTCTCTGACCAAGGAGAGTTTCAGTGCTGTCTTAATGTTGCACCGAGAAATGCCCACACTGGGTTCAGGTGTCAAGGGAGTTGAGCCGGAACCTTGTCTTGCTAGATGATCTGCCATTTCATTTCCCTCGATTCCTTTATGACCCGGAACCCAAAGCACTTGTACCTTGTTTCTGCAAGAAATAGCCTCTAGTGCTTTTTTGCAGTCGAAGACTAATTTGGAAGTGCATTTGGGTGCAGCCAGCGCCTTTATCGCTGCCTGACTGTCGGAACAGATATATATCTGTTTATCTGGTTCATGTGTGTTACTCATAATAGTCTGAGCGCATACAAGGATAGCATATATTTCTGCCTGAAACACTGTGGCATATTTTCCTAGACTTATGCTCTCCTCATAGCTTGGGTCTTTACAGTAGATCCCAGCTCCTGACAACTCCTCTATTCGTGATCCGTCCGTGTACCACACGTCTTCTCCCGTGATAGAAATGTTCGTCCTGTTTTCCTCCCAATCCTGCATCGAGGGGAAGTAAGAACTCCAAGAGTTCCTAAATTGCCATCTAGCAATGCAATAATCTTGAATCATTAATGCCATAGGACACCTGTCTATCAGAAGATCCCATGCCTTTTCATGGCCTCTGTGACTATTGTAGCCGCACCACAGGCCAATGCAGTGAAGCCGATATGAGGCCATCATGGCCTCGAATCGGATATATAGGTCTAGTGGGGGAAGTCCCACCAGTACCTCCAGAGCTAGGGTCGGTGCTGTTCTCATCGCTCCTAGTATTCCAAGACACACTGTCCTCTGAAGATGCTCTAGTTGCTTATTTGTAGTGGTCAGTAGTACTCTTGGCCACCAGACGACACAGGCATATGATAAAATTGGTCTGACCATGGCCGTGTAAATCCAGTGTATCACTTTAGGCTTAAGACCCCATGAGGGGCCTATAGCTCTTCTACACACCCAGAAAGCTGCCATTGCTTTGTTGAGTTTGCTTTCCAGGTGATTAGACCAGGTAAGTTTCTTGTCTAAAATAACTCCAAGATACTTACCTGAATCCGACAGCTCTAGACTCTTTCCTCCCAGATACAGTGCCCTAGCGCCGTCTAACCTTCTCTTCTTTGTAAAGGGAATCACAACAGTTTTTCCTGGGTTAACTCCAAGGCTGTTTCTCGTGCACCATCTTTCGATGATACTCAGAGCTCTCTGTGCGAGTTCAAAGACAGTACTAATTACTTTTCCTACGATTAGTACTGCTACATCGTCAGCAAACGCCTGAATGTAGAATCCTTCTTCCGTCAGACAATGGATAAGATCGTCTGCGACTAGGCACCAAAGTAAGGGCGAGAGAACCCCCCCTTGGGGGCACCCTCTCCTGACGACTGCTTTAACGCTTGTGTTATTCCTTTGAGCCTCGACTATCCTAATAGTCAGCATCGAATTAATCCAGTCAGTCACCACTTGGTTAACGCCATGTATCCGAGCGGCTCGACAGACACTTTCGACTGGGACGCAATTGAATGCCCCTTCTATGTCTAAAAATAGACCCAGTGCCAGGGACTGGTAGGTAAGGGCTCCCTCTATTTTCCTGATAAGGTGATGAAGGGCTGCTTCACAAGATTTCCCTGCCTGATATGCATACTGTTGCCTGCTCAGTATGTTAGGTATGGAATCTCTGATATATCGATCAATCACTCTCTCTAAAGTCTTCAGTAAGAACGAAGTGAGACTAATAGGTCGGTAAGACTTAGCTAAGGTGAGATCTGGCTTCCCTTGCTTGGGAATAAAAACCACTCTCACCTCTCTCCATCTTCTAGGAATAGTCCTGTAAATTAGGCAATTCCTTAGGATCTTTACTAGGTCCCTAAGAATTAAGTCCATACTCTCTTGTAGCATCTTGGGACTTATTTCGTCAAGCCCTGGTGACTTAAACGGTGCAAAGCTATTTACAGCCCACTTAACCTTGCTTTCGGTAATAATAGAATCAGCTGTACTCCTGTCCCCCTCCGTTGGGACAACCTGACTTTGATTTCCTACATTACTTCCATCTGTGAATTCACATTCTGCCAAGTGAGTTCCCATTAGATGTTTAAGCGCCTCTTCCTCAGAGGTCGTAAAGTTGTTCCCTTCTATAAGAAGGGGACCATTACCCACTGCCGGTGACTTAGAGAGAATACGGTGAAATTTGGCTGTTGGTGCCGCCTCTCCAATCTCGCTACAGTAGTTCCGCCAAGAGTTGCGCTTGGCTCTTTTTAACTCCTTCTTAAAATTCCTACGGGCCTCTTTGTGTGCTGCCCATAGAATTTCCGAGTTTGCTCTTCTGGCTTTATTTAGAGACTGTTTAACGCGCTTGCGTAATGACTCTAGGTACTGAGACCACCAAGGAACTGAAGACTTTCCTGACTTTGCCTTCAGTGGACAGCTTTCTTCAAATGCAGTCCTAATCGCACTAGTAAGATTTGAAGTAAAAACCTCAGTTTCCTCCCAGCTGTCTGGACACGTCCCAATAGTGTCTAGGTTACTTCCAAGTAGTCTTCTGAATTGGTCCCAGTCCGTGGAACTGGGATTTCTGTAGAAAACGGTCTGCGGAGCTGCGTCCTCCACACAGAACAGGATATGTCTGTGGTCCGAAAGAGATTCTTCCTGGTCCACTTTCCAGTTCCTTACTCTGCCCATAATGTCTTGTGTGCATAGTGAGATATCAATTACCTCCTTCCTCCTCTCCGTGAAGTAGGTAGGGACTGCTCCACGGTTCAGAATATAGAGCTCGGCACTTACTATGTACTCTAGGAGAGCTCTTCCTCTAGGATTGGTGTTGCTACTACCCCACACTGGGTTGTGGGCGTTTGCGTCACATCCTACCAAGAGGGAAAGGCCGTTACTTTTAGCATAACGAACTAGATTTATAAAATCCTCTGAAGGAGGAGGATTCGGTGAGTCATAGGGGAGGTAGAGAGAGCAGAGGATAATGTCCTTGCTGCCTCCTCCTAACTGCCTGCCGTCCACCTTTATAGCTACCAGGTCCCTAAAACAGAAACCAGGTATTATTGAAGCTCTTATATTCCTAGTTACAATACAAGTTCTTGGCGATACGCCGTCAGTACAAGAAAAGAGGGTACCACCAGTAATACCCAGTCCTCGCACTTGTTCCTTATATACATAGGGTTCTTGAATCAGGCCAATGTTGATATTAAGTTCCACCATCCTTTTACAGAATAAGGAGGTAGCAGCGGAACCGTGTTGAAGATTGGCCTGGGAGATTCTTAGGGGAGGCTTCATTGATTGCTGTCAATGGTGACCTCCTCTGCCACACCCTGATCACCGCCTAACAGAGAGTCCTCGTCCTCTGTCATGACCATCACTAGTGTGGAAGTATCCTCCTCTATAGGGGGAGGAGGAGGGGGCGCTGAAGGTTGGTCAGAATCCGTCTTCCCCTCGTCTGCTGCCCTGACGAGTGGGGAAGGATGGGATTCCCCCTCCTCGGTTGCAGGAGATTTCTCACGGCCGCACTGCGGTCTCCTCTCCTTGCCTTGAGGATTCGTCCTTATCCTCCCTGGTCGGTTCCCGGTGGGTTTTTTGCTTTTGTCCCTGTCTAGTAGTGACACCTGGAACCTAACACAGTTGTAAATAAGAGCCATGCTCTTACTTTTCAGGAACTTAATTGAACCTGGATCAACGCGCGCAACCACTCTCTCTCCGAAGCGTCGTTTGGACCTGTTGAGTATGCGCCAGTCCCTGGTAATGAGACCAGGGTTGAAACTCCTCAGGTTGAACAGGATCTCAGAATCCTTGGGGTTGTCCTCGTCAAGAATTGGCAGGGACATCCCAATCCTGACGAGATCAGGTAGAGACTCTACCTCCTCTAAAACAACCCCCTTCCACGGACATATCTCCTTAAGGCTATGCCTCACCCAGGTGAGCGAGCATTCTTCCACTGCCCCTACTTCAATATGTCCCCGAGCAGCCCGGCCATAAACTCCTTCTACCTTGTGGCCTTTCTGCTCGGCCTTAAAGCAGGCACTGCCTAGCGCTTTACAAAACTCCCACACCTCTGTCTCCGTGAGGGGTTTTGAGTTCCCTTTCCTCCTCAAATAAATTTTTTTGGAGGTAGGGACACTTTTTCCAAAGGAAACTGACGATTCCCCCAGTTCATTTGCCGTCTCACGACGACGCTTTGCCTCCTGTCCTTTAACTGGGGTAGTCTCAGAGCTTCGAACCCTCTTCTGTTCTCTAGAGGGATCTACACTGCTAGGGCCAGCGGGCGGGGGGTTAGCCTCCGGACACACCTCCATACTTTGTCCCTCCTCAGCTCTCTGACCCCCAACCCTGACCTTGCTAAGTCTTTTGGAGAGCGATTTAACAGCTTTTTTTTTCCCTCCTTTTAAGACTCAAGGTCTGACTCTTGTCTGCCTTGTTCCCTCCGACCTTGGAACCCGCAGACGTCGAGGACTCTGTCCCCTTGGAAGAGCTACCTTCCTTAACCGCCGAGGCATAGCTTTGGCTACCTCCGCGTTGAAATGTCAGTTTCTTTGACTGACCGTCATCCTCTGGTTTAGGGCCAGAGTGATTCCCCTGACAAAGTGCAGGGGTGTTCACCACATTACCTTGGTTCCCCCCACAGTGACAGACATGGACGCCCGGGGCCTGCGACAGTGCCTGTCCCTGCGCCATCATCTGCTGGGGGGGAAAAGCATTCCAGTTCTGTGGAAATCCCATGTAGGGATTGAATCCTGCAGGGTGGCCACAGACCGGGAAAACCGGGAATACCGGGAAAAGTCAGGGAATTTCGGCCGACAGGGAATAGTCAGGGAAAAGTCAGGGAATTTTGTCATAGGTCAGGGAAAATCTACCGGCAATTAAAATCCTTATTTCATAATTTTAAAGCACAGAAACCTTAACTTTCTCGAAATTTCTAATAAAAATAAAAAATGCTGTATTTGGATGAAAGGCAGAAGGATTAGCGACCTCTATACTTAGAAATTATATCAAAAAAATCCCGTCAAGTACTTACCAGCAAGTTACTAAAAGGGTTTCTTCGGTCATAAGAATTCATAAGTACATTATTATTATTTATTTTTATTTTTTTTAACAAAAAAATGTAATATGTCGCTTTTCTTACACATAAATTATCCTTCATCGAAACATTCATCAAAAATATGTATAAAAATTGGTAGTGCGTGAAATCTCACGTAAAAAGGGTTTCGTTGGTGTTGTAAACATGAAATTAGTAGTTGGGGGGGGGGGGGGAATTGGATGTTTTTGACAAAATGGCGTAGAAAATTAAACGCTTTCCACAAGTGTTATATATTTTTGAAATCTACTCTTCAATACCTTTCACTTGATACCCCACTCAAAATATTGAAAAAATATTTTTTTCCCCGTGACAGCAATTAGCCGCCATCTTGGATTCCCAGTTAATCCGACCAAGTTGCTATTCTTATTTTTTCTTTGGCCCATCAGACTGCACATTTTGCATATTTTTCTATATTTTTAGTAAGAGCGGAAATATAGTTTTAGGGGGGGGGGGGGACAAGCTAAATTTCGATGTTTTTTGACAAAATGGCGGGAAAAATTAAACGCTTTCTACAAGTGTTATATATTTTTGTAATCTACTCTTCAATACCTTTCATTTGATACCTCACTCAAAATTTTAAAAAAATATTTTTTTTCCCGTGACATCAATCAGCCGCCATCTTGGATTCCCAGTTAATCCGGCCAAGTTGCTATTGTTATTTTTTCTTTGGCCCATAAGACCGCACATTTTGCATATTTTTCTATATTTTTAGTAAGAGCGGAAATACGATTTTAGGGGGGGGGGGGGGGGGACACGCAAAATTTCGATGTTTTTTGACAAAATGGCGCCGAAAATTGAACACTTTCCCTAAGTGATATATATATTTGTAATCTACTCTTCAATACCTTTCATTTGATACCCCACCCAAAATTTAAAAAAAATATTTATTTTCGTGTGACATGAATTATCCGCCATCTTGGATTCCCATTAAATCAGATCAAATTGCTAATCTTATTTTTTCTATGGCCCACCAGACCACACATTTTGCATATTTTTCTATATTTTTAGTATGAGCGGAAATACGATTTTAAGGGGAGGGACACGCAAAATTTCGATGTTTTTTTGACAAAATGGCGCCGAAAATTGAACACTTTCCCTAAGTGATATATATATTTGTAATCTACTCTTTAATACCTTTCATTTGATACCCCACTTAAAATTTAAAAAAAATATTTTTTTCGCATGACGTGAGTTATCCGCAATTTTGGATTTGAACAGCTGATAATTTTGAGTTCGCTATATTTTTCCTGTGTGCGCGTCAAAACGATCTTTAATATTGGAAAGTTTCACGTTTCTATCTCTTTTTATTCAAAAGTTATTGGAACCGTACAGAGTGACAGACAGACAGACACATGAACAAAACTATAAGGGTTTCTTTTTTTGGTTTTACCAACGAAACCCTAAAAATTCACTTTTAAGAAACGAGGAGTGCATATTATCCATTACTATCTTTGGTAGTATGCACTAATTTAGTTATTTTAGGGGTAAAATTGCCGCCATTTTGAAAAACTATATATTTTTGAGGGCCAAATTTCAATACCTTCAAAATGATACCCAACTTTGAATTTTCATATGAAAAAAATTTTGGGGCTCCCGAGTTACGGCCCCCTAAAATTTTTAAAATTTGACTTTTTTATATCAACTCCCGGAAATTTCATTGGACCACAGAGATATATATTTATGTGTTTTTGCCCTTTTTAGGACCTGTCCTAATGGGGTAGTGCAGGGGAGGTACATTTTGGGTTTGTCTTAATTATTTGGGGGGTATAATGGCCGCCATTTTGGAAACGCGATATATATTTCTAATCTACATTTTAATACATTTGAAATGAGACCCAACTTGAAAATTACAAAAAATATAAAATATTACGATCTACTCGCAATTGATCGCAGATCGTAGAAATTTGTGTGAAATTGAGTGTTTAAGTCCGCAATAGTTTTTCTGTTTTTGGACAAAAAAGTCTACAGCTTCAGTAGGTCGGGAGATATACTCCAAGATGCGACGGACGGACTACCAAAAGCATAAGGGTTTCTAGGGCGACCTCGAAACCCTAAAAATCGGTCTGAGACAACTCAGACAAACTTTCTTATAAACGAGTTCATAATTACATAGCCCAGTTTTTTTTTAAATTTAATAGTTTTCGTATGTGCATTTAATTATTATTGAACAATTCATCAAAATGTATCATAAAAATAACTTCTCCTGGGCAGGGTTCGAAACCCGGGCTCTCTCCGTCCGCGTTTTAAGCTTTTTCTCAGGAACTAGATTTTTCCCAGGAAAACGGCTTATATCGTTAGATTCGTATTTAAATGGACTACATTTTAAATACATGTTAAAAAAGAATTAATAAAAATCGTCGGAACCTTTTTCGAGAAATAATTTTTTTCACGTTTTTTCAGAGTTTTTGGGGGGTAGTGCCCCCAAATTTAGAGCTAAAATTCATTTATCGATTTCGCCTCGGGGTATGATTTTCCTAAACATTTTATGCCAAATTTCGTCAAAATCGGCCCAGCAGACGCCTGGAGCCTAAACCAGGCGTCTGCAGTCTGCACAGACAGACAGACATTTTTTAAAAACCACTTTTTTGGACTCAAGGGACCTCAAAAATAAAATCAAAATCGAATTTTTGCGGCATCACAATACCTTTCTCTTTTACATGAGAAAGTAAAAATACGTGAATTGTTACTTTCTAGGATAATAAGGAAAGGTTACGATTAGTTTATACTTTTTAGCGTTGAACAGGAAAAATCGGTGTGGACCCGACAAAATACTAGACATAAGAAAAATCATACCCCACGGCGTAGTCGAGAAATGAATTTTAGCTTGAAATTTGGGGGCGCTACCCTCCAAAAATAGTTAAGATTAAAAAAAAAAAAAAAAAAAAAATTGTAGTCCATTTAATAAATACAAATCTAACAATTTAAGCCGTTTTCATGGGAAAAATCTAATTCCTGAGAAAATAGCTTTAAACACGGACGGAGAGAGCCCGGGTTTGATTCCCCGCCAAGACAAAATGTTCAATAATAATTCATTTTTTCTACGAAAACATGAAAACTAATATATGAAAAACATTGGGCTAAGTAAATATCAACTTGTATATGTATTCTATTTTTGCTTGATGATCTTTAACTTTTTAACGGTAAATCTTGTAAAGTAAATATCGATGATGGTCAGGGAAAACCTGAAGTAGGTCAGGGAAATGTCAGGGAAAAGTCAGGGAATTTTGTCAAGCTATACTAGTGGCCACCCTGTCCTGGCCAATATGGTTGAGGACCCAGATTCATCGGCCAACAGCTCCACGGAGACGGATTTGGGAACTGGCCAAATCCGTAAGGGCTGTTACCCATCCACTGACCCATCGGGGCCTGTGAAAAGGTGTTGAGCACCCCCCCAGGTCCCACAGGGAACTGAGAGGCACCACCACTAAGACTTGAACCCTGTGAGGGGTAAGACCCAGCGGGGAATGGAGGCCCCCCAGCTCCCTGAGGGAACTGTGGGATACTGTTACTGAAGCCAGACCCCTGTGAAGGGTTGGCCCCAGTACTGCAGGGACAGAGCGCCGAGGCGCCTGACCCCCCAGACAGAACAAGTCCTGTCTGTTAAACTTCACTGATAATAATAATCTGTAACTGGTAGAAATGATATTGACTAAGGTTAAAAGTTTTCTTTTTTCAAAGAAAATATCTGAGGAAAATTCCCATCTTATTTCCGTAGTTCCCATTTGACCCATAAACAGCCCTTTACTTTATTGCTTGCGATCCTCTTAATTTTTTTCCTAAGTCTTTCGTTCTAGTTACAGTTTTATTCTATAGTGTATCTCCGTATCTTCGAATGCCTACATTACTCGTAGTTGCCGTAGGTCCTAATAATTCTAATCAAGTGGTTGCTTCTAAATGGCACTATCCGGTTTCTTTAAAGTATAAGTATTGTTATAAGTATGCCTAATCCAGTTTTACCGTTCTTCTTCTTTATATAATTTTTCGTCAGAAATTGATATATTCTTCTGTATATATAAATTATCTTTTGTATATATAAATTAACTGTATATAAATTAACTTTACTTACTTAAGTTGAATGTTTAACTATAATTTCATTTGTTAATGGCCTTCATTGATTAAGTATATATTTATAATGGCCAAATTAAAAAAAGTGTTTTTGCAATATATTTAAGGTTTAATTTAAAATTTGATTTATGCACATAAATCACTTCAAATCACACTAACAAAATAATAAAATATATCTAACTAAACAATAAATAAAATAACTAATTTAACATACAAAATTAACTTATTATTTACTGTATTAATGATATTAGCATATTAATAGCTAATTGTTACCGCATTCGCCAATCGCTCAAATGGTTTTGGGTATGGTTCTTGACTCCAGCAACATGTTCACCCAGCAGCGCTAAAAAATTGGTATCTGCTTGTGTGTATGGCGTCTGTTCGGTTACGGAAGCCAATACTAATGTTTATGCAGCTGATGAAGCGATACGCGAACCCCGTGTCATCCATTACATATATAGTTGTATAACCCTTTGACGGGCCCAAGTCCATCACGGGCTGTTGTGCCAAATATTTTTAACATATCATGAAAAATAAATAAAATTCAGATAAAATAAAAATAAATAGCATAAACGTGAATTGATATAACGGTGAAATACTAGTTAAATAAGATAATATCTTTAAGCTATTTTATTTATGCTATTAACTTTGTTAATTGTGTTTATGTTGGGCAAATGGAACTTGTCAATGTTATTGAAAATAACTGAGCCTACCTTAGCCCCCCCCCCTTTTTTTAAATTGGTGACATAACAAATCTTCGTTCTTCAGAATGATCACATAGCTTCCATTACCTTCATTAGCTTTCCGTTACGTAAGCTCGGTGCAAAAGGGAGACAAATGAAACTAAACAGAGAACAATGGTTATTAAAAGAGTAACATCAATAAAGTATATGATAGGACAAGACAAAGATGTGTGTCAAACTTATTGGCAGACTATTTTTATTTGTCTTTTCTAATAATATAATTGAGACAGTTTACGTTGAGCGAGTATTTTAAAGAACTCTAGCAAGCCTTTTAGAATCACTTAAGGGAATAAAGAAGATGTGAAGGAATACGTTAAATATGCTATAAATAGAATTTAGTTGCTTGGGGATTTAAACAAAAGTTGCTTGAGTAAGTATCGTGCTTTTAACAGCCTTTCACTAAAGAAACAAGACTATATATAAAATGAAAGTGCTTCTAATGTCTTTAAAAACTTTTTTTACGGCCTCGTTTTTACATTCTTCTGTTAATATAAAAGCAAGTCTTAGAGTCATAGTAATCCTGACCCATGATATTTTTTATTTCATACTAGTCTTGTGCTTCGCTATGAATGGTTATGTTTTATGTGTATTTATATATTTTTATATACCCACCCATTTATTAAAAATACATTTACAAAAAATTTGAAAAATTGAATAAGATCAAAATCTTTGAAGACTAAAAATAGGAATTAAATTAACTTGAAATTCAAGAAAAGTGTTCATAGACCACCTCACTAGACACCACTCAGGCTAAAAGAAGGTAAAAAAAAAAAAATGCAAGAGAACAGTGGCGGAATTATTAAAGACATACCATTGGAACAAAGGAAACGACCAAATGACACGAATGCATTAGAAGATAATGAATTGTTTAATAATTCCGACGTAGGGCCTTACCATGTCATCATGGAAAACAAAAATTATAATTCAGGTAAAACTGGTTTATCTCGTTTACACCCGATGACAATGGGAAAATTACTCCATGGCAAGCTAGGATTCATATCAAAAGACATAAATAGGATCATAAAAATAGGAATCGACAAACTAAAAATAACTTTTAACACGCACAATAACGCCAACAAATTATTAACAAGTACGGAACTTCTCAAAGAATACAAAATATACATACCAAAATCATTATTGTATAAAAAAGGTGTTGTTCGCGGAATCGAACAATCTCTGACGGAAACAGAAATTTTAAAAAACATGGAATTTCACAATTTACCAAATATTAAACTAATAAATGTAAAACGAATTACACGAAAAATTATAGAAAATAATGAACCAAAATATATTCCCACTCAATCAATTATAATAACATTCAGAGGCCAAATTTTACCATCACACGCGTATTTACACTTTGTTCGATGTCCTGTCGAACAATTTATTCCTCGAGTAATTCAATGTAACAAATGCTTACGCTACGGACATACCGAGAATATTTGTAAAGGATCAGCCCGCTGTGAAACATGCGGTTTGAACCCGAACACTCATGGTCTAGATCAAAATAACGTAACTAAACCGTGTCCAATAAAAGAAACCCCCATTTGTCTTTATTGTAAACAAGGACATAAAACAACTAATATAAAACAATGTCCTGAATATAAATCTCAACAATGTATTAAAGAAATTATGGTAAAAAATAGTATATCTTACGGTGAAGCAAAAACAAAAATAACAAATTCAAATACTTTTTCAACAGTACTACAATCTAAATGTATACCGACTCCTCCTAAAACTGAATCCCGCAAATTTCAAAATCAAACAATATTATCAACCCCATCCGTAGCCCCTAAACGACAACGGTTAAATCCTGAGCAGCCAAATAAAGAATTCTACTTTCAAAAACTTGTCACCCCAAAACAAACACCAGGGGGACTGATTCAGTTTAACCCTTATAAACCGACACAACAAACCTCAAACACTAATGAAATTCTATATAATGATCTAGACAAAAATCTTATCAAACTAATTACTGATATAACTAAAATAATAATAAAAGAACTAAACGCGGAAAAAACAATTCAAATTGACGATACCGTCATAAAAAATATACTTTCGAAAATAAATTTCCCTTAATATGGATCAACTTAGTGACATTCCAAATTCACACTATAGTTATTTGAATGCCCGTGAGTCTAATTTAAGAAATTTTAGAATATTACAGTGGAATATAAGATCGGCAAATAATAAAAAAATTGATCTCGAACACCTCTTATATTCATCCAAAATTGATATAGCCTGTCTTTGTGAGACTTGGTTCAAACAAGGAATAAATATTAACTTTAAAGGCTATAATATTATAAGATTAGACAGACAAGATGATAGAAGAGGTGGTGGAGTCGCGATATTGGTAAAATCAAACATACACTACATCGTACTTAATAACCTTCCCCATATAGGAACAGATCATATTGGTATACAAATAAAATACAAAAACAAAAATTTAAATATCGTATCAATATATAACCCCCCAATAACTCAAATACAATCTAACAAATGGGATGACCTAATAAAAACCTTAAACCAACCATACCTTATATTAGGGGATTTTAATAGCCACCACACAGCCTGGGGTTGTAGTAACACTGACGTAAAAGGTCAAAATTTATTAAAAGCAATAGATCAAAATAATGCAATAATACTTAATAAAAATAAACCAACACTTATCCCTAAGATAAACCAAAAATCACAATCTGTAATAGACCTCGTTATAGCTTCTAACGACATTGCAGCTGACTTTGAATGGAATGTTTTAAATGAACCTTTCGGATCGAACCATTATCCAATCATAATAGAGACAAATTCCTCCAATGTAGAAAAAATATATAGATACCCAACAAGACGTTGGAATATTAATAATGCAGATTGGACAAAATATCAGGATAATATGGAAACACTAACGCAAAACAGACTAAGAAACCTTACACTACAAACTTACGATGACTTTATAAATGATATAAACACAGCATCTAAAAATTCAATTCCCGAAATTAAAAAAAGAAAAATTACGTCCACTCCTTACCCCAACCTAATACATTGGTGGGATTTAACCTGTGAACAATCAAAATGTGAACGGTACAACGCTTATCAAAATTTTAAAAACCACCCAAATTTAACAAATTATATTAACTTTAAACGCAAACACGCAAAATTTAGACGGTTAATTAAACGTAAACAAAAAAATAGTTGGAAGCAATACTGTGAAAACTTAAATTTTTCAAAAAATACACCATCCCATGTTTGGAAATCTTTTAAAAAACTAAATAAAAGTTCATCGAACGAAATACAAACAACACTGGGAACCTGGGTCGAGGAATTTATGGATAAATTAGCCCCCCCATCAGTAACAAATAAAATCCCACCATCACTAACAAATAACAACACTCATCTACTTACCAAACCTTTTACATTATTTGAATTTCAAACGGCTATTAAACATAGCAATACCTCCCCTGGATACGACAATATTCACTATGACATGATATACCATTTACCCCCAATTTCAAAAAACCAACTTTTAGAAATATTCAATAATATTTGGCAAACACAACAAATTCCAGAATCGTGGCAGACATTTATAATAATCCCCATTAAAAAACAGGGAAAAACCGGCGATTTAGCTTCAAATTATCGCCCAATTTCCTTATCATCATGTATGCTGAAAACTTTTGAACGATTAATTAAAAGTAGATTAGAATGGTTTATGGAATCAAATGAAAAACTTTCAAAATCACAAAAAGGATTTAGGAAAAATAAATCAGTTTTAGAAAGCCAAAGTCAGCTTGTAACAGACATACACGACGCATTCACTCAAAAAAAGTCAGTACTTACACTACTCCTAGACATTACAGGAGCTTACGACAATGTTGACCTTTCTATATTACACTATAAACTGACACAGATGGACGTACCACAACAAACAGCAAATTTTATAATCAAACTAATATCAAATAGAATACTACTTTTTCGAGTAAACGGAGAAATAGTAGGACGTAGAGTAACTAGAAAAGGTATCCCACAAGGAGCTATTTTGAGTCCCCTATTATACATAATTCACACCTCGGACATCGAAATGAAAATACCCTTTCCGGTAAAGATACTCCAGTTTGCCGATGACATATTAATATATTCAATCAGTAAACAAATTGATGACATGGTAAATAATCTCAGTCAAGCATTAAAAACAATAAAAGACTGGACTAGAATTACTGGATTAGAACTATCTCATGAAAAATCAGAATGCTGCATTTTCACTAGAAGAAATAATCTCAACCTAGAAAATAAAATAACTTTTGGAAATATTCAGATAAAAAGAAAAACAGTAATTAGATTTCTTGGTCTCTTCCTCGATCAAAAACTAACATGGAAAGAACATATCAAGATTATTACCTCAAAATGTGAAAAATACCTAAATATAATGAAAATGACCTGCAACAAATCATGGGGAAGTGATCCAAAAACCATGCTCACTCTATACAGGGCTACAATAAGAGCATGTTTAGACTTTGCCTCGCCTTTCTATGGTAACGCCAGACAATACTTACTAACAACACTCGACCGCATTCAATACAGAGCCCTAAAAATATCTATGGGATATTTAAAATCAACACCAATAGTCGTAATCTTAACTGAATGTTGCGAACAACCACTTGACTTACGACGACAACATCTAGCTGACAAACTACTATTAAAATTATACACTCAAAACTCTGACATATACACATCCGTAACAGAACTATCAAATAAAATAAACAGAGGACATAGATACTGGCGACACAAACCTTCACCCTTACTAAACAATAGCTTCAATTCTATATTACCTTACTTAGATCAAACTATATACCAAAACAAATTACTGCCAATTCATCAAATTACTTATGAAAACTTATATCAACAACCGAATATACATATACCCAAACTTAGTTATCCTTACAATGACATAACATTTCAAGACCAACTTACTAAATTGAACCCAAAAATAACCTACATTATATTTACAGACGGATCAAAGCAACAAAACGTATCAGGATATTCATACTATGACCCTCAATTAAAACAAGGCATTGGCTACTCATGTTCTCAACAAGCTAATATATATACATTAGAAAGCTTAGGCATTCTACAAGCACTAGAATACATCAACACATTACAAAATAACTATTACAAATACACGATAGCATGTGACAACCAGGGAGTCCTTAAAAAATTAGATAACATCTCATACACTACACATTTGGATCACATCTTCATGAATATATTAAATAATATAGCAGAAATAAGAAAAAAAAATAAAGAAATAGACTTTATATGGGTCAAATCACATCAAGGAATTAAAGGAAACGAGGAAGCAGACAAACTTGCCAAAAGCCCAACAAAACAATCAGACAAAAAAATACCAACAAGAGATCTAATAGCACTATCCAAAAAGAAGATGTTTGAAAACTGGAACATAAAACTTCAAGAAGAACCAGCAAAAGCAAGAAATTTCAAATCAATTGTCAAAAAAGTTCCAATTAAACCGTGGTTTTGGAAATCAAAACTACCACGTAAGGATATAATCAAAATTAATAGATTGAGAAGTTACCATGCAAGATGCATTCAATACAACTATATGATAGGACTAAGTGATTCGCCTATATGTTACACATGTCCAGATAAAAATGAAAATATGACTCACATCCTATTGGAATGTCCTAAGTATAAATCCGAACGAAACAAATTATTTCAAGAACTCAATATTCAAGAAATTCAAGATGAAAATGAAAAAATTAAGAAAATGCTTTTCTCAAAATTAAAAAATATTACACTTACACTGAAATTCGTAAATGAAATAAATTACTCCCCTTAGCCTAAAATTGTAAAATCTGGAGACCACTCACCAACAGAAATCCCACAAACGAAAATAAAAAAAAAAAAAAAACTTAGGGAAAACATAGGAAGAACTTAGGAAGGACTCGGGTCCGCCCAACCTAATTGAGGTTTTCTGTGGTTTCCCTCAATTTACCAGGCAAATGCCAGGTTGGTCCACTCTTAAGTCAGTCCACAGACTGCCTATGATACCCGTTTAAATTCCTGCAAACAACCCCAATAAAAATCCAATCAAAATCTTCCTTTTTAAAAATAAAATAAAATAAAAATATATAATCCAAAATTGTCCATATTACCCTTCCCTAAATTTGATTAAAAAGCTCCAATCCCTTACAAAATATCAAAAATTAAAAAAGGCACAAAATAACCCCACTCAAAATAATATCATGGCTCCGGTAAACACAAATAATTTTTTGTTACTTATGCCAATAAAGAACTTGTTTAAAAAAAAAAAAAAAAAAAAAAATACATTTATGTATTTATATATACCCTTTAGGGCTTGAACATTTTGAAATATCTTTCTTGAGGATTCTTTCGTGTCAAGGAAAATACTTTCTGAAATTTTCAATTTTCTAGCTCTTGGCATTCAGGCTGAACTTTATTACCCTTTCTCACGAAAGAGTGAATTAAAAAATCGGTCTGAGACATTCAGACAAACTTTCTTATATACGAGGTCATAATTATTTGCCCCAGTGTTTTCCATTTATTATGTTTTCGTATGTAAATTTAATTATTATTGAACATTTCATCAAAATTTATCATAAAAATAACATCTCCTGGGCGGGGAATCGAACCCGGGCTCTCTCCGTCCGCGTTTTAAGCTTATATCTCAGGAACTAGATTTTTCCCGGGAAAACGGCTTATATCGTTGGATCCGTATTTAAATGGACTACATTTTAGAATTTTTTAATCAAAATCGTCGGAACCGTTTTCGAGAAATTTTTTTTTCACGTTTTTTCAGGGTTTTTGGGGGGTAGCGCCCCTAAATTTGGAGCTAAAATTCATTTCTCGATTTGGCTGCGGGGTATAATTTTTCTGAACATGTATGCCAAATTTCGTCAAAATCGGCCTAGTAGTTTAGGCTCCAGGCGTCTGCACAGACAGACGACAGACGACAGACGACGGACAGACATTTTTTAAAAACCACTTTTTTGGACTCAGGGGACCTCAAAACGTGTAAATCCATCAAAATCTCAAAATCGAATTTTCGCGCCATCACAATACTTTCTCTTTATATGAGAAAGTAAAAAGTATTAATTTTTTTTAAAAAATATCTAAAGAGTATAATCAATATTTTAAAATAAAGGCAATTAAATAAGTAGGGTTTAACATTAGTTTGAAGCTTTTTATTTTAAATAAGTTTACATTCTAGTTATAGTTTCATTCAAATAATGTACCTTCTACGCGAGTAGTTAATACATTTTAATTGTTATTTAATATTAATAAACTTAACAATTAAAATAAATGACAGTTGGAAGGAAATAATTTCATTAGTTTTAGATAAGCCAATAAAAACTTAATTTCTAATCAACAAAAATTACCTCGATAAATGTATACAAGTACATTGTACATATTATATTATGTACAGTTACTTGCACCTACCCCCTACCTACCTACATATTATACGAGTACATTTACATTACCATTTATTACATATCTACCTACCCTCTTAATTTGAATTTTTGATGTATCTTTTGAGACTTGCTTTGTGCTTTGTCCCCCAGTGATTAGGCATAGCTATACTGAATACTGAAGCCTGATCGCAACCCTCATAACGGTTTCCTCACCTGTGGCTATCGGTCGGCCGATGGGTCAACATCACAATTTTCTTTTGCACGCACTGCAGTGATATCCTCTCTGTATTCATTTTTAGAACGTGACCAAACCAAGACGGCTTTCTTTGTTCAATGTTTTTCCTCATATTTTGTAAAATCTTCATCTGTTCTGAATAATCAATAAAAAAATGACAGAACAGTATAATTTACAGAATTGTAGCACGACTCGAAATTGCATATTCTCTTTAACGAGTTTTAGTAATACATATGAGCTTATGAGAAGAAGGTGGTAAGTAAATTTTTATAAGAATCTGTAGATATATAAACATGTATGCAATAGTGCTTTTGATGAAAGAAATGAAGAAAAGTTTTATATAAATGTTATCGAAGCTTCAATAAACTAACATTATCTGGAGTTTTAGTTAGTTTGGAAGATCAAAAAAAAAAATCTGATTATACTTGTAATATGATTATTTCTAGTTGTCAATATTTGTAGAATATATAGGAATCATTAATTAAAGATGGACTGACTAAGGATTGAACATTATGGCTGAATATCACTTGAGCCTAATAAAGGCTTTATATTTCTCTTTGAAGTTAAAGCTGACATTTAAAGATCGCAGGCGGTTGAAATTATTAATATGGGACAATCTATGGACTATGTTCAATATATCATCCAATTTTTTTTATAAATAGATGGGTACTTTTAATGATATGGGTGTAAATAAATGCATGTTTGTGCATGAGAAAGAGTGGATGAGAAAGAACTGGGCTCAGAAGGTTGAAAACTTATAGAGTCTAACAATGGGCTAATTATGAAATTTAGCCAAATTTTATTAAAATCATTCGAGTAGTTTGTAAGATATGTTGCTTCTCAAAAATGGAACAACAGACCGACACGGGACCAGAAGACAGAAATCAATTTCAGACATCACTGAAATGGATTTTTGTTTTGGAATTTTTAAATGGGAGACATAAAATATGTTCGTACACATAACTCTTCTGACCGATCCAATAGCTTCCGTTACCTTTGGTAAGCTTTGAAGCAATAATTTAATTATGTATCTAAAAGGAGGGAAGGGAGTTGGCTCATATTATTTGTCCCGACTTAAGTTGTCTACCCCTGTCCACGTCCACATTGAACACAGACCGACCATGTACTTACTTTGATGTGCCGACAACCCTAGGATCGGGGTGAGGCACGAGGATCCTTTAAACTCGCCCTGAATGGGGCGAACGCTTGCTCATTCTGCGAATGCTCAAGTGAATTCACGGCTTCAGGTATACCAATGATGGAAACTCAAAAGGTTTCTAGATTCACAGTCGAATAGAAACGTCATCAAACATATTGATGATTGATGTACAAAGATCTAAGAGTATCTATAACTTCGAAGACACAAGGAATTATTTTAATGACAAATTAATTTATAAATGTGACTTTTTACCATTATAATAACTTATAGTCTCTATAAATTAATTGACAAAAGAAAAGTTTTTATAGAAAATTTCCGCTTTATTCAAACAGTTTTTATTCCGGCTCAAAATGTTCTGTATACTATTCTGTCGTTGAATCCTCATCTGCTTCCCTTGAACAATAAATATAAACACACATCTGTTATAATGAAAAACTAAAAATTCTAAAATATTAATTATTTAAATAAAGTATTTGAGTAATAAATAAAAGTATTAAATAAATTATGTATTTGAGAATGTTTTGACCGAGTTTTTAGACTGATTTTTATACTTAAGATATATATCTAGTTTAATAGTTTTAAATCTATTTATTATTGGTAAGACCATCAAAAAGAATAATGTATTAATAATTACTCTTCTAGAGATATGTAATTATATAATTAATCTGTACCTTTGATGTGGGTTTTACGTGGTGGCAAGCCAATTATACAGGTTATAATTGGGTTAACAATAATTAAAATTAATATTTAAATTAGACTTCACTAAAACAACAGAACTTATTATTGTTTAATAAAAATTATGCATACCTTCTATGATCAATTTATATTGTGTAATTTATCTCCTTATAAATAAATCTTAATAAATAAATAATTGTTGTTTCATGATTTCAATTAAACTTATATTTATAACTAAGTAGTTATTATATAGTTTTCGAACTAGAAGTACTTAACTTAAGTCCAAAGAACAATTGTCATTGTTTGTTTCTCTACATTGTTACATTGTATGGGCGGATAGAGCATAGTAAGCCCTATTATAGTTAGTAATTCCTCGGTTCTGTTGCAGTTATTTGGAGGTCCCCTAGAGCCCTGAAATATCTGATTGGGCCCTCCCTGCTCAAGTTGAAGCTCATTAGAAGCCCAACTAACTCCCACTCAATTTCTCTCTCAACTCTGGTCGCAACTCTTCAGTGCCCCCAATTATTCTCCCCCCCCCCCCCTCACTCTTACTTACTATAAACTTATCGACCACAATCTACTGACCCTAAACCCTTTTAAAATCTATTGAGTTATTTCCTACCCTTAAAATGTCCTTTCCTTCGAAATTTTCCAATTCAAACCCTTCTTTTGAAAACACCCTCTCGTTATTCTACCCTCTTTTTTTTTCTTCCTCTGTCAGTCCTTTACAGAAAAATAAACTACGGTCCCCCCTTTCGTTTACGTTTTTTTTTTAACCAATAACGCTTGCCTCCTTACCGATCTAACCGTAATCACGTCTATTAAAATATATAAAACAATAATAGGTACCTGTATTTATGAATAAATTGTGAATTGAAAATGCTAAAACCTTTTTTTTTCAGAATTATTTCAAAAAACGATTTTAAACTCTTTTAATACCTATCGAGTTATTTTCCACTTCAAGTAATTTTTGTTGCTTTTATATTGAAAACACCCCTTTTCCATTTAATTATTTCCTAGTCATTTTCTCCACAACTTTCTCTTAACAATCTTCTCTTATACTTTTATAGATAATTCTTATTAAACATACCTTATCAAAGTTATGCCTATAGAATGAAATAAAAAATACCTTAAATAATGATTAATTAAATTTTACAATTATTATAGTATCCCATCAATAAAGTACGTGATTGGAAGCTATGTGCCACACTAAATGACATTTTCAAATTTTTAAGTTTTTGGTAGTATTCATACTACGGAAAGATTAAATTTTCTTTAAATCAAATTATAATTATCAATAACTACGGGAGACATACAGAGAAAAATAGTCCACCGCACCGGGACTTGAACCACGGGTCCTCCTATTAATCAGTTACAGATGCCCATTTGATTTAAAATTACATTTTTTTAAAAAATAATATTATAAGTATATTAGTTTTGATTTAAATTTGATTTTTTATGTGTGATTTTTAACTATCATGATTATTATTATTATACACTAGCTGGGTACCCGTGCTTCGCTACGGAGTGTTATAATAATTAGATAAGTTTATAAACAACCATAATGAAACATTATAAATTATTTTACTATGCAAGAATATCTCCAACTATACTACACATATATATATTGAAAAAAAGGGTACTACCACTGAAGATATAAGAATATCTAGATTCTACCTCTCCCACCTATTTCTATACCCCCCCCCCCCCCCCCCTTAAGTAAAATATGACAAAACAATACATAAAAACTATTACTCTACTCTTAAAGATCTTTTGCATCATCAATGGTATTCATTACATTGACCCCGTATTCATTACTTGTACCATACCCCTGTGTACCAAATTTAAATTTCCAAAATTCATTTAGGCTGTCATTTTCCCCTTGCTTTGAAGTTCAAGTGGGCAAATTTTTATTGACATCGAACTAAAACTGTAGATTTGTATAAAGAACATACACCCACATACGTTGATTTATATATATATATATAGCTATAAATTTCCATTTTACCCCCTCCTAAATAAAATTGTACATAACAACGATTACTTTTCTCTTAAAGTGCTTTTCAACGATATGCATGATATGAAGGGAATCCATTACTTCGACATTTTTACACCGTACCCCTTTGTACCCAAATTTAAAATTAGAAAATTCATGTAGACAGTGACCTACCCCTTGCTTTGAAGGGAAAGTGAGTAAATATTCATCAAATTAGGATAAAACTGTAGATTTGTATAAAAGACATGTACCCTCATACAGACACTCTTCTTTTTTTATAAGATATAGCTAAGATATTTTTCCATTTTACCCCCTCCTAAATGAAAATACATATGACAGAACTGTACATAACAACAATTAATGTAATCTTAAAGAGCTTTTCAACGATATGCATCATGAAGGGTATTCATTACTTTGACCCCGTATTTATTACTTGAACCCCGTACCCCTGTGTACCAAAATTGAAATTTCGAAAATTCATGTAGACCTTGATTGTTTCCTTGCTTTGAAGGTCAAGTGTGCAAATTTTCATCGAGATCGGACTAAAACTGTAGATTTGTAAAAAGAAAATAACACACTCACACATACGTTGACTTATATAGATATACATTTCCATTTTACCCCCCTCCTAAATGAAAATATGACAAAAACGTACTTAACAACAATTAATGTACTCTTAAAGAGCTTTTCAACGATATGCATCATGAAGGGTATGCATTACTTTGACATTTGTACCCCGTACCTCTGTGTACCAAAATTTTAATTTCGGAAAATGATGTAGGCAGTGACCTTCACCTTGTTTGGAAGAAAAAGAGTGTAAATATTCATCAAATTGGGATAAAACTGTAGATTTGTATAAAAGACATTCTCTTATATAGAGACTCTTCTTTCTATATATAGATATAGTTATATTTTCTATTTTACCCCCCTCCTAAATGAAAATATGACAAAACTATACATAACAACAATTACTGTACCCTTAAAGAGCTTTTCAACGATATGCATCACGAAGGGTATTCATTATTTTGATCCCGTATTCATTACTTGTACCCTGTACCCCTGTGTACCAAAATTGAAATTTAAAAAATTCATGTAGACCTTGATTTTTCCCTTGCTTTAAAGGTCAAGTGTGCAAATTTTCATCGAGATCGGACTAAAACTGTAGATTTGTATAAAGAACAAATAAGATATAGCTATATTTTTCTATTTTACCCCCCTCCTAAATGAAAATATGACAAAAGTGTACATAACAACAATTACTGTACCCTTAAAGAGCTTTTCAACGATATGCATCATGAAGGGTATTCATTACTTTGACCCCGTATTTATTACTTGTACCCCGTACCCCTGTGTACCAAAATTGAAATTTTTTAAATTCATGTAGACCTTGATTGTTTCCTTGCTTTGAAGGTCAAGTGTGCAAATTTTCATCGAGATCGGACTAAAACTGTAGATTTGTATAAAGAACAAACACACACACACACACACACACACACACATACGTTGACTTTTATATATATAGATGTATAATATGATATAAAGGATTTATAATAAAAACTTACATCTTTTGTTATTATTATTTCATTGTTAAAAAAGCACTGAAATATTATTATTGAAAAAATATTAGTTATAAAAATTCGTTGCTTGGTTATTTTCCAAATAAAAAGTTTATTTTTTAGAGATAACTCTTTTTACACAATAAATATTTTTGAGTAGTGAAAAAGAGAAACAAAGACAAAAAAAAAAGTTTTTAAAAAGTAAAGTACTTTTGTTTAAATGTGAAAAAAAGCTTCAATTAAACTAATTGCCCGTGAAGCAACTGTATTTGGCTGGATCTCATTTCTTTTTAGATTTTCTCGCCTTTCCAGGACTTTAGAATAGTGCTATAAAAATCCCTTTTTGTATCTTGGTTGCTTTTTAACTTTAAATTAAAAAGGAAATGTATGATTATATTGCCACTAAATAAAGCTTTATTGTTTTGTTGTTTTTTTTATAAACCAAATATATGAGTTACAAGTATTCTTGTATCAACTTTACTTTTCATCAACTTTTCTATACCACGAACTCATGAAACCATCACAACCCAAGAATGATGGTCCGAAGAAAGAGTAAAATATGACATTTTTTAAGTTAATGCCAAGAATCTAGAATATATTTAGAAATTCATTATGAAGGAAAATAGACAGATAATAAATTGGCCAAGCATATGAATTTAGCATACACATATACAATTTAACCAATAGGAGGTCGTTAACAAGCATAATCGACCTTTAAGTATCAAGATGGGTGGCCATATAAATTTTAGCTATAACTTTTGAAGCATTAATTATAATTATGGTAAAGAAGCATCATTAATATAATATTATGCATTTTTATTGTCCAAACACAATGAAACTACTCTGAAATATCTGACCCAATCTGTTCTCAAGATAATACATTTTTAAGATTTTTTTTTTTTTGGGGGGGGGGGGACATATTTTTATCACAAAATATAAGACGTGTGAAAAATTAACTGTTATTTTTTAATTAAATTTATTTATTTTTTTTAATTTTTGACAAAGACTGTTTATTTATTATATAGTCCAGGAGATAGCGTGCATAAAAGTGTCTGACTAACATCAAGCTAGAATTTTATATATAACTTAATCTTTTGGTGCCTTTTAAGAATATGTAGTGGCTAAGTTCGTCTGCGGGACATAGCTTGGCAATAGGCATTAAAAAAAAAAAAAAAAAAAGAGTCAAAACTAAAAGAAATGCATTATACGTATTATTAAAGCAAGCGTATTACAATAAAAGTTAATCATGATGAGTTTATAGTTAAAGATTATGTTTGTAATTGGTAGAAAATAGGACTGTTTTCTACCTACTCGGCCTACTAATTTAAAATATAATAAAATATATCTCTTCCCTACTCAAAAATGTCTGCTTGTATCAGGTTGAAATTTTACATGCCTTTTTCAATTGTACTTTAGACGATGTGTAAGAAGTTTTATTTAAATCGTTACGTTAGAACGTAATATATTGGTAAAAACGTTGTTTTCTTTTGTAAACGTTTAGGTCCGCTTTAATAAATTTAGAGGTCTTCATAGCAGTTTCGGTGTTCGTTTTACTAAAAGAAATCATTTATAAAAGTGGTTTGTCTCACTAAATAGATGAAGCTTACGTTTACTGGTACGTTGCGCGTGAACGCTACGGCGGATAACTTTGTCCAACGAACTCAGCCTTGGCCTTGGTAAAATGAAATTGTGTACCAAATTTCAACTAACTCGGTCATCTTTTACTCAAGTTTTTGTCATCGGTAGATTTTGTGACGCTTGGTTTTGTGACGGTCGTTTCTTTTGGATTCACTCCCGGGCTCCTGAACGTGCCATAAGAAACTTCGTTCCAAAAAACCCTTACTTTTTTAATTAATATAAAGATATTTTTATATGAATTATTGTTAGGCATTAAATATAATCTTAGTATTATAAAAACTTTTAAGTCAATAGTTCTCGTCCTTCCAAGGTAGCAAAACAGAGTCCTTTGACATAATCTATTTATCCTTAAATATAAACTTGAGATGTTCCTATTATTATTCAACTCTCAGTTTAATAGATTTATTGAAGTAGACTAGCATAAGGGTATTAAGTTTCTACTCCTAAAGTAAGTACTACCTTCAAATTAATCCTCAGCCAGACTGTTTGTAATAAATCCCTAAAACCCTCCCGATTTTGCCTAGAAATCCCTTATAACAACTACATCGCATCACCATAAACCACACAAAGCACTATCTCCTAAGTTTTATATTTATATTCAACCAAATATTTACTTTCCTTGTCATTCCTACGACTGATGAACTATTATAATTATTATAGGGTGGCCTAATAAAAAAGGTATAAACCTAGTATTTAAGAAATTTAAACACCCTGCAACGCTGGAGGATGTTTGAGGACGTTGAGACTGCATTATGTAGCAAGGTTTACCCCGAACTAGGATGTCTTCTTATGGGGTGACATGAAAAAAAACAAGATGAGAAAAAGGCTTAAATAGTGACTGAAATGAAAGCAATTATAAAAGAAGCATTAATGGATTATATTCAGACCACAATTTGTGTATCGAATAGTTTTGCAAATGTTTAAAGATGATAAATAACAATGACAATTCAATTAAAATTAACAAAAACTATTTTCTTATATCCCGTAAATATTAAAAAAAAAAAAACAGCGATATTTGAAATTTTATAATTTATTTAATATACTTGGAAAAATATACTTCATATACTGTTAACCTACTTTTGAGCTACTATATAATTATGTAATAACAATTTATATGTTTAAGATTTTTATACGTCCTAACTTTAATAAACTTTAAAGTTATAATTATAATTAAGTTCAATACCCTAACAATAGTCAGGTTGTTTTTGTAAAAGATCTTGTCTATATATAAAAAAATAATGATTTGACTACACATTGAACAGAAATTTTGTTATATTCGATAACCAAAACTTGCCTTATTTTTATTTTTTTTATCTGTTTGTCTAAACGGCCTCGACGCAAGTTCAACATCTGACTCAAAACTCGGTGAATGTATGCTATTTATGTTTATTGAGTGGAGTGCTCTTGCATGGGGTCTATGATGAAAGTTTTTTCGAAAAACATTTCATCGAAAAATCTAGAGTAGAACTAAAGTTAATAAATATTTACTTACCGCCTTGTCCTACATGATAATGTAATATATTAGCTCAAGGAAACATATTTAGGAACCACTGATTCCTAGCATGAGCCACTCACAGAGAGCTGGGTGAAGGCTTGTGAAAATAAAATCCTCATCTCTGAAAAGCTTGGACTTTTATTTACAACTATTTTTATTTTTTTATTTATATATGTCAAATTATCGTTTATTTTCATCCTTTAACGGCTGAATTTTTGCATTAGCTGGATGTTCTATAAGTCTTATTTACTTCTTTTAGGTTATACAAGAAAATGTGGTTGTACATTTTTCATCCACAACCTAATCAGTATTTATTGCTGTTTTCCTGAGAAATTTTAAATGCGGTTATAAAAAAAAAAAAATGAAATAAATTGTACATAGTAATATTTTATGATGTAGATACCAACTCAAATTCAGTAATGAATTAAACAATTTCTTGGAAATACACTGGATAAAACTTTTGTCGAAAGAACTGGACCATTTATTTTCATTTCAGTCTACATAAATGATTTTTTTATTTCTAAATAATGATTTATTTAGTACTTATATTAAAGGTTTATCTGTTAAGATAAACATTTATGTTGCTACTAGTTTTTAGTATTGACTAAAAATTAAAATTTGTTGCAATTATTTATTAATGAAATTTTGTTATTTTTCAGGAAAGTTAGGCAGTTTCTGTGAAGGAGAATCAGTTTGTTTACTAGAGCTCACCTCGTTACTCCACCTCTGGTAATTAAATTAATTCTTTTACTTGGGATAATATATTATGATAATATTATCAAATATAATATTATGATGTATTTTAATTGTAAATTTAAAATAATATATGTAAATCTACTGCAAGGGCATACATTTCTAAAAAGTGGTTATTTCTCATGTAAATCTGACGTACAGGTCAGGTCTGCCATGGGCACTTGGCAGACAATAGCTGTTGGCACATAGCTCCCTCGCGTCCTATCGCGTACTTTACTGATGTTTTGCTTTAACGACCCTAATTTCATATTATTTGTTTAATTTATTTAATTGTCCCCCTCTTTTTTTGCTTTCAAGCTTACCAAAGGTAATGGAAGCAGGTGGTCAGGCTGACAGGCTGACGGTCTTTGTGTCATAATTTTTAAGAACCAACATATCTTAATAACTATTGGTCTGATTTTTATTAAATTTAGAACTTGTATTAAATTTTATTAAATTCAGTTGGTCCTGTCTTTTGTTTTCTTAAGATTCGGGTTCTTAACCTGAAGAAGACATTATCAGTAGGTGGGTTCATGGGCAAAGCTAGCTTCATCCTGTTTTTAATTCCGGAAGAGAGTGAATCGTTCAGTTCACATAATTGCACGATGATCATCAGTTTGAAACTGTTAATCGGTCTGAAAATTAAATTAAAATTTTAGTGATTTGGAGGATTTGGATTAATACTAATGTATTTAAATTTATTATGATTTTCAACTGCTTGCGCAAATGTAATATTTCTTAATACTACAATGTAATATTGTGAAATAAATTTTTTAAAAAAATACATGCAATTACCCTGGAAAAACTTTCACTTAAAAAATATTGTGGTTTAAATTATTATAGCTCCTTTTCGTACTAAGGGGATGGAGGGGGGGGGGTGTATTGACCGAGGCAACTCCCTCGTCCTGGATTCAGCTCAGCATTGATTTGCTGAGAAGAAGGTACCAGGGATATAGCTAGTTGCAGGAGCTCATCTTTGCTCTTTGTCATACCTATTATTATCTATAGAGGTACAGACATCTGTATCCGGGTACCGCATCATCTGACATAATATCTAATTAATTTTTACCGAATTTACTTTGTTTATCTGGTTCCGTTAAATTACGTCTGTCTGACGAACTAATGATGAAATATTTAGGAATGGGGAAATTTATAATAATATACACCTAAAAACTTCAAACTATAATTATTATTATAGTTTTAAGACCTTAGTAATAAAAGTAAATTAGTTTAATATAAAGTTATATATCTTTACAGACTGATTTCAATCACTGTAATTGACCATCATCAATGAACTAATATGGTCTTTTATCACTAAAACTTGTCTAGTTTAATTCCAGGGAAAGCCGCACACTTTTCGGTTTTGATCCAGCAGTCACACAACAGTTATTCGATACAAAGGAACGAGTTAATACATTATTAGAGTATTACATCTGATAGGTCCTGGCCCCTCGTAGTGGTTACGCCAAAAATTATTCCATCATAATAATAATTATTATTATATAAAACTGTTATTACACTTACAATTTACATTGAGTAGTTACAATATAAACAATCTACAAATATCTGAAAATGGTATTTACAATTTTCCCCCACAAAAAGCAGTATAGGCTTTGAAGGAAAAAGATTCGTAATAATTTATCTTTCCGTTTTTTTTTTTTGTTTTTTTTTGTTTTTTTTTTCTTTATTTAGGTGATCAAGTAGTAAGTTATTTAGTAGTATGTCTACTTCCTGTACTATGTCTATTTCTCCAATCTGCTTATCAATTCTTTAGTTTTTTGTAATGTCTATTCACACTTTCCATTGTATAATTCAACCTCTTTAAATTTGAGACAGTTGTTCTAGCTAAATTCTCATTTGTAAAATTGGAATAGCTTTAACGTTAAAACTAGGTCCTCTCTGTCAGGACCTATTTAATTCAAACTGACATACTACCACAGTATAAATCGTTTTGTGGTGCTACCCGAATTTCTGGGGGATAAAACGGTCTAACGAGTAAGCCCTTCGTCCAATGCGGTTAACAGTCCTTTATTGCTCGACCTTGATAAAAGACGGAAACTTGATAAAAGACAGAACTCTTGGGTAAACTTAAAATATCTCTAAAGTGAAGGTCTTAAACGATCCTAGTTAACTGACCTCTTTTTAAATAATTTTTATGTTTTACATGTTATATATTTTCAATTAATTTAGTTATTCTTTATACTCTAAATACAGAGTGACCACGAGGAAGGAGCATCGTCATTTTGTAAGGACGGTATTGTGATGGGATGGTACTCATAGAAGAGTGGGGGTGCGCCATTTCAGTTATTGCACCCTAATTTTATGAGGAAGGTGGGATTGTGATCACAGTAAACGCAAATCGGTTTATGGATATGATAACAATTTCTTTCTGCCGCAACTGCAGAACTTGCAAGAAGACATGATATGGTTTCAGCAAGACCGCCCACACTTCCAGGGTATCGATGAACCAGCTGCCTTCTTGTTTCCAGGTTCGGAGATGTGCCCTGACTGCAACATGGGTGACTTTTATTTTGGGGGGTTTCTGAAGAAAGTTTATCGAGACAATGCCGACGGCGGCGCTTTGAATGGCTTGAAGACTGTCATTCGTAGAGGGGTGGAACTGATCACTGAGGAGGCACTGGAAAGAGTGTGGAGGAGCTACGATGCCAAGATTGTAATGTAACTGGCATTTCCGACAAACATATTACATTAGCTATTTATTTATTTATTTTATAATTAACTTCATATACGACAATGCATGTTCGACCGACCACGGTTCCATTGCTAGCAGTTACTAAATACAAGACCTACCTACTTTACTTTAGCACTCCCCTATATCCCTTTGTGTTAATAGTTATTTAGACAAATGAATATATACAGAGTAGCATATATTCCTTAGTCTAAAGTATTATTAAGACGAAGAGATATTTAATCCAAGTATCTTGGGACAAAGGAATATCACACTTGTGTATAAAATTGTGATCATATCCCTTAAATCAAGTCTTAAGATAAAGGAATATTAAATATTAAAACTGCCCCAGGAGTCTCAATGTCTTGGGGACTCAAACCTTTGAGACTTTTGTTGGGCAGACTATTGTTTAGAACCAAGGGCATGCTAAAGTAAAAAAGTGCCTACAAGGTAGACAAAGGTTAGACCAAAAGAACGATCCCTTAGAGGTGAGTAACAGCACCTCCACCACGACTTCCCTTCTACGAGAACCATCTAATTAAAAATGACAATTTTTCTGGTGGTCCCTCTGTACATATTTGCGCCCTTTTAATTTAAACAAAATGAATGAGAGTCAAACAGTAAAAAAATAGTTATCTCCAGTAGGGAAAAAAAGTTATGATTTTGAATTAGTTTAGAGGGGCTAAAATAGGTCTTTTTATCCCCGAACTCAAAAAGTAGAGAGAAAAAGTAAAGTAGGGCAAAAAAGTAAAGATTGGAACTTAATTATTTTATAAATAGTAGAAAATGTATGGCTAATGTAATGAAGTTGTTGAAATCAGGTTGGCGGCACTGCGCTTTTTTGACCATGTTTATCTTTGTTTACAACATTATAACCTGCATCTAAATAACCTTCTATTTGAGTTTAATTCCAATTCTTATTTGTTTTTAATATTGAATCTCTTATGTCTGCTATTAAAAGTTCTAATAATTATTGTTATTTATTAAAATAAATAAAAACTGTGCTATGGACGAAAATGTGTATTTTCTTCCTACTGGAGATAAAATATTGTATGTACCTCGTGAGTAAAGTGCCATTATTCCCCACGCGATAATTATCTCCCTCGGCTGCCCCTCGGGAATTAAAGAGTCTAATTCCCTCGGCTTCGCCTCGGGATTTAGGGACCATGGTTCCTTCGGCTTCGCCTCAAGAACCAACTTTTTCGCTCAGGGAATAATGGCTTACTTTACTCCCTTGGTGCATAAATAACTATTACACATTTCTCGCAAAACAAGCAGATTACAAATTTATATTTTCATAAAAATCATAAGAATAAAAACAGTGTTACCAACAAAAGATAGTGTAATAACCAAGAACAAGAAACAATTCTAATAAATAAATATAGTATGTCAATCATTGTCTGACTCTCTGCGTGTCAGTGTCGTGCCAAATATATATTTTTGACAGATAGTTTTCGGTCAATGTCTCCAAAAATGTTTGGTAGGATTCAGCGATCATAGAATCCTTAAACAGAAAGATTTCCAACTCCCCTCTTTATCTACCTGTGTTAGACTGCTAGCGCTGCTCGAGAATTTGGAGGTTAATATTGTAACTAAATCTTTTACACCATTCAAAAGATTTTGAGCTTCTTAATTCAAAGAAATAAATTAATAAATTAATTTGTCAGTTCACTAGATTCGAACTCGCGCATCTCATACAGCCACCGAGGCTGGTTTATTTTTTCTTTTGTTTATTTACAAAATAGTACAAATGTCTGACAACCAGTATTTGTTTATATTTTATAATTCGAGGAATGTCAAAAGATCATAAGTAGTTTACAATTTTAACCGCCATCTGCCCGACCTGATACCCCTGGTTGGATCTTTGGAGTCACATTTATTTAAAAAATCATTTTATCTATTATTGCTCCTATAAAGTTAATTCTGATAAAATGTTGAAAATTTATTTTCTTGTTTTTTTCTACAGGCTACTGTCAAAATTGTCAAAATAATTATTAAAAAAAATTAAAACCCAGTCTTACTTGAAACCTTTTTACTCTGTAATATCAGCTTACAACGTAATACAAAGCAGATTCAGTTTTAATTGTTGCTTTATTTTTATCATCCGCCCTTGCCACATCATTGCTTACGTTAATTAGTATACGAGTATACCCTTCACATTCATATTTATATCCCAAACTCTTTATACATTTTTACTGTGCCGTCATCTTTATATTTCTTATCATTTATAAAAATTGTCTTCAGGCGTAATTAATTAGTACATTTTATATTTTAAAAAAGGTTATATTTCATCCCACGTTTTGGGACATCCTCAAACCTCTATTGAAAGAACACAGTTGCTTTTATTAAAATTAATTATGTAATTAAAATGCAATAAATTACTATAAAGCAACACGTGTATGTCTATAAAAACAAAAATCAGGAATAACAACTTGATGTTGAGTCAAAGAGTGTCTGGTAACTGTCTTAATTGAATAAATTTCTTCAAGTGTATTTGATTGCATTGGATTATTGGATCAGGTCGCAATCAAACGGATTAGTACAGAAGTGAAGTTAGTTAAGATATTTATTCTCGTCAATACCTCTTGTTAAGAAAAGATCTAATTTCAACCAATGATTGAAAATTTCCTTCCTCGATTATTCGACCAATAGAGTAGTTGCTAAACTGAATCCATGTAATCCAAGAGTTTGGATTGGTTGTTTTCTTTTATTTAAACTTTACTTGACTCCAGACTGAAACAATCAACGTAGTCAGAGAAAATGTTGCTTTGGAGTACCATCGACATACTCTTTCTGTTTCATTGTATGGAATCAAACTGTAACCAATGGAAAAAGGAAAGGGTGTTACCCTTTTTCCCCTCATACCTTGATGAGTTGGAAGGTGAAGCCTTCAAATTCAGCCCGAAACTTTTCACAGTAGCCAAAGAAAACTTAAAAGTGAAGGTAAAAAGTTGTTGGTCAAAGTTTCGTTTGCTTTTATAAACAATGCACCTTTACCACCATCTGGGGGCTAACTTTTATGAAAAACTTTACAAACTGGAATGAACCATAGTTTCACACTAAACTTCCTTTGGATTAACGTTTTCTAAATACTTCATTATTTAGCGTATTTTAGTAATAACTTGTTTATACTGTGTAAAATTTATTATTTAATATAAAGTTCATGTAATAGCGAATGATCATTGTTATTAATAATTTTCATAAAAGAAGCATAAATAGCTAAATAATACTGTTCTGCAAAATTTAACGAACTTTCGGGCCCCAAGAAAATTTTATCTGAATTTCGTGTTTTCGAGGTTGCTGAATCCGAATCTGAAGTCAAAATTTCTCCTATATGTACAGTTTTCTCGGATAATGCGCCTAATAGTTCGGAAGAATTGTGTTTTTGGGTGCATTTGTCGAGAAAACTGTACGTTTAGGAGAAATTTTGACTTCAGATTAGGATTCAGCACACAAAAATACTTTAGAAAAGGATATTTTCATTCTGAAGCTTTTTTTCTGCAGAACAGAGATAATTATTAACAAATGAGGTATTTAGAGGAGACTATACCTCTTGCACTGCATTTCTCACGTTTCAAACTATTTGAACTAATCATATTTAAGAGAGATCTTCTTAATGATACTCATTATGTTTATGAATAGTGAATAAATAGCTGATGTAATTTCTTTTTCCATCCTGTTGCATAAAAGTATTGTGATGACGTTAAAATTATACTTTTAGGCTCCATTTACACTAAACGAATCATCATGAATCTGAATCATTCCAAATCATATTAATCATATCATATCATACTCAGTTCATATCATATATCGTGTCATAACTTCTCACCAGCTGACTCAATCCAAATCAACCTCTACCCTTTCTTCATATAATTTTCTACTTCATATATGGAAGCGGCAAAATTATGACTTTACCTACTTCAAATTTACATTGAAATAATGAAATTATTAAAATTTATATTAAAAAGTATATGTATAAAATAGTCTGGCCATTGGTGTGGCACAATGCTTCCTCGCATCCTATTACATGCTCAAGTGATGTCTTGCTTTTACAACCCATTATTATCTAATCTGGGGACATGGAAGTTCCCCGCCAAGTAAAGCACAGCCAATCCCTACATTACTGGAACGAGTTCAAGGTACTTTAGACCCACCCCTCACTATTTTCCTATTAAAGATACTTAAAATTAATTTTGAATTAGAATTCATTATACTCGTAAACTGAACCAGAAATAAAAATGTCACACCCATGACCTCTGCCCATATTAGTTGCATAAGATGTATGAGTCTAATATCAATTTAAACACCTACCGCGTTTCATACCTTACCTTTGTGTTTCAAACCCCTTCTTCTGAACAATGATTATTATTTTCTATTACTATTTATTTCCTGTTATATCCTTCCATACATCGTCTAAAGTGCAATTGAAACAGGCATGTAAAATGTCAACTTGATACAAGCAGAAGTTTTTGCGTAGTGAAGTCATACATTTTACAATAATTGAAAAGGAGATGTATGGCTAGAGGAATAGTAAGAATGCGGGGTGGTTCCCTTACTACTAGCCCCAGTACTATTATCATACCCTATAGCTATCATATCAACTCATCATGACTCACGATTATCTATTTTTTCAATATTCAATACGTATTTATTATTACGCTCGCTTCAATGATATAGCCACGCGATGCCTATAGTTAATTTTGTGTTATTGTGTGCAAGGCGGGAATCGCACTTAGAAGGCCTGGGATTTCATCAGTGCAATTGTCACCTCGATTGTATTTCCAATCGTTGTAAGTGTAAAAAAATCGGTCTCTTGTGCAATTCCAAAAGCCACAAAAGTCTTACATGCAAAAATAAATAGATAAGAAGATAGACTCGTAATTTTACCTCTGTTTTATTATTTTTCTTACTTAACCTTTTTTAAAAATCTTTTCTTGTGAATAAAGATTGATGTAAGAATAATTTCTTTTATGTAAAACTTTTTTCTTTATATTATATTATACTTATTATAAAAATGTATTGCATTTGATTACTTTTTCAAATTTTAACAGTTATTATACATAATAGCTAGGCAATGTGATTAATACTCTTATATTATCACATTCTCGGACTTGGGTCAGATATTATGCATAATGACTAGATAAAGTGATTTATTAAGCTTTATTAATCACTTTGACCAAATTCAATAGTTATTGTTATTATACATAATGGCTGGCTATTATTCATAATAACCACATTAATTACTTTGGGTGTAACATATATATATAATATATCGATGTCAACTCAAGGTTTTGGCCAATAAAAACGACAAAATTCATTTTTGCCTATATAGTTCGGCTGCCATTTATACACAGCCATCAAAAAATTAAAACAGCAAATACAAGAATTAACCATACCTACATGAATATATAAAAAGAAAATATGAAGGTGATAAAATATTTTATGTATGTATATGTATATACACAAATAAATAATATATATATATCTATGAGAGACTTCGACTCTGCCGATGATGGCGTTTAGCCGAATCCGGTCCAGTCATCTCCAGATCAAGCAAGTATCGACGGTAGGAATATCCTCATTTTTTATATATATATATATATATATATATATATATATATATATATATATATATATATATATATATTTGAATATTAGATATTTGAATATAACAATATATACTTATTATATTAGTGTAATATATGAATATGTATAGTGTACTATATTGAAAGGGTTATTTTTTACAACACAACGTAAAATTCTATAACAAACTTAGTTTTTGTTACTGTAATAATTTAAGTTCAGACTTATTGTCATTCAGATTTTCCCCTTTTTCAAGACTAAATAACTAAGACCGTTATTGTACAAAAGTTTTAATTAAAAAAAAAAAAAAAAAAAAATGTTTTTTCGCAGATTTTAAGTTTTAATTAAAATAGGTTTGTCACGTTTCAAAATGTCAGAGCGAAACCAGAGAGAGGGGAAAACATGAAAAACGCGAATTAAAATTGCATAAGAAAACGTTTCATAGATAAAAAAAACTGTTTCCTGAGAGTTTTTAAAGTTTTTTTTTTGTTGTTTTAAATTTATATTGTTTAATTATAAATTAAGTTTATAAAATATTTCTAGTTTAATGTTTGTTATTGCACTATTAAATATATTTTCTTTGTTAAATATTAATTGTTTTGTACCAAGCCTATATGCTTAGGCCTTGTTATTTCATCTAACATTCCACTATGCCCAGCACTCTCATTTTTTTAACCATGATATCGTCGGAATAATTTTGATTGATATCCCGTCTTCCTAGTCTGAAGTATCTTGATTTTTCGCTTCCCTCACAAAAAATAATCCATCAAAATCTACCCCTTTCTCTTTTTCGGAAATGGAGGCGAACCTTTTCACGAAAAAATGAAGTAATTCATTCTTAAAAAGAAATGGGCAAGAAAGAGAGTTGTTTTTGGGAAATAATGCCCGCATAAATAGGAAAAAATAAATAAATATTAGAAACAGTAAATATATATTATAACATATATATATATATATATATATATAAATATATATATATATATATATATATATATATATATATATATATATATATATATATATATATATATATATATATATATATATATAATGAATAAGTGTACGATAAAAAAAAGAAGTTTATGAATGGTAATAAGGTATCAAAAGAATACAATAGAAATGTTTTCAAGAAAATATGTACTGAAGTTTTCTGAATTCAGCATGATGATTATTAAATGGTATTTCCATTTCAGCAATCTTTAGCCTAATGAATATTTTTCTCTCTCTTACAGCTGTAGAGATTCATCAATTTTCCTTTACAAAAAAAATAAATAATAGCTTAGTACAATGTGACGTGGAAAGGGAAGGATGATAAATCTATAAGAAAAAGAAAGAAAACAAAATTCCTTCAGCTGTTTCCCAAAATCTCAACACTCATAAGAAAAATATAAGACATGAAAATACATAAATAAATAATATAATGTAAACTTTTTGGACTTACTTAAGTGTTATATTATAATGTATTTATTCAAAGCCAATATATATTTGATAGATATACTCTTCGAAAAATGTTATTGTAATTTATTGTAAAGGCAATATACGATTTTAAATGATAGGATATTAAGGATAGGGGAAATTAGTTTTAGCATAATAAAAGAACGAAAAATAGTTTTAAAATAAAAAATGAATTAATATTGAAATTTTTTTAATAATGTATATATAGTATATATATATATATATATATATATATATATATATATATATATATATATAATGAATAAGTGTACGATAAAAAAAAGAAGTTTATGAATGGTAATAAGGTATCAAAAGAATACAATAGAAATGTTTTCAAGAAAATATGTACTGAAGTTTTCTGAATTCAGCATGATGATTATTAAATGGTATTTCCATTTCAGCAATCTTTAGCCTAATGAATATTTTTCTCTCTCTTACAGCTGTAGAGATTCATCAATTTTCCTTTACAAAAAAAATAAATAATAGCTTAGTACAATGTGACGTGGAAAGGGAAGGATGATAAATCTATAAGAAAAAGAAAGAAAACAAAATTCCTTCAGCTGTTTCCCAAAATCTCAACACTCATAAGAAAAATATAAGACATGAAAATACATAAATAAATAATATAATGTAAACTTTTTGGACTTACTTAAGTGTTATATTATAATGTATTTATTCAAAGCCAATATATATTTGATAGATATACTCTTCGAAAAATGTTATTGTAATTTATTGTAAAGGCAATATACGATTTTAAATGATAGGATATTAAGGATAGGGGAAATTAGTTTTAGCATAATAAAAGAACGAAAAATAGTTTTAAAATAAAAAATGAATTAATATTGAAATTTTTTTAATAATGTATATATAGTATATATATATATATATATATATATATATATATATATATATATATATATATATATATATATATATATATATATACACTGAAATATTTAATATATATACTATATAATAGAATTTACCACATCAATATTGTCACCACAATGCCACAATGTTAAACTCAACACTGAATAAACAAAAATGATATTATTTGTCGAAACGCGTTTGTGTATTTTAATATAAAATTGTGGTGGCAATATTGTTTTGCTACATTTTATTAACCTCTCTTGTCATAATTATGGAGTGGTACCAAAAAATTTAAGTTTATATATATATATATATATATATATATATATAATACATTATGTCCACGGATGGAGTTGCCTATACGTGTAAATTTTAATCTTCGAAGAAAAGTTATTCAATAAAATCTCCTGCTTTTTCTTTAATGAGGATTGATAGCAATAAGAAGGCCTAATGGTGTATATTTGGTCCAGAACTTTTAGAAGAGAAACAAAGAAAGGCATACTTACATGCATAGTAAAAAGTATCCTTACGTATGGCGCAGAGGTCTGGACACTAACAGAAAGCTGAAAGGAAGAGTGCAAGCTGAAATGGATGGGTTAAGAAGGAGTCTCAGAGTGTTGAGGTTGCAGCGTTTAAGAAACGAGGACATCAGGCAGCAGATGGAGGCTGAGCAATCAGTTATTGAGAGGATTGAGGAGCGTTCTCTTCGGTGGTATGGGCACGTCCAAAGGATGGGAGAAGAAGGATGGCCTCACCAGATATTGCATTGGTCACCGCCTGGTCGAAGGAAACGAGGACGTCCAAGAGCAACCTAGAGAGGAGGTGTGGCCAGAGCGATGAGAACCCGCAACTTACAGGATGAAGACTGTTTGGATCGTGTTACTTGGAGGATGGGAATAGGGTAACTGCTGCTAAGTGGAGAAGCCCTCAAAAGCAAAAGCAAGAAGGATTGATAGTATTACTTTTTGTCCAAAATGTATCCGGTACCCAAAAAGTACAATTATCTAAAATCTGACAAGGGAAAACCGGACCAAATTTCGACTATTGAAGAAAAAGTATTCTTTGTAATTTTTTTTAGATTTGATACATTGACTTGGCAATTACGCAGCACGAGGATACAAAATCACTGCATAACAATGAATTACTGCACAATATCTTGTTTTATTTAAAAAAAAAATCGGGTACGGAGTAAAGTAAGGTATTCGGAGGCCACTAAAGTGGCTTTTTCTGCTGCTTCGCAGTAGGAGGAAGCAGCATTGGGCGTGCTCAGTACTTGGATAGAAGAACGTTATGAACTAACTTATTATTTTTCAAAAAAAAAAAAAAAAAAAATTCACATTATTTTTATTTTTTTAATTATTCAATTATTTGAATTTTGGCGGTATTGTGAAGGATGTAAATAAATTTTGGCGTTTAACAAAAGAATCGCAGTAATAAATAATTATGTTCGCTTATAACTTTTAAACTAATTAATGGGATTTCATCGGGTTTTTTTATATTTATTTCTTATTATTTACCGGTTCCAATGATATGCTATATGTCAAAAACGTATTTATACTTTCGGTATTATAGAAGTTTCAAAATTCAAAAATCGATAACTTCAAGATGACGGCCAATATCAAAATTAATTTGGTAGATTTGTTTGTCATAAAGTGAGGCGCTCATTCGTGCCAAATTTTAACTTGATCGGACCACTTTTCGATTTTTTTTTAAATTTTTGCTGAATCAACAAACTGGGTTCAAGATGGCGGATTTTCCGGGCGGCAAACTAGAAGTAAGGACTGATTTTTCTACGAAGTTTCAACTCTCTAGGTTAAATACCCTGAGCGCTACGATGATAACACACATATATACACACATACTGACGTCATGCTGAAAACCACTCAGGAGGTCTTAAAAACACCCAAAACGACAACAATTCAACAATACTTTTCCTACCAGAGGTGGGGAAAAGTAAAAACAAATCTTAATATTAACCGTAGGGAAAATATAAATTGAATTACAACAAACTATTTAACCATTTTGTGCTGCGTTATTCCCAAGACAGAAAATATTTTAAATTTAAACGTGTAGAGTGTAGAGTTGTAGAGTAATTTGGAAAAGAAAATGTTTTAGTTCGTGAGGGACAGAGAATAGAGAGGAGGCCAGACAATCTAGAACTTGTACTGGATAAATTAGACCTAGTAGAACTTAATTGGACAGGGGGAGGCTTGCCAAAACAAATGATATACCTTGCTTATATTTTTATAATATTTTACTTTTTTACTTTTTGTGGCTTCTCTAAAAAGACAAGCCTAAAAAATGTATCTCTATATCTATATTAAGCTATAAATATATATTATTCCTTATATAATTATTCCTTCAATTTTATTTTATTTATTTATTTTTATGTTTTTTAATATAAAATATTTCCTTTGTTTTATCCTATATTGTGATATTCAGTTTTATATAAATCCGTATTTAACAGTAAATTCAGTTTGATTTTCATAAATTACCCTTATTGCACTTGTATACAAGCTAAATCCCATTTTAAAATCCCTTCTTTTATGTTAAAAAGTATGTTACATATTGTTGAAATGTTTAAAATTGAGCTTTCAACAAAGGGTTATACTTTAACATGAAATGTATACATGAAGATTTAATTAATATGAAGCATAAACCATAATAATGAAGTATTATTTCGTGGAGAGACAGTTATATTTAAAAGTTTAATTTTAACATTTAAAATCCTTATAACAAGAATACTATGTTAAAAAAAAGTAAATTATATTTAATTTCAGTCCTTATTACAAATGTAGGATTTACAGATGTGATTAAAGAAAAAGGACGAACAAGAATTAAGTATTGACCCTGTGCACAATAGCCAGATATAATTCAGAATTCTAATTAATCTCTCTGCAAGAGCCCAGTTCTCTTTTGTCAAGCATTTTGTAATTATTATATGTATAATAATAAATATAAATTATAGTAAAAAAAAAAAAAAAATTTTGACAGTTAAGTAGGAACGAGACATATTTTATATTATATTTCAAGAAGACAGACAAAATATTAATTTTGTGCACCACAAAATAATAAACACTATTTTAGCAACCTTTCAACCTTCATCACCTATCATATCAGAGTTATCAGCAACATTTGATTTTTGATGAGTGTCCCCGGAATAATGCTGGTATATAAAAATAATTGGTTGTGCTTTTCTTGAAAATTTATGTTCTTGTTTCTTACTTAGTAGTCATCATGAGAACCAATCATAAATTTTTAAGTAACTATGTTGAATTGTTACCTATATTTATTTTAAATGAGGGGTGATTTCTTGAATTACCTCTTGAATTAATTAATTTCCTGAATTATAAGTATACCCTTGCTATACACAATTACTTAGTCCAGTTTTTTCCATTTATAATATAAGAGAGACAGAATCAGCTTAAAATTGTATAAGTTCATTAACAAAGAAACGGAAAATTATCATAGTCAATTGACATAGTCTGAACATGAGTGTTATAGTGATGCGATTCTCTGACTTGTGAAACATGTTTTAATTCTTTTGTTACACATACAATATTCTCGTCAAATAGATTATTCCTTATTTCTATGTTAAATAAATAATAATACTCTGCCAATTAGTGTGGCACATAGTTTCCTCGCGTCTTATTTCTTATTCTTAAATGATTTTATTCTTTTACAGCCCATTATTGACAAATTTTGATCCGGGGCTCACTCTTCGTCTTACTCTTTATTTTTACTTTATTCTTTATTATTTTCTTGTTTTCCGATTTTCTTTTATTATTCCTTCTGCCAGACTAATTTAAAGATTCTTGAAAGGTAATTAATAAGTTAAGATTTATAATTAGTATAATTGCATAATTATTATTGATAATGATCTGCTATGATAATAAGCTATAAGGTCATAAATACATTTTTGAAACACCCAATAACTTTTATCTCCATTTTTGAAAACCCTTTTGGAGGTGATTCCAAACTTTCCAGTAAAGTGAACTTTCTTGTTTTATCTTTGTGGCTTTTATTTCATAGCTACTCATCTTTTAAGGAATTCCGTTACTTATATTTATTGGATATTATTTATTGGTTTTAAATTATATATAAGTTAACTTGGTGGTTAGGTTGAATAATGATTGTAATTATCATCAATAACTTTATCATAATATCTTATTAACCCAATAAAAAACAATATATTTTACTAAGTAGAAGCGCCAAACATATCGGACCTCGTCTGTGATCTTTAACTTTTGCTCAATTGATACTTTTATTCATGTAAAAACAATTGTGACAGATTAAGAAAATGGGGGAAACAATTTAACATATTAGACAATAATGGCTAGTAAAAGCATGAAATCAATAAAGTACGTGATAAGATGCGAGGAAGCAGGAAGCTATGCGCCACTACAATTGGCAGTCTATTATATAATTTTTATGTATAAAAATTACATAATCCTAAACTATCTCCAGCAAGAAGTATTTTAATATAATTTTTTTAGGTCATCTTTAGAGGGTCCTTAAGAAATCTGGTTTCATATGGTATCTTTAGTGCTGCTTATTGAAGAACTTGAACTAAATTAATAAAAAATGTATCTATATTATGTCGGAGACTAGGCGCCTTCTGTATATCCTTTTTATTTTCTTATAGTCTTAGTACGTATATAAAGAGGATATATTGGGATAACGCAAAAATTCGATTTTGGTGGATTTATGTTTAGAGTCAAAAAATTGATTTTTAAAAATGTCTGTGCAGATGCTCTGAGCCTAATATACTTGGCCGATATTTACGAAAATTAAATTCAGTTTTATTATGCATATATGAAAGTTTTATTGGAATTTGTTTATAGACTTATCCTCTTTGTAGCTAATAATAAAATAAACATTAATTTAATGTAGAGAGATGTTATCTTCAAATCCACATAATATAATACAAACATATAAAGCGTAATAGCTATTTACGTACCTAGAGGAGTAAGGGCGTTATTACAGGCCGAGGGCGAAGTTTGAAAGCACGAGTGCGTTTAACGCCCGAGGCCTGTCATGTCGCTTACTGCTCGTGGTGCGTACACTATTTTATCGCCCACCATATGTAAAAACTAATTACTAAACATGCACAACAATAAATGCATATTAAGGTTACATCAGTACCAAAACAAACCGCAGTTATAAAAATATTGATTGTTACTAATTGAACAGCTGACGCTGATAACTACTAGCGCTTCCTGCACGCCGCGCCGCGGCCAGGAAGCGGCAGCTTCTCGAACTACTAGCGGCCCTGTAAAGATAAAGCATGTATTTTTATTTGGGGGGGGGGGGGGGGCAGCTGCCCCCCTTCCAAGATGGTCCAAAAAATTGGTCTGATAAATCAAACAAAACTTTCTCAATTATTGATGCTGTATTTAAATTCCATAATATCTCCTTTAATTGATTTATTTTTAAACATACTTAAAACTGATCAATAGGTGTGTTTGCTTTCTTTTTTGTTTTCCATTACCTAGACCCTGATAAGTGTGTGGGGTTAGGCTTCGACGGATGTCCCACCATGTCTGGGATAGAAGGAGGTGTGCAGGCGATCTTGCGGCAAAAGTGCAAAAAAGCCTTCTACTTCCATTGCTCCTCTCACAGGTTTAACCTTGCCGTGAACGACTTAAACGTAATCCCAGAAATTCGAAACTGCTTTGGGAGTATCAAGAAGAACATTTTTTCGTGAGTGTTTTACGACGGAAGCTTATTGCCAATATTCCAATATTATGTGAGACTAGGTGGTCAGAGAAATACAAAAGCATCCCTGTTTTTAAGGATCATTTCGTTGATATTGTTAATGCAATGGAATCATTAGCTGAAGAGGGAAATGCAGCAACCAGAAAAATGCTTATCAATTGCATGCAGCAGCGTGCTGATCTTCATATATTGTCTCGGTAGCATTCATTGCTAAATATTCTGCTATACTGGAACCCGTAGCAAATGCACTTTAATCGAAGACTCTAGACATAGTCAAAGGCAACAACCATATTCAGCCTATTCTTGACATGCTACAACTGCATACTGCATCGAGTACATGCTGAGAACGTCACAGCTGGCATATTGAAAGAAGCAGGTGACATGGCTTCGCATTTAAATGTAGACATACCGCCACTCGCATTCCTGGCAGACAGAAGCATAGTAGAAATCCTCCAGCCGAAGCCGAAAATCCATCCGAATTTTGGAGGTGGGCTCTGATGATTACCTACTTGGATTCTATGCTGTAGGCAAATCGCCTGCATTTTCATTGAGGAATTACCATCCTAGTAAGATGAGAGATTGGAGCAATGGAATGAAAGTACTTCATCCAATGTACTTCATCTACAATTTAGAAGGAGAAAGGGGCTTGCTTTTCAAAATGTGGAACCAGGAACAGGAAGCGCCAGACATAAATATAGTTTTAAAAAAGAGCGAATTGTTTTTCCCAGCAATTAGAAAGGCTTTGCATTATTGCTTTCTCAGCCCTGCTCAGTATGCACTATCGAGCGTTCATTTAGCTCCGTTCGCCGAATCAAAACATGGCTATGAAGTACAATTGGTAAAAAAAGGTTAAATGGGTTAGCCATGTTAAGCATTCAGCGACAATGGGTTTTCGCTAACAAAGAGCAACTAGTGGAAGCTGTAATTATACAGTGGATACGCCCATGCCCAGGGCTGTAAAATGGAACTTTACCGGCCGCTCAGGATAGGAATGTTCACTAGTGGAGGGCGATAAAAGTATTGATATGTGTCTTGTAGGTGTTCTGTTATTACTACGATTTAAAGTTTAATATATTTAGTATTATCTGAATAAGTTTTTGAAAGTAATTTAGTTCTTGATATGAAGTCTAGTCCTGTACATGCGTTTATAGAAAGGAGTTATTTCGTGTTATATTCTGAGTTGATAGGAATCAGAGAATTACAAGGTATTGGAGCATGTTCTGCCTGCAGATAACGCTCCTTATACCCATCTAGATTTATAGATAAGAAACCTCTGCTAGATAATACAAACCATTACACTCAAATACACAAAACCTATTTAAATGAAAATCTCTTGGGCTAGGAGATATTTATCTGTTGTTTAGTAGGGTCTGGACTGTAAGCAAAACTCTACATTACTCCAAGATGCTCGCAGTGAGAAATTCAGTTCCAGATAATATTCTAATCTGGACAATTCCTAATCTTACATAATGCCCGTCTCAATTGTCACGTTCCAAAACATTTTGAATATAATTTTACGGAATCTTTTCTACTTTCCTCAACCCAACTGTTTGTGACACTTATCTGCTAGTAAGCAATAAAATCCCTTTTGCTCTGTTATGATTTTAACGAAATTTCTTTTCAAGAATTGGATTATATTATGAGTTTTGTTCGAAATAATATTTTTATATAGAAAAAAAATAATGATCTATGTATAAGTATTTAAAGTTTATGTAAGTTTACTAAGCACATACTAATACAACTGTATAATTAAACGATAAACATATATAGAGTAGAAATGCCTAATCTCTTTATTTGGTGTTCCCTGCGACATAGACCTTATCTTTCTGTGTCTGATATTCCTTTGTACTTAATGTGTGCTATACCTTGTCGACCAATCCGTATTAGCAGGTATCTTGGAGTAGTTCCAATTTTTCCCCCTCTACAAATTTGATTGTTAGGCATCCTAATGTCATCTCTTTATCGATGCTATATTCATTTTATATGTCTATACCCCTTTAACTTATTTCGTTTTGCACAATTTAGTAAGATGTCCTTTAACATCGTCGACAATTGTAATTGTTTGCGAGGGCGTTTTTGACGCATCTCACATCGATAGCATTCTTTGCCTTTTCCTGAATTATTATGTGGTCGCTGGGATCTAATGGGAACAGAGCTTATTTAAATATCTTCTTTATTTGCAGCTACTTCCAATTAACAACGTTGCTTCACTACATCGTTTATTATCGTCAGCTGTGTCAGATAAGCTTCTTCATTTTATCTCATTATTGGGTCTGTAAGGGGTTCTATGATGTGGTCTGACAAATGATGGTCATAATGTCTAAATGTATCGTTTACCGATTGTGTAGATTTAAAGTTCAATCTTCTTCAATGACACAATATTGAATAATCATTTCAATTTCAGTTGTTGGTTATGTAGCGTTTAACTAAACGCTTAATTTTTCCATAAAATTATAAGAATATTTTCGTGTGTGTATATGTTATGTTTGTACTCCATTTCGGTTTCTTTTTAGCTTTTATATGTATGCTTATTCACCACCCTTACAACTCCATTATTCCTACATTGCCCATAAGAGCATAAGAGCACTTTTTATGCAATTAAAAAACGCAGATTAATTTTATCATAAGAAAACGTAGATCTTAAAATGTAAAGAAATAATTATAAAAATAGACTGCTAATTAGTGTGGCACATAGCTTCCTCGCATCCTATCATGTACTTTAATAATTTTATGCTTTTACAAGCCATAATTATCTCATTTATTTCATTGTTTCCCCCTTTTTTTTTGTAAAAAAATGTTTTGATTTTTTACATGAATTAAAGTATCAATTTAGCAAGAATTAAAGAGCGCCAGGGGTTGAAATTAATCTGGGGCTATCTACGGGCCACTGGCTACTTCCGACAAACCATCCAAATTTCATAAAAACCAGATGAGTACTTTTGAAGATATAGCAGTAAATAAATTTATGTTTGTGCGCATATGGAAGAGAAACAAATGGGTACAGAAAGTTGAAACTTATATGGGACCAACAATGGGCCAATTGTGACGTACCATCCAAATTTCATTAAATAGAACGTGTAGTTTTTAAGATAATACGTTGCTTCACAAAAATTGAGCTACAGACCGACACGGAACCAAAAATATTTCCTGATTTATGAAACGGATTTCTGTCTAGGAATTTTTGATATCGGAGACATGAAATATTTTCGTTCTTCAGAACCATCCCATCACATAGCTGTCGTTACCTTTAGTAAGCTCGGAAGCAAAAAACGATCAAAATCGGAGAAAAAGTATTATGGGTTAGATACTACAAATTTGCAAAAAAGAGATTTGTATTAAAAGTGCATATTCTATTTATATAGGTACTGACCTGATTGCTGGTTTGGTCACACCTACTTATTCAAATTTTAAAGTATTTCATGGTGTATTTTCCTCAAGTATATAAATAAAAACTTATTTGTTTTATAAAAGGAGGTGCGAGTTCCGTGAATTCAGACGCAAGTTGAATTCAAGTTGAATATTTGAATACAGCTTGAGGGGAAGGGGAAAAGACACCCCCCCCCCCCTCCGGCTGTCTAAATATTTCATATCTACTCTTCTTATACAAAAGGGGGCGCAGGTTTTTAAGATTTTTCCCTCTCTTTTCCTCAATTTCTTACATTTTTATATTCATTACTTTTTTGCTTTTCTATGTTTTTTCCCCCCCAGAAAGTACATTCTGCTTTTCATTCAATATTAACTTAAGGAAGACAACCAATAAAAGAATAAACGAATAAAAGTTGTTTGAAAAACATAAGTTAAATATTTAAATAAAAAAAAGTTTACCGAGTAACAAGTTAGAAATAAAATTCAAGTAAAAAAAAAATGTTTTAAAAACATTGACATTAACTATGAAAAAAATAAGTATTTTCGTCGTCCATAAATATTAAAATAAGGATTTTCTATAAATTTATTCGGTCTATTATGCAAAAAATATGTAGTAAAGTTGTTACTTCGTTTTACCTACTTTGTTTAACTATTTGATTTTTAAAAATCTAAAAAATGGTTCTTAAGACATATTATATTCGATACAAATTTATACAAACTATTAAAATTTTAGATTCGTTTGCAAATGATTCGATTTTTAATTTTTTTTTTTTTTTTTTTTTTTTGCATCCTAGCTTATCGAAGGTAACGGAAGCTATGTGATCGTTCCGAAGAACGAAAAATATTTTCATCCAGAAGGGAGAGAACATTAACTTTCCACCCTACTATATAGGGAGGAAAGGATCCCATTACAGCCTAGTTGTGAAAATCGTGGCGGAAAGTAGAAATCGTGGCCGAAAGTAAAAATCGTGGTGGAAAGTAACAGTAGAGCCAACTTATTATTGTTTAAAAATCAGTGTTGCCTGTTTTGTAACTAGTATCAGTTTCTTTTTAACTGAATGACTCGACTGCTTAACAGTTTTTTAAAAAAATATTAGAGTTTAAATAACACGTACTTTTGATTGCCGTGATGCTTTAATTTTTATCGTCATTTTAAAATGTCTTATGACTTCATAATTGAGTTTAAACAATACTTATACAAAAGAGGTAGGTTACGTCTAATCAGGTTATATTTATGTTTTTGATTTCTCGTATATTTTAGGGTTAAACACAAATAAATTAAATATTATTCAGTTAGTCATTTTGTAGTTTTATTAAACATTTGAATTATTATTATAGTTACATAGTTATAGAAAGTCATTATAGAAATCAAATAAAACATAGTTGGAATTGATGAATTGCACATTTAACTCATATTATTTTTTTTTTACTACGAGATGTTATAAAACTTTTTCTTTTGCTTTTAAAGGCAATTTTTAAAATTAAACGAACAAAAATTTGTAAATTTAGTTATTAATACCTAAATAAATAGATAAATCGAAATCATAGGTTTTGTTTGTGTTGATTTTCTCCCTTCTAGAGGAAAAATCTTGTACTTACCAAGGGAGCAAAAAGTCATAGTACCCTCGCTATAATTAACTCCCTCGGCTACGCCTCGGGATTAAACTTCATGGTTCCCTCGGCTGCGCCTCAGGAACCAACTAAATAACTCCCTCGGCTACGCCTCGGGATTTAGACAGTAGTTTTGGTTGGTTCCTGAGGCTACGCCTCAGGAACCAACCAAAACGCTCAGGGTGTAATGACTTTGTTTCCTCCCTTGGTGCGTAAATAACTATGTATCTCCGATTTCAAAAATTCCCAGACAGAAATCCTTTCACACATCAGGGAACATTTTTGGTTCCGTGTCTGTCTGCCAGTATGTCTGTCGCTCAATTTTTGCGAACCAACATATCTTAACAACTACACGCCCGATTTTAATAAAATTGGGATGGTAGGTCATGATTAGCCTATTGTTGGTCCCATATAGATTAAAAAAACGGGGGAAAAATTAAAAAAAATTGTCAACAATAGCTTGTAAAAGCATAAAAACAATAAAGTACGAGATAGGATGCGAGGAAGCTAAGTACCTTACCATTTGGCAGTATATTTTTTATTGATATTAAAATACTTATTATTCATATAGAAAATAGTTAGGTTGTTATAATAAGAGTATCAATAATTGTAATAGTACATTTTATATTTATTAAATGTTATAGCTTCCGAGCTTACCGAAGGTACCGGAAGCATTGTGTTCACTTTTGAGAACGAAAAACTTTTATGCCTCCGATTTCAAAAATTCCAAGACAGAAATCCGTTTCAGTCATCAGGGAACATTTTTGGTCTCGTGTCTGTCTGTCTGTCGGTCTGTGTGTCCGCGAATTATGAAACGTGCGACGATAACTTGAGTAAATGCCGACCGATTTTGATGGAATTTGGTAGTCATGTTCATTTTACCAATGCCCAGGACGAGTTTGTTGGACAACGTTATCCGTCCAAGCGTTCACGAGCAACGCTAGCGTAAACGTGAACTTTAAATTTAAAATATGAATTTTAGGTCGGGGAAAATATCTAACTTCATCTATTTAATGAGACAAACATTTTTTTCAAATACAATTTTTTATTAAAACCAACAGCGACACCGCTATGAAGTGTTAAAGATCGCTAAAACTATTAATAGTTTTTACAAAATAAACAATATAGCAATAGAGTAATATAACAATAATTGTTATAGTACATGATAGGATGCGAGGAAGCTCTGTGCCACACTAATTGGCAGTCTATTTTTTAAATAATATATATTTCTACTACTATGATTACTGCTTTGTTCATTTTCTACTTTACTCTAAGGGAGAGAATCGTTGCGATATTTTTGTCAAAAGTATTTTTTTTTATTCTAGCTTTGTGGTTGTTTTTAGTTGGTTTGAATGGTATACTATTCTACCCCTCGCATAAAAAGAAAAACGAATGTGCTTTAAAGATGTCTTCTAAAGATATCAATCAAAAGAATGAATGAAAGAACATAAATAAAACTTAATACTGTCGATGCATTTACTTGCATTGACATTATGTTTGATGCATAGAATTTAATAAAGGAACAACTATAAACAACACCATGAATTGAACTGTTTAAAACATTTATTATTAAATCCCAAGAAAACGTTCAACTACGGAAATTGTCCCTTCAGAGTAGTAGATAAACAAACGAACGGCTTTGTTTTGTTTATAACCTGGCTGAACAGCGTGGGGGGAAGCCAGAGAATACGTATCCATGGGTTCATGAATATATTGTTAAGTATCTAGCTGGATACGCGCCTAGAGCTTGCTGTGAACCGACCTTTATTTGTTTTGGCGTAGGAGTAAATGTGCGGAGAAGATCCCCTCTAGTCTAGGCTTAGCTTTATTGTCGGGCTCTTATCACTTCAAACCTTGGGTTGTACAATATTATACCTTACTGATATTAAAAGTAGTTAACACTATGCTTAGAAATCCACCTTCTATTTATTTATAGCTAAGCTTAGCGTTGTTCTAACATTGAGTAGTAGTGGCGTGCAACACAACGTGAACATTGAAATAACATCATAATAATTCATAAGAGAAGTAATCGATATGATAATCGCCTTTCTAACACTAGAATAAATATCCTAACGAGATTATATCTATCTATATTATTAAAAACGTTTTGTAAACAAACAAGTTCAGTGAAAGTGATAATATACTAAACTGTGTGTAAGAAAGTGTGAGGGAGATACCCCATGAGAAGAGAAGTTAGGCCGGTAAGGGGGAGGAGACGGCGCTGAGCGGAATATCAAGGGAACTGTGATGTCATTCCCGAGTCACATGACTCATGGTCATGACACAATTCAACAACAAGCGACCACGCTTCACCCAGGCACTCCAAGCGACCCTTAACCAAAAGCTCCTGTTCACCATGTCATTTACAATGCATCCATTTTATACTATGACCGTCTTTAAAAGTGAGGTATACTGTAAACCTCTAGGCAATCTTAATCAAATTGGGAACTTAATTTAAGAAACTAAATGCAAATTTTAAGAAATATAAATGCAAAAATGTTTCCCGCCAGTGTATGCCGTATAAATTATATTTTGTTTTTACTCTAGATAGATGCAGTTATTTTATTTATTTATTTTTTTATTCTAGATAATGTAATATTTCTGTTAACTTTCAGTTAGTATTTCGTATGTCAACTTGTTACTTTGTTAACTTTTTCAATATTAAACTTGTACAACCAACAACTTTCTCTTGCTTTCATTATTTCATGGTTATTCTTTTTCTTTTCTTTTTTTTTCATTAATATTAAATATAAAGTACATTATGTTTCCTTGGCCAAAAAAAAAGAGAGAATATATTTAAAAGAAAAAAATATAGATAAGTCAGTAAGCAATGAATAGAAAACTGTAAGAAATTGAGAGAAAGATAGCAGAAAAAAAAAAACTAGTTGGAGAACCTAATACCCCCCTTTTGTAAGGAAAGTAGATATGAAATATTCAGACATCCGAGGGAGAGGGGCTTTCCTCCTCGAGTATTCGAATATTCAACTTCCCTCTGTTTTCACAGACTTCGGATCTTCCAAAGAAGTTTTTATTTCGACACCGAAGGAGAAAAAAACCACCATGAAAAACTTTTAAATTTGGATAACTAGGTATGACCAACTCAGCTATACATTATTGATACACTTTTAAGGTCAACACATTAAATATTTACGTATATAAATAATAAAATATATTACAATATTTATATTTCAATGAACAACTTTCTCTTATTTGCCGGAAAAATTGTTAGTAAAAAAACAAATTCTGAATGTTGAATTTACTTTAAGTGTATATGTATTAATTTGAGCGAATGTTTAAGATAATAATTTGTTACTATAAATTATTATTGCTAGTGAGCATTTGTATTTGTTTGAAAATAAAGCTATAATAATGGTAGCAGTTTGTGAAATCATTTTTTCTATACGTCTTACCGTTAATTCATAAAAAATCTTTGCGTTGCGTCCGCCATTTTTATTTTATTTATTTTTTTTTTGGGAGGGGTCAAAATGAAAAGTTCCACTTTTTTTTGGATATTTCCAAAAAAGTTCAGTTACTCGGCTATTATAGCTGCAAGTGTTCCAAATTTCAAGTTTCTTTCTATTCTGGAAGTCATGTATAATTTTGATGATGAGTGACTTAAGCTAATCTACTTACTTCTTAATTATTTTAATAATTACGCTAATCTACTTGTACTTAAGCTTAATCTATGTCCCATCGTAAGAGCAAGCAGAGATATGAGGGTGAGAAAAACCGGGGGAATTAATTCAAGTAAAGAACACACTGCATGCTTACTGGAACTTGGCCTTGCGCACTGCCGTGTGCACAGATTATTACCAAGAGTAAACTACCGTTATTATTGATAGGGAGAAATATTATATAGAAGAATGGTCCAGAATTGCAAACAACACGTAAATAATAATTTAATTTATTTTCTGTAATATTAAAATTTAGTAAATTTTCTAAAATATTACATTTTAGTTTATTTTCTAAAATATTAACATATAGTTTATTTACCGAAGAATTTAAATTAGTATATTTACCAAAATGAAATGTAAGGTAACACCAACTGGTAGTTCTCACTGAATTGTAATTATAACAAAGGAAAGAATTACACAGGTCCTTGCCAGTATTGTTCTTTTGTATATGTAAAAAATTCTTGGTGAGTTATAAATGTCAAGCCAAACTTTGTGCAGAAGTAAGTAGCAATACATTTGAATAATATTTATTATTTGATTACACTGTTGAGGTTTTTGTTATCTTGTATTTTCTAAAATATTAAGGTTTAAATATTATTATTCATTGATTAATTATTGTGGTGCTACAAAAAACACTTCGTTATAATCTTTTGTGGCATATTAATTTTATTGTTTTCAGACCATAATATAAATTATAATATTTAAGCGTTTCTTGCACTTCTGAACCACATGCTGGTAAAGGTAGGCTGTGAAATAGTAACTTTAGAGCCTAGAAAATAGCTAAAATCCATTTTTTCATTGCGTGGACTTAAAAAAATCTTTTCATTACTCCTAAACTGTATTGAACATTTTTTTTTTTTTACATCCTACTATTAGTTGTCAAAAGTGCCGTTTTTAGCGCTGCAATCAAGTATACATGCTTCTTAGTACGATTGAAATCCACTAGATGTCAATGCGTTTTATCTTTTTTTATAGTGCAACCTCTTTGGTTTCTTTTCCTCAAAATCACAAGTATGTACTAATATTTATTATAATTATAATTAATGGTTTTATCATTGCCTGCTACTTCGGAAAAAATATCATATGCTACACGACTGTGAAATGTTTTTTCTTTACCTTGGCAATATTACTGGCAATATAATACTTCACAGCCTAGTAACATAATATACTATTTTGATACCGTCAAAAATAAGGGTAGTTTTAAAAATCTAGAAACTAATATCACTTCAAATAGTTTAAGATTTTTAAGGTTTTGAGGAATGATTTTGTCTTTAAATCCCAAAAATAAACAAATTTTTCCTCTTGAATAATCTTTCATGGGACACTTTACAGCAATGCAGCATAAACAAACAATAATTAAAATCTCGTTGCCTTAAGTGCTGATTAAAACCCCATTTTAACTTTAAAAGTGAGAGAAAAAAAAGTCCATCTCCTTAATTTATTTGATCAGTGGTGCTTATCTATGCAAACATTTAAGATAGAGAGAATTCTTCGATTTCCTATCTTTTTGGAACGAAGTTCCTTATGGCACGTTCAGGAGCCCGGGAGTGAATCCGAAAAAACCTCCGTCACAAAACTAAGCGTCACGAAATCTACCGATGACGATACCTTAAGTGAAAGATGACTAATTTAGTTGAAATTTGGTCACATGTTCATTTTACCAATGCCCAGGCTGAGTTCGTTAGACATCGTTATCCGCTTAAGCGTTGCGCGTGTACGCGCAACGCGCAACGCTTGCGTAAACGTAAAATTGGAATTTTAGAGGAAAAAAATCTAACTTCATCCATTTAATGACGCAAACAACTTTTATAAATATATATTTTTTTTTTAGTAAAACGAATACCGACACTCGACACTGCTATGAAGTGATAAAGATCGCTAAATTTATTTAAGTGGACCTAAACGTTTAAAATAAATAAAACAACTTTTTTACCGATATCTTACGTTCTAACGTAACGATTTTAATAAAAATTCATACACATCGTCTAAAGAAGAATTAAAACAGGCATTTAAAATTTCAACCTGATACAAGCAGAAGTGTTTGAGTATTAAAGTGATATATTTAAATGGAGTAATAAATATGCCGGCTGAGTCTGAGGCAACAGTCGTGTTCCGTCACTACAAGCATCTGCACTAACTATAAACTCATCATGATTAACTTTTTTCTCAATATACAATACATTATTTATTGCAAGACGCTCGCTTCAAAAATAAATGTTTTTCTTTTAATTTTGCCTTAACTCTGCTAAGTACAAATAGATAGTTACTTTTAATTTTGTCTCTTTTCTAACTCCGCCATGTATAAGTAGTTAGTATCGTAAAACTTAGCAGTGTGATTTTATAATTTATATTTAATAAAAAGCGTAAAGAACTTCGTTCCTACCGGGTGTCCCGCGACACCACATGTATTTTTTTTTAATTTTTCATATACCACACCTCATTATACAAGAGGCGCCGAATGTAAATTCTAATTTCGATTGAAATTATTACGACCGCGTTATGCTGGAAATTAATTATTGTTACGATACTCATATATATGTAAATATTATGTTAATTAGATCGCTTTGATGAGGATTCGATAATTGACTTTGTTTTCCTTTTTTGTTATTGCAGCTATATTTTTTTTATTTATGCTCTTTGGATATCCAATTATTTATTAATATTCATCTGTGTTCAATATTAGTTGAAGTACAATGAATTGCGTGAAGAATATAAAATAAAAATTCCAATACTGTAGCGTACTTTACATACTTTGATATATTATAGACAGCAATCTAAGAGCTCGTATTCTGTGTCACTAATAAAGTACATTTTTAAAAGAAAAAATCATTTTAACTTGCGCCCAAATTTTTAGAACTTAAAATTATTTTTCGATTTTACCTCGGAATATAATTATTTTTTATCGAAATTGGTCATCAAAATCTCACGTAGTTTTAACACGCTGACATTGCTTTCTTAATTGTTTTCATCAAAATACAAAACCAGAAGATAATATAAGAGGTTTGACATCAATATAAGTTAGCTAATTTGCGGTAAAAATGATAAATACGAGATTATTTCCTAAACCATCAATCTATAAATATATTATTTATTATTATTACATAACTAAGTTAGTTATAGAATATATATATATATATATATTTATAATTGTCGATAATTTATACTTTTTGCAAATAAAATAAGAAAAAAAAATAGAACTCCACATGCCTATTATTTATATTTGAATAAGAACAAAATGAATAAATAAATATAGAAAGTAGTAAAAAAAGATGATTGGATTTTGAATGATATAAGAAGAAAAAAAAAACAACATATATCTTGAAGTCCTATCTATTTTTGTCCCTATTCTTTCGATATAACTGAAGATGATCGTAAGGTTTCTTCTCTTTTGGGTCTTGGGTTCAAAAATAAAAGAAAAACGAACAAGGATATAATATAAGGGAAAAAAGGGAAGACGAATAAGTAGAAAGAAAGAGGCAGATTGCTCGTTTTAGAAGAAGGTAAATAGAAGAGGTTCAGCTACATAGCTCTGATGGATTCCCTCTAATACCCAAAGAAACTTAGGACGAATCAATAATCCTACGTTTCAGTTCGATTCCTCTAAGCCTTTCAACAAATGGGACCAAACGACACACAGATCCGTGTATTTATTATACTTGAGTATTTCTTTAATAGTTTATGCATAATAATATTTAAAATTCATCAGACTAAGACGCGTTTTATTATTATTATTATTATTATGATAATGTTTATTTTCTTTGTTTAAGATTTTAAATTTACTTTTGTTTAACACTGGTTTAATTGTGCTGGTGTTAATTTAATAAATATCAATCGGTTATATATTAATTCGGTAAAATGTAGGTCTGGTAATTTCATTCACTGTTTTAAAAGTATTTTAGGGACATTTAAAGCTTCTACTTAGGTTAGACATTCTATAACTTCAGGATAATTCAACTTGAATTTTATAATAGTCAACCTTAAAATGTTTTTTTAAAAACAACAAAACATTGCTATTTCTATTAGTAGTCCAGTAACATTATACATCACAGCAGGGGTACCCAACCTACGGCCCGCGTGCCGAGTCCGGCCCGCTAGCCGATTTTATGTGGCCCACCGTGTTGCCATAAAAACGAAGAATTTACAAGCATTCAGAGAATCTAAAATATATTAATTTCCTAATGCCGAACAGCCCAGCTGATTTTGCCCAGCAACATTGGAGAATGGGGAAAACAGAGATCTGTTGCCATTCTACAGTGCCTTGCCCAATGAAGATTTCAAAAACTTAAAAATGTTTGCTCGTACCATGTTCTCAGTGTTTGGCTCGACCTATATTTGCGAACAAACATTTTCAAAAATGAATTACATTAAATCAAAATTCCGGTCTTCCCTCACAGATGAACACTTAAAATCGTTATTAATGATTGGTACAACCAAGTTTGAGCCTAAGTGGAAAGACATTTTAAGTACAAGTGCAAAGCAGTTTCAACCAGCTCACTGAAGCTAAGTTACATACAAACTTGATATTTTGATTAATTAGTTTGTAGAATGAAAGACTAAATGTTTGTAATTCATACTATTATTGTTGTATTTTTATACTTGTGTGGTTAATTACAATCATTTAATATATACGAGTATTTGAGTGTTTTATTTTCTGCAAAGTAAAACTAGGCTAGTAACAGAAAAAAACTTTATTAACATGGTGTTTCAGCTAAAACCAAAACGGAAAATTAACCTTCTAGGAAGCATAAAAACGTGTTTTATGAGGGTAAAATTCTAAAATTTTCTGGGGGAAAATTTTTCCCCCCGTACGCCACCGGCCCCCGGCCCGCCTTCCCTTTGAATGTTGACAATGTGGCCCTTGATTAAAAAAGGTTGGGCACCCCTGCATCACAGCATGCGTCAAATCCGGTAGTTCTGATTTTTTCCAGACTTGTTTATGATGTTGGCCTAATGAATAATCTAAGTTTGTGACCTCGAGTGCCGAAAGCAACTTTGTCAAATATCGAAAAAAATCGTTATTTTCTCAAATTTTGGCGATTATTACCCTAAAGGACTAGTTTTTGAAAAAACCTTTTTTAGGACGTTTTTAAAGTGGACTAAATTTGCTACAATATGATACTAGAACTGTCTCTGTAGACCCAATAGTTTCCGAGATTAAGTCTTTTAAAGTTTATAATTTTTTCGAACTTCGTAATTTTTGAACTGCTCAGAGACTGATCTCGTGGCCCTTGATGGCGTAATATTTGATTTTCCACTGCTAACAGCTGCTTTGATCAACTTCGGATTGTTGTATTTTATCTGACAAGCACTGTGCACATATATCTCATTTACACCCTTCAATAAACGCTGATTTGCTATGTTCTTAAGGGAAATACTCGACGCAAGAAGGGGTTTTACACCTCTTTCCTTCACTAGGCGCACTTGACCTTCACTTAAAGTCTCCTTAAATATAAAAAAAAAAATTACAAACCCACGCTGGGATTGGGATCAGACATTCTGTAGATTTCAAGTTCAAACGGCACTCACGTTATGGGCAGCAGGCCAGTCAACAACTGAAATGAAAAAAATAACTTAGGGAAGGTTAATAACGTGTATCTAAAATATTGCAAAAAATTACGAAATTCGAAAAAAAATGATAAACTTTGAAAGGCTTAATCTCGGAAACTATTGGGTCTACAGAAACAGTTCTAGTATCATATTGTAGCGAATTTAGTCTACTTTAAAAACGTCCTAAAAAAAATTTCAAAAACTAGTCCTTTACAGTTATAATCGCCAAAATTTGAAAAAATAACAATTTTTTCGATTTTTGACGAAGTTGCGTTCGACGCTCGAGGTCACAAACTTGGATTATTCATTTGGCCAACATCATAAACAAGTCTGCACAAAATCAGAACTACCGGATTCGACGCATACTACCCCATACTTTCAGGTGACAAAGTTACTGGATTATAGGTCACGATCATTAAAATCTATCTTTTTAGAACTTATAGTAAAGGTAATTACAAGGTGGAGAACTTGACCACTTAGACATATACTAGTTTTTGTCATTAGTAATAATTATTTCTCAACTTTTTAAGTTGTTTTAAAGAATTCTTTAATCACTTGGCTACAACTATCTTGCAATGTTCTTTCATTGTTTTTCTCGGCGTCATCGATACAATTAGATTTCTATCATGCAACACCTTTGAATGCCAGAGAGAAGAGACTGGTTACACACTGATAATCATCGAGTAGAAATGTAAATAATTACTTTACTTGAAACAAAATAACAAATCTAGAAAACAAGTTAACGTGCTAAAACACAGATAAAGAAACATGAAATAAAAAATACCTGTGGTGTCGCGGGACACCTGGTAGGAACGAAGTTCCTTACATTTTTTTCATTTAATATAAAATCACACTGCTAAGTACGTATACATTGCTAACTACTCGTTCCAATAAATATTTTTGACTCAATTAGAAAATGATTATTAGTAAAATTATTACATAAAACTTATTAAAAAAATTTCCTTGATCCACTTATGAGCAATATTATTTTATTACATCAATTTATACTTACATATTTACAGTTCTACTGGTTAATAATTTAACACAGTCTACACTGTCAATTTCTGACGATTCTCTTGGTGCACTTTCCATTTTAAATAATATACGAATACTTTTTTTTCTTAATGATAGAAACAATAATTGAAAAAAAGCGTTGTTTTGTGGGTAAATAGCGAGTTTGAAAGAAGAAGGAGTAAGAGAGAGAGAAAGATGGAAAGATAGAAGAGTTGGGATTGCGCACGAAAGGATACCAAACGAAGTATAATAGAGGGGGAATCATTCTACATTCTAATATTCCACTTATACTAACAAACCCCGCACTTCGGACATCAACTTTTAAAAATTGTAAAATATATCACGTCACTGTAGAAAAACTGCTGCTTGTATTAGGTTGAAATTTTACAAGCCTGTTTCAATTGTACTTTAGACGATGTGTATGAAGTTTTATTAAAATCTTTACGTTAGAACGCAAGATATCAGTAAAAACGTTGTTTTCTTTATTTAAAACGTTTAGGTCCGCTTGAATAAATTTAGCGATCTTTATCACTTTATGGCAGAGTCGGTGTTCGTTTTACTAAAAAAAATTATTTATAAAAGTTGTTTGTCTCATTAAATAGATAAAGTTAGAATTTCTTCCCGTCCTAAAATTACTATTTTTAATTTGAAGCTTACGTTTACGCGAGCGTTGCGCGTGAACGCTTGGGCGGATAACGTTGTCCAACGAACCTGTCCTGGGCATTGGTAAAATGAACATGTGTACCAAATTTCAACTAAGTCGGTTATCTTTTACTCAAGTTATCGTCATCGGTAGATTTCGTGACGCTTTTAACGTGACGGTGATTTTGGTCTTTTTTGGATTCCCTCCAGGGCTTCAGAACGTGCCATAAGAAACTTCGTTCCAATAAATAAGAAAATATACAATTCAACTAATAAACACGTAAACATAGATCGAGTAAATGGGAGAAATAGCCGATTCCTCGTCTTGTAGTAGCTTAATATTATGGTATTACTACTGAATAAATAAATATTAAACACACAATTAAGGATTAATTGGTATATTGTCTGACTACAAGAATATATTCAATTATGTATACGGGTTTCGGCTTTAGTTAAACACTAAGTATTGTCATCATCAAGTAACTAATTATTTAATGAGTAGTGTAATATAATTAATCAACTGAAAATACTTAGTGTTTAACTAAAGTCGAATCCAGTATTACTAAAACCGTTGAAAAATTAACACCTTTTATATTTGATAATTCTTAATATATTATATTTGATGGATGATTAAGGTGTGGTAGTTTAGTTATCATGCTAACTTTTCTCCAATTTTGATTATCATTTCTACATTTTATTCCTTATAAAACCTTCCTATATCCTCAATCTCTGCATAATAGTTATGGTTTCTCCTTCTTTTCATCCTACTTAGATCTCTTCATTTAAACTAAGCCATTTGCTTCCATGTCTTCCTTTGTCCAACTAGACTCAAAAATCACGATTTTAATAAAAATCCATACATATCGTCTAAAAAAAACAATTAAAACCGGCATGTAAAATTTCAACCTGATACAAGCAGAAGTTTTTGCGTGGTAAAGTGATATATTTAAATGGAGTAATAAATATGCCGGCGGAGTCTGAGGGAAAAGTCGTGTTCCGTAACTACAAGCATCTGCTCTAACTATATAGACTCAACATGATTAACTTTTTCTCAATATAGAATAATTATTCATTATTTATTGCAAGACGCTGGAATCAATGATAAAAAAATGTTTTTCTTATAATTTTGCCTTAACTCTGCTAAAGACTCATAGTCGTTACTTTTAATTTTGTATCTTTTTTAACTCCGCCATGTATAAGTACATAGGTACTATCGTAAAACTTAGTAGTGTGATTTTATAATTCATATTTAATGAAAAGCATGTCCCTCTGTTTAATGACCGCGTGTCCCGCGACACGATACGTATTTTTTTTATTACTAGAGAGGAAGACAATCTTGCAGGTTATAGTTGCTATCTAATATTGTGCAGATCTTCTCAGCGTAAGGATTTATTGTAAAAGACAGACAAAAGCTGAGAATCCCTTGTCACTTTTTCCCTATTATAACAGGATCATTTTATCCCTGGTTTCTCGCTTTGATCCCTGGGTTTCCTCAATCCATGCCTGAAACTTACAAGACTTCTCTGAAAGTATATCTCTGATTCCGTACAAATGAAGTTCTGTTTAACTGAGAGCACTAAGGACTTAGTTTAAGGGCTTGCCAGAGCTTATTTTTCTGAATTTAAAGCTTCTCTTTTGTAGTCCCCGATGAAATTCTTTTTACCTTTCCCCTTTTTACTTTATTCAATCTATTTTTACTCTTTTTTGTTGTTAAATCCCCCCCGTTTACCTTGTTCTTTTTGCTGTCTGATGTTCTTTTGTCATTTTCCCGCACTCATAGTCATTGTGATATCTTTTACCAACCTCTCCCTGTTTATTTTAAAGAACCAAGTATGAAAAGAATCGGAGTGGAGACATTTAAAAAATATATATATACCAAGACACGTGCTGATGGTTGGGTTCCCTTCAAGATAAAACCCCTATTATGTAAATAAACTTAAATTTAAAATATTCCTCATATAAAAGACATTTTACACATATGATATATGATGTGAATACATGCAATGCCTATATAATTTTTTATTTCTTCATAATATATGTAGTAAATATAAAATATAACTTTTTAATGGCGAAATAATTTGATGTTGATGTATTTACACATTTTAAGTTTCCCTGATTTTAAGTTATCCTGCGTTAAATAATTCCTCTTTAAGAAATGTCAGTTGTCTGTGCAGACTAGAGCCTAAAATAGAACCAATTACAATTCAATTTAGAGTAAATAATGTTTTTAAGACAAGAAATAATTTATTTTAAATTTTAGTTAAGCACTTTAAACTATTTCAATGAAATAGCTTTAAACTTTTTCGAATACGATATAGAACATATTGAAGAGGAACCATACTCTTCCGGCTAGAATTGTTTTAGGAAAATTTATAAAATGATCAATATAATAATAATTAAAGTAAATCTGGTGATTATAAATATATATATATATATATATATATATATATATATATATATATATTTATATATATATATATATATATATGTATATATATATATATATATATATATATATATATATATATATATATATATATATATATATATATATATATATGTGTGTGTGTGTGTGTGTGTGTGTGTGTGTGTATGTGTGTATGTGTTTTATTCCGATCCTAATGTAAATTTACACTCTTGACCTTCAAAAAAAAAGAAAGGTCATTTTCGAAATAAGATTTCGAAATTAAATGTTGGAACACAGGGGTACGGTGTACAAAAGTCATGCATAAGGTGCACATCGATGAAAAGCTCTTTAAGAATAGAGTAATTGTTGTTTTATACAGTTTTGTCATATTTTCAATTTAAAAGAGGGAGAGGGGAGATAAATGAAAAAAACAAGAAACAAATATTATTAATCAAAAATTAGTTCCGATTTTAGTAAAAATTGGTATACAAGCCATATTTCATGCCATAGGACTCGATTGTAAAACAATTTGTGTAAATTTAGTACTTTGGGTGCAAATAGTAGATAATGTATGTTTTAAGCTTAGGTATAAGTGGTAAAAAGTGGTGATGGTGGTTTGTGGTATTTGTTTTGATTTAAGTCTTTTAGTGATTTTATTTATTATTATTATTTTGGTACATACGGGTACAAAGATTAAAATACCTGGAAAACCTATTACGATGTAAATCATTGATGAACAATTTTGCCTTATTTTTATTTTTAAACATATTTGTTTACCATTCTTAACGAGACCTTTACAGTCACACCTCACTTGCATGAGAAAAAATTGACGAAAAAATTCTCAAGGGTTTTTCTCGCTCAAATTTTTGGAGGAAAAAAAGAAACCTAAACATATCACTGTATTCTAGTTGTAATGATTTGGGCAGTTTAGAGGAAATAAATATTCTAATTCACCTTTTACGAATATATTTCGCCTCCTTCTTGAGTATATTCATGTCTACAAATGGAACAAAATTTTAAAAAGACATAAGTATTAACGTGCTATTTAACTATACATTCATAAGGTTCTGATTAATTTTATCGGATACATATTGTTAAATAGTTTTTTTAAAAATCGAAGTCTAAATTTTTGCTGTAAATTTGATCTGTGAGTGAAATGGTTCTTTTTGTCAGGTTCTGGAACGACAACTTCTTGACCATATTTATGAGATAAAATTTATCAGAACCTTGTGGCACAAAACCTTAAATCCAACCATCTCTAACAATTACAATATTGAACCATTCAAATTCTTTCGCCTTACTTACATTAGAGGACTTATACAAAAATAAGCAACATTTTTAAACAACTTGATATTGAAGATTTGAAAATTTGGTTTCAAATTAAATAAAATAGGTAAAAGTTTTTATCACCATTAAAAGATAGAATTTCAAAAAATGACACCATGGGATTTGTTTTCCAAATTCCTGGAAATACAGGTGAATTCAATCAAACGTGGGCAAACCGAAAAAGCCAACACATTTCAAACCCCAAAAATAAAACTGACAGTACTGCACTATTCATCCACTCTTCATAAAAAACCCATTCCTTTAATTTCAACGATGTTGTTTTTATTAAAATAAGAAAATAATAATAGAAAAAGACTACTTCTAGAAGCACTTCATATTCCAAAAAAACAGATTGTATAAATTTAAAAAAAAGATAGTTGGGATTTTAATAAACATAACACAGGAATCCACAATAAAATTTAATTAAATAATTTTCCCGCCATCCCCGAGTCCCATTCAAACAGTCACGTTACACCACCTCCTTGATGGTTCATCTAAGGTTATCCTACAAAATAACGTTGTTTTCTATGCACTCTAGTTTGACCTAGTTTATTAATTGTGTTTAGTTAATTAGTATGTATTTAGAATTATTGTAGTTGTTGTATTGCAGTATGAGTAGTAGATGTTGTCATTCTGTTATGGTTTTGAGTTAATAACGCGTAACTTAAACTTTAAACTGTTAATAAACAGCTTAGTTGTCCGGTGAAGTCCGCTCCACGAATGGTTTGAAGTCCGACGTTTCGCTTCCACTACTAGAAGCATCTTCAGAGTTGTGGTGCATCGTGATGTTGACTAGAAGCAAACAAATGATATACTGACAACTGGAGAGATATAGGCGTATTTATAATGGCTTTCTTGACCGTAGATTGTACCTAGATTTCCAGGGGGTTTCTTTACTGGGGGTAATTAAGTCAGCCTTGACTAAGAATGGCTTCAATAAAGAAGACATTCTATGAACCATCCGTCGGGAAGAGACCACCGAGGCCCGCACCCAAGCAGAAATAACGGAAAACCAATGGAAGGCTCATCTCCCATTCATTGAACGTATGACTGATAAGATAAGCAGGATTCTCCAAAAACACGTAATCGGGACCACTTTTAACGCTTGTGACCACTAGAAGCCTAATGAAATCACCAAAAGACCACCTTCACCTCTAGACTTGTGGTGCATACCAAATTCCTTGCAGTTGCGGCGAAAACTACATCGGACAAACCGGAAGATTGATCTCAACCCGCCTACAAGAACACGTAAGACTAGTGAAAGCAACGATCACAGATCAGCAATAGCTCAGCATTCTGACGAAATAGGCCATCTCATCAAGTTTAAGCACATTCGGGTACTCACATCCGTCAACAGGTATCACAGCAGGGTGGTGAGGGAGGCTATTCAGATCGAAAAACAACCAAACAACTTTAACAGAGAGGATGAATGGTTTCACCCTTTCTCTGACCTGAAAACCTCTGGTCAGCATCTGCGCCAAGCAGATAGTATGAGACGGTGCCACAGCCACTTCCCGACTTATTATATCTCCCGCCCGACAAAAGAACGCCGACGAAGGTAGCACCTGCATAATTGCATCATCCCGACAAAGGACTACACCCAGTAAAGAAACACCCTGGAAATTCAGGTAAAGTCTAGAAAGCCATTATAAATACGCTGATCTTCTCCACAGTCTTCAGTAAATCTTGTGTTTGCTTCGAGTCAACTTTACGATGCACCACAACCCTGAAGATGCTTCTAGTAGTGGAAGTGAAACATTGGACTTCAAACCCTTCTTGGCGCGGACTTCAACGGAAAACCAAGCTGTCTACACGCGGTAGCCTACCCACCAAATTTAAAAATCACACCTGGTTTTTTAGTAGACAAAAATGTATATGTTTGATTATTTTAATTTTATAATAGGTAATTAGATCCACCGTTTTGCATTACATTTATAGTCAATTAAGCACTTTAATACTTCTGTCTTTTTACAATTTTTGTTCTAGACGTGAATATGCCTTGAGGAAGAGGGGAACTATAGTTGTAAAAGGTGAATTAGAATATTTATTTTCTTTAAGCTGCCCAAATCATTACAATTAATGAATACGTGGAACACTAACACCCTAAACTATATTCTATATTAAGGGAAAAGTTTCGTTTCTATGGGGACACTTATTCAATATTGTCTTAAATATGCTGAATCTGGATTAGTTCGTTAGCTTTAGCACGAGTCACCTAAAGCTCTGTAATATCCTATTTATTTAAAACAAAAAATAGTGGTATTTATAAGTGATTTTTCTGTGACATTTGTCATTAAAACGGTATTACGTGTTGTTTGGAGGTTTAGAAGTTAATCGGAGTATAGAAGAGAAGTTATATGTATACATAATAATTATTTATTTATTCCTTATAATACATAATTAAATTTATCTCCCCTGTAAAACACGAAGCGCGGGTAACCATCTAGTATGATATCTATACGAAAGTTTAGCATGTTTTAGAGAAGTGTCGGACAGTTTTTTATTTAAAAACAATTTACCAAAAAAGAACAAGTTAAATTTTTATAAATATATATTAACATTTAATTTGATTAATTCGCGGATTAACATAATTGCTTTTACACTGTGTTTCAATTTTTAGAAAACTCCAGTAATGAAATACGTTTTAAAGAAACAAGGAATTTAAATTACTTCAAAGACAAATGAGAGTGGGAATTAACTCTGCTCTCCTAGCTATCTTAGGATGCCTTAAACGGATTATTTCCTTTCAGAGATTAAACATTTTAAATTATCTCTTAGCCTTCCTCTTACCTTTAACGGAAGTCGAGTTCTACTAAATGTAATTTTGGATTCTGACACCTTTAAAGACAATCGTGAGATTTCATTATACAGTAATTTTCTTAAATTCCCCATCCTAATTGTTTAATTTGTTTTCTTCTTTAACATTTGTAAAAAACAAAATATTTTATTTTTATTATGAATAAATGGGGTTAGGAAAATTTATAAAATACTTACTTAGCTTATACTCGTATATAGTTGGTAATGGCATTAAGCCGGGTTTACACCAGAGTTACTGACAAGTGTTGCTAACATTTGTTGGCAACGTTTTGGAAAATGTTTTTGAATTTGTTACCAACATTGTGTTGACTACAAAAAAAAATGTTAATAACAAGAATTTTGACATCAACAATATGTCAGTAAAGAGGAATGAATGTTGGTAACAAATGCTAACAAAATATTTTTAACAAAATACTAGTTGGTTTTTTAATTGTTATTAATATTTTGATGGTAACAAATGTTACTAACAAATTGTTGCTAACAAAATACTAGTTTGAGTTTTTATTTGTTATTAACATTTTGCCACATCCCCACGCACGCTTGGTCAATTGGCTGCGAAATGTCCAGTATTGAGGAATAACGCCATAGTGGAAGGGGAATGTTATAAGTTATAATCATCTGAGAAAAGTAGTAAAAAGTGTTGCTAAAGGCCCCCATACTCGACAGAGGCAAATCCACGGAGCCAAATCCATTAGGCTAAATCCAAGCGAGCCATTTCGGAATCGCCCCAAAGCCACGTTAAGGTCAGACTAGGCCGCGGCCACAGCTCCGAGGCGCGCGCGGCGGATTTTTGACTTACCGGAAATCCGGCCTGGCTCGCCGAGCCTCGCAGGCCCATCTGAGTTTCTGCACACATGGTGAGTTGTGGAGTGGCGCGGGGCCGTTTGGCATTGTGGATTTGTTACCAAAATTTGTTTTCCACTTGTTGTGGATAACAAAAATTGTTGGTAACAAATTCAGAAGAATTTTCCAAAATACTAACAATTGTTATATCAAAACATGTCAAAAACTCTTGTGTAAACTTGGGTTTATTTTGTTACCAACATTTTGTTATTAACAATTGGTTACTAACAAAATTGTTGGTAACATTTGTTACTAACTCTGGGGTAAACCGGTAACAAAAGCGTATATATATCTGTAAATGCACGATTCGGAAAATCTGACAGGATACCGTATCGTGTGTAGTAAAATCTGTCATTTTTCCGCAAGCAGGTTGTCTGTTGATGATATCGGATTAAATCAACAGATTTTCCAAATAGTGTGGGGCGAGTGGGAGGTCTTAATAAAGATTATAGTGTATGAGACTTATTCAGCAAACCGGTAAATGTTAGCATAAATGTTAATATTACTAAAATTTAAGTTTAAATTACAAATTTACAATTTTATAAAAGTATACTAAATATTCACAAACCAGTTAAGTACGAGGTGTGACCCAAAAGTGAGGACTCTAAGCGCCTAGTGGCCGAGGGATTTTTTTTTCCCCGTAGACGGCTGCACTGCTACCTAGTTTGGCTCTTCCCCTTCTCCTGGCTACCCTAGTTGCTTTGTTGATTGAGGAAACCGCAGAAAACTCAAATAAGGTTGGTCGGACTCGAGTCCGTCCTGATGTGAGGATTGAAAACCTCACATTTGGTATTTATAAATTTTACTTATTAGGTGCAGTATATGTTTATGTTTTTAATTAATTTCTTCTGTGAATTTTATAGTCTTCTTTAAATTTTTAATTTTTTTTGAGAATAATATTTTTTTTTTTTTTTTTTTTTTTTGTTATGGAGGCATCTTTTTCTATGTTTAATTGAGAATAGAGGTTTTTTCTTTCTTCTATATTTCCAGTACATTCAGCGAGAATGTGCTGGATAAAAACGTTGTTTTCTTTATTTTAAACGTTTAGGTCCGCTTTCATAAATTTAGCGATCTTTATCACTTCATAGCAGTGTCGGTGTTCATTTTACTTAAAAAAAAAAATATATATAACTCAGCGTGGGCATTGGTAAAATGAACATGTGTACCAAATTTCAACTCACTCGGTCATCTTTTACTTAATTTATCGTCATCGGTAAATTTCGTGACGCTTGGTTTGTGACGGTGATTTTGGTCGGTTTATTTTATTCACCATCGGGCTCCAGAACGTGCCATATGGAACTTCGTTCCAATAGGACTGTTTTCTACCTACCCGGCCTACTAATTTAAAATATTATTAAATAAATCTCTTTCCTACACAAAAATGTTTGCTTGTATCAGGTTGAAATTTTACATGCCTGAATCAATCGTACTTTAGACGATGTGTAAGAAGTTTTATTAAAATCGTTACGTTTGAACGTAAGATATCGGTAAAAACGTTGTTTTCTTTATTTTAAAAGTTTAGGTCCGCTTTAATAAATTTAGCGATCTTTATCACTTCATAGCAGTGTCGGTGTTCGTTTTACTAAAAAAAAAAATTATAAAAAGAAGTTTGTCTCATTAAATAGATGAAGTTAGATTTTTTATTTAGCATTTTTTCTCGTCCAAAATTCCGTTGCGCGTGAACGCTTGGGCGGATAACGTTGTCCAACGTATTCCGCGTTGCAGTCACCGCATGTAAATACCGCTTCTTTTCTCGTTGCTCACTGGATCTTTCACATGGCTTAGTTACTCGTTCAAAGTCCTATTCCTGCATTATAAATGTTTTTTGAGCTTTAGTAAGCTGGTCCAAAACAGAACCGATGTAAGGAATGGGACACCGTATTCCGATCTTTAGGTGGATGTTCTGTAGACGTCCCGACCCCATGGCCTCCAAAAGTAACTTCCGTTCTTTCTTATAGCTCAACATGTTTACTAACTTGTAGTTGTAACCATCATTGTTGGCTATTATCTTGAAATTATTAACTTCCTTTGCATAAGCTAAGGAGTCTAAGGGTATGGTTAAAAGACGATGTACGATAGAGTTAAAGGCTGCTAACTTGTGCCTTCGGATGGCTAGAGTCGGCATAAGTTACTGCGCGTAGGTTGCAGTGGTCTATCGGTAAATCTCTAATCTCATTGTGTTAACAGTCCTAATAACCGTGAGGGCCAAGCCAGTTCAATCAATAACTTACCGCGATTTCAACCGTAAATTCTATGTTACGGAAGCACTTATTTAAATAAGCGAGGAAGTGATAAAGCTCATCTGTCAATCCAGTCCAAATAAATAAAACGTAAATACTAATGTAAATCTATTACTTCCGTATTTCGGTAGGATATTTTACTTGTTACTTTTGATTCTGTCTTCCCATTTATTTATTTGATAGATTTTTTATTATTCATTTGATTATTCACGTATTTTATCTAATTAATTGTGCTTTTATTTGATTGTTTTTTTAATGGTTTCGTTTTTTTCGAAAGATTTACTTATCTTTTTTTATTATTTTTAGTTTTTTATTATTTAATTTAATTGTTAATTTTATGCTTTTATAATTTCATTTTTAGTTTTTAGTGCTTCGTCTAATAGTTTCGTATTTATTTTTACTTATTTTACTTGTTATAATAATTAATTTTTATCCATCATTCAAATCGGTTTTTACCGATTGAATAATTAATGGAATATGTTTAGGTTTTTGCTATTTCACCTGGTTTATCACCTATTGCTTGATTATAGGCGCTGATCATGGCTTATATTATTCCTATTTACGACAAGTGTCCCAGTTTGACATAGACGAACATATCACGCCTTTACAGGGTGTGGCAGTCAGACGGAATGATTTTGGCTGGGGCTGATAGGCATGGGTTTGGGGGAGTAGGGTGGGGACTGACCTACCACTTCTAAGCACCCGGAAATATGTGAATAACTTATTTAATTTAATTTTCATTCAAGAAATACACACTATTATTCCTTAAGATGACCTCCATAGACGCTTCCATGTCCCATGTCCAACTTATCGCAAGAATAATGTTACGAGGCTGTGTCAAAGTGAAGCAACCAACTAAAGCAGATTTAAGCTGTGGGAATATTAATGTTTTCATGAGATGTCTTCTTGCTTCCGTAGATGGTTTATACGGTATTTGCTTAAACTGGTTTCGTACTCGAAAACTCTTCTGACTTACTCTAGTTGTTTGTGGACCCTAGCTCATGAAGTTAGAAAGTTCTTTTATGGATGTGAATTCACGGGCGACTGGATGAATTCTTCGTTATGAAATGAAGGATTTCACGTAATCTGACAATAAGACTAAATTATCCCTGTCGAAACCTAAACAATTTCGAAAATAATATGATCATTAATTCTTGACATGGTTTTTCGATTAATTAGGTGGATGTTTCTCTCATTATTGAGATAAATCACACATAACTATGGTTAAAAAATGTAAGTAAATAAAATATGAATATACATTTTAAGGTAATTTTTACATAAACTAACTTGATTTAAGTAAAGGCATTCTTAAGGCCTCATACACGATCAAATATTTTGCACAAACATTTAACCGTGTATGGGGGCCTTTAGTCTGAAGTAACAGAGAAGTAATAATTGTACTTTTTAATATCTTATATTTCAATATCTTATATTTATTATTTCAATATCTTATAGGAGAGAAATATAAAAAAGTATCTCTCAAGGACCCCATACACGATCAAACATTTTGCGCAAACATGATGTTTGCGCAAATTTGATGTCGGGAAAATTTAGGCCCTACACGTCAAACACCAGGTTTGCGCATATATGATGTTTGCGCAAACCTGATGTCGGGCAAATTTAGGCCATGCACGTCAAACATCAAACAGCCAAGGTCAAAATGTTTGCGCAAACATTTTGACCGTGTATGGGGGCCTTTAACCTAGAACAACCCACACATTTTTTTTACGTAAACTCCACTCAGGGGTCAGTGAGACCCCAATTAATTAATTAAACATTTTTTTTTTTTCAATTATTCATATATTTTTGTAAATATAATTTGTCATACTAAAAATACCATTTAATTTTGATCAAAGCAAATAAGGATTTTAAAATTAACTAGTATACATATATATTTTCATACATTTTTTCACACATATATTTCACACATTTGTTTTTTACGTAAACTCCACTCAGGGGTCAGTGAGACCCCAATTAATTAATGGGTTAAATTAATTAATTAAACATTTTCTTTTTCAATTATTTATATATTTTTGTAAATATAATTTGTCATACTAAAAATACCATTTAATTTTGATCAAAGCAAATAAGGATTTTAAAATTAACTAGTATACATATATATTTTCATCAAACTTTTTTAGAAAAATGTGTACTTTAAAAAAAAAATATTTTAAAAATTTTTTGTTTGTTAGATTGGGTTAATATTTTTTGAGTTGTTTTACAGAAAACAGGAACAAAATCGATAATAAAAATTATAGATTTTTTTACAGACTCTGTCAAAGTTAAGCATTTTTGGCTTTAAATCCTTACTGTAAACCACTAAACCTTCAACGTAAATGAAGTTATATATACGTCTACTAATAGTAAGAAACGTTTTATTTTGGAACTTTTGAAATTCTTAAACATTTTAGCAGCCCTAATAATAACTTAAAATAACTTTTTTAATACAATAAAAAAATATGTCAGTTAACAGTGGAATATAAAACAATTACGTAAATGCCACACAGGGGTCTATGGGACCCCAACTCTAATTATAATGAATACTGAAAGAAAACTGAAACTAATAACATAGATATTGTTATCAGTATAAACACAGAGAGGTTCAAAGGTAAATTAGAAGGGTGTCTAGGTTTAGAGAAATATAAATAAAACAATAAAAAACTTAATTTTAGTTTATATGGGGTCTGTGGGACCCCAATAAGTTGTTCTAGGGTTAAATAAGAAAAGTAAAATTTATATTCTCTGTTAAAAAGTCAGAGGTTTTTCCTAGAGTTTCATTATGTTTTCAAGGGGGATAAACTACAGAAAAACGGACTGGAGAGAGAGGAAGAGTAATTTTTTAAATAAATAATTAAAATGCTTGGTTAGAAAAGGGAGAAGGGAGTGATGACGGTGGAGGGAGGTAATGGAAATAAGTTTTGTCGGTCATTCATTATTCAACAAGTTATTATAAGATTTTCACTGAGAGTGCGGGGATTTCTCTGAACTTATCCGAGCTTTAGCGGCGCTTAGCTTATGGATACATTATGGAATGTTATAGTAACTGGAATAAGCCCAACAAATAAGCTTTAAATGGTTATCACCATAGATGTAAGATTTCCCAGCTATGAACCGTAAATTTCATCCATAATTCCACCTTGGGTCTATGAGTACGTTGGCCTTCATAGTAGCAACCGGTGAGAATCAAATTCCATAATTTGATGCCAATGCAAAACAAGAACAGATGAAACCACTAACTTTAATTTTCCTAATAGGTATAGTATTAGGTTCTTGTACAGGACGGGTTGAATAAACTATTTGTTCAAACCTAGCATTTTCGCATTATTTAGGCCCTTCTTACTAATCCCTTAGTACACCCCCTTCCCCCTCTCCCTGATTGTTCCAGCCACTTCACACATCCAAATAAACCAGTCTAAAAAATCCAAGCGAGTGTAGAATGTGATCATTAGTGAAGAATGAAATTCAGAGGACCAAGGCATGATCCTGTAGCGATCTCGACTCACGGAGCACCAAGGCCTGGGACCCTGGGATTATTGGAATTTTTTTCTTTACCTTGTTTCACTCTTGATTCATAGATGTAGTACTAGTAGTAGTAGTCTAGTACTTCCTACTAGAGCGGGTAGGACGAACCACTTGTTCGAACCTAGCAATTTGGCCATCACTTAGGCCCTTTTTACGCCCCGTGGTGGAGAGTTCCAGCTACTTCACACATCATACATTTGTACATTGTACCGCCGAAGCGAGTATGGTGTGGTCATTAGTAAGCTATATAAGCGTGCGTCAAAGCGTGGGGGAAGAGTCCCCATAAAGGGTGTCCCTCGCCCTGCACCGTCCGCGATTCATTGATGCAATTCAGAGAGAGTATCATGGCACGGGATCGAACCCACGACCTTGAGTTTCCTCGACTTTTGATAGCTGAGCGAGCGCCTTAAGTCGCTCGGCTACCCTGGTTCGGCTACTCCCTCATTCATAGATATAAATCACAGCTTGATGGCGCGGGATCGAGTCTGGTACATCGTGCTGCCACAAGTGATTAAGCACACGACCACAGTGAGGTTTGTCAACAAAAATTTGTATGTTTTAATTTTCCTTACCAGTATATATAAAAATTTTCGCTGACATTACATTGATTAAAATATTAAAATAATTCAAGAAAATACTTCAAGGAAATATATATATAGTTGTAACTAACAATACACAAAAATATGCATTTTTCCTTTCCTTGTGAATTTATTAGTTAATACATTTCATATTTGTATGTAAAGACAGATTTACTCTTCATTTGTTTCGAACAATTATTAAATATATACCAACTCTCCTCTCTTACATGAATCTTCGAGATCCACTTTGTATAAATACAAAAGAACATTATGTTTATTTATACACACACACACCCACAAATATATATATATATATATATATATATATATATATATATATATATATATATATATATATATATATATATATATATATATATATATATAGAACATACCACCTTATATGGTAAAATATTTATAACGGTACATATAAGTATATACTGTACTTCTTATAGCTTACGGTAAATTTATAAATATAAATATATATATATATATATATATATATATATATATATATATATATATATATATATATATATATATATATATATATATATATATATATATATATATATAAATATAAAATCATCAATGTTGAATTTTTAAACCGAATACGTACATGTATTTAATATTTATAACTAAACATTTTTATTTTACTGTAAAGGGTGGTATCTTCTAATTTTTTTTTCTTTTTTAAAATAGCGTGTAACAAAATCCTTTTTCTTGTATAAGGGATGATAAATTATTAAATAAATTGAGGTGAAATTTACATTGTTAATTAAAATATTGTAATAACGCTTTTAGTTATATTTATTTAATATGCTTGGCTTGGAATTTTTAGCTTGCAGTTCTCTAAATATATTTGAATATAAAATAAAATAAAGTGGATAGTGTATTAATTTAAATAGGGAAATAATTTAAGTTTTACCAAAAATGAAATACATATAACATAGATTTTCTGAATATATGAATCATTTGGGTCCATAGGGTTAGTAAATAAATAAAAACTTTTAACAATAATTGAATGGTGATATTTCGTCCCTTCATTTGGGACATCTTCTAACCTGTAATTACATTTCAGCAATTATAACAATTATGTTTATTATATAACTTTTAAATATATAAACATATAGTCTATTAATTAGTGTTTATGTGTATATGTCTGTGTAGATGTATATATGAATTTGTATATATTTATATAAATATATATATATATATATATATATATATATATATATATATATATATATATATATATATATATATATATATATATATATAATTATAATTGTCAGTATGTCTGTCTTGTTATTATTCAAAGGAATTATAAATATTACCAGGAGTTACGTAAGAAAAAGATGAGTAATGTTACTTATTTAAAAAATCGGTCCGAGACAACTCAGACATACTTTCTTATATATACAAGATAGATCATAATTACTTAGCCATTTTTTTCCATTTATTAGTTTTCGTAGGTAAATTTAATTATTATTGAACAATTCATCGAAATTTATCATAAAAATAACTTCTCCTAGACGGGGAATCGAACCCGGCCTCTCTTCATCCGCGTTGAAAGCTATTTTCTCGGGAACTTAATTTTTCCAGGGAAAACGGTTTCTATCGTTTGATTCGTATTTAAATGGACTACATTTTTTAATAAATATCGTTTTCAAGAAATAGTATTTTTCATATTGCTTTTTTAGAGGGTTTGAATGGTGGGTTTGGGGGGGTAGCACCCCCAAATTTGGAACTAAAATGCATTTCTAGATTTTGCCTCGGGGTATGATTTTTCTGAACATGTATGCCAAATTTCGTCTAAATCGACCCAGTAGTTAAGGCTCCAGGCGTCTACACAGACGACTGACAGACGACATACAACAAACAGACATTTTTTAAAAATCATTTTTTCGGACTCAGGGGACTTCAAAACGTGTAAATCCATCAAAATCTTAAAATCGAATTTTCGCACCATCACAATACTTTTTCTTTATATGAGAAAGTAAAAAAAAGTTAAAGAAAACACTTATAGTTTGTAATATACATGTATATGTGTATGTATGTGTGTGTAAGGATATATATTTATTTGTAAGTAATGACTGGTAGATAAGCTTCATTGGTAAAAACATTTATAATTTTTATCATAATAGAATAGATTATGAAATAAAAGTTAGTCTGTGACTAGGTGCCTACTAGGCAACAACTCATGACCTTTTTTTTTTTTTCAAAAGTTTGACGATATAAATATTATAATTATTTTGGATTTTTAAAAATAAATTTGTAAAAAATCATATCTAGCAGATTTGAAGTTTAAAAAATTGATTTGAACCCGTAATGTTTTTTTGGGTTTTTTCTTAATTTAAAATATATTAGTTTAGTTTACATATTTCTATATTTTAACTAAAATACTTGAATTGTTATAATGTCCACACTGATAAATGTACTGTATGTTTGTATATTTAAAAGTTATATTGTAAAGATAATTGTTATAATTGCTGAAATATAATTACAGGTTAGAAGATGTCCCAAAGGAAGGGACGATATATCACCTTTCAATTATGATTAAATAGTTTTTAATTATTTATTCCCCCATTGGCCCCAAAGGGTTCATATATTATACATAAAAAGTGGACTAAACCCATTATATATGATATATAAAATAGATTTTCTGAAGTTTTGTTTCGAAATTCGAGGTTTAAAGATAAAGATATAATGTCAGAGATTATTTTCGTGAGAATTCTACAAAAATATTTTTTTATTTGAACAACAATTAAATCAGTTTTTTTCAACATTTCAATCGAATCGATATGTGTCAATGACAAAATACTTTTGTCCCAATTATATGACAAGATTTTGTTTTACTCAAATTATAATTGATTCTACAGTATACTTCTTCCAGTATCTTATATAAAACATCACATCATACCGTTTTGGTTTTGCTTATTGTGAACGTAAGCCTTGGAAGGTTTAATTTGCGTTTACATTGCTCCAGGGAACAGACTACTAAATCAATACGTTTTACAATGTTGTTAAATATTACAATAAAACAACAAAAATTTACTATTTTTGGAGAAAGATATAACATAATGAACCCACGCACATACAGACTTTCCTCTCACATACATCGTTATATATATATATATATATATATATATATATATATATATATATATATATATATATATATATATATATATATATATAGGAGTGAAAGTTGTGAGACATAATGATAAGTGTCAATATACGAAAAAGTATATGAAGTGTACAAAGATTCCCTCGAGCGATATATCGAGGTACGACGACCTCGCTATTACTGTGGCAAACCTTTATCTCTTATTCTTCTCTTGTATTGTTTGCCATTCCATTCAGTATTCTCATCTTTCTCTTTAGATACACTCCCTCGAAACTCAGAGATGATCAGAGAGGATAGGGAATATTGTGAAAGCAAAAGCTTTATACAGATATGTAAGTTCTAAGCTAGATATGTATTTCTTATGTCGACAACACTGGTTGGATTTCAAGACAATACAAGAAGGATCAAGATTGACTCGGGTTTCTTTTTGAATCTAGTTTAACTTAAGCGTCAAGAACCTTTTCTTACACACCCTTATCGATTCGTCGTTATTGTTTTTTTTTCTTTCTGTATTTTTATCAATTTTACTCTGTCAATAGAATAGGTTTAACTTATGTACTTTCTATCATAGAAATGTGGAAGCACGTGTTAAGATTGAATAAAGATAAAAAAAAAAAAAAAAAAATTTAAAAGATAAAAAAAGACAAATTTTACAAAAAGGAACCAAAAAAAAAATACGTGTGGTGTGTGGTGTCACAGGGACGGGTGTTCTAACAAATTATACATGGCGGAGTTAGAAAAGAGACAAAATTAAAACTAACTACCTTTTTGTACTTAGTGAAGTTAAGGCAAAATTAATAGAAAATCATTTTTTTTTATCATTGAAGCGAACATCTTGCAATAAATATGTATTGAATATTGAGAAAATAGTTAATCATTGATGAGTTAATAGTTAAAGAAGATGGTTGTAGTAGGTAGGGAACATGAAAAGTTATCGTCATCGGTCAATTTTGTGAGGGTCGGGTTTGTGACAGTCGTTTTTTCCGGATTCACTCCCGGGCTCCAGAGGCTGTAACGTGCCATAAGGAACTTCGTTCCAATAAACAAATTGTATTAGAATATAATAATGAATTACAGTGAAAACTGTTTAACTCGAAACTGAGGAGGACCGAAGTATTTTTCGTGTTAAACGAATTTTGTGTTAAACTATGCATGAAAAAGAAACACCAATATTTCAATGTCAAAATTTATTAATTTACACTTATAGGTATATATATTATATTGTTTTGTATATGTATTGTCCAACACTATATAAGATAGCCTAATATTATTCACATTTAAAATTATCATACGATATGTACTTTGTACTTAATTGATTTTATACTTTTACAAGCCATTATTGTTTGGCCATTACTGCCATTATATCCTTATAATCCTTAAAAGGTTCGAGTGATAATTTCAAGTAAGAAAAATATGTCAGTTTCTAGGAGATAGGTGAAATTCACAGAGTTAAACAGAAACCGGTGTCACAAGAGGAGGTGATCTCGATAAACATTATCGTCTCATCTTACCGCTGTCGCTATTTGAAAGTTGAGTTAAAGGGCTCTAGCCTGGGTGTCTCATTTTTATTTCAGACCCTTCTACATTCTTGCCGGCTTAAGTAAGGGTGTATCTAGTTTGTTCATTCCGAAGAGAGAAATCTTTTCGTGTTAAGTGGAGATATACATACTATCAAATTGGGGAAGTAGCTTGTATGCCAAGAGAGGGTATGTGTCAGTAGCTGGCACACTGAGGATACATTTGCAAGTAAAATTTCATGCAAGTTGTCTTGTGGCTACCTGTAGAGTTGTAGAGCCAAGAAAGACTCATAGCCAGTACCACGCTTGGTACGCAGCAGACGCAGTCCAGCATTTTTTTTTAATTTTATATTTTTTAAAAATTTTTAAAATTTTACCACGGGCGAATCATGGAAATCATTCGGAGTGAATTGAAAGTGTTATATTGTTACTTGCATTAGAATGCGTAGCTAAATTGATGAGACAAAAAAGAAACAGAAGAAAAAGTATTTGGGTGAAAGATTGGGTTAGTAGAAGGGAGAATTATGGAGCAAGTAGTTGTTTTCTTGCAGAAATGCGACATGAAGATATCAGTGATTATAGAAAGCATTTAATAATGCTTCCTTTTATAATATGCTTTGTCACAGGCTATTTTATTTTATAAAGAGATGAATTACTAGAATTCCAAAGGCACTCGTAATTTCTGTATAAACGAATAAAGCTGGACGTCGTTTCATCTCCCCATCGAATATGCTTTGTCACGGCTATTTTATTTTTATATAAAGAGATGAATTACTAGAATTCCAAAGCACTCGTAATTTCTGTAAAAAACAAATAAAGCTGATCGTCTTGTCATCTTCCCATCGAGACATGATTAAAAAAAACAAGCTTTTTTAAGAAAAGAAACGGAACAATAGATACGATATGATCACGTTCACAATCGGTGGCAGCATACAGGCATGTGTATCTCCGCCTTAAAGCTGTTTTAAGTTTCGTGTTAAGAAAAAAATGTATGAAAATATCTAGTATTTTGCGGGACCACAGTATTATTTTGTTTTAACCCATTTATTAAGCGTTTTCGTGTTAAACAGTTTTTACTGTACATCATTAGTAAAAAAAATAGAAGACGGTTTATGTTGATGGTACCATTATTGAGTAACACTGGCGATTAAATGGATTGAGAATTATAGGATCAATATAAGATAAGTTGGCGAATACATTGTCATGAAAAATATAGTTTATATAAAATGCCTTGAAATAACACAAAACATCCATTATTATTTACCACAGAGAAAACGAATATGGTGAGGTAAAAACAGAGTAAATATTATATAAGGTGAATAAGTATTGGGGATGATAAGAACCAATAGGAAGAAATTGGATTGGACCAACTCCTGGTAGTTTGAAGGTAAAAAGTTGTATATGGTAACACTGACAAGGATCATAGTGTTAAAATTTTATCACAATCATGCTATTCAAATTTCTTCAAAGGGAGAAGGATTTTTTAAAGGCTTTATAACTTTATTCGATAAGCTGAAAAGATATATACCAAAGATGATAAGCTAAAGCTGGGGGTGAACCAGGAAGAGGTTGCAGGAAGTTCCGTTTGCCGGTGAGTCTAGGTCTAGAGGGTAAATGGGATCACACGTGGAACATAATTTGTGCCCTAAAGGTTGCTGAAGCTTCAAAACACTCCATTTAAAATATGTTGTCTTGTAGAATCTGTGTAACCAAAACATGGAGTATTTCCTTTTTTTCTGGTTTGCAAGTAGTTGTTACATTACCTCTAGTATTTTTTAAACTAAAATATTGCTTATTTGCTCTACATTTCGTATGACAAAATATGGAAAAAAATATATGCTACTAATTCGGCTTTCTCTACGTCCATGTCCCTTCTTAATTTAAAACCCTTCTTTTCATACCATTGTGATATCCCATCAACAAAACCAGATTTTGTCCGATCACTTTGAAATTTGGCATATATGTGTATTATATAGTACCTACCCACATATTTTAAAAATATAGTGACTTAAAAAAATTATTTTTCAAAAAAATAAGGGGTAAAAAACTTAAGGGTTAAAAATAATTGGGTTATTTTGGAGACCGAGAATGCCCCCCCCCCCCCCCTCTATAGAGGGGGGGGGGGCATTTCAAACTCGCCTACCCTAGCCCTATGGAAGCTTATAACCAAAAGTTATATATATTTGTAATCAGCTCGACGTACCCTTTCATATGATACCCCACACGGTCTCCAAAATAACCCAATTATTTTTAACCCTTAAGTTTTTTACCCCTTATTTTTTTGAAAAATAATTTTTTTAAGTCACTATATTTTTAAAATATGTGGGTAGGTACATATAATACACATAAATGCCAAATTTCAAAGTGATCGGACGAAATTTGGTTTTGTTGATGGGATATTACAATGGTATGAAAAGAAGGTTTTTAAATTAAGAAGGGACATGGACGTAGAAAAAGCCGAATTAGTAGCATATATTTTTTTCTTTATTTTGTCATACGAAATGTAGAGCAAATAAGCAATATTTTAGTTTAAAAAATACAAGAGGTAATGTAACAACTACTTGCAAACCAGAAAAAAAGGAAATACTCCATGTTTTGGTTACACAGATTCTACAAGACAATTTACCTAATATTTGCAACATATTTTAAATGGAGTGTTTTGTTTCTGTTTATCACTTTGTTAGTAATTTTTTTCAAAATTGTAGCCAGAATGTTGTAACTGTGTTCTAGGTGGAAGTTAGATCTGACCGTTTTTGACAGTAGGTGTTTAGAAACACTGAAATAATAGTGAATATGTGTAGAGATATGACTGTTCTGGTTATAACCACGAACCAAGTTCTATTTATAGGTAAGAAGGTTTTCAATTAGTATTTGTTGTTTTAATCACAATGTAGTTAAAGTGACAAAGGAAGCTAGGTGTTTGATTAGTTTGTTATATGTTGTAGATGCTTGAGAATGACTCAAATAGGGAGTCGAAACATAGCAAAAACTTTTAACAACATGAGATAGAGATTTTTCTTTTCATCCCTTAAGACACACAGCTCCGAACCACAGAATTTATAGGGATCACCCTCATTAACAAGTAAAGATACCTCTTTTTGGAAATTTCAAAAAAAAAAAAATTATATTTTTTATTGACAAAATACGTAATTTTTTTTATAATTATAGTCTTTTCGATTTATTTATATGTTTGTAGTCCGGTTCAGTGGCAAAAAAGTACTTTATCAGAAGTTGTTTTATGTGTTTTGAGAATATCAGACCCATAGGATAGTTCAAAGGAAGCTTTTTAGCATTTTAAAAAACACCATCAATAGGGTACTACTAAAACAATTCAGTGTTGCCGTTGTCTATGGCCCTTGCTGTGTGCTGTAAAGGGCTAGCACACACTTAACCTGTTTATTTATGTTTGTCAGTTTTAATTGTTGTAAGTTTTTGCTTAGCTTAAAATTTCTTGTTTGTTTTTAGGCAATCATGATGGATGGCTTTTTGAAGGCTGACATTAGAGCTATTTCAATTTACGAGGAGAGACAGTTTGTGTTATTCCTTTAACTTGACCTCCATTGACGCTCTCATATCTAGTATATGTATAAAGATATAATAATAAAAATAATAATAATAATAATAATAATAATAATAATAATAATAATAATAATAATAATAATAATAATAATAATAAAATAAAAATTTCACCAAAACAACCAACCAAATTTTATGTCATTATAAAGAAAGCTCTATTTAAATTTATGCGGAGAGACAGTTTGCGTTATTCCGTTATACGAATATTCTAGATTCGTTCTATTTTTAGTACTTCGTGAAGTGACTCCATGTCAATTCATTATTGCTGCTATCAGAGGAGGGTGAGTGGGGAAAGAAGAGGAATTGGATTGTTGGGATGAAACAGGGAATCATTCTGAAACTGGGCCATGTTATATGATATTTAACATTTCATAATATTTTACATTCTAGCTTGTATGTATTTGGGTCGATCGATAGCTTGAACAAACTAACTTCCTCCCGTTTCACTTTGTAAACAAATTAAACAATGAAATCTGACCCCGACAGCTTTTTCCATATTCGACCTTCGACGAAAACCGCTTTAAAATTAAAGATCGGTGAATCGGAAGGACCGATACCTCCTTCCTTTTTAGCCTCGATTTTACTCAATGAACGAATTCCGATGATTGTAATAAACGAACAAAATGTAACGGAAACTATGAATCCTCTTGTAAATTCGTGAGCTTCGTTGAAAATATGTCGGAAACTCAATTCATCCTAGCACTCAATCAAGATTTGGCAATTAGTGTCGCGATTCTGGAGGGTTTCTTTCAAATACCAATCAGTAACGGTCTGAAACCCGCCAGTCCCACATTTAACAAAAATCAAAATATATAAAGTTCGCTTAAATTCAGTGTTACGGTTTTGTGAAGAGATATAACCGGTTACATAGGGCGGTCAAAAGACTGACTGATCTACCTTAGAAATGAATCGAATTCGCTCATACGTTGATTCAAGGTCCAATCAAAGGTAATGGAAAAACGAATTTGAATGCTATTAAGTATTGATACAACATTCATTTGATCAAAAGAAAAGAAACTTTATCATTCATTTATTTCGATAAAAATTTAGATCGGAGGCATATCGATAGCAAACAAGAGAGTTACTTCAATTCAAAGTTCCTCAAATAATCCACAGCAAAAAACTCCAAAAGACCAACATTCATTTGTCATTTTTATATATTAAAGAAGTTGACTTGAGTTATATTTAAAGAATGTTCTATTCAGAAACGAGAAAGAGGACTTAAATTGAAGAGATTTCTTAAATAATAAACTGTCCTATTAATCTAATAATATAATGGGTGAGGTATAGTTAAAGTTATAACTACATATAACAAAATATCACTAACACCTATTTCCTAGGTTTTGTTTTTACGCTTTCAAATCTATAGCGCGGCACTAGCCTAAGTCAAATAAGTTCAGATCTTTCAGGGGAGGCTGTAAAAAATAAATAAGGAGGTTATAAAAATAAATAAATACGGATATTTCACACTTCTTGACCGATACTGCCGTCATTAACATCTGTATTTTTAACGTCTGACAAGATATGCTAAAACAGAAAGCACAAACAAATTAGATAAGCCCATGGAACTATACAGCATAGTGATTTAATATTGATATATTCATAGTTCAACCCATAAAAAAAGTTAATCTTGATGAGTCGATGGTTCAAGAGGATGATTGTAGTACAATGAGGGAACAGGACTATTCCCTAACCCTCATGCCTACTCAATTTAAAATATTATAAAATATATCTCTTTCCTACACAAAAAGTTCTGCTTGTATCAGGTTTAAATTATTCATGCGTGTTTCAATTGTACTTTTGTGTATGAAGTTTTCTTAAAATCGTTACGTTTGAACGTAAGATATCGGTAAAAAGATTGTTTTCCCTATTTTAAAGATTTAGGTCCGCTTTAATAAATTTAGCCATCTGTAGCACTTCATAGTGGTGTCGGTGTTAGTTTTACTAAAAAAAATATATATTTAAAAAAGTTGTTTGTCTCATTGAACAGATGAATTTTTTCCCGTCCTAAAATTCCAATTTTACATTTGAAGCTTACGTTTACGCGAGCGTTGCGCGAGAACGGATATCGTTGTTCAACGAACTCGGCCTGAGCATTGGTAAAATAAACATGTATAGCAAATTTCAACTAAATCGGTCAACTTTTACTCAAGTTATCGTCATCGGTTGATTTCGTGACGGAGATTTTTCTGACGGTCGTTTTTTTTTCGGATTCACTCCCGATGTCCAGAATGTGCCATAAGGAACTTCGTTCCAATAAAATCAAAATTATAAAATTTTATATCGAAAGTATATCGCTTGGTAATATAAATCCCCTATATCTCATTATTTGGAACACCCCCTTTCAAGAAAATAAATTAATATAACGCATATTAATATTAAATAGGATGTATAAATTAACATATAACTTGAATTTTATAGTTATGAATATGACAAAAAAATGAATTATTGATGTTGTAGATGTTCTTTAAGATGTAAACGCATATCTATGGAATCAACAATTGGAGGAGTAGTTGTTATATTTATGTTGGTTCTCACAAATTGGTCGATAGACCGACTGACAGTCACGAGACAAAAATGTTTCCTGATGTTTGAAACGGATCTGTCTTGGAATTTTTGAATTTTGAGACATAAAACATTTTCGTTCTTCAGAACGATCACAAACCTTTTGTTACCGAAAGCTGTCGGAAGCAAATCAAAATTATCAAATTTTATATCGAAAAGATATCGCTTTTAATAACATAAATTGTCTATGTCAATATTAGGAACTCCCTTTTCTGGAAGAGAAATGAATATAATACGAGTGGAATATATCAATAATTAAAACACATACAATTTGAATTCGCTTTAATGTTATTTTGTTTTTACTGTTGAAAGCGTCTGTTTAATATTCGGCGAAATTAATTCATACAATATTGGGAAACGTTGATGAATAAATGAATAACATGTTACATCGTTATCTTATACCATGTCATATACCATTGTATTTTCATTTAGATTTTAAAATGTGTTCTATTTATTTAAAACAATATTTATGTGTAACGTATCGCAATTTTTATCATGTTCTGGTTTCTAGTTATCTTACTCATGTCCTTGTTTTCCCGAACAATGCCTTGTATAATGGTCGACGTCAAAAGATATTATTCTGAAAACAATAGACTAGCGTATAAATAAAATAATATTCTACTATTGATAGAAATAACATGATAGAAATGCATGTTTAAAATAATTACAAAAACATCGGTAATAAACAGGTCAAGTGTATGCTAGTCAGCACACAACGAGGGTCCGTAGGCAACACTGTATTGTTTAAGTAGCGCCTATTGATGGTGCTTTTCAAAATGCTAAAAAGCCTACTTTGAACTATCCTATAAGTCTGATATTCTCAAAACACATAAAAATACTTCTGATAAAGTATTTTTAGCAAGTTAAACGGACTATAAACGTATAAATACACCCAATAGAGCATGACTACAAAAAAAAGTATTTTGTCAATAAAAAAAAAATCGAATTTTTCAAAAAGTGGTATCTTTACTTTTGGTCGAAAAATTTGCAGGAATTTTTCCAGAATTTATGCACTTTATATAAGCGAGATAGAGGGGGGGGGGGGGTGGCTTTTCACACCTACTTCAAACTCGCCTACGCTCGCCCTATCAAAGCTTATAACCAGTAGCGATTCTAGGTCAATAGTTCTGGGGGGGCTAAAGCCGTCCATGTCTTGTGGGTTTAGTATACATTTTAATGTACCAGGAAGCAACACAGTTATATATCCGGTGGCAATCCTATGCAGTGGCGTATCCAGCGGCAAAGTCTGGGGGGGGGGGGGGTATTCGTGTACAACTAATAAACAAAAAACATCTCCGCGGCCAAGTACAACAACTGTGTTTAGAACGGATTTGTTAGAAATGTAATGCTGATGCATACTGCAGTACAATATCTTACTGTAAGTCATGGGCGTCGTCTGCAGTTAATTAATGAGGGGGGGGGGGGTCCGGGGGTATACCCCAGAAATTTTTTGAAATATGACCCCTCAAAACAGCGCTTTTATGCATTTCTGAGGTGAAATTGATAATTTGAATCCTGGGGGGGCTAATTTGGTTTCTGGGGGGGCTCAAGCCCCCTTAGCCCCCCCCTAGGGTCGCCACTGCTTATAACTAACAAATTATTGATTTTTGTAATCAGCTCGACGTACCCTCGACGTAAAAAAAAAAAATCTTTTTAAGTCGCTATATTTTAAAAATATGTGGGTAGGTACTATACACATATATGCCAAATTACAGACACACGCAGGAAAATATATGGGTCATTGGTTTTGCCTACGGACTCTAAAAATGACTGAAGATGACTCTTCCATGAGTTGAAACGTTTCATCGTAATGAAATAAGGTTTTTCGTTTTTTTATTACACCTTAAATGCCACCATAATCGTTTTATACAGTATAAAAAAATAGGGTGTACTTTTTTAAAATTATTTTAAATAATTTAAATCTTTAAAAACATGTTTTTATTCTAATGTTAAACTAGGGGGCTTTGTCTTCGACTCGCTTGGTTTACCCACCCCTGGATCACCGCTTACGGTGAATTCACTGAATGGGGGCTATGCGTCCCTTGCCATATGTGTGACAGGGCCTATGTGGAGGTCAACGTGTTGAGAATTACATTGAGCTTATGAATAATTCAATAAATTTTTTTAATTTATTGCGGAATTGATGCATTACCGTTTAAATAAAAAAGTATGACAACCCCATTATTATTACGCTCAAAAATTATATTCAGTTTTACGACATGAACGCTCTCCATTCTCTTTAAATATAATTATAATCAAGGACCAATATTGTGAAACTTCGTAGATTTAAAAAAATAAATTAATTAAATTAAAATAAAATATCAAAGCTATATCTTGTTCTTTTTTTATAAAAAAAAATTACTGTGAGTATATAATAGTAAAAATTATGAATGTTTCTTTCTTTCTTCATATTCCATCAGAGATTTGCTAATTATTATCTAATTTGGTAATAAAAACGCGAAATGATAATAACGGCATGTGATCAAAATGCTCGTATGTGCCTAACCATGAGTAACAATTCTATAATTTTGTCTTCATACATCCCAATTTTACGAATATCAAACTGGGATATTTATCAAATTTGTTGGTATAATATTATAACACAGTGAATATGTAAAGTGATATACTACTTGTTCGCAAGACGAACCACTTGTTCGAACCTTGCAATTAGGCCATCTTTTAGGCCCTTTTTACGCCCCGTGGTGGAGAGTTCCAGCTACTTCACACATAATACATTTGTACATTGTACCGCCGAAGGGAGTATGGTGTGGTCAGTAAGCTATATAAGCGTATATAAATATTCTTTTAAGAAGGACGGTAAAAAAATAAAAATAAATGTTCATAATTTATTTACTAGATCTTCTTCTACTTTAAATTAGAAAGGGGGAAAAATAAGGAGACCAAAGTGATTTTCACACTTATTTTATAAGATGTTAAGTAAAAAAGCCTTGCCTTTAAATAAGTTTAACTCTCTTGCAGACTTTTCTAAGCCAAGATTTTTTTTTTAATAAAATAAAAAAAGAGAAGGAATAAAAAGCTTAAATAACCACTAAGAGAGAATTTAATTTAGCTGGGCGTGGGGCCAGGCCCCTAGAAACTACAAAGATTCCAGGCCAGCTTTCTTGTTTCGCTTGTTTCGTTTCGGACTCAGGGCCCCCAAATTATTTCAAGACCAATTTTTGCCTCCTCTTTTTTCTAAACCCTTTCATTCTGCTATCTTCAAGAGAAAATTGCTGGTTTTTCTTTTAAATAAGAATTACCCCTCTCAAACTTCTTTTACTTGAGTTAATTTATTCCTCTTTTTGTTTCATTTCCATCTATAAACAAAGAATACTTTTTCGTCTCTATTCTTATAATTTTATATTCAAGTAATTAGGACATCCATTAAGATAACTTGTTTTAAAAAAAAAATAAAAATAAAAAAATAAAAGACAAGTAATATTTATAAGAAACTATTTATTACAATTTTTTTTTGATTCTTTAAAATATATCCTTTTTCATTCTTTTGTTATTTATAACTTTAAATAATGACAAAATCAATCCCTATTTCATTAAAACTTTAATATTTCCTGTAATAAATTGAAAATACATTATTTGTTTAATAATAAAGAAATAAAATATATTTATTAATAATACATATTTTCAATGTTGTTCATTTTATTATATTGCATATAAATGTTAGTATCTTGCTTTTACACGGTTTTACTTACAAATATCCACAACAAAAGATGATTAAGTACAAAAAAAAATCCGAAATAGAGGAGAATCCGACAAATTTATGATATAACCTGTAACATGAATTAGTATATAAGATGGGAAAGTGAGCCCTGACGAACCTTCTGAGGTTAGAAGTTAATGCTTCGGGTTCGGGATAGGCGTCTCTATGCTTATATATGTAAGCATATATATATATTAAAGGTAATTCCCAATTCAACCGAATGTAATCACGGTTAATGTTTTCAACCGCTCAGTGTGATTAGAATTGCTTGGAACGGGCTCACCCGATACTAATGCACTAAATATTTTCCGTTTATTGACATCAATATTTCGTTTATTGTGATCAAAAGTCGATATCGTTGGATTTTTTTTTATAATTTTCGGTGAAATGACTAGACTCAGAAAGTAAATCTCACATCAACTCCTCCTCTTACTACGATGCACTGAAGTCAGATCACAAAACTCAGAGAGTCTTAGTTTGTCTTTCAATGATTCGTATTCCTTCATCAACGAAGTTTGATGATGATTTGTTTTGTTTTGATATTTTCATGTCTTGGCTATGGCACATAACTTCGAAACGACACCAAAACGAGTTACAAAGCGTTACCAAAAAACGACACCAAAAAGCGTTACACAAGCGTTACCAAAAAAGACACCAAAAAGCGTTACATGAAAATGTCTCACTGTCTTGCAGACTCGTATGCAAGCAATTTTTAAGGTTAATTTTTAATCTTCTAAGAATGTGAGCCATTCGAAACGTGATGATCATGTACATTTATTTACATATGTAACGGGCCGATGATTGGTGATAGGTTTGCTTGATTAATAAACGACACGTGATTAGTAATACTATGAACTATATTTTGAAGTCTACTCGGAGAGGGCCGGTCACAGTGTGAACTCCGGTCAGCTCTGTGAGCAGGTCACCCGGCGGGGGCTATGAACCCCCGCGTCAGCACTTCCTCCTAGACCGGTACACATAAATATTTGTATGAATAAGTATTTTCCCTAAAGATTTATTTTGTATCGTTTCTAATAAATTTATGTAAAATTATGTATTTTGCAATTCAAATATTTTATTTTATCTTCTAATGTGACATCACATCACTAATTATACGCACAGTGTTGTTTATAATTTTGTTTTGTTTTGAGTTTTACTTTCAGTCGGTTAATGTTATCACTTTATCTGGACTCTAAAGTGATCACATTAAGCGGCGCTTACTCTCTTTAGGGACAAATTAGGGATATTTACAAATGATTATTGATTCATGGGAGGGAGAGGAATATAGAAATATGAAGAGGGGTGAACTCTTGGGCATTTAGATATTCTTACTCAATGAAATTATTTTCATGCTTCTCAAAGTAGTTTTTAATCCCATAAAATTTAAAACTATATTACAAATAACACCCTCCAAAGCAAAGCAGGGGAATCCAGCTAGTCTATGCATATAAAATCTAAATACCACTAAGTGACTCATTATGAGATCTCTGTTACCACTGGACCTGTAAGTATGAATTGTGTATGTGTATTCCTTCTAATCTCTAGTTGCTCCGTAAGAAATTAATTTTCGATCCGTTATCGGCATGTATAGTACAACTATACACAACAGGCATGTATAGTACAACCGATAATACAACTAGATATTCAACCTTTAAATTTTACAAAACACTCAAGTGTACATTTTTTCTTATGTTATGGTCCATATATGGGTATGTTTAGTAACATTAGGTCATTAGGGCGAAATGATCACTCATTTTACACATTTAGTCGATGAATCACCAGTGTAAATTATATTTAATTTTTCTAGGATTGAAATTAATTACTTCTCTGTCTGTATATTTTGTTTGAACTAGTGGGAGTACAATAACCAATTGGTTATGTCGATTCCTGGCTTTTTAATAGTTTCAAAAATCTATCAATTTAATTAATGAAAAATATTTTTTGCTACTTTCAAATCCACTTAAAGTTAAGCTCCTACAGGTGAAGTTAGGCTACTTAAAAATTAAGTTTAAAACAGAGTACTATTGGTGGTCTTTTTATTAGCTTTAAAATACGTTGGCAGACGGCTGTCTGTAAGCTGTCAAGGAAACTACACGAGGCCAAGTTCCTGAAAAGGAGAGGGAAGTGATTAGTCAAGATAAGTTCAGTAGGAAGCCCTCAACTTAGTCCTAACTTGTACTTTACAAGTAAAGTCCTCTCCTCGGCCACAACTGTCCTAAAGATGGCAACTCCCTCCTACTAACTCTTGTCACCAAATGATGGATCCCCTTAAGAGCCTTGCAAATTCAGATAACTCCCTCTGAAAACTTGTTTTTAGATCCTGGGGCCTTAGGGCCTAACAGTAAACTTCGCCCAAACTAAATTATTTTGAAGAGGGACTAGCCTTTTCCTGAAGACTTACAGGAACCCTTTCGCCCTCCTGTATCAAATTTATCATCTTAAAATCTCTTCGAACAACCTTACTTACAAATTCAGGAGCTATAAACAAGAAACTTTTTTCTTGGTTAAGGAAAAAAGGGGGGGAGGGTTGTTGATTTAATGTTTTAAAAAAGAGAGAATTTTTTTTTTAGCTACTCTAACATTTTGATTTTTTAAAGTGGAAATCTAATTTTATTACAGCCCCTAGAAAGATTATATCATAAGAATTTCCAACTTCGGGAAAAATAAAAAATTCTTGATTTAAAATTTTAAGATTACTGAGATGAAGAGAAAAAAGTTAAAACAATTAAACAGTTACAAATTCTCGGTTTCTAACTAATAAGCAAAGTTGGGTCGACAAAAAAATACAAATTTATGTATTATGTGTGATTTATGTATTATGTGATTTCTGCTCCTATTACATACTTACTGGGTTCTTCTTGCTCCGCTATTTGTTTTTACTTTTCCTCACCTATGGTAGGAAAAGTAGGTATTGTTTTTTCACCCAATTTTTTTTTTCGAGATTTCAACTGAATTATCCGTTTTGGGTGTTTTTAAGACTTCCTGAGTGGTTTTCAGCATGACGTCTGTATGTGTGTATGTATGTATGTATGTAAGTGTGTTATCATCGTAGCGCCCAGGGTATTTAACCTAGAGCAGCGGTTCTCAACCCTCGTACCCCTTTTTGTATAATTAACTGTGCGAATCCTCTAAAAAAACCCCTTATTTTTAAAAATACTATTTATATATGTTGTAAAGGACATTTAATAAATGGTTATTATTATTATTATTATTATTATTATATTTATATATGATGAAGTGTTGTTAAACTACTGCCAATATTGCTATATCATACAAACCGCTGTAAATAGGTCATTTAAAAGATTTTTTAACTGACATTTTACTATAAAGTTTTTTATTTATTAGACAGAAAAGTAAACAAAAAACCTTTTTTATTTCACCACGAACCCCTTACTCATTTTTGCGTACCCATAAGGGGTACGCGTACCTCAGGTTGAGAACCGCTGGCCTAGATAGTTGATACCTTGGCAGAAATATCAGTCCTTACTTCTAGTTGTGCCACCCGGCAAATCAATATTTTCCGCCATCTTGAACACAGTTTGATGAATTGTTTTTTAAATGATAATAAAACAATCAGTTAGTTCATAATGGTCACCCAGCCATAACATGATTTAAAATTTGTGTTTTTAAAGAAGTAGTAATAGCGCTATGGTAATGAGCAGACATGACTTCAAATACTTTTATGTCCGTTATCTTGAATCATAATAGCCGATTGAAAAACCCTTTTACAAAGTTGTTTGTCATAAAAGGAAGTTATTTCCTAAATTTCAAGGTTCTAATGCAATTGGTTCCGGAGATATAAGGAGATATATATGCTTACATATATAAGCAGTAGAGAAGCCTTTTCCGAAGTATACACCAAACTTTACTTCACTATATCCAGTATTAACTTCCAAACTTCAGAAGGTTCGTCTCACTTTCCTATATTTTCTAACTTTATCCCTCTTTCTCCTTATAGATAAAATTTTAGAAAATCCCTTTAAGCAGACATCAATATCACTAATTTATAAATGATCATACTAAATAGATTTTAATTTAGCGTTTTCAAAGAAGAGGTGATAATTATGGAAGTGAGGGGGATATGGTTAAAATATAAGTATACGTCCGCCATTTTGAAACAAAATGGTTGTTTGGAAAACTGTTTTACTGACGTTGTTTTTCCATAAGAGGAAGCTAAATTTCAAATTCAAAGATTCTCGTTTAAATGGTTCTGGAGATATCGTCATGTCCAAATTCACTTAAAAATAAATAGGCGCCATCTATATTCAAGATGACAGTTGAAAAATAGTTTTTAACAACCTCCTAAATGCAATGAGGAACTTAGATAGGTTCCTGTAAACTGATAAATTTTTCTCCTTTAATTTGATTTATTTATTCAGTAATGAGTTAATTTCTATTCTACACAATTATTAAAATTCAATAAAGAATTAACTCTGCCTTGGTGGTGAAATTCTTCTAGCTGAAATTATTTGTTTTCTTCCAAGTTTAGCCTCTGCAGTTGTGGCAGAAAAGTCAATAATTATATCCGTGTAAAACGATTTGCGTTGGCTTTGACCACCCCACTGTTCTCAAAAAAGTAGATGCTGTTAACTGAAATGATCCCTTGGAGGTGAATGACAACTCCGTAGGGCCACCTCATGTCCGCCCTCCACGATCCTCCCTTTCACGGTCCTGTAATGTATAATAAATTCAGATTGTAATTTCACTGACTACCGTTAAAAAAAAATTAAAAGTTTTAATGAGACAAGTCAAAGGTTAAAAATAGAGCGGATTACACTGATAAATCGATTGACATTACTTTTTTTAAAATGTTTATAGCTCAAAGTTTTAACAAAAGTAAATGAGGCGTTAATTGAATATAAATGTTTATCGTTTAAAGGTTAAAAGCGTTATCAGTTAATTAGAAGATTTAAACGCTGAAGTTAAGTAATTTTAATTCATTGGTGAAAGGCTTTAAATGAATGCAGTAATAGCCAGTTGGGTTTCGAGGTGTTAAGTCAATATGTATAGGAAACTAAACAGTGCTTGGACTTATCCTTTGTCGGCATTACCTACCTTACTGCTTACTGCTTACCGCTTACAGCTCTGGGTCTTACAACCTTTAGATTAACTCCCACTTCCCTCCCCTTTCAAACTAAGTCCAACAGCTTACAGATTAAACTCTAGAGTTTCTCCTCGTAGGTATAAAACTAAACCGTTTACAACCTATTTACTTTCAATAAGACACAACAACTGCACTAATTGTAACCATTACAATTTACTGATTATAATCCTAACCTTTATTTCAAGTATAGCTTATTTAATCCTGTACATTTTTTTTCAAGCTTGCCGAAGGACCTGAAGAACAAAACATTTTTATGTATCCGAATTTAAAAATTCCTAGAAATGCGTTTCATACATAAGGGACATTTTTGGTCTCGATTCTGTCCATCGGTCTGTCAGTGTGTCTGTCGTTCAATATTTTTGCGAACCACCATATCTTATAAACACCATGGTAGGTCATAATTCTCCCAGTGTAGTCCCGTATGAATTTCATTTCTTTCTCTTCCGCATGCGCATTAGGTTAACACCTATTATATCTTTAAAAGGGTGTGGTTGCCTACGCATCGTCCCATATTAATTTCAATCGTCAGCCATGCGAGGAAGCTATGTGTCACACTAATGATATGGCAGAATATCTGTATGTCTCCGAATTCAAAATTCCTAGCAAGAAATTTGTTTCGATATCAGAGAACATTATTGGTCTCGTATGTATAACCCATACGATGTTGGTCGTCGTTCTTTCGTTCAACATTTTTCGAACCACTGCAGCTTAAAAACCATTCAACCAATTTTGATTAAATGTAGATGGTAGATAATAGTTTGGCCATTGTTGGTCTTATATTGATTTTTACCATATTTTAATCAAATAAGTGTGATTCCAATTAGAATCGAAAAAGGTCCAATCAATCACACTTTCAATTCCTTTGTGAACACGAATAAATCAACAACAATCTTAACAATACAGCAATCTTTAACAATTTTCTTTTTACGTATTTTGATTTTGGTTCTTCGTTCTTTATCCTCTGATCTGGAACATCTTTAAATCTCCTTCCACATCGTCGATCCAGCGTAACCGGGATCATCCTTTTCGTCGATCTCCGTGTACTTAATTATGTTGAATTTAGGGTTAAGAGATCTATAGCTCGATCGATCGATTTTTTATATATCAAAAGAAAACATCGATGTGAGTCAAAAAATGTTTAAGATACATAGTCGACGATCCCAATCCAACGAGCAAAAAAAAGGCCGGTGTAGTCCCAAAACGTTTTGATGAGAAAAATGAAAAAGTCGCCGATACATCGACATCGATATCCTAACCTACTATAATCCTTGTTGGCATCCATGTATCTGTATTCTTTATTCGCTCCTCATGTCCTAGCCATCCCAATCTAAAATGTTTAGCAAATCTTACAATATCTTCACACTCCAAGATACGATCGACCTCACTATTTGTGTGTATTCTCCGCTCACCAGTTTCCTATATCGGTCCACAGATCCATCGTATAATTTTGTGCTCGACTACTCTGAGTGCTTTTTAGAGTCCAAGACTCACTCTACGCCACTACAGGTCATATAAGTGTTCATACAGTAGTCTTAGTTTGGTTTCCCCTCAAGCCAATAGACGCGATTTGAATAAGGTAAGCGTTGGAAAATAAGCGATGTTACAAATTTGAATCTTTTTAATAATTTTATTGGAAATTTTTTATTATTTATATTTATTGTTTATAAAAATTATTCACATTGTCAAATATTTACTCTCCTATAGCCATAGCTCCTAATAATCTTCTGGCATGGCATGCTGGTACTTTCTTATACTTCGTTTTCCAGGGAGCATCGCTTACATCGCAATCTCTGTTGTAACATTGATCGCTACTACTAGGGCAGTTATTAACTTATAATTGGGAAATTCATACGAAATCCAATGCATTATACTTTTATTTACTTTTATTTTATTTAGGAATTTAATCTTTGTTTCAAATTAATCGGCTGCGATTGACTTTTTTTAAAGGTTTATTTCCGATTGATTTGGAGACTACGATGTCCTTATTCAATGCATATTGAAGTGAAAGAACGGAAGGGACGTAATCGTTCTACAGAAAATGTTTCATTCTGTAAATAATTTCAGCTTTGTCGACTTATAGGGTTGCCTTGAAAGAAGAGGTATACACACTAAGTTGGAGCGCCTTCAGGACAGGTTAGAATAGGATGGAAAGTAATGTGTTAGAACCTTCGTAACTCTTAGGGAGGAAAATGGTGAAATAACGAGAACCTTCCCCAACACATAGATATATCTTTAGATGTACGTGGGAAATTCTTTACGTATGCGTGTCGTTGTGTGTGTGCTAGAAGTCCAATAAGGAAGGAGAAAGGGTTTCAGGATATAAAATATATACAGGTAAAGGTTCTAAAGCTAGCCTCTAAGGACCATATATTAACAATGGGCAGGGTAATGTGGTCTGGAAGGGCCTATAGCTAGACACTAGTGCAACCCGGCCCTAGAAACCCAATCTCCTTGGTCCTAGAAATTCATGCCTTCAACCTCCCTCAGGAAACCTGTAAGGATCCCTTATCCTTTTCAACACCTCAAGTGTGAGTGTGTGGGAAGAGGCATTAATATATTCACATTTTAAATTCTTTATTTTGATCGATATTCATGAAGTATTGGGTTTGAACATGCTTAAGCATATATATTATTTGTACCGTCACAGATGTATTTTTCCAATCCATTGCAGGAATAATTCTCAAGGGAGCTTCTCATGATGTCATTTGCAATTGACAAGTGGGGTTGTCACGTCTGTTAATATCTAGGTGTTCGATCGACAACCTGTTCCTTTGACACTGGGTAGCTACGTTAAAAAATGGCGTCGGTGGTTCACGGGGCCAAATAATACAAATGAGTGAGGTGACACACCGATCCCCCGCCAACCAACTTTATAATATGATTTATTACTCTATTAAATTATTTATAGTTGTACAAGCCGTTTGACAGGTCCTTGCGTAGGCAGTTGAATATCGGATGATTATTATTACACTAACATTAAATACCCTTTTCCAGTTTAATATAAAAAGTTTTTTTAACTTTATTTTAGACCCTATATGTATTTTTTAAAGTCTGAAAATGTACCCAACTTTGAAACGAGAATCTCCCTGTATGTTAAAGTGTATTAAATATAAGTATATAAGTTGGAAGCCCGCCTAATATTCTAATACTAAAAGTTTTGTAAAAAAAAAAAAAAGATAATATTTCTGTATTTATATTACGATTATCTTCACTGCTTACCTCACGCGATTCTAAATAGTTAAAAAAAAAAAAAAACACGACTAAAAAATGTCTTAACGGACTATCATAAAATAAATTACAATGTATGAAAATGTTTTTAACCCCCAAAAAAACTTTTAACAGGGAAACGAAGTAAAAACGTGCCAGATATTTAAAAAATATATTTGAAAAACACCCTTTATAAATGAGATATTTTAAAAAGTCTAGTATACCATTAAAGACTTACTAACATTTTTTTATGGAGCTAAAGTAGACAAAATATTATGTAATTTATTAAATATATAATATCAACTATTATGAATGGTTTAGAATAATGTTTTTAAAAAAGTCACTACTTTATATACGAGTATATTATTAGTCCTTTCTCCACATCATTATATTTTGTGGTACTCCTTACTCAAACTATTAATATTTCTTTATTATTATTGTTTTACCCTCTTCTTTCGTCTCCACTTATATTTTATACATAAAAAAAAACCATATAATAGTATATGGATCGTGATGTAAGTCATCTTAATGAATAATATAAATTGTAATTGTATATGATGAACACTGATCTATATTATTTTATATTTTTTATATAAGGACTGTACAGTCATTTTTTAACCTATTACTTTTAAAACCCGATTAATGCTATAAACATATTTTCAAATTAAATTAGATAGTGATCTATCTTAATTTCAATTCCTAGATGGAATTGAAATTAAGAGGTAATAAAATAACCTTAAAAGCTATTTATTTTGACCTTGTGAGCAACTTCAGTCATAAAAACAAAGAAAATGTGGTCCTCCGTGTAGGATATATATATATATATATATATATATATATATATATATATATATATATATATATATATATATATATATATATATATATATAAAATATAACGAGTTTAAAAGATTTTTATCTTGGTTTGTGGTTGGATCTAGGTTTGTCGTGGTGGTTTTTCAAGTTATGACCTAAAAGGGAGTCGTCTAGAGGTAGAGAAATTACAGCCCTTTCCTCCCCTCCCTTGGCTAAACCACAAAAACCTTAGCAAAGGGCCCGTTGGATCCAAACCCTTAGCCCCTTAAACCTATAAATATATCTAAAGGTATAAGAACATATAGAGCCGTCCCAGGCTAGAAGAGCAGCAAAACAATATATCTGCTACTGATTCCTTCCTCTGATACATGGGCCACATTGCGCACTTTTATTCTTGCTGCGCTTATCTCTTCTACTTATTTGCTTTAAACATCTTAGTAACTACGTACCTCCATCTGCGTGACATATTACTTTAGAAATATCTCCGTAAATACTAACCTCTATATATATATGTTTGAAAGTATCTTAGAATTAAGTAATATAATTGTTTAAGATTTTTTGTAGTTACGGGTGAATGTTAAGTACAAATATTCTTTCTTGTCAAACTTTTCTTATAATTCAGTAAATTCTCACCCTTAACATGCTTGAGGTTTCTTATAAATCTACTTAAAGACAAAAGCTGCGGAAGGTGAAGACGATAAAATCAGATACTGGGAGTAGCTTAGAAGTAACATAATAATCATTAAAATGTTACAAACTTAAATTATAACATTTCTTATTATTTCTCAAAGTACGCCTTTAACAAGTTCTTTGCCTTAAAATCTATTTTACCATAACAATAATAAGTATCATTTTTCTTATAGCCGTTGAAATAGGAAAAAAAATAAGTAGAATGAACATTATGGGTGCGTGCAGAATCACTATATAGCATGGTCAACCGGTGGTATGTTGTTAGTGTCATGGTGGCTCCAATTGCTCTTCCACACGGGTTCGGTTGAAGGAAGGCAATTTACTTCTGCCTTTCCTTTATATTATGGTTATTCACTGCACTAACTAATTTTAGCTGGGTCATCCCTTCGATCCACCGGCCATTTGATGGTTTTCGAACGTGGTAGGTTGTTTTGTTGGTCTTTCCAAACGTACCAGTTACTTCTCGGTCCATCCTAAAGCGCCCTATACATATGATTACCTGGTTGGCTGATCCCAGTTCGATAAACAAAGTTCCAATCTATTGGAATACCAAGTTCATCACGTACTTCGCTCTTTAAACCTTCATACACATGCGAACTTGGTTCTTATGAACTAAGATCAGTGCACCAGGTTCCCATGTGTATAGGCCGCTTTAGAAAACGAATGATGAACTTGAACAAGGGAACTAGTGATTAAAAAAAAACTGTTCCTTCGGACTAAGAATGGTCGAATCTGGTTTAATTGTTAGGGAAAGCAATGCTTATTTATACAAAAATGAATTCTTCAACCTATTATCTATATTTTTCATCGAATACCGTGAATAACAAATTTATAAGTTCAGACCAAAAAACAAAGGAAGTGTGGTCCTCCGGGTTGGATATAATATATTAAATATAACGAGTTTAAAAGATTTTTATCTTTTGTGTGATTTTTATCTTTTTTTTTTTTTTAGTGTTTGTGTTGTGAACTACGAATACGAAGGATTTCTCTGCATTTTCACTAAAATACGGTGCATTTACTCTTTTATTGTTTCCCCCGCATAGCGGAAATGTGGGATATTATTAATTATTTCTAGGAAATAAATTTGAACTTGGTCATTTACATTTAATCAGCTTTTTTGTAGCATAACCGAATGCAATCTTTTTTTGTTTCGATACGGGGTCCAATGAGTGTAGAAGACTATTTCTCAAGTATGGTTATATTTCGTCCTTTTTTTCATTGCAAACTTAGGTATTTTTTTTTCTTTATTACAAAACAATATAGTAAAAGACATGTTCAAAAACAAAAAAATATATTATTTTTGTTCGTAATTCACATGTGATCTGAAGCGGAATGTAATTTTCAAAATGAAAGAACCGTAGCTTTTCTTTTTATCGAACCTTTCATAAGGATGAAAACCAATTAAAAGAAATATATCGGAGAGATATTGTGGGAAAAGGAAATGGTTCATAAAAGGTCATATATATTGAACTGGTATTAATGGATTTTTCTGTAGAGTTATCAATTTTTATTGGTTTCATGTTTATATGCGGTATCTTTCAACTTCCAATAACGTTTCGTTTGTTATCATTAAATCCCGTTATCTTGGACATTACACAAAGTTACAACTATTTAGTATGACTTGATATGAATATATTTATACATTTTCGGTCTTAAATATTTCAAGGCTATTCATTTATTGACTCATTTTAACATAGTTATATTTTTGGGCTGGGCGACAGAAACAAATTCCGTCACGCAAAAAACGACATCAAAAATTTGATGCTCATATTAATTAAATATTTTATCAGAAAGTTGGGATGTAATAGAAGGTAGTTTGGTTTTCACATTAGTACTACATTTGCCACCAGGGGATCGCAAAATAATCTATTCATGATTTAATGTTGTTCCATGAAGTGGAGAATTTTTTTAAGAAGAGGAAGGTTACAAGATAAATATTATAAACAGTGATATTTTGTTAACTATATTTTTCTTCCGAACTTATCGAAGGTAATCGGGATCTGTGATCGTTCTGAAGAACGAACATTTTTATGTGGAATATTAACAACGAAAGTTTCCGCAAATTAAGAGTTTTGTCCTCAAAACTAGCTTTCGGCCTCTTGGCCATCATCAGTGATCAGTGCCTTCAACGACAGTATAAATAAGGTTATATATAAGTACTAATATATAAAAAAAATTACAGGTAACAATAAATATAACGAGTAAATATATAAAATAGGAGACAAAAAAATTGAATAAACAGAATAAAATAAAAAAGGGGGTATAGATAGATAAAATAAATTAATTAAAGTAAAAACATAAAATAAAGTAACATCTATAAAAGATTTAGGAAAAGAAAAAAGAAATGGATAACGTAAAAAAGGTCATAAAAATGATAAAAAGAATAAAAATGAAATAATAAATACAAAAGGTAAAGAAAAAACCAGAAGAGAGACAAAAAAATAACCGACCGGAGGGCGGGGAATATGACGCGACAGCCATTTTGTGTTTCCATGGAAGGCGTAGTATTTTTTTTTTGTTAAATCATCAACATAGGGCAAGGGGCACCCGGGCACCATCGTCTTGATTGAAGAACAGACTCTGGTAGAGTGCGGACTGTTGCAAGAACTCTTCTGTGTTTCTTTTTACGAATGAGTTTATCTTCAAAGACAGGATTGTACCCGTTAGAGCACGCCATTTGGGCTATAGTTGCATTTTCCCTGCAATAAGCCGAAGATGAAAGAGGGTCATTTAATAATCTAGCCACTAGTGAGTGGAAAGCATACATTTATTAGGTCCAGGGATGCCGTGATGAAGGGGTTATAACTGTGTTCATAGTTGTAGGTTTTCTGAAAATGTCAAATGAAAGCTTGTTATCTTGCCAAGTTATAGATAGATCCAGGTAATTTAGTCTTATTAACTTCAACTTCACAGGTAAACATAATTTTTGTATAACAATTGGTGAGATAGAGAGGAAGTTATGAAGGTTGTCCCTAAAGCCTAACGAGATGAAAAATTCATCATCTACATATATTTTCCATGCGTGAATTAATATTATAATTAATATTCGGATTATGTGCGTCATGTAACTCTCTACCATAATAGTTCATGAAAACTTCAGCACAAGTGGGGCCAAAGGGAGAGCCCATAGCTAAACCTTCTGATTCGACATAAATATTTCCTTCAAACTGAAAGTAGTTTTGGCTTAGTACCAGCTCTACAGGATTCATATATTTGGTGTTTACGATTTTATTGCAAGATTCCTTGTCCAAGACATGTTTCACTGAGGTAACAGGTGAAATGCTAATAAAGAGGTCTACAATATCAAATGACACAAAAATAGCTTGTGGAGGCAAAAAATTATCTTTATATTCATTGATAAATTCGTTCCTATTTTTAATAGCATCGGTCGCCTTGAAGCGACAGAGGTTGTAAAATTCGCTCTTAACAAATCATGCTACCTTCTTAAAGAGAGAAGGTCTACAATATCAAATGACACTCAAATAGCTTGTGGAGGCAAACAATGATCTTTATATTCATTGATAAATTGTTTGCTATTTTTAATAGCGTCGTTCACCTTGAAGCGAGAGAGGTTGTAAAATTCGCTCTTAACAAATCTTGCTACCTTCTCAAAGGGAGAAGAACAAAACATGACTATAGGCCTCATGGGAATACTGTCTTTATGTATTTTAGGAGCACTGAATAATCGATGAACTATTATACTATTCATGTTGATAAGCTTATGCTTGTCTCTATCTTCAATTAGGATGTGATTGGTATTACTTAAAACCTCTCTTTGCTGTAATTTGATCGTTGAATCACTGACTATCTGTTTGAAATTATATTTGTGTATAAAATCGTTGACCTTTTGAGAGTAAACAGGGAAATCCACGAAGACACTGCAATTTACCTTGTCATCCGTAATATCAATTACATTTTCGCTAACTGTTTTTTACTTAAGAGACTTAACAGCAGAAATTTCAGCACGAAGAGATTTGTTCTTGACATTAACATTTGACTGGCAACGTTATCTAATTAATTTGTTTACCACACCCGCACATTCGACTTCTGCATTAGGTGGTAGATTTATGTTGTCTATGGAGGTTACTAGATTCAATAGGTGGATTGAATACACATACGGAATACACATACCTTCCATAAGGATATATATATATATATATATATATATATATATATATATATATATATATATATATATATATATCCTTATGGAAGGTATGTGTATTCCGAAGCAATCCACCAATTGAATCTAGTAACCTCCATAGACAACATCAAAGACAAAATTTCTTATAAAAAAGTGTAATTTTAATTATCAGCCCCAAAATTTATACAAATTTTATAAATATTTATAAAAATATTAAGTTTTTAAAAATATATATATATACATTTATATTTTTTATTTTTTTTTATTTTTTTTTTTTAGTTCCATACTTGTTAAAGAACCGAGCTAAAACCTTTCGGACTTCAGGAAAAACTTCCTTATTTACTAACATTTCAATCAATATTAATATTATTGCCCATTCATAAGGTGGAATTTTTGTAAACTTCACTGAAAGTAAATAAAAAATATGTTTATTGTTGATTTATAGACGAGTATACTAAACCAATCTCACATTTTTCATATTAAAGCAAATTGGTTTAGTATATATATGATTTTTTTAAGATTGCATACCTTTGCTCACAAAAACACTTATTGGTCCAAAAGTATAACAACTAGAACAAAATTGTTGGTTTTTGTTGTAAAGCTGACAAAATTTCCTACAAGAAAAGTATATATCTATAAATCTATAGGGGAGTCGCCTAGAAGTCAGCAATAATCATGTTCCTTTTTTTTACTTTCTCATATAAAGAGAAAGTATTATGATGGCGCGAAAATTCGATTTTGAGATTTTGATGGATTTACACGTTTTGAGGTCCCCTGAGTCCAAAATAGTGGATTTTAAAAAATGTCTGTCTGTCGTCTGTCTGTCGTCTGTCTGTTGTCTGTCGTCTGTGCAGACGCCTGGAGCCTAAACTACTGGGCCGATTTTGACGAAATTTGGCATTCATGTTCAGAAAAATCATACCCCGAGGCGAAATCGAGAAATGAATTTTAGCTCTGATTTTGGAGGCGCTACCCCCCCCCCCCCCCAAAAAACTCTGAAAAAACCTGAAAAAAAATTATTTCTCGAAAACGGTTCCGACGATTTTGATTAAAAAATTCTAAAATGTAGTCCATTTGAATACGAATCCAACGATATAAGCCGTTTTTCCGGGAAAAATCTAGTTCCTGAGAAATTAGCTTAAAACGCGGATGGAGAGAGCCCGGGTTCGATTCCCCGCCGAGGAGAAGTTATTTTTATGATAAATTTTGATGAAATGTTCAATAATATTTAAATGTACATTTGAAAACTAATAAGTGGAAACACTGGGTTAATTATATGATTTCTCATATATGAGAAAGTTTGTCTGAGTTGTCTCGGACCGATTTTTTACTTTCAGCTAAGTGTACTAAATATTCCACCTTATGAATGGGTAATAAAGTAATAATATTAATATTGATTGATACGTTAGTAAATAAGGAAGTTTTTCCTGAAGTCCAAAAAGTTTTAACTCGGTTCTGTAACAAGTTATAGAACTACAAAAAAATGATTTATTAAATTTTAACTTAAAAATAAAATTTGTATACATTTTTACTTTCTCATATTTTTTGATACGATTCTCATACGATTTTGAGATTTTGATGGATTTACACGTTTTGAGGTCCCCTGAGTCCAAAAAAGTGGTTTTTAAAAAATGTCTGTCTGTCTGTCGTCTGTCGTCTGTGCAGACGCCTGGAGCCTAAACTACTGGGCCGATTTTGAAGAAATTTGGCATACATATTCAGAAAAATCATACCCCGAGGCGAAATCGAGAAATGAATTTTAGCTCCACGTTTAGGGGCGCTACCCCCCAAAAACTCTGAAAAAACGTGAAAAAAAATTATTTCTCGAAAACGGTTCCGACAATTTTGATTGAAAAATTCTAAAATATAGTCCATTTATATACGAATCCAACGATATAAGCCGTTTTCCCGGGAAAAATCTAGTTCCTGAGAAAAAAGCTTAAAACGCGGACCGAGAGAGCCCGGGTTCGATTCCCCGCCCGGGAGAAGTTATTTTTATGATAAATTTTAATGAAATGCTCAATAATAATTAAATTTACATACGAAATCTAATAAATGTAAAACACTGGGCTAAATAATTATGAACTCTTATATGTGAAAGTTTGTCGGAGTTGTCTCGGACCGATTTTTTGTCTTGTAATTTGGGGGCATGAAAATTATAATTTCACTTTTCTTGTTGGAAATTTTGCAAAGGTATGCGATTTGGAAAAAATAATAAAATTTGACCGTGTGGGAGAAGGGTTAAGATTTGACCTATGCTTTGCACAGCGTTTTTTGCGTTTGCTTAGCCCCTAAGGCGTAGAACAACCTACTTAATTGTTTTACATATTAAATCGCCAATCACCCTGTATTTACAAAATATCTTGTACATAGTTTTTAAATGATTCTAATTGGCTATATTTCCTAGAGTTGTATATTGATGTTGCACAGTTATTTTTTACTTGAGTAAATTTATTTGTTAAAAAAAATTCTTAACGTGTTAATCTTATTGTCATTGTATATTTCCATCACTTTCACTTAACAAAAAAAAAAAAAAAAAAAAAAAAAATCAATTTTAAAATGAGAAAATAAAAAAGTTTTTACTAACCATGTTTTTTTCTCCAAAAAATCAGCCACTCTCGCATTCCCTCAGTTTTGTTTATTTTACGTCAAATATCAAAGATACATTTTACACTGTTTTAGACAAGGATGTGTCGTTGATTTTTTTTTTAACAAAACATTCTTTTTTAAGCGAAAGAAGTTGAAGATCACGAGTAATTTTCTATTTTCTAAAATAACAATGGTAAAAACGAGAGGAAGTCTCACTGACAGGTTTCCGATCAGCCCTCGACCAATAAACTAAAAATAAAATGCAGAAGAAAAAAGATGAGGAAGAAAAAAAAGTTTATTGTTTGTTAAATTCAATTGATGTCAATCACAACAGCATGTCAATCATTGTTCTTTTTCTACCATGCGTTCTTTTTACACGGAATTTTTAATATAAGTGTTATTTTCTTAAATTCAATTTCTGTTGTATATAATATGTATAGTATTATGTTAAAGTTATGTATTATAGCCATTTCTGTATTTGAGTTTACATTCGCATGTTCGTTATGTGTGAACTTTTCGTCAAATGTATTGTAACACCTATATACCTATATCTATATACCTATTATATAAAATTAAAGTTTTGTCTTTAGATTGGTCAGAATTGGAAAATGTTTGGATATTTTTTTTATTTCATACATTCCAAAAACCGAATCCGATCTTACCTTTTTTCGTGTCTGTCGCCACCAGTCCGACTTTATAAGCGAAAAGCTGGCTAAACTAAATTGATTTTTTTTTCAGAGGTGAGCGCAAACATGTTGTGCAATTTTTAGGCTTGGTTACATCTAAAAATATTAAATAGAACCAAAGTTATTCATCTATATTTATAAAATCCAAATACCACTCACTCACTGACACATCACGATATCTCTGGACCTATATACCACTGGACCTATGACCATGAAATTTTGTTGGTGTGTTCCTCTTACCTCCTAGGTGCTCGCTAAGAAATGTTTTTAAAATCCGCATCTTGGTTCAAGATGGCGGCCATTTATATACAAAATTACAAGACGATATCTCCGGAACCAATTGCACTAGAACCTTGAAATTTAGAAGTTAGCTTCCTTTTATGAAAGTAGAAACTTTTGATAAATGGTTTACCAATCGGGCGTTTTGATTCAAGATGGCGGCCATATAGTATATATAAATATGTGTATGTTCTTTATACAAATCTACAGTTTTAGTCCGATCTCGATGAAAATTTGTATACTTAACCTTTAAAGCAAGGGAAAATCATTGTCTACAAGAATTTTTAAAATTTAAATATTGGTACACAGGGGTACGGGGTACAAGTAATGAATACGGGGTCAAAGTAATTAATACCCTTTATGATGCATATCGTTGAAAAGCTCTTTAAGAGTATAGTAATTGTTGTTATGCACTTTTTTATCATATTTTCACTTAGAAGGGGGGTAAAATGGAAAAATATAGCTATATCTTATAGAAAAAGAAAGAGTATCCGTACGAGAGCATATCTTTTATACAAATTTACAGTTTTAACCTAATTTGATAATTTTTTTCCCCCAATTTGATACGGGGTCAAAGTAATGAATACCCTTCATGAAGCAATTTTGTTGAAAAACTCTTTAAGAGTACAAGAGTAATTGTTGTTATGTACAGTTTTGTAATATTTTCATTTAGGAGGGGGGTAAATTTAGGATATTTGCAAATTATCTTATCAAAGAGAAGGGGGTATAGAAATAAGTGGGAGGGATAACCTAGATGTTCTCACATAGTAAAATAATTTAAATGTTTCTTGATGGTAGTTTATAAACTTATCAAATTAATATAACACTCCGTAGCGAAGCACGGGTATCCGGCTAGTATTTTTATAATTATGGCTAGAGAGGTTAATAAAAGTAACACTACAATATTGTCACCACAATTTTATATAAAATTTGGTGACAATATTGTAGTGTTACTCTTATTAACCTCTCTAGTCATAATTATGAAGTGGTACCACAAAATCTCAGTCAAAACAACCTATTCATATTTTTATTAAAAAAAAAAAAAAACTTTTATAAAATAGTTTGACCTACTATAACCAAAATCCACTGACTCGCTACTCAAAATATTTTGGTACTTCTAAACTGCCTAGAGACGCGCGGTTTTTTTCATTTGATCGGAAATTGGCCCTAAAAAATCTGAAAGGTTCTTCCAATACTTATGAGTACTTATCCAATAACTTCCAATACTTATAAGCAGTGAAACACACACAAAAAAAATTAAAAGCAAACATAACATACATAAGAGAAAAATTACTTTTTACTAAACACTAACAAAATAAACAAAGCGTCCATGCACCTAACACGATCGCGGCGCAGCAATTGAAGGTCAAGCGATGCGGTCCCCTCCCTCATCCCCCTCTTTTAGTCATTTGAAGTATTCTCGTGACAACCGTAGTGTTTGAGATGTTTAAATTGCCCAACTTGCCCCAATGCTCAGCTAGCCCCGCCCCTCCCTTCCCTACTAACACTAAGAACTTTCCAAGTGCGTCCAATAAAGCTGTGTGGAAACCACGATTAAACAAAAAAAATTACTTTGAACATGTAAGAACTACAAGAGCTTTTAATAGTATGAAAAGAATTCGTTATATTTATATTTGTGAAACTACTTTTATTTATAAACCATTTACTTTTTGAGATTTAGTTGAGTACCTGATTTATACTTTTTACCTTAGTTTTTTACCTTTTGAATGTAAAAATAGTTTAAGCTGCAATTTTTCTTTTATCTTTATCTAGGAACGTGACAGCATTTCCCCTTCAAATTTGTCTCCGAGTTTTCGTCAGGAGTGAAGTATTAATATACCACGTGACAAGAAGGGCTTTTCGCTTTTCGAGGGTTTTATTTTTATCTCAGAATATTAAACACAATATATTTTTTTTAGGTATCTTCGTCCGTGCAAAAACGAAAAGAATATTAATGGAAGAAAAAAATATATTATAAAGGTGAAATAATGTCAAAATAAAGAAGTGTCGACGACACGGTACTTAAAGATCACTAGACCAGTTTGACTGCACACCAGTGTACAATCATAATTGTTAACAATTTTTTTTTTTTTATTTGGAATTTTGTTTCCATTTCTTGTTCATAAATATTAGATATAGAATTGTTTTAATCACCTAAACTATTATTTTTATTATTATATAACTTTTTATAAATAATTGAAGTTCCCCCTCTGTCGGGGAGTCACCTGTAGTTGGTTCCACTGTAGTTTTTGAGTAAATATGAATGTATTGTATATTATGTATGTATAAATTAATTAGGGATGATAAATTGTATAAGATATGGACACAGTAGCCAAGCTATAATAAAAGTTTCAAGAGCTATAGGTTCGCTCTTTACTAAATATAACACATGACTGTAGCTAAAGAGTTAATAATGTTAGCTACAGCTATTTCTGAAAATGTTTTGATGTAACCGGCATATAGCTTTCTACTAAAAAGCAAAAATTGTTATCAAATGATCATGTCATTAAAATAAAGAAACTAATCAAAACTAAGTTCGTGGTTCAATATCCGTGGTTTGCTAAATGGCTCATACAACTATAATTGTAATGGAAGCCAAGGGGGGTTAGTGTTTCACTTTAGCAGCAGAATAATCCTTACAATTGACATACGCAAGCAGGCAGTCGCCTCTTCACATTAGCAGCTTTCCATTTATCTTGGTGGATTAACACCAATCAGGAAGGAGGTTTAATAAATTGTACTTATAGAACTATAGACACTCTTATCACTTCATAACGATGTCGCTGTTGGTTTTAATAAAAAAAAAGTTTGTCTCATCGAATAGAATCTTTTCCCGTTTTGAAATTCCAATCACACATTCAAAGCTCACGATTACACGAGCGATGCGCGCGAACTCTAGGTGGATCCAACGAACTTAGCCTGAGCATTAGTAAAAGGAACATGTATAAAATATGTCAACTAAATCGGTCAATAACTTGGTGCGTAAGCTTCCTTGGGTAGACTCGCAATAAACGAAACTATATCGGGCAAACCGGAAGATTGATCTCAACCCCCCCTACAAGAACACGTAAGAGCAGTGAAAAACTACGATCACAGATCAGCAATAGCTCAGCATTCTGACGAAATTGGCCATCTCATCAAGGTTAAGGACATTCGGGTTCTCGCATCCGTCAACAGGTATCACAGCAGGGTGATGAAACTTTAACAGAGAGGATGGATGGATGGTTTCACCCTTTCTCGGACCTCTGGTCAGCACCTGCACCAAGCAGATAGCAAGAGACGGCTCCCCAGTCACTTCCCGATATCAAAATCACCCTCCTAACAAAAGAACATTGTTGAAGGCAACAACTGCCTGATTGCATCATCCCAACAATGATTACCCCCAGAGGCGTATCCAGGGGGGGCACAGGGGGCACGTGCCCCCCCCCCCCCCCCCCCCCCCCCCCCCAGACGGGCCTAGACCCAATAGAGTAAAACAAATACGCCGTATGTTTACATACACATTTTATAGTATACATATTTTTACATTCACCTCATATTCAATTTCACCTCAGAAATGCATAAAAACGCTGTTTTGAGAGGTCATATTTTCAAAATTTTCAAAAAATCAAATGTGCTATTTTTTACACTATCAATGTCTAAGAAGTGTTGGAAAAAAAAGCGTTGTCCAAAGCTTCTTGTCCTTCGCTTGTTGCCGCTGATAATTGATGTTTTTTTAATTGCCACAACAAAATTAGTTATAGGAGGATTTTTTAAATATTTTAAGATGATCTTCTCCTTTACCATTTAAGTGTTAGAGTATTTACGATAAAATTTTATTAATTTTACTTATTGGGTAGATCACTTATTCAAACCAAATGTGTGTGGCTAAAATATTTTATGCAGTCAAGTAAAAATAATCTAATCTAGTAGTACATTTTTATGCTTCAAGAATTGTCCAACCTTATTCATTACGCCTCAACAAATTATTTTTATCAAATTTTGTTTCAACATCTGACGGTTTATTAAGTTATCATACTCAAATTGATTAATTATAATTCCCGTTTGATGAAATTTTGTATAGGATAGGGCAAATAATCCTCGACACTAAAAAAAAAAAAATAAAAAAAACTTTTTAATCACGAAATTTTATTTAATTAAAAATCTAAATTAATAAATCATCTTTAACCTTAATTAATTAAGTGTGATTGGTATGAAAAAATGTAATTTATTTGATGGCGACGGAGTTTTTTCTGTGTTGTTGAATTTTAGTCATTTGAGCTTGATGAAAATTGCTATAATGACTGGGACAAATTACAAAGTATTCAATAATTACGGGTATTTAATTGTGCAGGCGAAATTAATTTAACTGTCTTCATTAGTATAGAATAATAAATAAAATTAAATAAATAATTGTGAATCCTAGTATCTACTTCGACTTAATGCAATTTAGATCGACAACAAAATGAATCCGATAAAACTTAGTTCTCTTATTTATGATTTCGTAATTTCTTCAGTGGTATCTTTTTCTTAGATGTTGCGGGTTTTCGTAGTTAAGTAACATTTTACAAAATTTACTGTAAAAATAATTCCCCCCTAACCACTTACCAATTATATTCAACGTTATATTCTCCGATACTAATTCCCTCCTCCCCCCCCCAAAAAAAATGTTTGAATTCGTATCTACATGGACTTCAAAATAGAAATTTTTATTAAAAATTGTCGGAACATTTGCAATCAAGAATTCTAGCTCTTTCCTTGAGGATGAGTCAGTTAACTTTCTTAAAATCGTATTTCAATTGCAAAAGAAACCAGAAAAAAATAATTTATTATTTTTTTACCTCTTCATGCAATTACTTCAACCTCTTAAAAATTCGTTGGCTAAACTACTTAATTCTCCATTAAATTAAGTCTTCATGAACCAATAAAAACCAACTTAAGGCGATATTGCCAGGAATGCTAAGATAAGAATTTATTGAATATGGAATGACCGTATTGAAAAAAATGATTTATTTTATCAAAAAAATATGGAAATATTATTTGGTCCCGGTTCAAAGTGGTGTTTAATGTTGGATTGGCGCTGTTTAATGGGTCATTTGATGTAGAAGTGCAGAGTGGAAAACCATTATTTGCATTTCTTCTACCTTAATATATACCTTTGGTTTGTCATCTTAATTGTTTATTTTATTACCAATAATTTTATGCTTTATTGTTTATTTAGGATAATTTTATGGTGGATATATTGATAGCATTACTTTCTTAACTTAGTTGATAGGAGTTGATAGAAGTTAGTTGACATAGAGAAAATATTGTGATGGCGCGAAAATTTGATTTTGAGATTATGATTGAATTATATAATAGGCCTCTTTCACACGGTGCGGGCCCGATTTAAGTATGCCCATAGTAAAAACACAGATCCTTTCACACGGGGTGGATGTGGACCCGGACCCGCGTCCGGGTGAAATGCTCGTCCGGGTCCCCATAGCTATATGCGGGCCCGCGTACCCACTAATCATTACTGGATATTGACTTCTAGGTAGGTTTTCACACGTAGCGGGACTTCTTACATATTGGAAATTGATCTCTATAGGACCCGCATCGTGTTAAAAGGCACTGCGGGCCCACCCCGAGTGAAAGAGGCCCTAAGGACCCAAAAAAGTGTTATTTTAAAAAATATTTGTGTGTTATGTAGTCTATCGTCTTTAGTGTGTGTAGACGCGTGGAGCCTAAACAACTCGACTGATTTCAATGAAATAAGAATTCAACGACTCTAAATTTCGGAACGCTACCCTCCAAAATTAAAATTTGGATACTATAGAATTACTTCTTACTCAAAATATACCCTCGTTTACTATAAATGATTTTTTTATTTTTGAAAAGGGTTCCGACGATATTTCCGATTTATTTCAACAAATCTTTCAATCAACTCGTTTTCCCCGGAATTATCTAGTTCCTAAAAAAAAGCTATAAACGCTAAGTGCGCTAAGTGTCTGGTACGACTCTCATACTACACCTGCTTAGAAATTCGACTAACTAAATTGCTAGGTTAGAAGCAGGAGCTCACCATATTTATCCTATATAATTCTAAAAAATAGTATTTGGTTCCTCTACAGATTATTATGAATGGAAAATTCATGTCTTCCAAAAATGTTCCTCAATAGATTGATACACCCCCATGATTCTCCAGGCAACAACATAAAATTAAATTGGTATTCACAATTAATGGATGGAAGCAAATTTGAAACTTTGTAGGGTTCCCGCACCACAAGTCCAGGCTGAGGGCCTCAGATCCTAGAAGCGGCCCTGACACTAGGAAAACAAACTATGAGGTTGGTCATTTACTCATCCTTAATCAAGTCCCCATTCTTCAGTGCGACTCTGTCTACTATCTCTTGGCCTTTTCCTCAACCCACGATTATCATGACAACCACACACTAAAAACGTACCCATACGTTACAAGTTACTACTCAATCTTCTTGATTGTAGGTCTAAGATTTATCTTAACATATCTTATATATGTTCTGAAAGTTTGGGGCAGCATTAAGCCTTTCAATTCCCGTCATTTCCAAATCCTGCAGTCAAAAATAATCAAAACTTATTTTTATGTTTCTAACCTTACTCCCATTAAGATTGAAATGTTCCTTTTGTTCGAAATCTACTCGTATTTCGGTGTAGAAAATTTTAAGAATCCTTATCCCACCATCCTAACACTCCTATAATATCCTCTAAGCATATTCCAAATAGCTGCAAGAGGTCTGAAGAGTCAGTAGCCTAGAGATCTCTTATCATAAAAAATATCTTTTGTTAAAAAATTATAATAATTGTTATTATCCATTTCTCAACTATTAGAACAGTTTTACGTATTATCAATCTTCTTTATCATATTATTTCTTTAACCTTATATTAAATATTAATTATCTAGCTATATTCACAGTCAAGGAAGTGTATTCTCTGGACTACATCTTCTCCATATCCCCCTCCATATAAACATAATATTATTTTCGCATTTCACAATGTAGTTGCGTAAGTCTACATTTTTACATAGTAATTAGGTTTGTCCCATCTTCTAATCTTCGTTTTTTATGTGGGTCGATCAAGGGTAGTAAATAAGTATTTCAACTAAGGTAAAATCGTTCTTAAACTTCTTAAACTCTTGTGAAGACAGAAGGTTTACCTTAGGTTACCTCTAGTCAAATTATTTTAAACATGTTAAATTGTTAATTTTTAATTTGTGTTCGTCCTTTTTTGTTAATTTTTAATTATTATAACATTAAAAAGTGTTGACGATGATAAGGTGTTGACGAAGCCACTATGTGGTCAATATTAAATAATTTTTTTTCAATTGTTTTAACTTAATGATCCATACTTCTTAAGATAAGGCATGAATATGCCCCGGAGTGGGGCGAAATATAGCCAAGTTTAAGAACGATTTCACCTTAGTTGAAATACTTATTTACTACCCTTGATCGACCCACATAAAAAACGTACATTTTTACTTTTATATAGGTTATTATTTTTCTTCAGTAGAAGTCTAATTGTAATGATTAGAATTAAGTTTTTGAATCTTAGAAAATTATTAGTTCTCAAATTGTACATTTTTAAATAACAGATTCAAGATAGAATTGAATTCTTAATTATTTATCCTTAATTTTTACAAGAAGACTGAGAGAAACAACGTAACTAATACCACCTAAAGAGAATAAACTTTTGTAAATGCCTAATATCTTTGGTATTTTAAGATATTTTATCTACTCGCGGCAGCAAAATTAAACATTACTTAACTGTTTTTAGGCTGGAAATTACTATTTCCCTGATTTGTCATTAAAATATTTAAAACAGGCAGGAAAGTAGTTAAAACAGTCAGGAAAATACTTTCTCTGCCTTGGTAGGGAAATATTTCCCTGCCTAGGCAGAGAAAGTAACAGTGTTTACCACTGCGTGTCATAACCTCTTATTTTGGCAAGAACAGTTTATACTATTATCTCTATCTTATAACATTATATATTATAGTTAAATAAGTAATATTTAATAAATAAACGTTTTAATAATAAAGTAATTTGTTTATATTTGTTAATTCTGTTAAATAAGTTCAATGATTAGTAGATCTTTAATTAAAAAAATAGTAGTCACTGACAATACTGTAGCGTCATGTAAACATTGAACATCCATATTATTTTTATTATTGAAGTCATTCTAGATTAGACTAGCTACTTTTCTTGATGTATCCTAGTTACTTCTTTTCTTTTAAGCAATAGAAAATATCTTTAACACTTTTATTAATTTTTCAGTAAAAATATAAATAAATATTTTATATTGCGTGCATTATTCATTCAGAAGTTATGTGTGTTATAAACGTGGGTTTTGTTTATGTTGTTAAATATATTGAGTTTGCTTTTCACTTTGTTATTATTCCCAAGTTTCTTATTTGAACATTAATTTTAGTTACTACATATATTATTATCTTTATTAATATGACACATAGTTATTAACTGTGTTATATTAATAAAGATAACATTTTAGTAGCTTCATTTTTCTTCCGCAAGTAGATAAAATATTGTATGCAACAAGGCAGCAAAGGAAACATTTCTGCCTCGTTTATTCATTGCCTGCCTCGGCTTCGCCTCGGCAGTCAAATAGGTAAATTACCTGCCTCGGCATCGCCTTGGCAGTTAATTATCATAGCCTGTCCTCGCCTTCGGCTCGGAGGCTAATCTAATCACTCGTCAGTAAAATTCCATTTTGCTGCCTAGTTACATAAATAACTATTATGAAAAGAAGAAAATCTTGTTTATTTGGGATAGATCTCATCGCTTTGTGTAAAAATATAAGAGTCCCTGGCTTATTTCTGACTTTTGATGTTACTGCTACACTGATATTTTTGTATATATTACTATTCCAACCTTCTATTAGATTTCAAGCCCAAATGAGTGAATCTAAGAACGTTAACTGCGGAACGCCACAAGGAACTGTCATAGCCCCTTCGCTTTTCCTAATCTATCTCCATAGTTTACTCAACTTAACAAACACTTACTCAGACATAATTTCCCTTGTAGATGACTCTATATTTTTGGGGCACAACCTGAGAGGAAGTATTTAATAAAGCATCTACTAGCATAACAAAAGTAAAGACATGGTTTGACAACAACTTACTAACAATAAATTTTGACAAAACTAAATAATATATGACTTTCACGCTGTACAAACGAATGCAACCACCAGAACACCATAAACTGCAACTCCACGATTAACTATGCAACAGACATCACACTGCTATTTTATGGCCTCTTATTAATTCTGCATGTCAATGCACGACAGAAATCGAAAGAGTAGGTTAAATAAAATGTCTTGGAGTTATTGTAGATAATCTTTTAAATTAAAAGGAGCAAATCAGCGCAGTAATCTCAAAAGTTAGAATAACTATGTGCGCTTTTACCAGACAGAGATTTCGCAGATAAATCAATTTCTAAACTGGTTTATCATGCTCTGATCGACTCTGTTCTTAATTATTGTTTAACAACCTGGTGTAGTGCTGCACGCAGAGGTAGTACAAAAGGCGGTACTGAAAATTGCGTACAAAAAACCTAGACGTTATCCTTTGAAACAACTCTTTACTGTATCTAATATTTAACCTTTTGATTCATTATTTAAAAAAGCTGTTCTAATCAATTATTTTAAAAATAAAGACAAATTATCAGTTGATCACCCTTACAGTACAAGAACTCAACAAACTAGCATTGCGCTAACTCCACTATGCCACTCAGATAAAAAACAAAGACATGCCAATTATCTCGAACCGACATACTATAACCAATTGCCGAAATCACTTCAACTTACAAATACTATTAAATCTTTTAAATATAGACTAAAATAACATTTACTGATAGAAATCAAAAATATGCCCTAACAATTAACAAGATTAGCACAACTGACAAAACATACAAAAACAAAAAAACTATGAAATTAACTTAATTTATCATTTAAATATTGTAGAAATTGTTTAAACAAGGTAGATGTAACAATTGTCAATAGTTTATAAAAATAAAAATTATGTAATCAAGATTTTTTTATTGGAAACTTATTTAGAGACGGGACTCTCGCTCTAGGTGATTTGACACCTATTGAGAGCCCTCACTATTAATTTATGTCTTCAAATTATGTGATACTCTTATAAATAATGTATGTTTTGTAAATAATTCTTGGAAGAATTTTTTGATGGCGGTAATAAATGTATTTATTCTAATTATGAAACTGATATATATGTTCATTATCATACATTTGTAATTGCATATCACGTTCTTGATGTACACTTAATTTATCCATAAATATTTTAGTACAAATAACATAATATTATTCATACAATTTCTTTTTTAAAGTGTTTTACATTTTTTTTTTTTTAAATCGCTAATCTGGAAATCCCACTAATCCGGACGACCCTGTTCCTGAATCCATATGGATTAACGAGGGCCAACTGTATATTCACTATAAATAATTAAATATCTTTTAAATAGTAATCTCAATCTCTAATATTTTAATCACATAGTTGCATAATTTTGAAAGAATTTTAAGGCTTTTTCTAGTGATTGAAATATTTCTTCAAAGAAATTGTGTCTGAGTGGATGATAACCAGTGAACTCTAAGAGAGTGAGTAGCCAAGTTTCTAGTAAACATATAGGGTGCAGGTTGGGTGATTTCATAGGTTTTTTCACGATTATATATTGTTAGGATTGTTACCCAGCTTAGAGTGTCTTGTGGAATATTGGCTCGAGTATATATATATATATATATATATATATATATATATATATATATATATATATATATATATATATATATATATATATATATATATATATATATATATATATATATATATATATATATATATATATATATATATATATATATATATATATATATATATATATATATATATATATATATATATATATATATATATATATATATATATATATATATATATATATATATATATATATATATATATATATATATATATATATATATATATATATATATATATATATATATATATATATATATATATATATATATATATATATATATATATATATATATATATATATATATATATATATATATATATATATATATATATATATATATATATATATATATATATATATATATATATATATATATATATATATATATATATATATATATATATATATATATATATATATATATATATATATATATATATATATATATATATATATATATATATATATATATATATATATATATATATATATACAATCCTGGTTTGATGGATAGGTTGAGCTATTAAAAAGCCTGTTTTGGCTGTTGTATTTGAGATTACTTCGACAGCAATTAATTATAGTTTACACATGTTTTGACAAAAAAAATAACTATTAGCATTCAAACTAAATACTAAGAGCTAGAGATTATTTTGGGAATTACTGTCACTTTATACGCTTTGAATTTTCTTTGATATAAGAACAAACAAGAAATCCAATCTAAGGACTAAGGAGTAGAGATAACTAGAACCAGTACAGTTTGTCTTTATCTTTAAGCTAAGAATATTAAGATTAAAATTATAACTTACTTATACCATTATATTTTACGTCTATTCTTAAGTGCATCTTTTGACCAAAGATCCAATAATAGGGAATTTCTAAATGGCTTAATGTATCCTATTTATAAACAACAAAGATCCTTAGGTCCAAAGTTGAGTGTAGCACTTAAGTTTGGTCTAGGAGTTTCCTATTGCCATATATCAATTAGTTTTCTTGGATTCACTGTAATAAGATTCAAAATATTAATGACGACTTATTTCCATCAGTTCCTCGAAGCAGCGCTACCTCACTCACTTTTGGTTTCTCCTCAAAGCTATTTGTTGTTGTTCTTTTACCTAAGTGAGATTTAGAAACCCATCTAACATAATTACTTTGTTATTAAGGCTAAAACATCTTGAAGCAAATTTACAACTAATTCTAAACTGATAAGAAGCTTATCTATATTGAAATGAGCCATGACTATAATCATATTAAACAGGTATACAAAGGAAACAGAGGAGTTGGTAAGAGACTTTAGAAGGGATATCATTAGGCAAGTATAATGGAAGTATAATAAACAAGCTAATAAAGCGTTGTCTTAGTTAGTGTGGGCTGGTGAACACGAGTGTTACTTACTTTGCTGGTTAATAATCTCCTTGTGGTGATATAGAGATGCATATTATAGCTGCTATAATATACTGGTTAACCAAGGTGAATTTGACATAATCTATGGTTGCCAACCTTTATTCCATATACACGCTCATAAAAGTGTCTCGTCTACAGTGATTTGTAATTGTTTGAGCTACGGACAATGAATTGGAATAATTTATTAAGATTCTACCCCTTATATTCTTTATGTAAGCACGACATCAGCAAGTATCATTAATCTTTTTTTATTGCATATCAAATTGTATTGCCTATTTTATTACGTGCACATTGTATAAAATGCAAATTAAATATGTCAATGGGAGGTAACTTTGTTTCTGTATATGTCTTTTATTTCAGGATATTCTGGTCGATTTCTCTTTTAATATATCGATGTTGAAGTGGATATTCAAATTTTATAAAAGTGAATTCCATCTTGATAAGTCCTTTATTTGAACTGTGGGCATTTGTTTTAGGCAAAACAATTTGTTTTAGCTTCAAGGCAAAGTGGGAAGTTATTGATCTGGATGTGTTTGCTCGTCGGACATAAAAGAGCTAGAGATTTGAAATACGGCACGGTTAACTCGACTAGAAGAGTCAGTAAACTAAAGTCCAGAGTGCTATGTTATTGGGGTCAAGTGATATACAACCCTAGTATTTGTGTGTGCACGTCTCAATATCTATTCCATGTCAATCCCATTTGTTTAGATTTAGCATTGTTAGAGTGGAGAGTGTCATCTAGTACCATTAAGATTTAATTTATTATTTTGTTTCCGTACATATTTTTTTTCCATACACCTGTGATTGAGGCAGTAGAATTTTATATTATACTATGAAATTTCCGAGTAACATTTCTTATGAACAATGTATTATAATCCTTTAAATCAGTTTTACACTATGTATAACAATAAATTAATTTCGAGTATACACACATTCACAAGTAATTTATTTTGATATAATGTTATATTGGTATATTTGTTAGTGACTAATCACCACATACTATTTGTTGTGCAGGTGAACACGGGGATGGCTCTCGGGATGGTCTAATGGAGATGAGATGATGGAGGGAGGATGTACCGAGTACTGGGACTGGCCCTGGTCGTCGTCAGCCTGGTCACAGCACCCTGTCCCGACACCGTTCAAGCATGTCCCTGCTACAACTTCGAGGACGGTCTGTTCCTCGAGTGTCCCGGCGTTGGGTTACCCGTTCTCCGCACCGTGCTGTCGACGGTCCGTTCTCCAATACAATCCTTCTCCGTGTACGATCTGGACAGGAGTGTCGAAGTATTGTCCAAGGACTTCTTTCCTCCGGAGACGAGAATACGACACTTACAGATCTCTCACACGGGGCTACGTCGCCTCGAGGAGGGCTGCCTGACCGAGATCGGCACCCATCTCGAATCCCTCAGCCTTGTCTCTTCGCGCCTCACCGAAATACCTCGCAAGGCGCTCTCCGGTCTCCAGGCCCTCAGGGTTCTCGACCTCGAGTCAAATTCTGTGTCAGAACTTTCCTCTTACTCCTTTTACGGCCTACGACTCACCAAAGTCAATGTCAAAGCCAACTCCGTCACCAAGGTTTCCGAACACGCGTTCGCGGGTCTCGAGTCATCTTTAACGGACTTAGATTTGTCCGAAAATAAGCTCACCTCGTTGCCCATTTCCACGCTAAGCAAGCTGGACAAGTTGCGTTCGCTGAAGCTCGCGTGGAACCGTATATCTTCCGTACCAGATACGGGAAGCATTCGAAGCCTCCTGTTTCTAGATTTAAGTTCTAATGACTTCGCTTCACTACCAGGAGACGCTTTCCGTCCCGTCCCTTTCGTCAAGTCGCTCTCCCTCTATTATAACTCTATTGAAAACATCGATAAAGATGCCTTTATCTCTCTTACAGCGATAGAATCGATTGATATGAGTCACAATAAGATCGTCTATATCGATCCTGAAACATTCAAAAACAGTAAAGATTTGCGAACCATAGATATGAGCCACAATCATATCCATTATATCGATGGGGTATTTGAGAACTTGCCTGAGCTCAGAGAACTTTTTCTCTCGGAGAATAATATTTTGGAAATCCCCGCTAACTCATTCACTAACTCGTCGTTTTTGTCTGTAGTCTATCTTCAACAAAACGCCATTAGGAGAATAGATGAAAATGCCTTGTCCACTCTTAACAGTTTGAACCAACTCTTCTTGGCTGATAACTTTATTGAAACTATTCCCACAAACCTTTTTTCTTATACTGTATCATTGAGCTCTCTAAATTTGGGAAATAACCAAATTAAAGAGTTAGATAAGGGAATATTTCAAGGGGTATTTGAACTTAAAGAGCTTAGATTACAGAATAATAAGCTAGAAGAGATACATAAGGGAGTACTCGAGCCACTACCAAATTTAGAAGAACTTCACTTGCAAAACAATCTAATTGCTCGGATAGAACTAGGTTCGTTTAACAGTTTGCGTAACCTTCACCATGTCAATCTGCAGGGCAACCTACTACCTTTGTTAGGAGACGTGTTTCTACCTGATGCTCGTTCCTCGGCTTCTATTAACCTAGAATTAAATAACTTGACTTCAATATCCAGTGGTCCTCTTAGAGATCAGCCCAGTGTTGAGATTATGTGGCTTGGGCACAACAGACTCACCAAACTTGATAAAGCATTATTTCAAGATCTTTTCCTAGTGGAGAGAATCTACCTCACAAATAATTCTATTTTTATCATAGAAGATTCTACTTTCGAGCCGTTGCAAGCCTTAATAGTGTTGGACTTAAGCTACAACAAGCTTGCCAATATTACTGTTAAAATCTTTAACGACCTTGTCAACTTAGAGGAACTTTATCTCTCGTTCAACGTAATCAGCCATATTGAATCGGGTGCCTTTAATGCGCTAAAAAAGTTGAAAACATTAGACCTGTCAGACAACGATATATTGGTGATTCAAAACTCCTTATTCCAACAAAGTCTTCCCATCCAAGTTTTAAACTTGAAAAACAGTTCGGTAGTTAAAATAGAAAAGGGAGCGTTGGACAGATTGGTAGATCTGAATGAACTGAACTTAGAATGTAATAAACTCGACGTTGACTCTTTGGAACACTTAAACATTCCCTCTCTGAGGACATTTAAAGTTTCTTGCAATAATCTGAACAACGTTAACGAAAACACATTCAAAAACTTACCTGGACTCCAGTATCTGTATCTAGATAACAACGCTATTGTGAGACTGCCTGGAAAGACGTTCCACTCTAACAGAGATTTGGTAAAGATATCTCTGTCGAGTAATAAAATAAATGAACTGGAAACGGGGTTGTTTTCCGAACATACATCAATGAAGGAAATACGACTAGACGACAATACATTTCACGACATCCCTTACAAAGCGTTCATCAAACTAATATCACTTGAAATATTAGATTTCAATAGAAACAGTATACGTTCCCTGGACGTTTCCCAAATGGCTAAATTAACCAGGCTGAGAGAATTACATCTTAGCAATAATATTATAGCTACGATCGATGGTTTCTCTTCACTCAGCCTTGGCAGTTTAAAAGACCTCGATTTAAGTAAAAATATCCTTGAATTTCTTCCGGAGAACTTCTTTAACGGTCAATCCAGTCTTAAGCGATTGGATTTGGCCGTCAATAAATTTCATCAAATACCGGCTGCAGCTTTATCCAATGTACCCACTTTAACTTGGCTAAATCTGACGGCCAATACATTAATTCAGGTACACAATATCTCAGATTTAAGAACGTTTCCCTCTCTCCAAGAACTGTACATAACGGGGACTAATCTTAGCGTGGTGACTAGCAGGGATTTCGAGGGCTTCCCTGGCCTTCAGCAACTTTATCTGTCCTTTAACCGAATCTCTAGAGTGTCTCCGGGAGCATTCCGCTCTTTGGCATCGCTCCTTACCCTGGATCTTGGACACAACGACCTTGAGAACCTTCCTCAGGAGAGATTACGTGGTTTGCCTTCACTACGTCTCCTTAATCTGACTCATAACAAACTCGACGATATGGAGGAGTTGCCCGACTCACTCGTTTCTCTCCAAATTCTGGACCTCTCGTACAACCGAATATCCACACTTGCTAAAAATATCTTCCGGCATCTATCTGGGCTAACTGAGCTTTACCTATGTGGCAATACTATTTCGGCCGTGGCCTCCGACTCCTTCAAACCTCTAAAAAAACTGAAGCTGCTAGACCTTTCCAGTAATTACCTGAAGAACCTCCCCCTCAGCGCTTTCAGACCTCTTGAGATACAGATTCGCAGTCTTCGAACTGAAGGTATATCCATATTCATTAAAATTACTACTAACAATTTATTTTTATTATTATTAAATAAATGGGTTCTATAGGTTTTATCGTCAATAAAAATATAATCATCACAACAAGGCACGACTGCCCAATACAACTTAGTCCTGCCAAATGGGTTTTACAACTCCAAATTTAATGGATGACACGGGGTTAGCGTATCGCTAGTTGTATAAACCAGATATAAACCAGATTGACGTTACTTCACTTAAGTAGCTACCCATGTATATAAGGCGATGCTAGGTGAATAGACCAATGCGTGTGGTGTGGGCCCTTTGTCGGAGTCGGGAACGAAACCAGACCTCTGGAACCTAAGAAGCATTTGTGCTATCAGGAATCAGGGACCCTTTTCATAATGATATAACTTATTATATAGAAATGTTAATTGTCAAATGTAATAGTAAAGAAAAACGTGAAAGTTTAAGAACGAAATCCAGGATTCAATCCGTATTTAAACATCATGGAAACGTAGTATATATATATATATATATATATATATATATATATATATATATATATATATATATATATATATATATATATATATATATATATATATATATATATATATAGGCAAATGATAAATTTGATAAATTGAAGAAGAACAGACAAATAAATAAATCATATATGCGGCCTAATAACGAAAGAATTTAGACAAACTAAACCACAGATGCTATAAAAGAATTGTTTGTTACAAGTTCATTCTTTTTATGTAGGAGAGAGAAAAAATTCCCCAATAGTTCTACGAAGGCTAAAATTTCATGAAGAGAGCACGCGCGGCATACTAAACACAAAATCCCGCGCTGTGAAATAAGTCGGAGCTTTTACACAACAAACAGAGAAGAAAAAAGAACTAAGTGCGAAAGTAATACTTTTGCCTTCTTCTCACAAAAGGGTGAGGGTTGAAAATACGAAGAGGGGTTTCTTTCTAAGAGTTGATTAAGGTTTTCTTCTCTGGAAAAAAGGTTATTAAGGTAGGTTTATAATATTGTTATTGTGCTGGCCTGTAAGGTTAGTTTTATATAAAGTCCTCAGGGGCTCCATATCCAATCTGTATTTAATACTTTGATGCACAGGTTGAAGGGGAGAAGGCCAAGCTATTTCACCTCTTGTTTCACTCCGGTAGACTTCGGAATATTGGAGCCGAAGCAATTCTAACCAATCAGACAAGAGGAAATTTTTATATATTTTTTTTTTACCCTGGGCAAACAGTTTTCCATCGTGATTTTGTTTTCTTCTTCTATCAGTCGGTTGTTGTTCAGATTTCGTGTTTTCTTTTTATCCTTGGCTGTTTCCTATGAGAAAATAAAGACGGGAGAGAAAGGTTAAAGTCGACGCTGTAATGTTGGCAGTAATGTCTGGGAAAATCAGGTTTGCTCTTTATATTGGCCCCTTCTTTTCACTTTACCTTTTGCATTTATAATAACAAGCGAGAGCTTTTCATTCTGTTAGCATTTCCTATTTCTTCGTTATTTTTTTTTTCTTCTCTTATGTACTCCTTGAGTAAGAAGGCAAGAGGGAGATCCGACGGTTAGAAACAAACTCGTCGGAAAATATCTGTCCTGAGTTACAAAAGCAATTTTCGTTTACTAAGAGCAAAACGAAATTTTGAATTCTTATATTCCTTGAGATGTTATTTTCTATTTTTTTAAAAAAAGAAAAGAATATACAAGAAACATACAAATCCCTTTTCTATTCTCCTATTCTTTTTCCATCTATTAATAAGCTATTATAGGACAAGCGATTTATATTATAACCTCATTTATGCTTTGTTGTGGAAAATATAAAAAAAAAAAATATATATGAATGGGGAATTTATAAAGGCAAAGTAAAATCTATTTTTTTTTCTTTGAAATCATTTAATGATGTTATTTAAAATAATTTAATTTTGAAGAACATTTGTATCAGTCCTTTTGTTTAGATTTGCATTATTTGTTTAATATTCTTATCATATTGGTTTTATCGTATTGGGCCTCATGTTTGGTTTTGTATTTTTTGATAATGTTCTTATCGTATTGGTTTGTTTTCCAATTTGGTTTTGTATTTTTTTTTGTATTTTTTTTTTTTTTTTTTTTTAATGTTCTTATCGAATAGGTTTTGTTTCATGTTTAGTTGTATGGTATTAGAGAGAGTTATTTACTGAACTAGGATGGAGTTAAGAAAATTGCAACTCAGTCAATGTTTAAGGTACAAACTTACAAACTTCGTATTGGTCTTAAAGTGTTTATAAGATTGGGGAATTTTATAATAACATTAAGTTTTAAATATTACATCGAGCATGTGGGGGCTACCTTGCTGAACGCACTTTTTCATCCATTCTCGAAAGCTCGTGAATCACGTTCAACATATTGTGTGGAATTCCACTGATTTCAACTCGAATAGCTTCCTTTAAATGTGTAAAAATTCTTGGTTTTTCAAGGTACACCCTTTTTGCAGAAAGTAACAAGATTTAGTGTACTGGAAAGGATGAGTAGGCAAGTATTTTGAAGTTAAATATTTACATGACAACCATTTAACCAGTTTAGACTTTTCATCAGTTCTGAAAGAAGAAGTAAGATGTAGTCCAGGAAGAAATGAAAGAGCATCTCGGTAATACTTTGTCAGTTTAATTGCTGCAGTATTCTTTAAGGCTGGCAGCATAGAACTTTTTTTAATTTCTCTCTAAGGTTGCCCATTTTAAAGGATAATTCTCTCTAGCTGGAGATTATAAAGTTTTAAATAGTGTTTTTGGAGGTTTAAACCGATGTTTTGTAGAAGACTGATTGTATATTTAAGTTAGGAGAAAGTTTTTAGTGTTATTTCGTTCTTTATATAGTGCGAAAGATTAAGTTAAATTCCCCTCTCAAGATGAAGTTTTAAGTCTACCCTCCCTTCACCCCTGTTCTTCCTTTAAACCCGGAGACAGATTAGAGGCTACTTGATGAAGGACGTCGGAAGGAAAAAGGGAATGAGGTTACCACTGGCTCGGAACGAAGGAAGGGTCTTTCATTCTCAGGATCTAATTGTAAATTCAAAACTAGAACTTATACTTTCTGTTTGGAAACTAATTCCTTGGAGTCGGTGAGGAGGAGAAAGCGAGGGTGCACCAAATGGTCTCCAACTTTGTTGTTAGAAGGGACCAGTTGGTGCGTGAGTTAAGCACCGACTCAGGGCTTAGCCTGCCCCTAGCAGTGATAGATATTCTTGCAAATTTGTGTTACGCTGCTTACTATAGTACTTAGAACTATGACTTTCCGCCTTTCTGACACGAGCTAATTAAAATGCAGCTCCACAGTAATTTCGACATATAATCCTTAATCGAGTTTTATGTTTGCTATAACATTTTTCCATTTCCTTTCTTGTTTAATCTAATACCATAATTGTCATTATAACAATATTATTATTACAGAGGCTTCCTCAGTAGGTATTTCAAATAATTAGAGAATTCCAGTTTGAGAAGTATAACCCTAAATCACAATTAAATAATGGAGTTAATAGTCTAATCAGATAATATTCTCAATCACGATAACAATGATATAACTTATTATATCGAAATGCAATTTGTCAAATGTGAGTTGAAATCAGTGGAATCCCTCACAATATGTTCATTAAATGAGAACGTGATTTCGAGCTTTCGAGAATGGATGAAAAAATGCGTTCAGCAAGGTAGCCCCCACATGCTCGATGTAATATTTAAAACTTAATGTTATTTTTAAATTCCCCAATCTTATAAACACCTGGTGGAGAGCGGCCATGACCCGCCCATTTTGGTGGACATTGTGATTTTCATGATCCTGAGTTAAAAATTAGTTAGAAGACAAAAAATCAAGTTGATATTAGTTTGTCATTTGATAAGGTAGTTATTCAAATATTTCACCAAATGAAAGTGATCACTTATCAAGTGACAATCTAACATCAGTTAATTACATAGAGATGTATGAATTGTTATTTTTTTACAGTTGTATGGATCGTTAATCTTTTTTGTTTAATTATCTATATTCCTCAAAATATTTTAATGAAAGGATCTTTGAAAATTTTTTTGTCTAAAACATTAAAATTCCACAATTTATTTTGCCTTAAATATTTTAACCTCTCTTTAGTTTATTTTCATCTGAATTCTTGAGTTATTCCAAGATGAAATGGCTTATCATAAAATCTTTATGAAATTCTAAGGATTAAAGATAGTAATAATAATTTATCATTTTAATATTAAACGAAATAAAACATAGCTGTAATACGAAGATATCTGAAAACAAGCTATTCAAAACGAAAATTATTTAATAGTTATTTGTGCAACTAGTGCGCAAAGTTGCACTCGAGAGAAATATTTTCTCACGAGCCACGGCGAGAGCGGAAATGTTTCTCGAGTGCAGCTAAGACACTTTAAGCTCGAGTTGCACATTAAATTTTTCCTACAGTTAGTTTTTAATCTGTAAATAAAATATAAAATAATAGTGTGCTCATCATCATGTAAAAAGAAAATATTTTCAGACAGTTTTCCTACCTTATTATTGTTACACCAAGAACTAAAACTTTCGTATTTTTGTTTGGACTTGTCAGGAAGTAAATTCAGTGTTACATTTTTCGCTATTGTATCCAACTCTTCAGGAGTATGGCCTAGTTCAAAATCACTTTCGCTTCAACTATCCATTTTCAGACTTAACTGTTTCTAAAAGGAATAAAAGGTTTTTCAATATCAACTAAACCAGCTGTTCTGTTTATAACCAGAGATGGCTTTTTGCCTGATTCAGCAAACCTGGCCAAGAGCTGTTATTATTTTTAATCATAACACTCACTCATCACATTTGATTCTTTTTTTAGATTGTCTATCTTTACTTTTTTATATTTTAACATTTTTATATTTGATATATAGTGTTTAAATCATGTAGTTAGTTAAAAAATAATCATTAGTTGTCATTGATATTATTATTATAATTTGGATTATTTAATCTTTGTTTAGATTCAAGTTCTTTATGTTCGTAAGTTGGAACACTGGAGAGCGGTTAAGTAAAATGAGTGCGGTAAAGTAAAACGAGTGCGGTAAAGTACTAAATGCACGAATCTGCTGTTCGGACTATTTTGAGTGCGATAACAACCACTTTATCGGTCAACTGTAGGAAAACTCATTTAAACTTGCTAAGCAGTTTCAAGTTGTAGTTATTGGATTATACTCCATCCTAATTAAACATTCAAGAATTTAACATGAAAATTTAAATGTCAGGAAAATGTTGAATTGATTTATTTTCTATTTTGGTTATATTTAATTGTGAATTCTTTGTTTAGTTAAACAATTTGAATGTTTTTATAATAAATAATCATTATCAGAATATGCTAAATATAAAATCTATTTATATGAAGACGTGTATTATTGGGAATGTTTTTCATTATAAAAATCTACAGTTTTATTTCGAGGTTGATGAAATTACAAGATAAAATGAACCTTTTATATACTACGTTATTGTTATATGTAATGTTAGTGAAAAAAAATAGTTCATATAAATGAAAACCAACTAGACAGCTGATCTTAAACCTAAAAAAGGACAAATCTTTGTACAACTTGTGGTTCTTAACACCTAGATTCGGTGTTACCGTGTCATAAATATGCCCCCGTGTAGGGGACGGTAAGAGAAAAAAAATGAGTACAAGTAAAAAAGTACAAATGCAGAAAAATTATACCGATACCTAGAAAATAAAAATATATCACCAAATCATAATGTATGGATTTATCTCTATTATGGGAATTTATTACGAATAGTCATCGATTCCAGTCTAATCGTGCTAAGCTTACAATTGGTTCAGTTAAGGGGGTTTTGCGCAGTTAAATTTAATTATTAGTATTACCTATTTTCTTAAAGGTTGCAATACAAATTACCTTACACTGATCTTCAAGGATCAGCTATAAAAACGTATTATGTACATTATATTTAAGTGTTTTTTCAATATTTGCTTGGTAATGCTACTTCAACTTATTATAAATATTAAAATAGGATGCACGATTTTTTTAAAGACTTTTAGGGCAACGACTTATAAATGAAGCTGAAAGTTATTACTAGATTTTCTAATAAGTTTCTGAAAAATAATGTTTCTGAAGATTTTTACCGAATTAAATCAAAAACTGCTTAAATTGTTTTGGCTCCAATCGTCTCCTCTTATCGCAAATAGACAGGCTTCCAATTTTATTTTATTTTTTGTACTTATAATGGCTATAAATAGTCCAGAGAATAGAGACGTATTACCTTACAAAAGGTCAAGTTGTTCTAATTTTTGTGATGTTATATAGGCCAGTCTCCAATTTTTTGTCCTTCTCCCCCTTGTGTGCTCGCAAAAACCGACGACATTTTTTTAGTATATTAATCTTATATGATCCATTTAAACTGTTGATTCAAGAAATCGAGGAAGAACTAGCTGGGCCTTCGAAGTCACACGAAGCTGAAAATAAATAAATACAGTTTATAAAATGTAGGTTTTATTGTTGTTTTCATAATTATATATAGAATTATAAAATTTCTTATTCTTGTTTTATAATAACATTATTATTGTCACGTTTTTTTATGTATTTAGATTATATTGTTTTGTTTGTTTTGAGTTTGTTGTCACCATGGAGTCTAGATTTTGTCTTGAGTTTGACACATTGAGTTGTATTGAAATAATTTAATAAAAAGAAGAGCAGTTTTTTGGTTTAAGTGTTAACATTATGTTTGAAATTTATTTATAGAAGATAGTTGAAAGCGGACCTCAGACGGTCAATATGTTGACTCAATATTTGATTTCTGTCAATAGATTGACCGTGTGAGGGGTTTATTGAAGAAATATTTGTCGTTGTCAATATATTGACGGATCTTCAATAAAAATCAAACTTATTTGATTTTTATTGAAGCTCCGTCAATATTTGGTCGTATTGTAGCGCTGTCAGTGGGAAACTCGTGAAAACGTTTCCCAAAACAAACCTTTAAGCGGACCTCACACGGTCAATATAATTTCCTTCAATATATTGACTCAATATATTGAAGGAAATTATATTGACCGTGTTAGGTCCGCTTAAAACGCAACAATTATAGAGATGATTAGTGTGACGTCACAAAAGCTTTCGAAAATTTAACTCAGTGTTTGTTGTGTTCCTTTTTCTTATCAGTTGCTATCAACCCCATATAATTCTAATGGCGTTTTTTTAGTTAACTTTTATATAATTAATTACTAAATTATTACTGATTTCTAAGACTTTTCATCCATTTGAACGTTAATATAGTAAGTCTATTTTAACGAGTGCAATAAGAAAAACATTAAAAACTTTCATTTTAGTTGTTTAAAATGAGTACTTGTGTGAAGGGTCATATCAACGAAGAAGCTATTTGAGTTATTAATCTTTATACTTGATTTTTTGTATTTCCTGTTGCCATAAAAATTCACAGGGTGTGTTCGTGTTCATATTGTGTGTCCGAAAATAAATTTTCCTCAAGTGTTGAAACTCAATGAAGTATACTCAGGATACAGGACTTGTAGAAAGATAGTGATACTTAATCTGCTAGGTAATAAATAGTTATTTATGCACCTAGGGAGTAAAGTAAGCCATTATTCCTTTTTTTTCTTTTTTTTTTTAAATTTTTATTAGAATATTGCAACTACATAATTACATGTCATAAGCAATAATGATGTATGTTTTTAGAATGACATGATGTTGACTTGAAGTGAGCAACTGTCCATTAACAGTACTCACAGATACTAGCATGAATTATTACATATATTTAGAAGTTATACATCGCTTAATAAATCACGTGGCCACTGCCTCTTTAGACGTCGAGGAGGATTTCCGGGAATGGATGGCAATGATAGGTTGTGGATTAATGGATTAGGGTGTTGGGATATGGAGTCATGGAAGGATTTGTAACGAGATTTGGCTAGGTCATGGACGAAGGGGACTTTAAGGTCGTTGTGAAGGGTAAAGTTAGAAACGTAGAAAGGAGCGTGGACTATTCTTCTTAGGATTTTGGACTGTAGGGACTGGATTCGATAGGAGTTGGAACGCTTGGTGGAACCCCAGAGTTCGATACCGTATGACCATATGGGCTTAATTATGGTGTTATAAATGAGTAATTTGTTATGTGTGCTGAGCTTAGATGTATGGTGTAAAAGTCTGTGTAAAATTCTGTAGCGTCTGTTGCAGTCTTGTCGTTTAAGTTTTGTGTGGTGTGCCCAGGTCAAACGACGGTCCAGATGTAAACCAAGGTAGCGGACGGAACTAGAGTGAGAGATGGGAATTTGGTTTAGGGTTAGTGGTTCACATATGCCATGTCGCAAACTAAACGTCACATGGACACTTTTGTCTTCATTAATTTTGATTCTCCACTTCTTGAGCCAAGTTTCCAGAAGTAAGAGGTGTTGCTGAACTTGATCAGATGCTATTCTAGGAGATATGTTAGATGATAGAATACATTTATCATCTGCAAAGGATGCTAAAGTGGTGGCAGGATGTTCAGGGATGTCGGAAGTGAAAATGGTATACAGGATTGGACCTAGGATGCTTCCTTGGGGTACACCTGCTTTTATAGGATAAATTGAGGAAGTGGAAAGGTTGTAGGACACTTGATAAAAACGATTTGCTAGAAAGGATTTTAGGATCAGGTAGTAAGTGAAAGGAAGGATGCCCTTAAGCTTCCAAAGCAAGCCAGCGTGCCAAACCCTGTCAAAAGCTTGCGCTTCATCCAGGAAGACCGCCGAGCAGTACATTTTCTTCCTTCATATTTTACGATTTTGGTAGTATTCATACTACGGAAAGATTAACTTTTAATTTAAATCAAATTATAATTATTATTAACTACGGGAAACAGACAGAGAAAAATACACTCCAGCGCTGGGATTTGAACCACAGGCCTCTATAATTCCAGTATAGCGCTCTACCAACATAACATACATTTTCTGTTTAAGGGAGGAGGCTATTATATCTACAACTCTGTGACACTGTTGGACTGTGGAGTGAAGGGATCGAAAACCTAACTGGTGATTTGGAAGTGTTTGTAAGGATGCTATTATAGGATTAATTCGTCGGAGGAGAAGTGTTTCTAAGATTTTCCCCATCAGTGGAAGAAGACTGATAGGACGATAGGAGTTAGGTAAGTGGGAAGGTTTGGAGGGTTTGTGGATCATTATGATTTTGGCAAATTTCCAAAGAGAAGGAAAGTGGGTTACTCGGAGGACTGAGTTGTAGATGGAAGTAAGGTAGACGATTCCTTTTTTGGGAAGGTTTTTAAGGATATGGGAGGTAATAAGGTCATAGCCAGGAGCTTTGTTTTTGGGAACATGTTTTATAATGTAGGAAATATCGGATGGGTTAAATGCCTTTGGGGGAGGAGAAAGTTGAAGAGGCACAAACAGATCGTTTAATATATTATTGGAATGGATTTGGTCATAAATATCAGGATTAGGAGTAAACTGTTCGGAGAGGAAATGGGCAAAAAGCTCTGCTTTATCGGCATCACTTTTAGCCCAGGATTGATCTAATCTTTGGAGGGGTGAAGGAATAATCTTTTGTTTAAGGATTTTTTGGGTAGCTTGCCAAAGGGATTTGTCTTCCGTCGTCAAGTTTCTAGTATAGTCTGAGAATTGTTCTGATCTGTATGTTGTCAATGCAGTGGTCAGTTGTCTTGTAAGTCTGTTAAAGGTCAGTTTGTCAGTAGGTAGTCGAGTCCGTTGCCATTTTGCCCTAGCTCGTCGTTTTTCGCTAATTAAGGTTCGTATAGTCAAAGGTAAGTAATAATTAGTCGTTCTGTGTTGTTTATAAGGTCTTGTACTGTCCCATACACATGTTTGTATTGTCTCAGTTAGTGTCTGTACTGCTGTGTCTATGTCATTAGATGTCTTTAGTGGTACTTTAAGGTCAAGTTTGTTCTCTATTAACTGTTGAAACATAGTCCAGTCTACATGTCCATCTATTAAGGTAGGTTTGTTAGGGGTGGGAGTAGGACAAAGGTCTAGGATCAAAAGAACAGCACTGTGGTCAGAGGAGAGATCGTGAAGGTTCAAAATAGTTGGGTGGAGATTGGTGAATGGGGAGGTGACGAAATAATCTAATAGGTCTGGTAGTTTGTTCGGATCCGAAGGCCAATAAGTATAGTCAGGAGGGGAAAGGACTTGGTATCTGGAAGAAAGAATCAGAGGAAGCAGGGAATTTGTGCCACGTGGATTACGGGTTCTGCATCCCCAGTGGGGATGTTTAGCATTATAATCTCCTCCGGCTATAAACCTTGGACCAAAGGATCGGAATAAGGTTACAAAATCTTGATGGGTAACAGGTTTGCTAGGAGGACAATAAACAGAGGATATTGTGTAGTCAAATGGTAAGGAATTTAGGGTTATGGTTGTGGATTGAATAGATTCTGTGGGGTTAGAAGGATGCAGAAAGTGGGAAAGGGAATTTCTAATAAGGATCGCACTACCCCCCTGTGCAGTGTTATTTGGATGGTCAGTTCTGTACGTTTGGTAGTCTCGTATGTGAAAGTGTGAACGTGTTGTGAAGTGTGTTTCATTTATGAGGGCAATGTCGATCCTTTTATCATGTAGGAGAGTATCAAGTTCTTGTTTATGCTGGGTTACCACATTAGCGTTCCAGAGAAGGATGGTAAGAGAAGTTTGGTTTGGAGAGATCATTTTTGGGAAAAGACGGGAAGGACAGATGCTAGTGATGAGAGGGTTTGAAGGATGGTGAGGAGAGGTTCAATAACAGCTTTAAGTTCGGTTATAAAGGAGTTGAGGGTTACTTGTAAGGTAGCAGTGAAGTCAGTGGTGTTTGTAGGAGGAGGAATAAAGGCAGGAAGACGTCTCTGAGGTAGCTGGTGAGAGGATCCTGCAGCCGCAGCGGTCGCGTAGCTGGAGTGTGACAGGGGTTGCTCACGGGTAGTAGTAAGCTTGTGTGCAGTCGACGATAGAGAAGGGAATTGTGATGGCGTGGTTGGTGTAGAGAAGTTCATTGCAGGACCTGGGGGGTGTGATTGAAGGGTTTCCTTGGCGGCGGTATTGTTGGTCTGTTTGTTGTTACTTCTGAGGGTACGCTGAAGTTTCTTGTGAACTTCGCACCCTCGATAATTGGCTGGATGGGCCCCCCCGCAGAGTACGCAGGAGGCTGGCTGTAAGCGATCGGTTTTAGGACAATCTGCGGTTGAATGTTTTCCAGAGCATTTGACGCATCTATAACCGTAATTGCAGTATTTCTGCGTGTGATTATAATTCTGGCAGCGCTTACACTGCACTATTCATCATGCACTATGCAGCATGCACTATTCACTATTCTAGCCATTATTCCCTGAGCGAAAAAGTTGGTTCTTGAGGCGAAGCCGAAGGAACCATGGTCCCTAAATCCCGAGGCGAAGCCGAGTGAATTAGACTCTTTAATTCCCGAGGCGCAGCCGAGGGAGATAATTATCGCGAGGGGAATATTGGAACTTTACTCACGAGGTACATACAATATTTTATCTCCAGAAGGAAGAAAATACACATTTTCGTTCATTGCACAGTTTTTATTTATTATTTTAATAAATAACAATAATTATTAGCACTTTTAATAGCAGATATAAGATATTCAATATTAAAAACAAATTAGAATTGGAATTAAACTCAAATAGAAGGTTATTTAGATGCAGGTTATAAACAATGAATCAATGATAAACATGGTCAAAAAAGCTCAGTGCCGCCAACCTGATTTCAACAACTTCATTACATTTGCCATTCATTTGCTACTATTTATAAAATAATTAAGTTGCATTCTTTACTTTTTTGCCTTACTTTACTTTTTCGCCCTACTTTTACTTTTTCTCCCTACTTTTTGAGTTCAGGGATGAAAAGACCTGTTTTAGCCCCTCTAAACTAATTCAAAATTATAACTTTTTCTACCTACTGGAGATAAAGATTATTTGCTAATAAAATTTTGTTCCTGGTTACTTACAATGTGCATTATATTTCACCGATGTTGGAACATAATATACACTATAAAATAGATCACTGACCAGCCTAGGAAAAAGACGTTGATGACGAGACAAAGACCAGACTGTTATTATTATTATTATTATTTATGTATTTTTTTGTTATATATAATAACGAGTACAATAATATAAAATATGAGTGCGTCGCATATATACTTGTTTAAAATTTTGATTAACAAAACTAATTGAATACATAACTTAACATTTCTTAGTACTCTGACATACTTTTTCGAAGAATATTTTTCTCCTCCGAAAAAAATTTAGTATAGATGAAATTTTTATTACGCTCGAGGAGGTGGAAGGCACAATATACAAACTAAAATAGAAAAACCATTTCAAAAATAAACAATAAATAAGAACGGACTCGTAGGGTATCAATTTAATAGAACACACTCACAATAATACTTATTTTAAACCACCAGAACGGTCATTTTTAATGTTTTCTTATCTTACATTGTTAAAATAGACTTAGTATAATATCATTCAAAGGGTGAAAAGTCTTATAAATCAGTAATAATTTAATAATTAATTATTAAAAAAGTTATAAAAATCCCCTCATTCAAATTACATGGGATTGATAACAGGTGATAAGGAAAAGGAACATAACAAACCGAATCGAATAAATTTTCGAAAGCTTACGCCATCTTGTGACGTCATTACTAATCATCTCTATAATATTCACATGGTGCACTTTATTTTACATTAATTTGCTTGGCTTTGCAGAAATAAAATCTTTTTTACTATCACCCATACCTATTCTAAAAATAGCGTAAATATTCACTCAATAAGCTCCCTACACCATTACACATTACACAGCAGCGTAGCTCCTTTGTCCTTTGTTATTAGTCCTAGACCGTAATCTTAGACATTAAAATTACAGCAAATTTAATTCCTTCTACTGTTATTCGTAAAGTTTTTCCTAACAATTTGCCGTTCTGGAGATAAAAAAAATTACAACATTTTGAAAAAGTACAATTTTATATGAAAAATTTGTAACTTTGATGCTTTGTAAGCAACTGTTTACATAATAGTTTTACAATAACACTTTGCTTACAATGGGTGTTACAAACTTGATGCTCTACAATTTTCAGTCACAATTGTTATCTCTAAGATGCACTAGTAAAAAGATATGATCAATAAACTGAAAAGCCGGAATTTCGTTGGTTTTTGGGCCACATCAAGCGCTCAAGGGAGAGAAGTTCTACGTTTATAACTATATAACGTATATGAAGTAAAAACAGGACACATAGAAATTATTACCTTAATAACAGTAAATGGCTATAAATACTCACTGTAGGAGAATCGATTATAGAAAGTGCGTATGAAAATATATCATCAGAATTTTCTTAGTAAGGAAGTTTCCCGGTTGGTTGGTTTAAAGGAAACCCCATAATAACTTTCATTGTCTTGTTTTCCGGTTACCGAATTTTCCGCTTGGCTTGTAATAATGATAAAAAGAACAGGTCCAGTCACCATTTATCCTTAATCTTGGAAAAAACAACATTAATTTATATACTTTTGTATATTCAACTTTTATTTCAACAAGAAACTAATAGTGAAATAAAATGTTGTTTTAAAAATTCCCTCTTTTGTGGATTTTGACATTTGTTTTTATTTTAAAAGTAATTCAAATTAAAATAGACTGTCAATTAGAGTGACACAGCTTCTTTGCATCCTATTACGTACTTTATTGATTTTATGCTTTTTCAAGCCATTATTTTCTAATTTATTTGTTTCCCCCGTTTTTTTTATGTCCATGTTGATTTTGCTTCCGAGCTTATCAAAGGTAACGGAAGCTATGTGATCGTTCTGAAAAACGAAAATATTTTAAATCTTCGATTTCAAAATTTCCAAGACAGAAATCCGTTTCTTTTTGGTATGTCGCTAAATTATTACGAACCAACATTTATCTCAAAAACTAAATGTCCGAATTTAATGAAATTAGCATGGTAGGTCATAATTAGCTCATTGTTGGTCCCATTTAAGTTCCCACCTTCATTTGTTTCTCTCTTCCACATGCGCACAAACATACATTTATTCACAGCTATAGCTTCAAATGTATTTATCTGATTTGTATAATACTTTTATAGTTTTTTGAAACCGAACCGAAAATATCAAAAATGAACCGTCTGCGCTTTTTAACATTTGCTAAATTGATACTTTGATTCATGAAACAAATTAAATACAATTTTGACAGATTAAAAAACGGGGGAAACAATTAAACAAATTAGTCAGAAAACATAAAATCAATAAAGTACGTTACTGGATGCGAGGAAGCAATGTGCCACACCAATTGTCAGTCTATTTTACATTAATTAAAGTATTAACTAAGCAAAAGTTAAAACGCGCAGACGGTTGAAATTAATATGGTGCTATCTGTGGTCTACTTTCGACAAACCATCCAAATTTCATAATAATCATATAAGTAGTTTTGAAGATATAGGTAATAAATGTATGTTTGTGCGTTGTACATTGAAGAAAAACAAATGGGCGCAGAAGGTTGAAACTTATATGGGACCAACAATGGGCTAATTATGACCTATACCATAAAAATTTAATTAAAATTGGATGTCTGGTTTTTAAGATATGTTGGTTTGCAAAAATTGAGTGACAGACAGACTGACGGACAGACACGTATGCAAAAATGTTCCCAATTTTCAGTACTCCCAATTCCTACCATCCAAATTTCAGTAAAATCATAAGAGTAGTTTTAAAGATACGATGGTTCGCAAAAATTGAGCGACATACAGACATGGAACCAAACATGTTCCATGATGTCTCGGATTTATGTCATGGAATTTTTGAAATCGGAGACCTTAAAAATGTCCGTTCTTTGGAACGATCACATAGCTTCCGTTACCTTCGGTAAGCTCGGAAGCAAAAATATAATTTAATAAAAACACTATTTATGAATATGTTTCCTACTTCTCTTCTGGGTTTAATTTGATTTGGTTGATAAAAATAATTTAAGATAAATGTCTTAAATTATTTATAGTAATTAATGAATTATTAAATTATTTATACATTCTTGTTATATTTTGTCCTTACACCTTGAGCATCTTCAGGCTTATTATATAATCCTCAGTCGTATGAGTTATTCAATAAAATGGTATTTTATTTAAATTAAACTTATTTTGCTTATAAACAACTTGTTAAAATGATATATTACTTGAACCTCGAAGCTCTCCTGTTTGACTATCTGAGAGATTATATATATTTGGAATAATAATAATATAACTCTCCATTCTGAATGTTAGCTCTGCTATATCTAAAGTAAAGATAAAATATTTTAAGTCCACAACGTCGAGGTTCTAAGAAAATGGTTAAAATGTTTTTAAAGTTAGGCTTGTGGTGGAATGCCTACTCTATCTTGTACCAGTAGTCGATACCTTGTGACAGTTTCTGATTGTTTTTGCATCCAGACCAATATAGGTAGGCATGTTATCCACCGGTTTACCTGAATTACTCACACCTTCACAATCTTACAGCAGTTTGTTCTCTCTTATTCTCATTTCGGAGTCGATTCGAATAATCGATGTATTATTATGTTGTTTATTCCGATAAATATTAATGGTAAATTTAAACTTTTAAACTATATACTACTAGGCATCGCGTGGTTCTATCATTGAAGCGAATGTATAGTAATAAATATGTATTGAATATTGAAAAATAGATATCATGAATCATGATGAGTTGATAGTTATAGAGGAGTATTACAGAGGATAAAACTTCGTCTACACGGTGATAGTTCTCCGACGAAAGAACTATCATGTCATTCTACTTTATAGAACTATCTCGGAGTTGTGCAGTCTTCACGGTGAGAGTTAACATACGTCAAAACTTGGTGTCTTGAACTCAAAGTTATATCCGTATCCAACATTTTTGACTTGGATACAGAAATAAAGCATTTAGTATATTATAATGTTAATTATATGTAATACATATTCAGCAAAAGGAGTATTCACATTTTCGAAAACAAAAAAATCATCTGATATCAAATGCTATCGTGACCCCAATTATCGCCAACTATCACCGGGTAAACGGGGCTTAATAGTAAAGGAGCCACCTAGTATATATATACTAATATTCTTACTATTCCACTAACCACACATCTCCTTTTCAACTATTATAAAATGTATCACTTCACTACACAAAAACTTCTGCTTGTATCAAGTTGAAATTTTAATGCATGTTTCAATTGGACTTTAGACGATGTATATAAAGATTTATTACAAATCGTTACGTTAGAACGAAAGATATCGGTAAAAACGTTGTTTTCTCTATTTTAAACGTTTAGGTCCGCTTTAATAGTTTTAAGGATCTATATTAATTCATTACGGTATCGCTGTTGGTTTTATTAAAAAAAATTATTTGTAAAACAAGTTCGTCTCATCGAATTGATAGATGATGGAATCTTTTCCCGTCCTGAATCCCAATTTTACATTTGAACCTCTCGTTTAAGCGTGAACTCTTCGGTGGATCACGCTGTCCAACGAACTTAGCCTGAGAATTAGTGAAAGAACACAATTAGCAAATTTTAACAAAACGTTCAACTTTTACTCAAGTTATCGTCGGACACGTAAACGTTACGGAAAGAAAGATAGACAAACAGACAAGATTCATAATTCGTTAAATGTAAGAAGCTCGCTTCAATTAAAAACTTCTGCATGTATCAACTTAAAATTTTACATTGAGTTTCATTAAAATAGACTGCAAACAGGTGTGGCACATAGCTTCCTCGCATCCTATCACGTACTTTATTGATGTTATGCTTTTACAAGCCATCATTGTCTGATTTGTTTAATTGTTTCCCCGTTTTTTATTAATCTGTCAAAATTGTATTTAATTTTTTTCATGAATCAAAGTACCAATTTAGCAAATGTTAAAAAGCGCAGACGGTTCAAATTAATCTGGGGCAATCTGCGGGTTACTTTCGATAAACTATACAAGTATTATACAAATCAGATAAGTATACTTTTGAAGCTATATCTGTGAATAAATGTATGTTTGTGCGCATGTAGAAGAGAAACAAATTATCGCAGAAGGTTGAAACTTAAATGGGACCAACAATGAGCTAATTATGACCTACCATGCTAATTTCATTAAATTCGGACATTTAGTTTTTGAGATAAATGTTGGTTCGTAATAATTTAGCGACATACCATAAAGAAACGGATTTCTGTCTTGACATTTTTCAAATCGGAGATATAAAATATTTTCGTTTTTCAAAACGACCACATAGCTTCCGTTACCTTTGATAAGCTGCACATAGCTTCCTCGCATCCTATCACGTACTTTATTGATGTTATGCTTTTACAAGCCATCATTGTCTGATTTGTTTAATTGTTTCTCCCTAAGTATTATACAAATCAGATAAGTATACTTTTGAAGCTATATCTGTGAATAAATGTATGTTTGTGCGCATGTAGAAGAGAAACAAATGATCGCAGAAGGTTGAAACTTATATGACACCAAAAATGGGCTAATAATTATGACCTCCCTCCCAAATTTAATTAAAATTGGACGTGTAGTTTTTAAGATAGGTTGGTTCTCAAAAATTGAACGACAGACCGACAGACAGTCGTTAATTAAAGGATTTCGCGATCTTAACCTCTTCGCGCTGTCGCTTTTATTTTATTTCGCTTTTGGCTCATCGAATAGATGATAATAGAATCTTTTCCCATCCTAAAATTCCTATTTTAAATTTCTAATGTGTTTTTACGCGAGCTTTAGACAAATAAACACACGATCTTTTAAAATCCCAAGTTTCTAAAATGAAGAATTCACAAGACTTGGTCAATTATTTTGGTTATTTGATGTTTCTTTTACGTCCGAATATTCACTTGATCAGGTTATTACAGATCGAGGGATCGGGCCTCTTCACTCATCTCCTCGATTAGAATCATCAGAACGAAAAATGTCTCACATCTCTGGGGATTCCGAACTCATTAGATAAGTCAATGTTTACAAAAATATGTATGTTATTTTAGAAACTAAATTAATTAATTAAGTATCTCTTGTATAATGGAAGCATATTTTTTTAAAAGGTAATTGACTTTTATTTAATATAAATTAAATAAGAGTTGGTATTTATCACATGCATCTATTATTCAAAATTAAATTAATTAAGTGCTTGCAAAAATAAAAACTAACTAACCAAATTTTCATTTAAAATTTAATTAAATATAATCTAATTGAAGGCGGCTTAATAATGTTTATTGAATTTTCCTTTTAAAAACACTAATGATACAATGGGGATAAAATTTCGTCTACTAATTAACTATTCGCTTGAAACTAATATAAATTAAATAAAAGTACTGGTGTGGAAATCCCACTCATGACTTCCATGAAATGTTGTGGTATCAATACGTGAGCAAGAGTATTTACACCCATTTTAATGGAATTAAAAACACTAAAATGCCGATATCTCCCAAACCGCATGTCCGATTGTGCTCAAAAAGTAAAGGTACAATTTACCATATAGGACACATAATATATACCCCAAAAGAAATTTAAATCTAATAAATGTTAGTGAAGTTAATGTCGGCAGACCCATTTCGTGCTTAAGTGACTGCAGCTCCAAATTATCGTGAGCTACGATGTTCGGGTTTGTGCCATCAGTTTTTCCGACAAAAGTTCTAAACAATTCCGCAAACCGGATCTCAATACGATGTCTTGAAGCGATGTTATAAAGGTTTAAAGTTCCGAACGAACGTACGTACATACATACATACGTACGCACAGACATAATATATGTGTATGAAACGGATTTTAATGATATCCCCGGGTTCGTATAAGACCCCTCCTTCACAGAGATCTCGGAATCACGTTTTGGAGGGTATCCCCATATTTCCATTTTCATGGAAGTAAAAATTAAAAAATAACTGTATACCTTACATGGATATATATATATATATATATATATATATATATATATATATATATATATATATATACCGCATGCTTATCACGAATTTACTGAAATCACTTACACCTAAGAATTCTATATCCAATGTGCTATCTATATCTCTATATTCTAAATGCTACGACATTAGAAGTTTATCTTATGGTGTAAAGTGTAGGTAATTTCTATGAAATTATTTTTTCAAATATGATAGCTTTTTTAAGCCAGCCACTTATATCAATATACCTCTGATACGAATGGAGGCAATCTTTATAAATCAAATTCGAATACCATTAAGTCATTACGATTCATCTGAAACTAACAACACGCGCTATAATGTTAACATTTTGAAACTTAGTCTTCGTGGCGTAGGTGCACGCTAAGGAATTATTTTTTGATTTGATCATTTGCTCTGAAGAAACGCCATCTTGTAGCGACTTGCATTCCCGGACTTACGACAATCTATAATAAACAAATGCTACAATTTTCAGATAGTTTCCAAATATATTTTCCTAGATTATACCCCAAAAATGTAGAGGAGGTTTTCTCACCTTGGACACTTACCTCCAGCACTATTTCAGGTAGAGAGGAAACGTGATACTATTTCTGTGACACTTTTTAGTGGAGCCTGGCAACACTATTTTAGTAAACTTCCCCTCTTTACCAGCCATCATATCAGTGTTTTGAGAAAACGTTCATTTTTGGCTAAATGTCCACGGTAAGGGGGGAAACTCCCTCACTATGTGGCTATTTCAATAAGTCATTCAAAACCGGTGTGAATTAAACAATAGCTATTGTAGTTTTTAGAAGAGAAACTGATCAATTTGTATATAACATATCTAAGGAAGAAGATAACCAGATCAATTTGTATATAACATATCTAAGGAAGAAGATAACCAGATCAATTTGTATATAACATATCTAAGGAAGAATATAACAAGATTAATTAGTATATAACCTATCTAAGGAAGAAGATAACCAGATCAATTTGTATATAACATATCTAAGGAAGAAGATAACCAGATCAATTTGTATATAACATATCTAAGGAAGATGATAACCAGATCAATTTGTATATAACATATCTAAGGAAGAAGATAACCAGATCAATTTATTTCCAGACTCCTTTTTCTATGCGCTTGTGACCGCTGACTAGTAAAATCTGGTCTCGTTTCAATAACACTTGTGTAAAGTTCAATAAATAAAAAAGTTCAATAATTCAAGTTCAAATAATACTCAGCTTCCCTGCTCTTAGAGTATAAAATTAATCCTTGTCTTGACTAATTTCTATTGTAACATTTAAAATGTTATGTACATGTAATGTTAAATTTCTTTATCTAGAATCTTTAAATATTAAAATTAAAGAACTAGTAACATTTATATAATAATAAAATATCATAGAAATCTTTAAGATAATCCTCTTATCTCGAAGCACAATCTTTTTTTAATTTTAATTGCTTTTTTTTTAAAAAAATACACATGAACGTGTTTACGTGCTGCATTTCGTTCTATTATTATACATGCCATTAAACTGCAGAAGCTTTGGGCCCTCTGGTGAAAAAAGAATTCAAATTACATGAGACATGTATATGTTAAACAGTAGTTATTTGTATGTGTGTGTGTATATATATATATATATATAAAACACGCGTGAGTGTGTGTATGAATACAAAGGGTCCTTTGGGCAGGATAAACCTATAGAAATGAGTTATGCATACTTCGTGTAAGTTTTTGGTGTGTATATATATATATATATATATATATATATATATATATATATATATATATATATATATATATATATATATATATATATATATATATATATATATATATATATAAATTATGTATGTATGTAATGTGATTCAAACACATAATGTATACATTTTAACAAATGTAATAAAGTCTAATATGGGTTAAAAGGTTACGTAAAAATTAATTTTTTGTATATGTATAAAAGTTATTCGGGAGTAAAAAAAAGTTAATTTTAGATAACAACATCAGTGTGAGGGTCACGTTGCGAAACAACAAGGAGTGAGGGAGGGGGGGGGGCTAAAAGGGACGGTTAGCTAGGTTAGTTAAGGTCCATATTTGGGAGTACAAGGTAGACAGAACCCCAAAAATTGAATTTTACTCTAGACCTCACCTTCCATGCATGTTTTGCTAAAAACCTTCCCTTACCCACACCTCTTCCTCTTACTCCCCCTTGTAAAGCGTTATCAGTACTGTACAGTGTAATGGTGGCTCTGTGTTATCAGCTACACGAGTATTAGGAAAGAGGGAGGAAAAACTCTCTCGAGTGTTGGTTGTGCTGCTGATAAGCCTTTGAGAAAGGATATAGTTTCGAGTTAAGGTATAACCCTACATTTACCTAACCTGAGCTTTAAAAAAATTGTAGGTTTTAAAAACTTGAAAACCCTTCAAGATAAGGTTAGGATGTGAGTCTCCTACCTTCCTCCCTCAAACTATATACTGACATCGTAAACATATACCTAAACCTTTAAGGGTAAATATACACAGGTATACTGGGATAAAATATTTTTTTAAAATATCTATTTATTTACGCAAACATACTTCTTTCATTCCCTCCAAAAAAGAACTACAAAGGATGTTAAAGCATTTGGAACATTAAATTGTATATATTTTTTCTTCCTGTATGAAACTCCTCAATTTTTCCTACAAAAGCAGGTGTACCCCAAGGTAGCATCCTAGGTCCAATACTGTATACCATTTTCACTTCCGACATCCCTGAACATCCTGCCACCACTTTAGCATCCTTTGCTGATGATAAATGTATTTTATCGTCTAATGTATCGCCTAGAATAGCATCTGATCAAGTACAGGAACATCTTTTACTCCTGGAAACCTGGCTCAAGAAATGGAGAATAAAAATTAATGAAAACAAAAGTGTCCATGTGACGTTTAGTTTAAGACATGGCATATGTGAACCAATATTCCTTAACCAAATTCCTATCCCTCACTCCAGTTCTGTTCGCTATCTTGGATTACACCTAGACCTCCGTTTGACCTGGGCGCACCACACAAAACTTAAACGACAAGACTGCAACCGACGCTACAAACTTTTACATAGACTTCTACACCATACATCTAAACTCAGCACACATAACAAATTACTCATATATAACACAATAATTAAGCCCATATGGTCATACGGTATTGAACTCTGGGGTTGCACCAAGCGTTCCAACTCCTATCGTATCCAATCCCTACAGACCAAAATCCTAAGAAGAATAGTCAATGCTCCTTTTTATGTTTCTAACATCACCCTTCACAATGACCTTAAAGTCCCTTTCGTCCACGACCTAGCCATATCTCGATGCAAATCCTTTCATGACTCTATCCCAACATCCCAATCCTCTAATCCACAACCTATCATTACCTTTCATTTCTGGAAATCCTCCTAGACATCTAAAGAGGCAGTGGCCACGCGATTTACAGAACAATACTTAACCATTTTTTATTTTTTATTTATGTAATATCCCAAGTCAGTATCTGTGAGTACTGTTAATGGACAGTCCCTCACTTCATGTCAATCATGTCATTGTAACAACAAGCATCAAAATTGCTTATAACATGTGTATTATGTAGTTGCAATTTTCAAATAAAATTAAAAAAAAAAAAAAAAAAAAAAGTATGAAACTCTATTCATAATATTTTCTCTCTTCATAATATATAAATCTATATAGCTTATTCCTGACGAAGAACGATCATAGCTTTGCTATTCTAAACTGTTTGATCATTTATGTGGAGAATCTGGAGGCATGGCAGTGTCCCCGGCATGTCGAGCACACCCGTATTGTCCTTTACTGGAACCAACTCACGGCAAAATGGACCCCCTCTATTATCATATCATAGATACTTAGATACTCGTGTATAATATTAATTTTATATTAGAGTTTATTAAAACTCAACCAGAAATACAATTTTTACACCCATACCCATATTGCTTATTGACAGGCCGATTCAACATAATTTTAAGGCACTTCTAGCCAGTGCCGGATTTAGAGTATGTGAGCCCCTAGGTGGTTGATGTGCCCCCTCCCCCTGCTTTTAGATTTGACCAAATAATGGGGGGGGGGGGGGGTCAATCTAACGGGGATCTGAAAATGGAGGAGGGAGAACCCCTCCTTTGTGGTAATTTTAAGATTATTTTACAAATATCTATATATATAAAAGTCAACGTATGTGTGTGTGTGTGTGTGTGTGTGTGTGTGTGTGTGTGTGTTTGTTCTTTATACAAATCTACAGTTTTAGTCCGATCTCGATGAAAATTTGCACACTTGACCTTCAAAGCAAGGAAACAATCAAGGTCTACATGAATTTTCGAAATTTCAATTTTGGTACACAGGGGTACGGGGTACAAGTAATAAATACGGGGTCAAAGTAATGAATACCCTTCATGATGCATATCGTTGAAAAGCTCTTTAAGGGTACAGTAATTGTTGTTATGTACACTTTTGTCATATTTTCATTTAGGAGGGGGGTAAAATAGAAAAATATAGGTATATCTTATTTGTTCTTTATACAAATCTACAGTTGTAGTCCTATCTCGATGAAAATTTGCACACTTGACCTTCAAAGCAAGGAAACAATCAAGGTCTACATGAATTTTCGAAATTTCAATTTTGGTACACAGGGGTACGGGGTACAAGTAATAAATACGGGATCAAAATAATGAATACCCTTCGTGATGCATATCGTTGAAAAGCTCTTTAAGGGTACAGTAATTGTTGTTATGTAAAGTTTTGTCATATTTTCATTTAGGAGGGGGGTAAAATGGAAAATATAACTATATCTATATATAGAAAGAAGAGTATCTATATAAGAGAATGTCTTTTATACAAATCTACAGTTTTATCCCAATTTGATGAATATTTACACTCTTTTTCTTCCAAACAAGGTGAAGGTCACTGCCTACATCATTTTCCGAAATTAAAATTTAGGTACACACAGGTACGGGGTACAAATGTCAAAGTAATGGATACCCTTCATGATGCATATCGTTGAAAAGCATTTTAAGAGTACAGTAATTGTTGTTAAGTACGTTTTTGTCATATTTTTATTTAGGAGGGGGGTAAAATGGAAATGTATATCTATATCTATAAAAGTCAACGTATGTGTGAGTGTGTTTATGTTCTTTATACAATTCAACAGTTTTAATTCGATCTCGATGAAAATTTGCACACTTGACCTTCAAAGCAAGGGGAAGATCTCTATCTACATAAATGTTCGAAATTTAAGTTTTGGTAGACAGGGGTACGGGGTACAAATGTCAAAGTTAAAATCCCTTCATGATGCATAGTGTTGAAAAGCTCTTTAAGAGTACAATAATTGTTTTTACGTGCATTTAGGGGGTAAATGGAAAAATATATCTAAAAGTCAACGTATGTGTGTATGTTCTTTATACAAATCCATAGTTTTAGTCCGATCTCGATCAAAAAATGCACACTTGACCTTCAAAGGAAGAAAAAATCAGTGTCTACATGAATTTTCGAAATTTAAATTTTGGTACACAGGAAACAGGGTACAATAATGAATACGGGGTCAAAGGACTGAATACCCTTTATGATGGATATCGTTGAAAAGCTCTTTAAGATTACATTAATTGTTGTTAACAGTTTTGTCATATGTGTTTTTATTTAGGAGGGGGTAAAATGGAAAAATATAGCTATATCTTATATAAAAAGAAGAGTGTCTGTTTGAGGGTATGTCTTTTATACAAATCTACAGTTTTATCCCAATTTGATGAATATTTACTCACCCTTCAAAGCAAGGGGGAGGTCACTGTCTATATAAATTTTCGTAATTTAAATTTTAGTACAAAGGGGTACGGTGTAAAAGTGTCAAAGTAATGGATTCCCTTCATATGATGCATATCGTTGAAAAGCACTTTAAGAAAAAAGTAATTGTTGTTATGTACAATTTTATTTAGGAAGGGGTAAAATGGAAATTTATTGCTATATATATAAAAATAAATCAACGTATGTGTGAGAATGTTCTTTATACAAATCTACAGTTTTAGTTCGATGTCCATAAAAATTTGCCCACTTGTCCTTCAAAGCAAGGGGAAAATTACAGCCTACATGAATTTTCGAAATTTAAGTTTGGTACACAGAGGTATGGTACAAGTAATGAATACGGGGTCAATGTAATGAATACCCTTCATGATGCAAAAGCTCTTTAAGAGTACAGTAATAGTTTTTATGTACAGTTTAGTCATATTTTAATTTAGGGGGGGGGCGAATTTAGGATATTTGTAATTAGCTTATCAAAGAGGAGAGGAGGGGGTATAGAAATAGGGGGGAGAGATAGAATCTAGATATTCTTGCATAGTAAAATAATTTATATGTTTCATTATGGTTGTTTATAAACTTATCTAATTATAATAACACTCCGTAGCGAAGCACGGGTACCCAGCTAGTTTTATTTATAAAAGAGCATGTATTTATCAAATATTTTTTCTGACTAATTGGCAGAAGCTGTTTTTTTGATGTTTGTTAATGAATATATCAATGGTCCGGAAATTCCTGAGAGGAGTTTATGACCACCATTTTAGAAAATAGGTCCACTTTTTCTGTTATCCCGCGAATATTTTGAAAAATGTTGGGCTAAGAAAGTTGTTTCGAATACAAAACATTTACTATAAAACTATTATTACTTTAGGTTTCACATAAGCTTCTTCTAATACAAAGAATAATTTACAAATATATTCATTATACTTGTACTTAAAAAGGGAATGATTTTAAGCTTTCAATATTTAAATAAGTGACCGAAATGACCTTTTTGATAAAGCTAATAATTTTCTAGTTATTTGTAAAACAAACAAAAAATTTAAACTATTTTCCAAGATTAAGGCCATGGCTTCCCCCTTAGAACTTTCAGGACATGATATGTTCAATTTCAAGCATCAATCAAAACTTTCTGATTTAGTTCCATAATGTTTCCTTTGTAAACTGGACTAAGATTGAATATTTGTACATTACAACGAAGATTTTTGCCACGTTCTCTATGAATAAGTAGGATTTCCTTCCAATTTCTGTGATTACCGAAGTTAATTGAACCATTAAAAAATAAAAATAGTTTTTTAGCTTGTGGTGCGGGTCCCTAGGCTGCAGTCTATGTCGCCTATGCCTAAATCCAGCCATACTTCTAGCAATCCTAGAAACTTGAAATTCGATTAGAGTTTAATGCCTAATATAATAACTTCCTATTCAAAATGTTAAAAAAAAAAATAATAATACATATAACTAGTGCTACTTAGTAGAGAGCATAAAAATTAATGTATTTTTTCTCTAACTAAATAAAATTTCATGTGGGAATAACTTTGGTTGAGCTTTAGACTATTGTGCGCTTGAAGACTGTTAACACAATCTTCAAGTACACCAGATAATTTGTTAAATTTGAATACCACCGCGTTTATAGCTTTCCTTTGCGTTTCAAACCCCTTCTGCTAAACTATGATTAATATTCCCTATTATAATATAATTATTTTTTTATATTATAATAGGGAATAATAATCATATCCAGGTCTTGCGTAAATAGTTGTGAAATCATAGGTTTAGCCATCTATATGTTATCAAATCTATCCAGTACAAGTAAATGATGATGTCTATCTGTTCCCCCTCTCTATTCTCTAACTTAAACATTTTCTCTCCCAAATACGTGTACACGTTTAAATTTAATAAACAGGTCAAGTGTGTGCTAGTCAGCACACAGCTAGGGTCCGTAGCCACACTGTATAGTGTTTTACTGTAAAGTGTATAAACAGTGTTTTTTTAAAATGCTACAAAAGCTTACTTTGAACTATCCTAAGGGTCTGATATTCTCAAAACACACTCTGATAAAGAATTTGTTTGCCACTGAACCGGACTACAACCATATAAATACATCGAAAAGACCATAAACAAACGTATTTTGTCAATAAAAAATAAAATAATATTTTTTTCGAAATTTCCAAAAAGTGATATCTTTACTTTTGGTCGAAGAATGTTCAGGAATTTTTTCAGATTTTTTGCACTTCACATAAGTGTGATAGAGGGGGGGAGGACACGTTTCACACCCACTTCAAACTTGCCTACGCTCGCCCTATCAAAGTTATAACCAAATAATTATATATTTTTGTAATCATCTCGACGTACCCTTTCATATGATACCCCTCACGGTGTCGAAAAAAAATTTAACCCTTAAGTTTTTTAACCCTAATTTTTTGAAAAATATTTTTTTTAAATCGCTATATTTTTAAAATATGTGGGTAGGTACAAGACACATACATGCCAAATTTCAAAGTGATCGGATGAAAGGTGTAGCCGTGAGAGCAAGCTGCAAAATGAGTATTAAAATACTCGACTTACAAGCTACTAAACATCTATCCATAAATTTTAGAAGAACAGGTATATGGATTAGCGGACGCTAACTGGGGAACATGCCCTATTGACCGAAAAATCCTACACAGGATATTGGTTCATGTTAGGTGGATGCCCAGTCGGGAAGAACGGTAATACTTTCAACAGCTGAAGCAGAGTTCATGGCATTAACATAAGCAACCAAAGAAGCTCCGCACATAAAATAACTTTTATCTACGATTGATACGAAATATAAACATTATATCTCTGTTTAGATGCGTAGAAAGTGATTCTTTACGTACTTGTATTCATTGCGCATGCGCGTCTCATAGTTCTGAAGAATTCCTCTTCTTTACCACACTAGTGCGGTAAAGAAGAAGAATTCTTCAGCTTTACGCACGATTAGAGAGTTTGTTTACATTTAACAAGACTAATTTGCTGTTTGTTTAATAAAAGTAACTTTTATATCGAGTTTTTTGTGAAAATCAATGAATGATTTAAATGATTATGACGAATATGAGGAGAATAATACGCCTCCCGAAATAATTCGGCACAAAATACAACTAATGAATTAATGTTATCTTTATCAAAAGAGAAATACGAACTTGTATACTGGAAGTTTATTTCTTTCTGTATTTATTATTTAAATCTAACAATCGTAGATAAAGTACGGTACGCAACTCGAGCGAAAACGGCATTTTGCATTGCTCGTGTGGTTTTACTACCCTCGCTGTCGCTCGGGTGCAAACTCCACACTCGCATGCAAAATGCTACTTTCTGCACTCGACGCGTAATGTACTATTATAACATCTCGGTATTGACAACGAAATTATTAAAATTTACAACAACAACCAAGCTGCACAAAATCTTTCGGTTAATCCTATATAATTAGTTCTAAATCAAAACACATGAGAACACTTTATTAGGGAGGCCATAAGCAACGGACATATATAAGCTCAGTACACACACAGTCTAACGATATGCAAGCTGACATACTTACTAAGCCATTAAGTGGTCCAAAGCATAACTTTACGAGACAACTAGGTTTAGAAAAACTTGTAAATGACCAACAAACTTATTTAAAACCTACGGACTAACTGAGATGTTCGTGAGGGGGAGTGTTAGAACTGACACGTGTCAACACAGATGACAAGTTTATATTTATTATATTTATTGCATCTATTGTTATGTGCGATTACAAAGTGTTTAGAAATCCTTTATAACAATTAATTGATTTCATAGTTTTAAGGATCAATTTGGAAACCCCTCGGTTAAAGAAGAAAAAAAAAATCCCATGTAGGTGAACTTTATAATGCCTTTTTCATAATTCTATACTTTTTTTCTATTACTTCCTTCAAAAATAAACTTCTATATTTTTCTCAATGTTGTTAAAATCGCAATTATTAAAACGGGTTTCTTTTTTTACAGTGACAGAATCCAGCAGAATTTTCCACTTTACTGCGTTTGTTTTGCATGGAAACTATACACTCACAAAAAGACACATATAAATGTTGAAAGTGTCTTCCTCGATGTTTGGGAAATTCGTTTCCTGCAGCGTTAGTCAAATAAACACAATACAAGCATTGGAAGTATTCCAAAACATATTCAGGGCATATGAAAAACTCAAACAAAGTAAACTTGTAAACAAAGGATAAAAAAGTGTAATTCGCATTCTATCCATTGCCTATGTAATTGGCGAGTTGGAATCAACCCATTCTCTTAAACTTTTACCAGTAGTTTTAGTAGGAGTTTATAAAAATTAAAATTTATATTTTACTGCTGTGAAAATAAATAAATTAAAGTAAAATTCATCTCTGTAACAGACAACGATTAATTGTAGTTGTAACGGGCAGAAGATTGGTGATTGGATGATTGGATTATTAATAAGCGACCCGTGGTTAATAGTTAACTGAATATATATTTAACTAATGATTTAAACCCCCTAGTTTCAAACATTTCCCTTACGTATGTAAGTGAATATTTTATGTATATTTTTTTTTAAAAAAAACTATTGACTTTACCGAAATAATCCCAGGTCAAAAGTTGTTAAATTGTAAAAATCAATAGTATAAAAAAAAATTGCGTGCATACGAGTCTGCAAGACAGTGAAACATTTTCATGTAACGCTTTTTGGTGTCGTTTTTTGGTAACGCTTTTTGGGTTAGTTTTTTGGTAACGCTTTTCGAGTTTATGTGCTAAAGTAAAGACTTAAAAATGTCAAAAAATTCGAGCGTGCAGATTCTTACGTTTGTAAATTAGGAATTAAATCGAACATAATATGTAGTGCACGAAGAAAGAAAGTACTTTTCTTCTTTTCCAGCTTATTAAGAAGTAATCTTTATCTTCTTTACCCATATTTTTATAATAAATGCAAAAAATTATAGTTTAACAAAAATAAAAATAATAATGTAAAAAATATTTTTTTTGTATGTAAGTTTATTAGGAATAAAATTCTAAGGGTTATGGCGTTTGTCCTATGCAAATCGGAGCAGTAGAACTGAAGTTGTAGTTGGAGGGGGGCTCTGGGGCTCGTGACTACCGGAGTGGTAGCGAGAAGCGAAGAGAGTGAGACGTGGAAGGTAGCCGATCGGGAGGGCATGGGTGGGTAGGCCCTAACAAGCGCGCTAGTGGGGGCACTATACCTACTGAGAGTGGGCAGACTCGATTGAACACCTCCTATATCTTCCTAACTCCCTGTTCCTATATCGTCCCTACTCGTGTGACGCTAGTTTTTGGTAACGCTTTTCGAGGTTATGTGCCATAGTCAAGACCTGAAAATGTAAAAACCAAAAGTCAATCTCGGACAATTGTATATATATTTGGTTTTTTTTTTTTTTTTTTCTTCTTTATTTGGCATTGGCTTTACACCATACAACCATAATTGTCTTAGTTGTTAACAATATTAAATTTTAATTTTCCCTTTCTTCAAAAATGTAGATAATTCTGCGTATACTCTTAAATTTTTGCTCCTGAGGAGAGATTTGTGGTCCACGGGCCTCACAATGCTTTTAGGTATGTTGTCGAGAAGTAGTTTTCTATTATCCTCAAATTTTTTACACTTCATAATAATGTGCTCTAGGTCTCCCAACTCGTTACACCTTTGGCACTGTTTGGGTGTTAAAGTGCATGTTTACCAAGTTTTTTGAACTAAAGAATTTTGACGTTGGAATGAAGATGTGTCAAGTGTATCTATATGTAGATGCCAATGTTGGATCATGTACTGACTTGGACATGTATGGTATGCCAATGTGTGGTACTGGCTTTATAATATTAAATCGCCACTATACTACTCCTGTAACGAAATTACATACGTTCTCAAAATAGTTTCATTTAAGAACTGACAATTCAGTGACAGCAGAAATATAAATACGACGTTCACGATTATGCCACTCTAGATAATTGACTAAAATTTAATTTTCTAACTGTACAACATTAATATAGGACATCTATTTTAAACGATTCTTAATTTGAGAACCAACCATGCCAGTGGTCATTCGACAGTCTGGCGTAAATTGTTTTTTTTTTTATTTACACGAGTTGTTAGGCGCTCTTTACGGCCATTATCAAAACTTTCCAACACTGTTCTAAACCATTTCAAGAAATTATGGAAGTAATTTAATGTTAATATTCTGTCCAGTTAATATCTATAGTCAATCATTTTCTACTTTTTAAGTCTATTGGGCTGGATAATCTCATCAAAGTTTGTGTGATTCGCACACCTGAATGCTCTTACCAATTAAAAACGGCTATTTATTTTTTTTTAACCAGGAAGAGAAAGGTCTAAAAATAATTCACTTGATAAGATTAATTTTTTTAAACCTTAATTGCTAAAATCCGAGAGAATTTTACGCTTTGATTTTTAGATCTGGATTTTTTAAAAAAATAACAAAATATAAAATAATAAAAAAAAAAATACGCAGCTTTTCTTCGTGGCTGACGTGTGTATCAAAAAATTTTAATTACAGCAGAGATCATACTATGCAAGCAACTAGATGATTAATTATATCTGATCGCACAGCAGTGCGCTAGACCAAGTTCCAGTAAGCATGCAGAGTGTATCTTTACTTGAACCAATTCACCCGGTTTTTCTCACACCCTCATATCTCTGCTTCCTTTTACGATAGGCTTTTGAAATTTGAAACATAGATTAAGCCTAAGTAGCTTAGGACACTGTAAAAAATTTAGCCCTAATTATTCACGCTTTATAGCAGGGAAGAGTTTCAAAGTTTGCATTTTTTGTTACTCACTCACTCAATCATCATCAAAATTTTATGCGACTTCTAAAATAGCTAGAAACTTGAAATTTGGTAGACTTGTAGTTATAGCCGTTTAACTGACAGGGAAAATCCAAAAAGTTGACATTTTTTTTTTTTTTTTTTTTTTTTGTGGAGATGCAACGTCATAGATGTCATTATGAATTAACTGTAAGTCGTATCGAAATACATGCATATACAGCTACTGATTTTTAAAGGTCTATAAGTTAGATTCTATGACTTTTTTCGTACCTTCATCAGTTGTACCTTACTTGGATCCAGGATCGATTAATATTTTTTAATTATTTGCATTTTAAATTTGTATTTAAATTATTTGTATTTTTATTGATCTCTCGCAATTATTAGCCGATTTAATTTATAATTGGATGGCTCAAATCTCACACTAATACTATTTAAATCCATTATTTATTGTTTTGTAAATTCATCTTAATCCTGAGAACATGAGACTACATTGACAAGCTTTATAAAAGTTTGTTATGTGTGTCGCATTCCATTTTAAAGGCATCGATTTATGCTTTATGGCTGTGTCTGATTCGAGGCTTGCAGTGATTCGTTTATTTTGTGATTGCTTAAAGGTTTCTTAATTTTCCAATGCATGTGGGACAAAAAAGAATTACTCCTATTAAAATATTTTAGATAAGAGTTGAAAGCAAGTGAATGACTGTAATTAATACTACTTTATTACTGAACAAGAAAATAAAGTTTTTCGGGTTTTTAAAAGAAAAAATAAACGTAAATAAGATTTATTAATATCCTCTTGGGATAATTTGGAATTGGGTAAATATGTAAAGATCTTGTATTAGCCCTCATGGTTTAGTAATATAATTAGCAGTGCGTGATGTAAATTTAATTGGAGACTTAGTTAATTATGTTGCGTATGTCAGTTCACTAATTAGGGTAAACACTATGATAAGGAGCAATTGCGCATTGATATATTTAGAAGGGACTTAACAATAATTAATATTAATAGCATTAATTGATTCAAAATAGTTTATCCAATGATTTGGTTTATTGTTATTAAAACTATATTGTACGATGTTTGACCTGTTAAATTATTTATAAATATTTAAATCTGATCGCACGGCAGTGTGCCAGGCCAAGTTCAGCAAGCTTGCGGTGAATCATTATATGCACCAATTCACCCAGCTATTCTTACCCTCGTATCTCTGATTCCTCTTAAGATTGGCTATTGAAATTCGAAACATAGATTAAGTCCAATTAGTTTAGGACACTGTAAATAATTGATCCATTTCTATTAAAATTTTGCTTCGTGAAAAAAAGCTATGTGATCGTTCTGAAGAACGAAAAAGTTTTAGGTCTCCGATTTCAAAAATTCCAAGACAGAAATCTGTTTCAGACATCAGAGAACACTTTGGTTCCGTGTCTGTCTGCCGGTCTGTCATTCAATTTTTGCGAGCCAACATATCTTAAAAACTAATGTGATCCAATTTTAATGAAATTTGGGTGGTAGGTCATAATTAGTCCAATTTTAATGAAATTTGGGTAGTAGGTCATAATTAGCCCATTGTTGGACCCATAAAAGTTCCAACCTCTTCTGTTCTGCGCTTTTTTGTTTCTCTTCCACATGCGCACAAACATACATTTATTTACACCTATAGCTTCAAAAGTACTTATCTGATTTGAATGAAACTTTTATAGTTTATCGAAAGTAAGCCGCAGATAGCCCCAGATTAATTGGAACCGTCTGCGCTCTTTAACTTTTGCTAAATTGATACTATAATTCGTATAAAAAATCAAAACAATTTTTACAGATTAAAACAAAATGGGGGAAACAATTATACCAATTAGTGTATAGGATCGAGGAAGCTATGAGCCACACCAATTGGCAGTCTATTTTTTATTTTTTTAAAAGGGGAGTGTCAAAGTTTTCATTATTTGTTACTACTGTCTGACTCACTCACTCATCATCAAAATTAGTCTAAGACCCCGGGTGCTGGGTGAGTCTTGTACCGGTTGCTGGGTTGGTATGACTCACCACACACTACATTCCCATCTTCCTATGGTTTAATTAACGCTATTCAATATTCGGCACTGATGATGGCCCTATAGTGGCTGAAAGCTGCTCTGAATTTATTAAAAAAATGTTACGTGGACAGACTTTTTTTTATTTCAACACTTAGCCACATATAGTTATGGTATTTAATACACAAACTCAAATTTAATTTAATTAATATAGTTACATCATTTACAAAGGTCTTGAAGAATGTAAAGAATATAAAAATAATGAGGAAGAATATCCAAATAATTATTTCTCAATTTTAAAAATAAAAATGTAATAATAAACAAAATATTGTTCAACAAAGAACTTTCGTAAAATCATTGAAATTTGCGGTACAATTATTTTAAATCCGCCCTCAGAAATTGTATGATTTGATGATTGGTAAACATTATGGTGTAAACATTATGTAACATGTAAACATTATGGTGTAAACATTATGTAACATGTAAACATTATGGTGTAAACATTATGCGGACGTTCCCAGAAATAATATGTTGCATCCAAAAATTAAAATTAGAATGCAAACTGCAAGCAACATTCTAGGGCAAGTTTCTAAAATACAATTATAGAAGTAGATTTGTGCTGAATTTGCAATGCCTAATCCTCTTTCATCTCTATTAACCCAATTTGCCCGTGGTTATTTCAGAATTTGTATTATTTCAACCTATCTACCTTGAATAGTATCATAAATAATATGAGTTCACAAAATATGCATTTCTCCCTTCAACCTTCAAACTTATGTCTAAAGATTTTCAAAATCTAAAATTTATATGTTACAATTTATCTTTGGATTTTTCTAACTTTTCTTTCTTTGATAATAGTCCAGGAGATAGCGTGCAAAAACGTGCCTGACTAACATCAAACTAGAATTTTGTGTATAAGTAAATCTTTTGGTGCATTTTAAGAATATGTGGTCGGCTAAATTCGTCAGCGGGACATAGCTTTGCAATAGGCATTTGAAAAAAAACAAGCTGGTGGAGAACGGCCAAGTCCCGCCCTTTTTGGTGGACAATGTGATTTTCATGATCCTGAGTACGAAATTAATTAGGATACCGAAAATCAAGTTGATGGTAGTTTGTCACTTAATAGGTGACCTCTTTGATTTGGAGTAATATTTGACTAACTAACCTATTAAGTGAGACAAACTACCATCAACTTGATTTTTGGTCTACTAACTAATATCGTACACAGAATCATGAAAATCACATTGTCCACCAATAAAGGCGGGACGTGGCCGTTCTCCACCGATTTGTTTTTTTCAAATGCCTATTGCCAAGCTATGTCCCGCAGACGAACTTAGCAGACCACATATTCTTAAAAGACACTAAAAGATTTACTTATACCCAAAATTCTAGCTTGATGTTAGTCAGGCACTTTTTTGCTCCTGGGATTTTTTTTTTTTTATTACAGACAAATCAATATAATATTACTTTCTATTTCTTGTAAAGCAAAACTAAGTTAATTAATTAAAAGATAACTGCGTTATTTCATAGATTTTGTGATTGATTTGTTAAAAAAAAATAGAAAGGGAGCACGAAAAACACAATTTTTAAGGACGCATATCTCAAAAGTGAATTATTATAAAACGAAACTAAATTTATATTTGTGCTCAAGGCGTCCTCCTCCTTCTATTTAACAACCACATAACGCATTTCCTTCAAGAAAATATATTAAGACTTCATTATAATTTTCCTGTGTTTGGGTAAATGCAAAATTTAAAATGTTCGTGTTTGCTACTTTCGGAGATCTGGCGCGTTACAGAAAGACAAGCGGAGGAATGTATAAGTCCCCCGTTTTTACGTGGAGACGCTTAAGAAGTAAGAGAATATAAAAATAGCGAAGGTCATGTTTTGTGTGATTAAATAATGTCACTTGATGAAACGATTTGGTGTAGCACTTCTTAAAATTATTCAAATTTTTAATGTTAAACTGGTAACGTTTAAACAACAATAACTCTGCAAAGATTTACCGGCAAATGGTGATAATAGATCTAAAATGTTAAGAATATAGAGCACACCAAGGTTATATTATTCTCACTGTAGACTCAAATTTGAATTTCATAACATATCAGAGCAAAAAACTTTTTTGGTTGAGGAAAATATCTGTACTTCTGATCTACCACCAAAGTAGCTCTGTTACCATTGATTCGGAAATGACCGATTTAGTGAGGGTAGAAACTGTTTTCATCTTCGTAAAACCATTTTAATGGGGTTGGGTGCATCGAGTTGTTCCAAAATGTTTAAGGTAAAACTAGCTGTATTTATCGAGGGATAATGATAATGCACATTAAGGCTATATTATTTAACAATTTTACAAGGCTTGGCGCATCTGTTCCACCCTGATGTACAAGTGAAACTTCTTTTTTATTTGATTCTACTTGGGATTAGTTGAACTGCAAAGAATTTGGAAAAAATTAATTTATAGTTTGTATTTTTGATTGCAGAGAACCCATTGTATTGCGGATGTGAAGTTGAGGAGACGTGGGAATGGCTAAGAGATCATAGGAAAGTTGTGTCAGGTCTTCGCTGTCAAGGTCCACCTGAACTCAAAGGAAGACTGTTTCTTGAGCTGGAGCCCCAAGCCTTCTGTTCTGCCCCCACAGTTTTAAGAGTGGCTGTCCAAGACATCAGACCTTACTCCGTGGTCGTTTCCTGGCAGAGTAGGAATCACAGTGGTATTCATGGCTACAGAGTCTCCTACCGACCTATCGGCATACCTACAAACAAAACAGCGGTAAGCAAAATTGCTACAATTTATTTATATCTTTACTGAAGTTTGTTTTCTGAAGGGTAGAGTAAATTAACTTTATATCATTTTTTAAAAAAATTGTACTACTAGATCGAGGTAAAGATTCTTTTCACTGTAGCTTTATTGAAGCAAAACTGCCGCTATCACTGCTTTTTCCAGTGACATACACTGATTTCTGTTTCCATCAGACTCTACCTCTCCGACACTGATGATAACCACTTGACTCCATCTCTCCCTCTCTCCACCACTGTTGATAACCACATGACCTCATCTCTCCATCTCTCCTAATCTCTTCGCCTTGATAAAACTATTGCAGAGAGACAGGATTTAACTATTTTACCTCTGTAATTCTGAAGTAATAGATTTTAATATATCTTGAAACATTCTACTTACTAAACCTCACCAAGTATAGCAATCGGTTTGTCAAACTCGAAATAAACTTTGTCATTATACATAGTGAAACTGAATTTAAATTGCATAATATCTCATTTAATACACAGGTTGACTTTTCAAATTGGAGTGTATATTTTTGATAGAATTTTTGGATTCTACGGGGAAAAATAATACAATTTTTGATTGACCACATATTCTTAAAAGGCACAAAAAGATTTACTTATACACAAAATTCTAGCTTGATGTTAGTCAGCCACTTTTTTTCACGCTATCTCCTGGAATATTAGGTTATTATTTTTCACAACATGTAAACTAAACATCATTAAAATCGACCCAGTTAGTGGCTCCACGCGTCTACACAGACTATAGATAATAGACGACAGACAGACATTTAAAAAAAAAAACAACACATTTTTGGACGCGCCCTTTGGTGTGTGTGTGTGTGAGTGTGTGATTATACATAAATTGCTATCCCTATTCTCCCTCTGAATCTACTTAGTTACTTTAGACTACTAAAGTTAGACTACTAAATTATAAAACGAGAATAATATGATAATAGAATTATTTCGACATTACAATACTTTCTCTCTCTCTATTAGAAAAATCAATATCCAATATCCATAATAGCTTAACAGAATTATTAATTGTTGTTAAAGTGATGTTTTGAAAAATGCAACATGAATCTAAAAAATAAAAAGAATATTAATTTCATTTACTTCAGTTAAAAAAAATGAGATGAGGGGAAATTGCATTAAAATTCCCATCGAAATAAAAAAAAAAACGAAGCTTTAGAGTGAACCATCCCTAATAACTTTATTGAGAGATTGGATTTGATGGTCTTTATATATCCCTATATATTTCTTCTTTTTTTTTAACAAGTATATAGATACAAACTCTCTCTCTCAATAGCAATGGGAATTCTAATGGACGTAATGGATACTCCAATATCTAATTCCGGTAAAATAAAAAAATATACTTATATATATATATATATATATATATATATATATACACATATGTATATATATATATATATATATATATATATATATATATATATATATATATATATATATATATATATATATATATGTATATATATATATATATATATTCAAACGGAAATAAAATGGATGGAAATGCACATCCATAGCTCTCTCTTGAGGAATATATGGCTTATAGGTAAAGCAAATATATCTAAATTTATCTCCCACAAAACATTCCATTTCTTGATACCGCACTTATTTTTCCCCCTTTGATGGAGATTTTTTTCTATATATATATATATATATATATATATATATATATATATATATATATATATATATATATATATATATATATATATATATATATGTGTGTGTGTGTGTGTGTGTGTATATATATAAATCTATTGGATTTATACGCGTGTTCATGGATGACAACTTTGTCATTCTTTCGCGGGAGGCTAAGGGTGAAACTATGGACATTTTTAACATTTACCAACCCCGACTTCAGTTTACTATTGAGGAGGAGCAGGATTCCAAGATACCGTTTTTGGACATGATGATTCATCAGAGTCCTTCTGGTAAACTAATAACTGATTGGTTCCGAAAACCGTGTTCTTCCGGTCGGTTGCTTGGTATTACCTCTGCTCACCCAATGCACCAGAAGATCAATTGTGCAGTAAACTTGATTAAGCGGGTTAAGTTGCTGAGTGACCCTAGTTTTCTTGATTGGAATCGTGTTTTGGTCGTCGATTATTAGCCAGCAGGTATGCTAAAGGTCTTATTCATAATCTTTGGAGTAAGACTAACATTGTGTCGGATAGGAAGGTCACTAGCCACGCTCGTCAGGTTGACGTAGGGTTCTACAGACTGCCTTATGTTCAAGGTTTAAGTGAGGGTATTAGAGCATGTTTGTCTAATGTTACCGGCAAGGAATGCGCTTTCTATTTCAGGCGTAGTATCCGTAGCTTATTTACTCCTTTGAAGGACGCTGTTCCTAAACCCCTCCAGTCCAATATTATTTATCAGGTTCGGTGTGAGGGTTGCAATGATGTGTATATTGGTAGCTCAACCCGATATCTGAAATCACGAGCTTACCAGCATTCCCATTCCATTACTAAAGGGAAAATGGTCACAGCCCTAGCTAAGCACGCCTTGGAAAGAAAGCACAGCTTTGACCTGAATGAAATCTCCATAAGTATGGGGTAGAGAGGCCCACGAAAAGAAGCTTAGGTGGATTGATATGATTCATATTAGGAGGTCTAACAATTGTTGTAATCTCCGGACTGACATAAATGGTTGTCTTGACAGTTCTTATGCAAACTTGCTTAATGTTTCCAAGACTTAACTCCATAGTAGTTCTTTGTTCGGAGGGTCTGTAGCTTGGTGGAATGTACGAGCATGGAGGTTAAAATCCAGCACACTTGTCTGTTAGGTTGACGTACTCCATTCTCTTTTCCTTCTTCCTTAGTTACCTTCCCTTCTCTGTTTGCTTCTGGCATTTGCTTTAGTGAAATTTTGACAGTAAAAAGCACAGTAGTCATAAAAAGTCATATATATTTGTTATCAACTCTTCAGTAGCTATAATTTAATACCCATCTGTAAATTAAAATTTTGGCGTTTAAGGATCGACATATTGGCGGTAAAAAGCACAGTAGTCATAAAAAGTCATAAATGGATATATTTGTAATCTACACTTCAGTAGCTTTTATTTGATACCCGATCTCGAAAATTAAAAAATATATATATAAAAATTGGAGCTTTGCACATTTTTGCTCATTGCGCATGCGCATATTAAACGTTAACCTTCTCCATATTTTTTTCTATGTGTGTGTCGAAAAAGTTACGCCAGTATTTTAAATTTCACATCACTACCGTGAACGGTTCTGGGGATATGAACCAAAGTATGACGGACAGACTAACACATCACCCTTGGCTTAAGGGTTTCGAGGATGATCTAAGAAACCCTAAAAATTAGGTTTGAATATAAAGATTCTTTACACTTGGTTGAAAATATTTAAATTGAAGCTTGTCTCTACAACCTAATAAAAATAAAATAAAAAAACTTTCATAAGCTTAATCACCTCTTCTTTATTTATTCATATTTTACCATTTTTAGGGTTTCGTTGGTAAAACCAAAAAAAAGAAACCCTTATAGTTTCGTTCCTGTGTCCGTCTGTCACTCTGTACGGTTCCAATAACTTTTGAACCAAAAAAGATAAAAACGTAAAACTTTCCAGTATAAAAGATCGTTTTGACGCGCACACAGGAAAAATATAGCGAACTCAATATTAACAGCTGTTCAAATTCAAAATGGCGGATAATTCACGTCGCGAAAAAAATAATTTTTTTTTAAATTTTGAGTGGGGTATCACATGAAAGGTATTGAAGAGTAGAATAGAAATATATATACCACTTAGGGATAGTGGTTAATTTTCAGCGCCATTTTGTCAAAAAACATCGAAATTTTGCGTGTCCCCCCCCCTAAAATCGTATTTCCGCTATTACTAAAAATATAGAAAAATATGCAAAATATGTGGTCTGCTGGGCCATAGAAAAAATAAGATTAGCAATTTGATCTGATTTACTGGAAATTCAAGATGGCGGATAATTCATGTCACTCGAAAAAAAATATTTTTTTTAAATTTTGAGTGAGGTATCAAATGAAAGGTATTGAAGAGTAGAATAGAAATATATATACCACTTAGGGATAGTGGTTAATTTTCAGCGCCATTTTGTCAAAAAACATCGAAATTTTGCGTGTCCCCCCCCCCTAAAATCGTATTTCCGCTATTACTAAAAATATAGAAAAATATGCAAAATGTGTGGTCTGCTGGGCCATAGAAAAAATAAGATTAGCAATTTGATCTGATTTACTGGAAATTCAAGATGGCGGATAATTCATGTCACTCGAAAAAAAATATTTTTTTTAAATTTTGAGTGGGGTATCAAATGAAAGGTATTGAAGAGTAGAATAGAAATATATATACCACTTAGGGATAGTGGTTAATTTTCAGCGCCATTTTGTCAAAAAACATCGAAATTTCGCGTGTCCCCCCCCCCCCTAAAATCGTATTTCCGCTATCACTAAAAATATAGAAAAATATGCAAAATGTGTGGTCTGCTGGGCCATAGAAAAAATAAGATTAGCAATTTGATCTGATTTACTGGAAATTCAAGATGGCGGATAATTCATGTCACTCGAAAAAAAATATTTTTTTTAAATTTTGAGTGAGGTATCAAATGAAAGGTATTGAAGAGTAGAATAGAAATATATATACCACTTAGGGATAGTGGTTAATTTTCAGCGCCATTTTGTCAAAAAACATCGAAATTTTGCGTGTCCCCCCCCCCTAAAATCGTATTTCCGCTATTACTAAAAATATAGAAAAATATGCAAAATGTGTGGTCTGCTGGGCCATAGAAAAAATAAGATTAGCAATTTGATCTGATTTACTGGAAATTCAAGATGGCGGATAATTCATGTCACTCGAAAAAAAATATTTTTTTTAAATTTTGAGTGGGGTATCAAATGAAAGGTATTAAAGAGTAGATTTCAAAAATGTATAACACTTGATGTTAACATTTAATTTTGCGCGCCATTTTGTCAAATAAAAATCAAAACTTATCTCCCCTCCTCCCTTACTAATTTTGTGTTCACAATACCAACGAAACCCTTTTTACGTGAGATTCACGCCTTACCAATTTATTTTTATCCATATTTTACCATTTTACCATTTTGCTAGTAATACTACAGAAAGATTAAATTTTAATTTAAATCAAATTATAATTAGTATTAACTACGGGAAACAGACAGAGAAAAATACACTACAGCGCCGGGATTTGAACCACGGGCCTCTATATTTCCAGTATAGCGCTCTACCAACTAAGCTACGCAGGAGAATGAGTTTTAATTATAAGCGTTATTTCTCGGTCTAGTTCTATGTCATTAATGTTGACTTCTAAGACTTATGTGGAAAATTGAAAGCTTAAATTCGGGACAAGCTATCCTTAACGTCAGAGAAACTATGTATTTTTCTTTGTCTGTTTCCCGTAGTTAATAATAATTATAATTTGATTTAAATTAAAACTCTTCTTTATTTTTGATACAAATATTGTAGCTGGTGCTTACATGTTAAGCTTAATCCTTTTCCTTATTTTGTTGGCCATATAATAAAGGTGTAAAAGTAAGCTTTGTCTAATAACAAAAGCTTTATCTCTTAGCACCTCCTTTGACTTACTTGACTTATTTCCTCCTCGGGTCCCAGGGCTGCAATAAACGGATGTCCACCTGACTCAATTCTGGGTCATGTTTTTCATTTCTTCCTTGGTAAAAAAAGAAAAAAGTGTAAAGTGTAACAGGTAAACACGCGCTTGAGTATATTTATATTAAAACAAAGAAGGTGCTAAGAGAGAAAGCTGTTGTTAATAGGCACAGCTGATTCTTATAACTTTGTTATATGACCAAACAAATAAAGGAAAGGGAAAAGCTTAGCTAGAAACACCAGTTTGAGTATATATTATAGATTTTTATTAAAACTAAAAACGTGCCCCCTAGACACCTCCTTAATTATAACCTCCGTACTTATTAAACAATTTTTAAAAAAAAAAAATACTTAGTTTTATTTTCATTCGTTCATCAAATATAAGATTTTTTAAACATTTCTAACAGCTTTTGAATTTGTCCAACCTATAAAGCTCTTAGTTTACAGATGGAATATATCTATACTGTAATTTTAATTTATTTATTATACTTTTAAATTATGTAATTCACTTTTTTTCAAACCTCACTCGTAAATTCTTTTTATAATAGCTAATAAATTTACTGTCGTATATTTCTGTGTCAACTCTTTGTGATAAATCTTTAAAGCATATGATAACAACTCCACCTTGAACAAATTTACTTTACAAATAACAAAAAGTTGATACGTTGAACTCCGACGATCTACTTAATGAACAAACTTCCTACTACAATAATCCAGAAACAGGAAGAGAAGAGAGTTTTAGAAAAAAAAAATACACGGGGGGGGGGGGGGATATAGATTGAAGGGAGTTGGTTTAGCAATGAGGGATTAGAATTCCTCGAGGTTACTTTTCCCTTCTGCAATTCCTCCTCCTCCCCTTAATTCCCAGTTTCAACTCTGTTGGGGCTGTATTTTTGGATTTGGGGATGAAACTCCCATTTTTTTCCAGCACCAATCTCTCCTGCCTCATGAAAACTTAGTTATTCCTCTCGTTTCCTCTCTTGGTGTTTTTTATGTTGTACTCTCCTGTATTCTTCCTCTTTCCAAACTCCAGGATTTTTTTTTCTATTTCCCTAACCAAGCTGTTTCTTTTTTTTTATCTTTCCTGATGATATCAAATATTAAATCAGTTAACGAAGTCCTCCTGCTTACTTTACTTACCTTGTCACAAGTTCTTGACTAAGTTCTTGAACTTCATCTTGTATCTTTAACTGAAAGAGAAAGTGGGAAGAGGAGGTAACTCGTGAATCCATCATGAGTTTTCCCAGCCGATGTAACCCTGTCTCTAACTCCCGATTTATTCAAAGGAGAATCCACATTTACCCTAAATAAGGATCTTGTAATTTGTTCCAAAAAAAATTATTTCTTTCTTCAACCAATTTAACTTCTTTATTCTTTAACAAGGTTTTCCCCCTCAAAAAATTAGTTATCCAGTTTTTCTTTTTTCTCTTCATAAAATAGATTCATATTTTAATTTATAATAATATAATACTCTGTACCATTACCTCAGAGACTTTCTAACCACAGTTACAAAAAGAAAAAAGAAAAATCGAGTTAATATACTGAATTTAGCTCATTAAAAGAATAAATAGTGTTATTTGTTAGGTAGTTATTTTCCGCCTATTGCCTTAATATTCGAAATTAATGCACATACAATGATCTCTGGCATAATAGATAGAAACATTGAATTAAAAAAGAAAAAATAGACTGCCAATTAGTGTGGCACATAGCTTCCACGCATCCTATCATGTACTTTATTGTTATATTAACATTAAAATTATTCTTATATTACTTTATTGTTACATTGTTTATTGTGTAAAAACTATTAATAGGTTTATTGATCTTTAACACTTCATACCGGTGTCGCTGTTGGTTTTTTCTTAAAAAATTGTATTTGAAAAAAATGTTTGTATCATTGAATAAATTAAGTTGACCTAAAACTCCAATTTTAAATTTGAAGTTATTGTTTACGCGAGTGTTGCTCGTGAACGCTTGGACGGATAAAGTTGTCCAACGAACTTGTCCTGGGCATTGGTAAAATGAACATGTCTACCAAATTTCATCCAAATCGGTCGACATTTACTCAAGTTATCAACACACGTTTCATAATTAGCGGACACACAGACCGACAGACACGAGACCAAAAACATGTTAGGTAACATTAAAGGAAATATCGAAAAAAATATTTCGATCACTTGTATTTTTTTGTTGTGTGAACACGTTTCGTTTTAAAAACGAATCGGATCCAAAACGCTTTCATATCGATGTGTGAACGTAGTAGTACATCTTTCACACTGATGATCAAAGTAGATGAGTAAAGTGGCTTAATCCCCCATCCTGTAATAACCTAATCATGTGTATATCGGAATGTAATAGAAACAGGAAAAAAAGTAAGAGGTGGGGAGAGTTAAAAAAACAAGAGGTTATTTTTAAATTATAATTGGATTTTAGCATAACATATCTAGCCTGAAATAGGTAATTGGTCAATAGATGAGCATGATGAAAATATTTAGTTAAGTGAAACATCTCCAGACCTTACCTCAGGGAAATCAAAATTTAATATATTGATGAGCTACTTTGGACTTTATAAAGAATCCAAGGTGCAAACTAGGTTTAGTAAACCTTCTTTTAGAACACTATCCACTAAGCAAGCAGATAGACCCACAGTAATTGAGTACTTTGCAGGGAAAGTAACCTTAGTTTTTCAGTTGGCAGATTGGCAAAGCCAGAGATTTCCCCCATCAGTCGTATAAAGAAAGCTGCTAAGGGGAAATAGTTATTTATGTAACTAGGCAGCAAAATGGAATTTTACTGACGAGTGATTAAGTTAGCCTCTGAGCCGGAGGCGAGGACAGGCTATGAATATTAACCTAATTGACTGCCGAGCCAGGCAATGAATACACGAGGCAGAAATGTTTCCTTTGCTGCCTTGTTGCTTGCAATATTTTATCTCATCGAAGTTGTTTTATTTTGCTGCCAAGCTTAAAATGTACTCTTCCTATTTTATTGAAATTTTGATAATTCACAATTAGCTGATTGTTGGCCTATTCTAATTTTAACTTTCTGCACAAATTTAATGTTGCTTAAAAATAAATGTGACCTCCCTGGAAATCGAAACAGATCCAAATCTTATATGACTCGGTCAATAATAGGACACGAGGAAGCTACGTGGGACACAAATTTTCAGAATATTTCTAAAACAATGTTTTTCTCGTTCGGTATAAAATATTTATTATTGATTGAAGAGTGTATATGTATTAACACGGATAGAATTAGTGTAGTGGGGAAGGCGAAGAGGCTATAAGGTTTTTACTAACTTACCCTAAAAGGTGTTTCAGAAAATTATATCTTCCTTCAAAGTCCTCTTTCCCCTTACTTAGAAACTTTTGTTTGAAAACTAAGAAGTTATAGTTTTAGATGATGGAATAAGGTTTAGGTTGGCAACACTGGGATATACCAAACGCCCAAGAGAATTATGTAATTTGATTTTGGTTCAAAAATAAACGAGAGAGGGGAAAACCACACCCGAGAATTATATTTTTATCCTTCTTGTAGACTTAAAGAAAATGAAAAAATAAAAATTCTCTCTTAAAAAAAGTTATAGACGATGACTACAAGAGACCAAAAAAAAAGGATCATAATTCAATAAATGATGGTTTGCTTTCTGATGAAGTATCCTTCTCTAAGATTTCTCGAGCATCCTACGAGACCTTATATTAGATTTAATATATATATATATATATATATATATATATATATATATATATATATATATATATATATATATATATATATATATATATATATATATATATATATATATATATATATATATATAGTAATGAATAATGCTCTATTTTATAAAGAAGAAAAATTGGTCGACAAACTTTACCTTAGAAGAAAAAAAAGAAACCTTGTTTTAGGATAATAAAGTTAACTCTGTTTTAGAAGAGTTAAAAAAGGATTTCTTAAAAAATACAAGGTTCTTTTATAGGCTAATAACGGTTGTTAGGTTGTTACACGTTCATATTATGAATAAACAATGAGGTAGGAACGAGGTGACAGCGACTGGGAAACTTGCCTTGTGGCAACTCATGATGGATTCACTAGTTAACTTCCCTCTCCACGACCTCCTTCAAATGACTTTGATAAGTTACGAAATGAAGTTCAACTTACCTAGTCAGAACTTGCAGTAAGGGAAGTGAAGTAAACAGGGGGACCTTGCTAACTGATTTAATGTTTGATATATGTAATTATAAAAAAAATTACGTGTGGTGTCGGGGGACACCCGGTAAGAACGAAGTTCCTTACATTTATCATTAAATATAAAATCACACTGCTAAGTACGTATATGTTGCTAAATACTCGTTCCAATAAATATTTTTTACTCAATTAGAAAATTATTATCAGTAAAATTATTACTTAAAACTTATTACTAAAATCCTTTGATACGCTTATGAGTAATATTATTTTATTACATCAATTTATACTTACATATTTACTGTTTTACTGGTTAATAATTTAACAATTGAATAATTTAATTTAATTAAATAATTTAATAATTGAAAAAAGCGTTGTTTTGTGTGTAAATAACGAGTATGACAGGAAGAAGGAGTAAGAGAGAGAGAGTATAGTGTGAGATGGAAAGAAAGAAGAGTTGGGATTGCGCACACAAGGATACCAAAGCGAGATATACTAGAGGGGGAATAACTCTACATTCTTAATATTCCACCTTACTAACTACAAACAACACACTTCGGACATCAACTTTTAAAAATTGTAAAATATATCACGTCACTGTAAAAAAACGCTTGTATCAGGTTGAAATTTTACATGCCTGTTTCAATTGTACTTTAAACGATGTGTATGAAGTTTTATTAAAATCGTTACGTTAGAACGTAAGATATCGGTAAAAATGTTGTTTTCTTTATTTAAAACGTTTAGGTCCGCTTTAATAAATTTAGCGATCTTTATCACTCGTAGCAGTGTCGGTGTTCGTTTTACTACAAAACATTATTTTAAAAAAATGTTCGTCTCATCGAATAGATAAAGCTAGAATTTTTTCCCGTCTTAAAATTCCAATTTAAAATTTGAAGCTTACGTTTACGCGAGCGTTGCGCGTGAATGCTTGGGCGGATAACGTTATCCAACGAACTCGTCCTGGGCATTGATAAAATGAACTTGTGTACCAAATTTCATTTAAATCGGTCAACTTTTACACACGTTATTGTCATCGGTAGATTTCGTGACGGATTAGGCGTGACGGTGATTTTGTGACGTTTATTTTGTGACAGTGATTTTAGTCGTGTGTATTTTGAGACAGTCATTTAGTGATGGGGTTTTTTTTCGGATTTACTCCCGGGCTCCAGAACCTGCCATAAGGAACTTCGTTCCAAAAGGACTGCTTAGTTAAGGGAAGAGGAAAAATAGAAAGATATTCTTTTTAACATGAAAGAATATAGAAACAAAAATAATAGAGGAATCTAGAGAAAGTTTTTCCATGAGGCTGGAGAGATTAGAGGGGAAAAAATGGGAGTTTCATCCTCAAATCAACAAATACAACCCCTCTCATTCATAGTTGAAACTATGAATTTAAGGGGAGGTGGAGGAATTGTTGAAGGGAAATTTAAGCTCGAAAAATTCTAATCCCTCATTGCTACAACAATCCCTCTTCAATCTACATTTCCCCCTGTGTATTTCTTCTATTATTCTCTAAAGCTCCCATTCCCGTTTTCCAGCTACTGGGTTAATGTTGCTAATGTTAAAAATATTTGTATTCTCTCTTCTTTGCTTGAGTAAAAACAGTATTTACTTTTAAGATATCTAGATTTGGTAATAATTATTCAAACGAAATAAAATTTAGAAAATATTTTAGGTTAATGAAAAAGGATTTTTCTCAGTTGTTAATTGATATAAAATTAATTTTTATAGAGATTTATAACTTTTAGCTAATCTAACAAAGCTGAAAGAGCAAATTGATCAGTTTATTGACCTTTGATATTGTTGTTAGATCCACAATAATGCAGGCCGTCTTCGACCACGATAGAGTATTATCAGTTAACTGATATTATAAAATTATTTCTACTCGCTTTGACGATATTCAGAACTATTTATCTTTATGGTCAGCTAAAAAACTGGAGGATACCATTTTAGGACCATTTTGTGAATCCCGTTATTTTGAATCAAATGCAGGAATTCTTAAGGAAATTGCTCTCGATGAGAGTAATTTTCAACTCTCATCGCAACTTCAGTTGACAATAAGCAACTCATTTGAGAACGATCCTTGCAATGGGTTCGAAACGTTGGGATTCCCAAAATCTCTGACGGAGTTTCCTCGGGAAGATCTAGATTTGGTACTTATTTACATTGTTACTCCCATATGTGTTTTTATAATATAAATGACTTTAACCAAATAACTATTAAGAAAAAGTGATGTTTAGTCCAATCTACTTTGAGACAAAGGAATATCACACTTCTGTTTTTATAAAGGGAGTAACAGTCTACAGAAGAACATTCCGTACACCTTCTTTAGATGGTTACTCCCCTCAGTTTTCTTTATAAGGGGAGTAACAATCTAAAGGCGGAGATACACATGCCGTCAAATTGGGGAAGTAGCTTGCATGCCAAGCTGCATGACATGAGGGTATTTGCCAGTTACTGGCATACCAAGGATTTTTTTAAAGTTTTTATCAGCTTGCTTGCCAGCTTCAGGCATGCCATTTAACATATCCACGTGCAAGTAGCTTGCACGTGTAAGTAGCTGGCATGTTTTTGTTCAAGTTACAGGCATGTGTATCTCCGCCTTATAAAGAAGTGCCCTAGATTTATTAGACCCTAACCGCGGCCACCTATACGGTATAGAGATATCATATTTACAGTATAATGAAATCTATTAATTAGACCAATTCATTAATTAAAGGAAACTCCAATTTAAAACCACATTTGTAAATCTTAGTAAAAAAACTTGTGTTTTAATGATAAATAATGATAATTATTGTCCATAATTATAATCAATTGTTGCTGTCAATCGACGTTATTGCATTATCACTATATTATATGAACGTATATTAAACGTGACTATATATTATACGTGCACTATATATTAAACGTGACTTGTATTTGTTTCAGATGGACTACAAAGCGGTTAGCTGGAAAGACAGATCAGTTCTGCTCAGCGATTTGAACTCATCGACAAAGTATATGATCTGTGTGCTTAGTTTAACTTACTCGCAGAGGAAACTTCATACAAGGGATGTAGTAGTATCGGACAGCCATCTACTTCAGGATTCATACAACTCTAAATGCACTTCGGTAATTTAGCCTTTCAATGTCTAACATCGCCATTCTTTTAAGGCTTGCATGAATTTTAAGTTATTCAAGCTCACTTAACTTTCGTTAATCAATTCCTTCAACGAGGAAATAATTATGACTATTCACTTACACCAACCCTTCTCCCCTACAGTAAAAATTTTAAAATATAATTAAATTCGGCCCTATATTGTTAAAATAAATAAAAAATCAATTGCCTTATAAAAATTGTAGTTTACATGATATAGATATTTTTAAAACCCAAAGACTATGTTTCAGTCCCTTTTTTTATTTTATATTTATTTTAGATTTATTCATTTCGTGTTTATATCTCTAAATTCACTTTTTCCATTTAAATTTATTTAGAATAAATAAAGTAACTAGTTGAATAAATATTTATATGAATTAAATTGTTGAATAATCTTTGGTTATATAAATAACGAAATAAATAAAAGTTATTGGACATGAAATAATAAAACAATTAATAATTTATTGAATGTCATAACAGTTGTAACGTGAATATTTCATTCTTTCTTTCAATTAAATAACAAATGGGAAAGTTGTTTACATTTTAATTAAAAATTCATAGAAATTATAAAACAAATTAAAAAGAATTACTATTTATACACTCAGTATTAATAATAAATCGTGAAATGTTGATGTAAAATTCTTTTTCATCCAGCCAAAATAAATAAATAAATAAAATAGTTAGCATTGTTTATAATAGATAAATAATAGATGTATGTTCGTGAATTCCCATGTTAAAAAAATATTTAACTTAAATAAATGTATACTAAAGAATTTAGCGTCCTTTGGAAACAATTTTTAAATCAAACTTTAATTACAAATGGGTGATAGAACCGCGAAAAATACACTCCGCCTCCGCAGGATATAAACCCGAAATATATATGTTCTCGTGTTTCAAGACCTTGATTTGAATAAAAAGTGAACACTACATAAAAGTTGAAGTGTATTATTGAAAATTTCAATAATAGACATAAGAAGCAAAGGAAGGTAATGGCGAAATTAGGCATCCTGATATGGGGGGGGGGGGGGGGGGATGTGTGTTAGTGTGTGATAATTCTCGTCAGCACAATACTTGTTATGTCAACGGATTGAAAATGGCTCCCGGACCTTTGGATTGACAGTTAATGCATTACTAAAAAACTGGTAGAGCATGGGACAAAAATACAGTCCGTCGACGGGATATGAACTTATTCCTTTGGATTACCGGTTCAGTGTTCTTATTGCCAACATATTGCTTTACCAATAAGTTGATAAAGCATTGGACCGGCAATCTAAAGGGGGATAAGATCATTTACCGGCGATGAAGTGTATTTTTATTTGTACTGAGTTAATATGAAAGTATCTGGCTACTTTCGACAAACCATCTGCATTTCTTCAAAATTGGATAAGTTTGTAGATATAATAGTCAATAAAAACATGCTTGTGTACACGTAGAAGACAGTATTAATAACTTACCATTCAAATTTAATTGAATTTTGAACTAGTAAATGTTAAGATATAGCTGTTCGACAAAAAAAATTGACGGACCGACCGACGAACTAACAGACACGAGACAAAGAAAGTTCCCCGATGTCTAAATTGGATTTCTGTCAAGGAATGTTTGAAATTTTGAACCAAATTTGGTGCTTCAGAATGACCAAAATGCTTCCGTTACCTTCGGTAAACTCGGAAGCAAAGTTGAGAAATACGAATTATTCAAAATTTGTTTTTAAACTTTAACATTATTTATAAGATGAAAACTAGTTATAGCTCAATTTGCAAATAATAAATTTAGATGTAATCTGAATATTTTAACGTTTTAAAGGTTAAAACTTTTAAATTGATTAGTTAACAAAATCAGCTATAAACAGCCACAATTTAAAATTCATATAAGTAATTAGCTAATTTATTATTATTATTATATACGCATAAAAGTTACAAGGAAAAATGTAAAAGACAGAAATAAAAAAGTGCTATAATAAAATGTCTTTGCTTGACCATAATTTTCAAAACCCGACAGACTAAGGCGAGATAATAACAATTCTAATTTTGGATTCAGCCCAAAAATCCTGTTTAATGGTTGTAATTGTGTTTAAGGAAACACCACTCCCCCCCCCCCCCCCCCCTTAAAAAAGTAAGTTTTTTTTCAATTCGTCCTTTTTTTTAATCATAATCGTAATTCTTTCTAGTCAACGCACACATCTTTAGAAGAAAAAAATGGAAATGAGACTGAATTTTAAGATAATTCTTTTAGACTTTCTATTTTAAAGAAAGAAAAGTGAATTTCCTTTAGGATAAATTGCCGAGATGGAAGGGAAATTATAGTCATTTCTGTGTTAGATCTGGTTTGGAAGCCAAAAGAAATACAGATTTTAGGCCTCGTGGCTTTAGGTCGAGAGTATTACTTATGGCTTAAGGCCGCATATTGTTTCTTCACTATAGTATGGGGGCTTGAGAGAGAGGAGGAAAAAGTTGGTTACACGCTTTCCCCATTTCCCAGCTCATTATTTTAAAAAGCGGGTCTTAGAGGTCCTAATATTATAAAAATATTACTATCTGAATGGTCTAGACTAGCCATACTACGATGTCACGATGACTGATTGCTTCCACAGTACGACACTAGAATGCTCTATTCTCGACACTTACTAATAACACAGTATATTATTTATTTTTACTTTCTTTTTTTTGTACATCCGACGAGTAAAAAAGAATAAAGTTGACATAAAACATGTATTTTTTTATTTATTTAGTTAAGTAAATCAAATTTATATATTTAGAAATAAGTTCAATGATAAAAAATAATATATTAAAAAAATATATATATATAATAATAATAATAATAATTTCGTAAAAATTCAATCATAAGTGAAGGTGAGCCGTCTAAAGGATATTCTTCCTCGTAAAATGTGTTTTTATATTAAATATTCCATGTGGGAGATTTATTTTTTGTCATGAATTATGACTATTTTAACCCAGCTGTGTTGGTCTTGGTATGAGTGGACCGGAATTCCATACTCAAGAGTGCCCCACTGTTGGCGTTTTTGCCATTGAGGACTCTTAAAAATTTGAATAAATAAATAAAATAAATAGTAATAAGATGGTAATATTAACAATTTAAATTACATAATTGTGCTGAGCGAAGCGAAGCTTTTATACTACACTTTGCATTTGTTTGGACGCATACTCCTCCTGAGCGGCTGAACCGATCCTCACAAAATTTGGCATGGTCATAGAAACCATCCACAGGATGGTATAAGTATGAAATAGTCCAATTGGTACACAGAGGTACAAGGTACAATTATATTGTACTTATACTAATTATAAAGGTCTTCGATAAAGGTGTTTCCCCAGCATCACGATATAAATGGGTAGCCACTTGTGTCAAGTGGTGTCCATTCGACAGTCTATTACCAATTATATGGAAACAGCTGATGGAGCGATCCGCCACCCCTGTTATATCCATTAAACATAAGTTTTATGTGGCCTTTGGCTTTGGCAGGCCTAAGCCATCCACTTGCTGTTTTACCATAAAAATGTATTATTTATTTTCGTTTTATCCTTCCCATTTTACTTTCAATTTATTAAAAATGTTCCTTTAATTATGACGTAGTACTTTTTATTTTATTCTTATAACTGTTTTATTTATTTCTTTGATATTACAAATATAGGCCATTTACAAGCTTTGAGGATCCCATTAAAAATGTATACTAAAAATAAAATGACAGAATTTTTATTTAAATGAACGAAGTTATTAATTCCTGATAAATAATATATTAAGAAACATAAAATACCTTGGAAATATGCCAAATAAAATAAACAAATTTTAAAAATAGTCTGACAATTAATGTATCACATAGCTTCACCGCATCCTATCACGTATTTTATTGATGTTATAATTATAAATTAACTTTTTGCGCATGTAAAAATTAATTTATAAGCATAAGATGATTAAAATACGTGATAGAGTGTGAGGAAGCTCTGTGCTACATTAATTGTCAGAATATTTTAATTATGTATAAAAAAAAAAATAATAATTGAATGTATTATTATAGGATTAAAATGCAGTATCAATATCTCTATAAGAATTTTTTTTTTTTTCAATTTATCCAGTCGATTTTGTAATATTTTATTTATAGTGGTGACTATAAGTTTAAACTTACTTGGAATAGTCAAATTATTTTTTTTATAAACTAGTAAATACGTTCAAATCTTTAAATGTTTTAAAAACTGTTTCAAACTATACAAGAGTGGAAAAACCAAAATGAAAAGAAAAAAATAGGTTGAAGAGTTATATTGGAAAAGGTTGAAGATAGAATAAACTACTCGACATTTCAAACGATTCGGTTAAAGTGAAAATCGATACTTCAATGCTAGATGAAACGTTAATAAAATCTGTTTATCTCCAGTAGGGAGAAGAAGTTATGATTTTGGATTAGTTTAGAGGGACTAAAGTAAGTATTTTCTTCCCTAAACTCAAAAAGTAGGGAGAAAACGTAAAAGTAGGGCGAAAAAGTAAAGTAAGGCAAAAAGTAAAGTGGGGTGAAAAAGTATGGATTGCCAACTTAATTATTTTATAAATAGTAGAAAATGAAAGGCTAATGTAATAACGTTGTTAAAATCAGGTTGGCGACACTGCTTTTTCGATCTTGTTTACCATTGATTATAACCTGCATCTAAATAACCTTCAATTTGAGTTTAATTCCAATTCTTACTTGTTTTTAATATTTCATCTCTTATACCTGCTATTAAAAGTGCTAATAATTATTGTTATTTATTAAACGAAAATGTGAAATGAAAATGTTATCCCCACTGGAGATAAAATATTGTATGTAACTCTTGAGTAAAGTGTCATTATTCCCCTGGCGATAATTATCTCTCTAATTTTATTTATAGTGGTGACTATAAGTTTAAAATTACTAGGAATAGTCAAATTATTTTTTTTATAAACTAGTAAAGGGATTTAGGGACCATTTAGGAACCAAATTTTTTGCTCAGGGAATAATGGCTTACTTTCAAATTCAAATTAAAAATAAAATATATTTCACATTTATACAATTAATTATAATTATTATTTTTTTTTTAAAAAACATGATTAACAACAAAAACAATTGTTAAAATAATAAGTAAGTATAGAAAAGAAAAGGTGCACTCCCAATAAGCAGAGCTTGTGAACAGGAGTGACTCCTTTCTGTGGTAGTAATAAACAAATAATACTAAAATATAATAATAATCAATACTAAAAATCATAATATATAAAAAAAAAAAATAAACACTTATAAAAAAATACAGTAATAATAATAATAAGTATCAGAATTAAAATACCAATAGTAGTAGTAACAAATAGAGTTATTTGAAAATATAATTATTATTGAGTGATAGACACAAATAAAGAAAAAGAAAATAAGAAGAAAAAGAGTACATTTTTTTAAATCTTTTTTATGAAGCAGCATCGCTTAGCCATGACAATGGATATACAAGAACAAATCAAATAATAATAATGATTTCTCTATCTTTTCTTTTATTATGGAGAGTGAAGAAGAAGACTTTTGTATCGTTTTTGAAAGACCGATAAGTTAGGAGCATTTTTGTAATATAATCCGGTAGTTAATTATAAAGCCTTGGACCAGCTGAAGATGAGTGTCTTTGCCCTGCTTCAGTCCTGCGGAATGGTTCAATCAATTTGTGCTTAATGTTTTCTCTAGTCTGAAACCTATGTCTTACCCTAGGAAAGTCAACAAGCCTCTTTCGGACAAAACCAAAGAACAGATATTTAATACTCCAAAAGTTTCATAAAGTCCTTCAGTCCGATGCCTTTAGGGTAAGTACAAACAAATTTTAAAAATTTTCTTATAAATTAATATAAAAGGATTTAAAATAGTATTAGCACAGGATCCACAACAAGACATAGAATATTCTATAAGGGACTGAACCAGGGCAACCATCACCATCCTCAGCTGATCCAAGTCCAAGAATTTCCTTAGTTCAACAAATTTATAAATAGTTCGTCTAATTTTAGAACACAAAAAATTTACATGATCCTCCCACCTAAGATGATTATCAATAATCACTCCCAGATATCTGGTGGAAGTGGCCGAGGAGACTAAAGGGCAACCACAGTCAGAATCCCTACACTCAGTATCACGAAGTTTTACTAGCAAATCAGCAGGTGGTCTGTTAGCCTCAGTGAGGGAGAACGCCATAAACAGAGACTTGGAGATATTTAAAATAAGTCTATTATTTTTGAGCCACAAACTTACAATTTTGAGGTTGTTATTAATTAAATGAAAAACCTCTTCCCATGAATTTGCGGAACATAAACATAGTGTGTCATCAGCAAATGAAATTATTTTACATGTTGAAGAGCTAGAAAATATATCATTTATAAAAAGTAAAAAAAGAAAAGAATATATGATTATATAAATGTTTAAAACTTTCTAAATAATCTTCCAAGTCCAACAGAAAACTCAGCTCACTAGAATTTGGAGATCTGTATAGAGCAGTTAAAAAAAAATTGGTGTCGGATTTAAGCATTTTAATTTTAAAGGAGTATTTATAACCGAACCAGATACAGTACTGTTATTAAGATAAACAGACACTCCATCACACTTATTATGTTTACAGTGTTTATCTATTCTAATATAGCCTGATAAATCAAAGCCACCACAATCGTTTTTCCAAGTTTCTGTGAGAACTATTACATCAAATTCTGCGTCCATAGCTTCTAAAAATACACAAAATTCGTGAAAATTTTTATTTAGGCTCCTAATATTGAGATGCAGAACTTTTAAATCAGTAAATGACTCCATATTAGTCACAAATGATTTACAACTACTGATACTATCAAAAATAAACGTTTTCATCTCTTCCTTCTCTATATCACTTAACAAATCATTTAACTCCATAATTAATAATTAAATTTTTCTTTTTCGCAATAAACTGAAGATAGATAGAGAAAAAAAAAATAATAAAAATAAAATCAAATAGATACAGATATAAAAAAAAAAAAAATAAAATAAAATATGTAAAGATAAAATGTTAAGTAAGAAAAAAAATTAAATTCTATCCAAATCTTGAGATGAAGTGATTTTAATTTTATTTTCACAATTCTCCGACTTCTTGCATATAATTTCACCATTTTGATTCGCAAAAATGATTTTATAGTCCTTTAATTTCTCTCGAATACTTGAAAGAAGTTTCATCACAGCAGGAGCCAAGTGGTCACTAATGGTAACACTTCCAGTAAAGTCCTTATTTATTAGATTGGCCGCAAGACCTTTTTCGGTTTTATCCGAGTTGGCTTTTTCCCAGAATAATTTCTTCCAATTATCCCTCTTCAAACGGTTTTGAAACCTAACAACTATAGGTTTTATGGCATCTGATTTTCTTGTTGGCAAACGATGTACAGCACTAATATCATTCACAGACATATCATCACCTATTACTTTAGACAAAGTGAGAATAATATTTGCTACTGACTCACGTGATGTCTCTTGTATTCCATGTATAAGAATATTCTCTCTTCTTGTATACATTTGCAGAGAATTTACTTCCTTTTTCAGCTATTTTCTAATTAAGGTATCAAGCTTTCTTTGCATGTCATTTACACGCTCATTTGTATTAGCAATACTGTCTCTAACACCTGCTATATCGTTAGATATATTAATTTGTAGGTTTGTGAGCATTTGCTGCATCACTTGAACTGTCACTACATCACTAGGCTTTGCATTGACAGGTGTATTAGGAATAGGCGAATTGTGTAGTAACTTTTCACACTCTGCACAACGCCAACTGTTTCTGCGATCCAAACTTTTAATTTTACGAAAATTTGTTTCATTCAGCCCATGACAGACAGCATGGCAAATGATTTTGCAAGAAGCACACTTTAATGCATCAACATCATTAAAATCACTTTTTTCCGTGGTAGGCTGTGAAATAGTAACTTTAGAGCCTAAAAAACATAGCTAAAATCCATTTTTTCATTACGTGGACTTAAAAAATCTTTTCATTACTCCTAGCTGTAAAGAAAAAATCTTTTACGTCCTAGGAACTAAAAGATTTTTATTTTCCGGCTGGTAGTTGTCAAAACTTCCGTTAGTACCGCTGCAGTCTTTGTAGAAATGCTTCTAGTACGATTAAAATCCGCTAGATGTCAATGCGTTTTATTTATCTTTTCTTATAGTGTAACCTCTTTTTAAGGTTTATTTTTTTAAGTCTTAAGTATGTACTAATATTTGTTATTATTATATATTGATTAGTGATTAATATTTAATGTTTTTTCATTGTCTGCTACCTCGGAAAAAATAGCATATGCTACGCGACTGTGAAGTGTTTTTTCTTTACCTTGACAATATTTACTGTCTCGCTTCGCTCGACAGTTAAATGTAATTGCCGCGGTAAAGAAAAAACTCACTTCACAGCCTAGTAACATAATATGCTATTACATATAAAACAATTTTACATTTTTAAATGTGGAATATAAAGAGAAAAAATAAATAAATTAATTTAAATGAATTAAGCACTTTTAAGAGATAATTTATACTGAACACAAAGCCACTATTGAAATAATTAAAAGAAAAAGAAAAAAACAATAAATCACTGATAAGAGAGTTTAGTGTTAACAATGGAGTTTGACCTTCACTACCACAGTCAGAGACACACTGAACTTACTTCCTACTACTGAACTTTACTTCCTAGGTGCATAAATAACTATTATTAAGTTTGGTCTGATTTACGCCTCGGTAATATGAACAAAAAAAATCGAGGTCCAATTTCGTCAGGAAATTTGTCAAAATATGCTTAAAGATCCCTTATTATATTAATTATTAATGTCCCAAAATTAACCCTTACAATTTAGCAATAATGAACAAAATGATTGTAGGTTTTTACATTGAAAATAGTGTGGCACATAGCTTCCTTGCGTCTTATTATTAGACGGATGATCACAAGAGATTTGGTTCTGTTAAATCCATAAAACAGAATTTTGTTATCTTTGAAGGACAGGCCTTTCAAAATTGGAGGAAATGAACTTGAGGGAGCAGATAGTACCTGAAATACGATGTTGGAAGTGCTTTGATTAATAAAACCAACAATTACTAATTGTAGATATTACTCTAGTTATAATTAATTTAATTTTTTTCTTTCCTTCGCATGGATGTGTAGTGCACTACGTCTTTGAGTGTCCTTCCACCTTTATCATCTTCTTGTGCTTTTTTTTAGGCGTTCTTTTCTACAGTGTAAGGATTTGACATTAGAATGATTAAGTTTGCCAATTGAGTCATATTCATTGTGATAAGTTCCACAAAATATCAGTCGAAATATCCTTCTTATTTATTTCTTTAAAAATAATCATAATAATAAACCTTAATGAGGTTTTTTATTATTATTAGGGGGCCGGCGTAGCCGAGTGGTTAGCACCCTCGACTCTGAAACCAAGGTCTAAACCCCGGCTCTGAATTCGAATCCCAGAGAAGTGGAACATGTTTCACACTAATGATCTCATCGAGTAGATGAGTAAAGTGGCCGGATAACCCCCCGTCCTGTAATAACCCATTTGATAGGAACTACCCCCCCCCCCCCAAAAAAAATATATTAATAATAAACCTGATTATACACTATTGAACAATAAACATTGCCCAAATGAAGCCCCTATTGAACAGTAAAATTACCCATATAAAATGTAGTTTTAAAAAAAATACTGAATAAAAAATAAAATTATTTTTTATCTCCCATTCATCATTATGGAACTGATAAGTTTTAACTGCTTAGAAACTATACCACACTGTTTTAGGTCAACGGTTTCAGGCTTCATACGATGTCAATAAACTGCGTGGATTTTTAATTTTTAACCTAAAAGTAGTATAGCTGGTGTTAGTAGACAGAGTATCAGGTTTAAATATATATATATATATACATACATATATATATATATATATATATATATATATATATATATATATATATATATATATATATATATTTATATTTATAAACTTTCCAGTAATAATCAGCTTATTTAATTTCTATTGTATTTTTTATTAATAAACTTAAAGTGAATAATAATATATATATATATATATATTTTATAAATATCCAAGAGAAAAAAAAGTGTAGATTGTAACGTAAGTATTATATTATGTATATATTTATTTTTTTCAAAAATAAAAAAATCTTAGAAATTAATTTTATTTTGGGAGAAAAAAATTGATTGAAAATTGAAACATCCGTATGAACCTATTGCTATAGCTTAAAATATCCTGTATTTTTTTTTTTTTTTTTTTTTTTTTTCAACAGAATACAATTTTTCAGAAACAGAGAAAAGCTATTTCTTTCTGAAATGACTTTTTTTGTCGCGGTGATTCAGAGCAGAAGCGAGAGTAGGGATGGAAGAAATATGAGAAACAGGGCTTATGGAGGAGGGGAGAGGGAAGAGTAGGTAGGTATAAAAAAAAGTAAAATTTGGGTGCTATTGATTGGAAGGTGAAGTAATGAAGACTGAAGCCTGGCCTACATTCCATACAGCTGCAAGCACACTTTTGTGACATCACGATGTATATTAATAGCTTAGTATCTGTTTGAGATATCGCGGCGTTAGAGTGCGCCTGCTTCAGCTTTTATTAATGTTTACTGAAGATGGACGCGGGACTATTTGTCTTTTTATATCTCTCTTCTGTTAGCTTTTTTCTGTTTTCAATATTTAAAAAAGGAAAAAAACCTTTTGAGAGCTTAAAATCTCTCTCTAACAGGGCTTTTCAACATTTTAACGTTTAATACAAGCTCTTACTTAGTATTTATTGGATAAGGAACAGCAACAAAACCTAAATGAAATGCTTTTGAAATAAAAGCTGAAACAATGTTAAAACTAAAAGTTGTTCTTACTCTATTTACTTTAAGATTTGAATTAGCAAAAGCTTAAATTTTGAATTAGCAAAAGTTTAAATTTTGAATTAGAATCAAATTAGTAAGATACATGGTCCGTAGGCTTCCGCGGGTAGATTCGTCATAAAGCTTGGGTTTCCGGTGAAATCCGCGTCACGAAGGGGTTGAAATCCGGCGTTTCACTTCCACTTCTGGAAGCATCTTCAGGCCGACGAAGGCAGCACCCTGATTGCATCATCTCCACAAAGAAACACCGACAAAGGCAGCACCTGCGTGATTGCATCATCCCGACAAAGGATCACCCCGAGTACTGGGAACCCAGGTACAATCTACGGTCTAGGAAACCAGTATAAATACCCCGTTCTTCTCTCCAGTCGTCAGTATATCATGTGTTTGCTTCGAGGCAACACCACGATGATGCACCACACCCCTGATAATGCTTCCAGTGGAGAAGTGAAACGTCGGATTTCAACCCCTTCGTGACGTGGATTTCACCGGAAACCCAAGCTGTATATAGAAAGATACAATTTAATAAAAACAACATAGTTCATCTAACTAGTTTCGTAGAAGTTACAGACATAAATTGAAGCAAATAATACTCATATTATTCTATGCATTTATACTTTAGATTCAATTTGTACAAATAAATATAATCTCCTATTATAACCTATATCTTATATTACATAGAGGTACATACATAAGAAATAGTCTGCCAATTTGTCTTGGTTTAAAAAAAAATACGTGGGGTGTCGTGGGACACCCGGTAGGAACGAAGTTCCTTACATTTTTCATTAAATATAAATTATAAAATCACACTGCTAAGTACGTATACATTGCTAACTACTTATACATGGCGGAGTTAGAAAAGAGACAAAATTAAAAGTAACGAACTGTTTGTACCTGGCAGAGTTAAGGCAAAATTAAAAGAAAATCATTATTTGTATAATTAAAGCAAGCGTCTTACTATAAATATATTATCTTAAATATAAGAAAAAAGTTGATCATGATGAGTTTATAGTGAAAGAGTATGTTTGTTAAAGGATGTTGGATTGAAATATGACTGTTTTATACCTACTCGGCCAATTAATATAAAATAATTTCAAGATAAAAAGAACTTTTTATATACTACGTTTTTAAATTTTCTGTTGAATCGTATGCAATGTTGATAGTATAATTGTTATTGTTATATAACATATAATGTTAGTGAACAAAAAAAGTTCCGAATTTATTTACTTCACATAAATGACAACCACCTAGAGAGCTGATCTAAAACCTATAAAAGGACAAATCTTTGTATATTTGCTGTCATTTGCTGTCATTCACTGTGTCACTGTGTATTTGCTGTCATTCAATGTTCATCTAACACAAATTTGAGACTCGTCAAAATGAAGATTGCGTAAATATTGGACATGGCAAAACAAATAAAATAATTTGTGGATTTTTTCCGAACTAACTTTCCGTACAGCAAAATATGCTAAAAACTAATTAAATTCTGCTGAAAGATGGCAAAAAGTATTAAAATAATGCATTGTCATCGTGTTCTGAGCTATGCTAAAAGTTTCAAATGTCTAGCTATTAGGGAAGTTAGTTAGAAATCGATTGCCAGATTTGTACCGGACAAACAAACAAACAAACAAGAAAGCAAGCTAATACAAACGTAGTAAATATTATAAAATATATCTCTACCCTACTCTACAGCTTCTGCTTGTATCAGGGTGAAATTTTACATGATTATATTTGATTTATTTACAAAACAAAGTGACATTTTTGACATGTATAACAAACTAATCAAAACAAGTCAAGTAAGAGGCTTCCTTAATAATACTTTTTCCCGTCTTTTAAAGCTTACGTTTACGCGAGCGTTGCGCGTGAACGCTTGGGCGGATAACGTTTTCCGACTAACTCAGCCTGGGCATTGGTAAAATGAACATGTGTACCAAATTTCATCTAACTCGGTGAGCTTTTACCCAAGTTATCGCCATCTGTAGATTTCGTGACGGATTTTGCGTGACGGTGATTTTGTGACGGTTATTTTGTGATGGTGATTTTGGTCGTTGTTTTCGGATTCACTCCCGGGCTCCAGAACGTGCCATAAGGAACTTCGTTCCAAAAATTCTGTCTAGTAATTTTTGAATTCTAAGAAATAAAATCTCGATCTTCAAAATAATCAAATAGATAATAAAAAAATAATGTCATTAATACAAAAATAATGACATTATTCTAGATTTCAATTTATCTGACCAAGGGGGGAGGGCGCATAAGAAACATTTTGGGGGGGGGGGGATATTGAATTTTACCATATCATATTTAAATGAAAAAAGTACATACAAGTTTGTATGTACCTTCAAAACATATAGTTCAGATAAAATTTTCTTGGAGCCCGAAAGTTCGTTAAATTTTGCAGAACAGTGTTATTGAAGCAAATTAATGCATCAATAACAATTGATTGCATCTTTAGTCTAACCACATATCATGTACTTGTACTCTTACCCGAACCACCTCTAACCCCCTCTATCGACCGCCGACCAACTCTGATATATTTTGCGATACCCTCACCTGAGCCCTTCGTTTGAAATTATTTAAAAATAATCAATTATTTTCGACGTAAGAGGCCCCTTTGTTTGAAAATGTTTCTATTTCTATTTGGCGACGTTATGCCAGAGGAGGACAATAGTAGTTAACATTCACTAAACATTCATCAATGTTACCGAACAGCATTCGATATCTCGTAATCTACTTCGGGTTTTGGTAAAACGTATTTTACTCTGGGACTTTAGTATCATCCGGTAGGATTGCGATTTGAAAACGTATACGTGTTTGCTAATTCTTTGCTTCAACCGAAATATAAGATGTTTCAACAAGTGATGGAATCGATCCCCGAATGTGTTTACAACCTTTTCCGACAGCAGTGAACTTATTTCACCTCAGACCGTTAAGGAAAATTCTGTGATGATTTTTGACGATATGAAATTATGAAATTTTGTTCTATGGGTCGGCACAGAAATGTTGACTGCTTTTACCTGTGTCAAAAGTACTCTAAAATTCCGACAAACGGCATTCGTTTCCCACTTTATGTAAAGATTTAAAACGGGTAAGAGGAGATTCATACGAAATTTAGATTAGTATATAATACCAGACGGTAGTGGGGAATCATTTTAGTACTTAATGGATTCGGACGTTTCAACCAAATGATAGGATGCGAGGAAGCTGTGTACCATACCAATTGGCAATCAATTTTTATAAAGTAGAAAATTTACTCTACTTTGTATTTTTTCCACCACTCCTCCATGGTGAAAACTAGCTAAACTGAAAAAAATAGACTGCTAATTGGTGTGGCACATAGCTTCCTCGCATCCTATCACCTACTTTATTGATTTTATACTCTTACAAGCCATTATTGTCTACTTTGTTTAATTGTTTCCCCCGTTTTTTTTAATTTGTAAAAATTGTTTTAATTTTTTACATGAATTAAAGTATCAATTTAGCTAAAAAAGTTAAAGTGCACAGACGGTTCAAATTAATCTTGGGATATCTGCGGGTTACTTTCGATAAACTGTAAAAGTTTCATACAAATCAGATAAGTACTTTTGAAGCTTTAGGTGTAAATAGATGTATGTTTGTGCGCATGAAGAAGAGAAACAAATAAGAGCAGACGGTTGAAACATATATGGCACCAACAATGGGCTAATTATGAACTACCATCTAAATTTCATTAAAATCGGACTTGTAGTTTTTAAGATATGTTGGTTCGCAAAAATCGAACGACAGACCGACAGACAGACACGGAACCAAAAATAATCCCTGATGTCTGAAACGGATTTCCGTCTTGGAATTTTTGAAATCAGAGACCTAAAAATGTTTTGATCTTCAGAACGATCAAATAGCTTCCGTTACCTTCGGTAAGCTCGGAAGTAAAAATCGAAAATATTTGTCGATAATAATATACCACTCCTTCATGGTGTATACCGGAAAATGCAGTTGTTTTTCGGGGATAGCAGCACCCGCGCCGGCGAAGCTCTGTAAAGTCAAAAGCTTATGCTTTTCATTAGTGCACCTACACCCATAAAATGTCAAAAAATCAAATCAATAAAAGTATTTCCTTGTCAATAATTTTTATTCAATTTTTAAGTTTTTGGTAGTTTTCATACTACGGAAAGTTAAATTTTAATTTAAATCAAATTATAATTATTATTATAACTACGGGAAACAGACAGTGAAAAATACACTCCAGCGCCGGGATTTGAACCAATAATTAATAATAATTATAATTTGATTTAAATTAAAATTTAACTTTCCGTAGTATGAAAACTACCAAAAACTTAAAAATTGAATTTCGAATTGATTGTACAAGGTACAGGTACTAATTGAGTACTTTATAATTATAAGCGTTAATTCTTGGTTTAGTTCTAATGTCATAAATATTGACTGTCTAAATGTATATGAATATTGAAAGCTTGGATTCGGGACTAGTTATCGATTACGGTAGTGAAAAATCATTCTCCTGCGTAGCTTAGATGGAAGAGCGCTATACTGGAAATATAAAAGCCCGTGGTTCAAATCCCGGCGCTGGAGTGTATTTTTCACTGTCTGTTTCCCGTAGTTAATAATAATTATAATTTGATTTAAATTAAAATTTAACTTTCCGTAGTATGAAAACTACCAAAAACTTAAAAATTGAATTTCGAATTGATTGTACAAGGTACAGGTACTAATTGAGTACTTTATAATTATAAGCGTTAATTCTTGGTTTAGTTCTGTCATAAATATTGACTGTCTAAATGTATATGAATATTGAAAGCTTGGATTCGGGACTAGTTATCGATTACGGTAGTGAAAAATCATTCTCCTGCGTAGCTTAGATGGAAGAGCGCTATACTGGAAATATAAAAGCCCGTGGTTCAAATCCCGGCGCTGGAGTGTATTTTTCACTGTCTGTTTCCCGTAGTTAATAATAATTTTTATTCAAATGTATTTCCGTTTTATTTCATTAGCGTCTATTTATTTCCTTAATATTATGTAGAATGAACCTTTTTTGTAAAATTTTACATTTTTTTTTTTTTTTCTTTTTTTTTTTTTAATGCACATAACGTCTTCAGCATTATTCACATCTATTATTTCCTTGCTAGAATAAGTAGAATATAAAATTTCAATTTCTAAAGAAATCTAGATTCAATTCAACTAATCTAATTTGCAATCAAAAAAATATTTAAGAGAGCACCAATTAAAATAGTTCTGCAATTTAACTCCCTTTAAACGTAAAAACACCAAAAATTCTATTTGATTGCAATTTATGACCAAATCTTGATTAAATCCTCGTAATTCTTTTTCAAAGCTTATATTTAACATCTATAATAAAGACTGCTAATGAAATATACGCACTGTGCATACTTAAAATAATCTGAAGCTGTGCATACTAACGCAACCAACTAGCACAAATACTTAACTCGCTCAAATACATACACAAACAAAGAGCCGGCGGATAGTGAACACTGGCACGTTTCTAAGCACACACACGTAAATACAAGACAGGAACAGAGTATCTTCACGGTGTCGTTATAACATTGAAATGTCAGTGTGGTTGCGGTTCTAAGAGACCTCGTAGTCTGTGGTCTGAGTGGAGGGGGAAAGCTGAAGGGTCCAAGAGGGATTTATTGTGGCCAATTTAGTTGAAAGCCTTCCCTTACCCCCTCCCTCGCTAGGCTTGTCTAAAAGCCCCCCACTCCTACCTCCCTGTCCTATTCTCTCTCTATTCCAGTAGAACCCAATTCTTCTACCCGACATGTCAAGCCTTCCCTTCACTATTCTGATACAATAATTCACTTAGACATGTATATAATATACATATATATATATATATATATATATATATATATATATATATATATATATATATATATATATATATATCTAACGCGCGCTAATAGAAAATATATTTCTCTAGTGGTCGTGAAAGATAAATAAATCTCTTTAAAATTGCTTCCTTTTTTTAGTTTTGTATATATACATAATCACACACTCACACATGCAGTTTTATTATTTTATATATATATATATATATATATATATATATATATATATATATATATATATATATATATATATATATATATATATATATATTATATTATATATATATTATAATAAGAGTGTGCAACTGTGAAAAAGTGGTCTGATGAAAAATCTAAAAGAAACAAAAGAAAATCTAAATTGCTTACAATATTTTTTATTCAGGATTTTTATTTTATTTTTGTTTTTTAATCGTATTGTTTCTCGGGTAAGAAATAGAACTGAAAATTTGCTCGAAAGGTAAAAATGTAAAAAAAGATAAATAGTAGGTATTAATCTTTTGGTAAATTTAGAATAAAATAAAATAAAGGCTGTTGAAACTTTCCCTAATGATTCTATGGGGATTTACAATTTAAATAATTTTTTCTGTTAAATTATACTTTTTTAGGGTCCGTAAGCAAAACCAAGGACCCTTATATTTTCCTGCGTGTGTCTGTCCGTCCGTCCTGTTGCCTGCTCTCACGGCTACACCTTTCGTCCGATCACTTTGAAATTAGGCATGTATGTGTCATGTACCTACCCACATATATTAAAAATATAGCGACTTAAATTTTTTTTTTTTTAAAAGAATTAGGGTAAAAAAACTTAAGGGTTAATTTTTTTTTTCGACACCGTTAGGGGTATCATATGAAAGGGTACGTCGAGCTGATTACAAAAATATATAATTCTTATTTTATAACTTTGATAGGGCGGGCGTAGGCAAGTTTTAAGTGGGTGTGAAACGTGCCCCCCCCCCCCCTCTATCTCGCTTATGTTCATTTGTTTCTCTACCACATGCGCACAAGCATTCATTTATTTACACCTATGACCTATAGTTTCAAAAGTACTTTTCTGATTTGTATGAAAATTTTATAGTTTATCGAAAGTAGCCTGCAGATAGCCCTAGATTAATTTGAACGTTCTGCGCTCTTTAACTTTTGCTTAATTGATACTTTAAGTCAAATAAAAAATCAAAACAATTTTGACACATTAAAAAACGGGGGAAACAATTAAACAAATTAGACAATAATAGCTCGTAAAATCATAAAGTCAATAAAGTACGTGATAGAATGCGGGAAGCTATGTGCCACACCGATTGGCAGTCTATTTTTTATTATTATTATTTTCTTTTGGCGACTGGTCTAATATTTTAATTTAAATTATTAACTACTTAAACATCAAATTTGAGCCTTTATCAGAATATTTTCTTTTAAATGTACTATCATGATATATAAGCAAGAATATTATATGTATATTGACTGTACCTCTCTAAATTAATTATCTAAATTTAGTCCAAAATGTGTCTAAATAACACTATTTTGATCACTTATAGACGTATGTTTCCTAAAAATGTAATCCGAAGGACACTATAATCCAAGCACAAATTATAACAGTTACAAATAAAATGTATGAATTCCTTAATGATTTGGAAATAAAAAAGTTCAAGTTAACAAAGGGTACAAAATATTAAGTGCATTGAAATCTTGCTTGAAAAAAGAAACTTTTTTAAATCGCAATTCTAGAGGTTAATAGGAGGAGAGGGAAGTTTGCTGTCAATTACACGCTTCAGCTATTACACTCGAGTGTTAGTTTCACTGAACTTGTAAACGCTTTATTCGATTTATGCTTACCTTACGAAAGAAAGTTTCACTTTAAAAGACAAAGTATCTAAACTCTAAACAAACGCCTAGAAGTAGTCACGAAGAAATACTAGAGACAAAGTTATATAAGAAAACACTTCTCTTATCACTGAATAAATATAACTCTTACTTCTTGATCTCATTTTTGTCACCTGTTTTTGCTTCTGAACTTACCGAAGTTAACGGTAGCTATGTGAACGTTCTGAAGAACAAACATGTTTTCAAAAATTCCAAGACTGAAATCAGTTTCAGACATCAGGGAACATTATTAGTCTCGTGTTTGTCTGAAGGTCTATCACTCCATTTTTTGCTCATTGTTGATTCTATATATGTTTCAACCTTCTGCGCCCATATATTCCTTTTGCACATGCGCACAAATATATCGGTTTTACACCTATATCTTCAAAAGTTCAACTATGATTTTCAAAAGTGAACTGCAGATAGCCCCAGATAAATTTCAACCGTCTGCGATATGTAAATTTTGCTAATTGATACATTACTTCATGTAAAATAGTCTGCCAATTATTGTGGAACATAGCTTCCTTGCGACTTTTTCCACTTCACTCACTATATTTTTATTATTTCCTGCTGTTGCAACCTATTATTGTCAAATGTATTTAATTTTCAACCCGTTTTTTTAAATCTGTCAAAAATGGTTTTGATTTTTGCCTCTGAGCTTACAGAAGGTAAGCTCCGTTGCAGACATCAGGGATAATTTTTGGTTCCATGTCTGTCACTTCATTTTTGCGAACCAAGATATCTTAAAAACAACTCGTCTTATTTTAATGACATTTTGATGGTAGGTCATAACTAGCCCATTATTGGTCCCATAATGGTTTCAATCTTTTCGCCCATTTTTTTTTCTCATATAAAAAGAAATTATTGTGAAGGCGCGAAAATTCGATTTTGATGGATTTGCATTGCACATTTTGAGATCTCCTGAGTCCAAAAAAGTGCTTTTTAAAAAATGTACCTGAATGAAAACAAAATTAAAAATTAAATTCCATTTTGAGATTTTGATGGATTTGCACGTTTTGAGGTCACCTGAGTCCAAAAAGTGGTTTTTAAAAATTTACCTGTTGAAAACAAAATTAATTACATGAATTAGTAGATTGTTCCTTGTAGTATAAATTCTTGATTAGTTAGGTCTTTAAAGGAAAATTCAAACGTCTCACATTTGCGATATTTCGATCCCTCCTTGGATCATTCTCAAGCTGGAATCATAGTTAATCATAGCTTAATCAACCCGTCTTTAGATTACCTTAGTAACGACAATATTTACGATTGCAAAAGTGTTTTTATATTTAAAGACAGAATATCACAGCTAAATGTTGATGAAGAAGAAATTATGGTATCGTTTGACATTAAATCTTTATTTACCAATATACCATTAAAAGATCTGTACAAAATCATTCAAAAATCCTGGTCAGCAATAGAGCCTCATACAAATATTAAATGTAAAACTACATTTTTAGACTGTCTAAAATTCTGTTGCAGCAACAATTATTTCACACATAATGATAAATTATTCAGGCAATTGAATGGAGTCCTCATGGGTGGAAGGCTTTCTGTTAACTTAAGTGGCATCTATATAAATTATTTATTAAATTCAGTATTTTCTAAATCATCCATAAAACCAAAATTTTTTTAAAATATATAGACGACTGCTTCTTGATTATGAATAAACAGGAAGTAGGTAAGTTACTAGAAGAAATGAACCAATTTCACGAAAACATTAAATTCACGGTCGAGTATGAACAAGACAATAAATTAAATTTTCTAGATGTTACAGTGGAGAGAGTTGGCAAGACATTAAAAACAATTTGGCTAAATAAAACAGAACAGGGAGATAGATTCCTGAATTATGCTTCAAACCACCCTTTCACTCAGAAAAAAAGCACGGCTAAAAACCTTATATCAAGAGCAATTTCATTAACAGATAAAGAGTACCTAAAACTGATTAAAACCCAAGTATTTCATAAATTAATTAAGAATTTCTATCCGAAAAACCTGATTCAAAAGCTCTGGTATGAATGCCTGAACCAAAATACAAACTTGAATCAATCCAGTAATCATCAAACTGAAACTAATAACATCCCAAACATGAAATTTTCAAGCTTATGCTACGTTAAAGGTCTCTCAGAAGAAATTTCATCACTGTATAAAAAGTTTGATTGTCAATTGAGTTTTGGTTTCAAACCAATAAACAAACTGGACAATAAATTATACACGAAATTAAAAGACAAGCTAAAAATGGCAGACAGGATGGGAATTGTCTATGAGGTACCTTGTAAAGATTGCCCAGGAGTCTATATTGGTGAAACTAGGCAAACGTGGGCAAATAGAAAAAAGCAACACGAAAGTAATGTGAGGGCTGGAGATGACAAAACAGCACTTGCTGTCCATTCCAAACAATTGAGCCACCAATTTAATTTCGATGAATCCAAAATACTGATAGCAGAAAATAATGACAAAAAACGATTACTGCTAGAGGCTCTGCAAATATCAAAGAAGGAACAAAATATCAACTTCAAAAAAGACTGTCGTGAATTAAATAAGCATTACGCAGGAATAATACACCAAATTAAATAATTTATAATAATATATAATCATAACATAAATTAATAGTGTCAGTAATTTTTTAAAAACTGGAGGTATGGAGTTACCATTTTATTAATTATCTCTTCATAAATTTAGACCTGTTTTGTATTATTTATTAATTCATGTTGAAATTCAATTTTAGTAAGTCCTGTATTGTTAAATTTTATTAAGTTATTTATTTATAATTGTTAGGATATTAAATTGTTATTTTGGTTTGTTATGTAGATAGTATAAGTCTAAACCACACAGCACACAAAGACCAGCTAAACTAAACTGGATTATTGTAAGAGCCTTACATGAATCAATAAACCAAACCTGAGTTGCTAAGGTCAAATTGTACAGAAATTAAGTTGAAGTATGTAGTAGATATGTGTTGTTCTTGGTGGTTTTTTTTATATACATATTTCGATGTCTGAGATATTATTAATTAATAGTGTAATTGACAGTACCTGTATTTCAGTAAGTACAAATCTAATTATAAGCATTGATCTTTTGATAATCATGTTTAAAACCTACATACATGTGGGGTATCATCAATCATTATTATTAATTTATTTTCAATATTTTAGGGTGAATTGACGAGAATCTGTCCGATTTTAATTAAACTTTTCTTAACACTTTATAGAAAACAATAAGTTGACAATGTAGTCAGCTAGTTAGTCAGGTTAGTAAGGATTCAAGTTACCATTGTTAATATTTAAATTAATTTGTCATTTTGCATTGTACATTGGTTATATTTGGTGAAGTGTAATTTTTAAATAAACTATGATTCCAGCTTGAGAATGATCCAAGGAGGGATCGAAATATCGCAAATGTGAGACGTTTGAATTTTCCTTTAAAGACCTAACTAATCAAGAACAAAATTAATTAATGGAAAACTCTGGGCTAAGTAATTATGAACTCGTATATGAGAATTGAGAATGTTTGTCTGAGCTGTCTCGGACCGATTCTTTTCTCTTCTACATGAGCACAAACATCTATTTATTTACACGTATATCTTCAAATTTACTCATCTGATTTTTATGAAATTTGGATTGTTTGTCCCGGAAGTATCATTGGCCCACAAAAAAAAGTATATTTATAGATTTTTTCTCATTTTTAGGACCTTTCCTTATGGGTTGGGGTAGGGGACATTTTTTTGGGGGGTTTGCATCTGGCAATTTTGGGGTCAAAATGGCCACCATTTTGGAAACGACGATATATATTTGTAATCTACACATAATCTACATTTCAATTCCTTTAAAGTGACCCCCTTTTTCAAAATTACAAATAATAACAAATGTTGCGATCAGTTCGCAATTGCTCGCTGATTGAAGTTTGAGTTGTGATGTTCGCAACATTATTCCTGATTTTGGGTAAAAAAGTTTAACTTATATACCAAATTTCAAATCACTAGCTACAATAAATCGGCAGATATGAACCAAGATGCGACGGATGAACAACCCCTAAAAACGGAGGGAAATTAAATAAATTTGACAACACTAGGTTGTATTTGTACTCAGGAATCAGGGAATCTATATATTTAATTTAACATTCCACATGAAGCATTTCCGTTAAAAATATATTCTACCCCTTGTTTTAGGGGGAAAATTTGTTGGGACTTCCCTGTTTTTTTCCTGTGTTTCAGTTGTAACATAAAATAACGGCAAATTTTCAAATATTTGTTTTAGCTAATTACGGAGATAAAGGTGTGTTAACGATGGATAGATAGACAAACTCTGGAAATAATTGTTTCCTCGATTCGATTTTTTCCTAAGGACTTATGAAACATTTTTTTTATTTTGATCCTGACAAATAGAATAAAATCAGCAATTATTCTTGTTTATTTTTATATATATTTCTTTGTATTTGTTATTGGAAAATAATCCTATTCCGGGGTTCCGCAAGCCAAGCGAATTTCCATTGGAAATTTGTAATTCAATGTTGTGCAGTTTAAGCTTCCTTCATAACTACTACCATTGAGTATTTTAAGTTAAGATAATTTAAAATAATTATTTTAGTTGGATTAGGGTTTTTACCATATTGCTTAGTTAAACATAATTTAAACTACACAACATTGAACTACAAATTTCTAATGGAAATTCTCTCGGCTTGCGGAACCCCGGAAAAGGATTATTTTTAATCTTAGCTGACTCGTCAGGAAGGGTCAGTGACGTCATAATGATCCCATTTTTAATAAGGATTCTCATCTCAACGAGCTTGATTTTTTGGTCCAAGTTTAATTTTGATACGTTAATTCGTTCGAGAGCTATCGTAGTCACAAGAATGCCGCTAGAAATACATATACCTATATATATATATATATATATATATATATATATATATATATATATATATATATATATATATATGTATGTATACATATTCGCACTACCGCGCGAAGACTGTTATATCTCAAATAATTGAGTTTTGAGAAATACGAGTTTAAAGTTTTTACGTTTTTTAAAACTAACTATTTCATTCATAGTTTGAGTTATTTTTATTTATTTTCTAAATTAATTATCCATACATACGCAACTTTGTTGCCTGCTAGTCCGTATAATTTTATTTAATTCAATACTATTTAAAATTTATTGAAATATAAATTTAGTCAGAGATGTAACCATCTTCGAGTAACTTAATGCGAAATAAAGTAGATGTTACCATTATGTTATTTCTTGCTTTAACATATTTTTGTAATTTAAAGGTAATATTACGCAGCTATTATACACAGATCCCACACCCTACAGTGCACGGGTAGGGTCTGTCAGACCCAGGGTGTCACACTCATTAGCAAAACACTGATAAGGGAGGTTCGTATAACACCATCCCTTCTTATACCTTCAAGTCAAACTAACCTTCCTCAGTTCAGTACCATATTTTGAACAATTCACATAATTTCTTCCTGTCTATTTTTTATTTTTTATTTATTCTTTTTTACCTCAAAATTACCTCTAGGTCAAAATTAAAAATTACAAAAATATATATATTTTTTTTATGTGTTCTTATTGATATATTGTATTCTATATTTTTTACTGATAAATGAAGATTTTTTTTTCTAAAAAAAATAACAATATTTAAATAATAAACCATCTTAATTTTTCTTTTTTTTGAAACAATGGGTCTGACAGACCCTATCCGTGTACAGGTGCAATTTTTTTCACCCAAGAATTGCAGGGTTTAGTAGGTTCAGAGATAGATGAAAGTATTAACTTAGTAAATGTTAGGGAAAATATTATAAAAAAAAAAATCAACATGAACAAGGGTATAATTATATTTTTCATAATAAAAAAAAAAAAAACACTTTTTAAGAGTAAAAGTAATAAGCACATTATTTATGTAGTAGTAATATCAAAATAAAATCATTATTTTTTAAATACAAAGTTTTAACCCAAATTATATACTTTATACATCACAACCTCAGTTGATCTTAGTGTTAATGACTTACATGCAATATTATAATTACTAAAAAACTAAAATTTACTACATAACCTATGACAAGAGTTTTTATCATCTTTTAGCGTTAGTTTTAATATGGTAAGACTCCTACCAGCAAAAGCCATCTAAAAAATTGAGAATTCATTAAAACAATGATGAATCATACGCAATCCTTTTTTTATAATAAAATGCAATTCATGGTTTATTCTCTCTCTACCTGGAAACTTTCATTTTCTGAGTATAATAAATAAAAGTATTATAAGTATTATTAGTAAGTATTATTGTATTATAAATAAATAAACCGGCTAAGTATTAATAAATTCATTACTGTGCAATTCCATTTACAGACTATAGCCTGGTTTAAATTATTTGAAATTATCTGAACAAAAAAAAGAACGAAAAAAAATGAGCCTATTCTTAACTTATACAAAAATATTGGTATTTAATAATTTGTTATGACAATTAGAGAAATTAATGAAAATTGACTCAGTTGAATAACGTGATATCTATTCCATTAGAGAGTTATAAATCAAATATTGAGTAAAAATTTACAAACGAAGAACGTTATAAATAAAGATAAAACCATAATATTTTTAGATTTTGACATTCCTTTCAGTCGATGATAGTTATATCTCAGGATATAACTATATTCGACGTGAGTCCACCTTGACCTTCCGGTTATAACTAAGAGTCTCGAGATGTCACCTTCTTCGTATGATATTACTATCCCTAATCCCCCATTCGAAGAGCGCAACTTACTCTCTCAAGCGGCTAATATTTGAGTTATTGATATAACGGTCTTACTACCAGATAGAGCTCGTTTTTCTGCGTCTGACTGTGGACATAACTCAAAACCGATAAAAATTGAGATGTAACAGTCTTCGCGCGGTAGTGAAAAAAAAACTTTATATATATATTATAAACAAAACTTTATATATATGTATATTATATATAAAGTTTTGTAAAACCTATTTTTTCGTGATCAGGAAACGTATTTTGGCCACAGTCCCGGCTCCAACTCCCGCCATGCCAGTGTGTCCATTAGCGAATTTATTCCCTTGGAAATTCTCTAAAATAAATCTTTCGTATAAACTGAATATTTTAAAATAATTATTTATAATGAGTTGTTGAGTTAGTTATGGTTTGTAGAGGAGATACATTTGTTTTAAAGCATTTGTGTAGTTTGCGGCTTCTATTAATTAATAATTTAGCTTGAAAATGGTTAGTGCTAGTTAGTTGTTCTGTGAATCTGTGAAGTTGGAAACTAACAAGGAAAATTTATCTGTGCTGATGAATTGACGGAATCCCTGGATAAAAGGTTTAGTTTTGGTTCATATCATGGCTAATTGGTCCTGTTTCTGATTTGTTTTTATACACTTTACAACAGGTTCAAGTGAATTGTTAGTAAATTACACTGAAAGCTAGTTTAATTTTAGTTTGGTGAGTACTGTGTTTCACTGCTAATTTGCTCCCTCAGTCGACGGCTCTGTTTTTCCGAGTGTTTGAGCCGTTCCACTCCCAAGCAATTCGTTTTCACCATTGTATCTGAATGCTTTTCATCGAGAACCCAACTCATTTCCCTAACTATTCACTCTCCTCTTTCCCTGAGGGGATCTGGGTTTTTGTCCGGTTTTCAACCGACCTCTATATCGGTCCAGTTGTTCGAGAATCCCGGTTTTTTTTATATCCTGAGCTTTTTCGGATTGCAGTGTAAAATTTCGGTAGAAGGGAGCTATCCAACCGAAGTACTACCAACTTAACAATGAGACAAAAATAATATCCCTCTTCCGTGCTATTTAGTGTACAATACCGAGAGGTAACAATACCCCTGTTGTGTTTTAACCTCCAGTGTTACCCGCTATGCCAGGCTCGGCTTTTCGGTCAGTGGAAATACAGATCTGAAAACAGTGGCAAGCCTGGGGTAATGTTTCGGCTCATTAGGCCTCGGTCTCGGTGCTTCTGTTTAAATCAGTGCTTGGATTGTAAAACCAAGTGAAGCCCCGGATCCAAAGCCCCTGAAGTAATCCGGTTCGATAATGATTATTGCCTTCATGAATGTTTATATACCTATACATATATGTATATGTGTGTGCGTGTATATATATATATTCCTTGTGTTGTATAGCTCCTCCTCTATTTTTTTTTATTTATCTCTGATTTATTTGATTTTCCAAGGTTTTAAGATCACGACCATTTATTTTTATTTTATTGTTTTTAAAAACATTTAAATGCCCATTCCATTTTATTGAATAAATAAATTATAGGGAAAGTTTTCCCCCAAGGCAGTTATTACAAGAAGACGGTGTTTTCCACCCCGAATACACAAAGCAAATTATTATCTTCTGTTTTTTCTTGTTTGTTGTTTTTGAGTGACTATAGAGTCCTTTAATAATTGCTTATATTTTTTTAAACGACTCGAGATATCATTATTATTATTATAGAACTTTATTTATATAATTATTAGGGGAAGTCAATATCAATATCAATTGTGGTTAAAAGAGATATTCAACACAACTATTTATCCTGTATATGAAGATATTGGTTACCATGTTATTACTACAGATAACTTAAAGACGCAGACTTCAAAAGATTATGTTGAAGACAACAATTAAATTCCATTATAATTATGAGGAATATGAAGTTTAATCAAGTCTGAACTTAGTTGTTTCATAGTTAATCCAAAGTGACGCTATCAATCTAACTCAAGTTGCGCTTGACAAGTATCTTAATTACATGGAACTGATTCGATAACTTTGTCTCTTGCTTATTATTAACTATTTTAGCTTAAATGTCTACTCAAACTTTGCATGGACCTGTTGCATTCCCTTGATGTTGTCCCTTTGTATCTCTGTCATATATATTTAATTATTGCCAAGGAGATGGTTCAAACTTATAAAGAGAAATCTCCTCGAGTAATTATCGGTCTAACTATCGTAAACTAAACATTGCGTAATTACTACTCCATTTGAAAAGAAGATCTCTTCAAGACAAAAAAAATTATCCGATACAACTCCTACTAAACTTTTTCATGTACAAGTAAAATAATTATTTGGTCAAGTTTGTTCCTTTGTCAATTGTTTCGGGTTTTCATGGTACATTTAATTATTAATGAACATTTTATTAAATCGGTGAATCGATTCCGATCTCTCACATTTTACAATTAAAGCTGATTCCTCTGGAACTAGAATTTTTCCAGAGGAAACGATTTATATTTTTAGACTCATATTTAAATTGATAACACTTTCGACTCTTTTAATCTAAATCGTCGTAACCATTTTCAAGAAGTAATTTTTCCCCCTTTTTTTTATATTTTATGGGAAGAGAAATAATGTTGTTTTTTTAAAGGTTTTAGAGAGAACGACTCTAAAATGTAGAGCTATGATTCTTTTATCGATTTCTCTTCGGGGTAGTAATAGATTTATGTTACTATATATACATAACATACATATAAGCATGTAAATACATTATAAATGTACATATATTTATGTATATTTGTGTGTGGGTCCTATTCAATTATTTAGTCAACTTACAAGTTGAACTAAACTATAATCAATTTATTAATGGATTATAATCCATAATTAGAATGTACAATACGACAGAATTATAACCTTATTATGTATGTATAATACACACACACACACACACACTCATATATATCTATATATATATATATATATATATATATATATATATATATATATATATATATATATATATATATATATATATATATATATATATATATATATATATATATACAGGGTGTATCAATTTCAGATGGCCATAGAAAAAGGGGTATATCTTCAGGTCATTTGGAGCAAAAAATTCATATAAGCTATAGTCCAATTCTCAACAGGTTAGGAGCTATAAGCGAAAATAGACTGTGTTAAAAACAATCAACCTTTGCCTTAAAAAACAGAAATAACTCACAATATATTAATCTTGGAACAATAAATGAATAATCATTGGAAAGAGCAGGAAATTTCCTATAAAATTATGTATGCAAGTTGAGTTGTTGCCTTTTTAGTGTGACCCAGAGCTGTTTGAAAACAAAAAATAGATTTTTTAGTGAATCTGAAAAACTTTGAGCCCACTTATCGATATGACCCGAATGGGAGAAATGCGTACAAACTTAGGAAAAGTTGGCGCTTTTAATAAGCTTTAAAACGATACCAAATACTTCACAATATTCCAACTCTAAGTGGGCGAAAAAACCATCGTTGTAGAAAAAACATGTCGTGCTTGCAGCAGGAGAAGGGCAAAGAAACGTGACATTATCAGCTGTGGCATCTTTGACAAAAAGATGTCGAATGTGCATTGTTTAAGGTGGCGGCCATTAAATTGGAATTTTAGTTCTCTAACTAGAAGATCAATTATTGTAAAATATACTTACCATGGTATCTCAAGGCAGAAGCAGCTCAAAATGGCAGCCACCTTGAGCAATGCACATTCGACATCTTTTTGTCAAAGGTGCCACAGCTGATAATGTTACGTTTCTTTGCCCTTCTCCAGCTGCAAGCACGACATGTTGTTTTCTACAACGATGGTTTTTTCGCCCACTTAAAGTTGGAATATTGTGAAGTATTTAGTATCGTTTTAAAGCTTATTAAAAGCGCCAACTTTTCCTAACTTTGTACGCATTTCTCCCATTCGGGTCATATCGATAAGTGGGCTCAAAGTTTTTCAGATTCTTTAAAAAAATCTATTATTTTGTTTTCAAACAGCTCTGGGTCTCACTAAAAAGGCAACAACACAACTAAAACATACATCATTTTAAAGGAAATTTCCTGCTCTTTCCAACGATTGTTCATTCATTGTTCCAAGATTGATATATTTTGAGTTATTTAAGTAGGTTTTAAGGTAAAGGTCGATTGTTTTTAACACAGTCTATTTTCGCTTATAGCTCCTACCCTTTTGAGAATTGGACTATAGCTTATATGATCTTTTTTGCTCCAAATGACCTGTAGATATACCCCTTTTTCTATGGCCATCTGAAATTGATACACCCTGTATATATATTTATCTATGTACAATAACACACAGCTTACTCATCAGTAATATCACAAATCTCACCAGTGAGGAGCTTGTAAACTGGCCTTGTAAACTTTACACATCTACTCGATGTGATCATTAGTGTGAGATATGTCTCATCTCTTTGGTGATTCCAACTCACCAGATATGTCGATTTTTAGATCTAGGTTTCAGGAACCACACTACGCTGGAACCCTTTTTAAAAGAACTATTATATAATAAAATTATCTACATATATAAAGAAGTGGTTCTATTTGTTTGTATTTTTTTTTATACAAATTTATAGTTTTTATTCCGAGCTTCATGAAATTTTGAACACTTTACCATCAAAACAAGAGGAAGGACACTGTATATTTCGAGTTTTCGAAATTGTTTTCAGGTGTTTTAAAATTGAAGGAATGGTTGGCAGTATGGTGTGTGAATTCCTCATCTGCTAGACAGTCTTAAGAATTCCATCATCCGAGTTAATTGTAATCCCCTGAATTATGGAAGTTTTAATAATGCCTAACTGTCTCCTAATGTCTCCTTTAAACAATCCTGAAAAAAGCCCTTATTTGTACCCCTTTCCACCCCACCAAAAACGCCTTTCCACCCCCACCAAAAACCCCTTACCCTGCACACTTCTCCCTCGGCGGTACTTATGTTACCCAAACTTGCTCTTATCTATTTTCACGATCACACCAGCCCCACCGATTCGCTCATTCATTCTTATACGTGCATTCACCAAACCTCTCTAATGAAATGATGCCAATTTTCTCGCCGTACTGGGAGATACACTCAACTCAAAAACATGGAAATCCTGTGTTCGATCCGGTGAACTATGAAATTATTTAAAAGCAAGATGTCAGAAATTGGCATCCTGCTTCTTTCAAAGTATCTACAAGCAACCACCGGAACGAACACTCCTTTTCACACGATGGGAAGGGGGTGACTTACACCTACAAGACCATTCAAATATCACTCAACTCTGGCCGAGGTATGAGAGACATATTCTTTCCACACTTACAAAACTCAATTACACGCTCAGCACTCGATTGACGAAAAATAAATAAAATATCCATATTAATCACTCATTCCGATGAAAAAGTCAAACGTGGGAAATTTGAGACAGCGTTGACACAAAATTAACAGTTCAGCAAAAAAAAAAAAAAAAAATAGTAACACTCTACTACTGAAAGTAAAATTTTTAAAATGGTGTCAGAGGCTAAAATAAAGTAAAAATACTACAGTAAAAATACTAAGCATCGTGAGACAGTAAATTTATATACATTACTAGAGTACAAGTACCAGAGCCCAACTGGTGGGAGGGGAGACAAGCGTATCGAATAGGACATGATATATTATATCGATGTATATAGTCTCGAAAGAAGTCGATAGTGAGATAACATGTTATTAGAAGGGTACTATAGTTGTACCTTACTTGTTATTATTATTATTTTTTCCTATTATTTTCTATTATCTTTTAAAATTATGAATAGTGATTACATAATAGTCATAGAGTTATAGAGTAGTTTTCTTACATTCAGTCTTTTTTCCAGGAAAGTTTGCTAATTGATAGACTAAATGGTCTAACTAGAAAATTAAATAACTTTGAAGATAAATGAGAATTAATTCTACCCTAATTAGTTGTCTTAGTTTTTTAGTTAAATAGATTAAATCTCTTTTCAATTTGTCCACTTTAAATAATGTTCTTGGCCAAATTTTATCAGTGTATAATGTTTAACCAAATTTTTAATTAAAAGGAAAACAAAATTATAGACTTACATTGTGCAATGCGTATATGCATTGCAGGCCAGTATATATTAAACTAATGAAATATAATATATTCGACCATTATAACATATTACTCAACTTGTAACACAAAAAGTCTCACAATTATAACAATATTTTTAATATCATTAAATAATATTGACTATATTAAAATTCATTAGATTATCATAAAAATGAGGAAAATATTCTTTAACCCAAACGTTAGAACGAATTATAAGTGTACTGAAAACCATGGGGTATGATTTTTCTGAACATGCATGCCAAATTCCATTAAAATCGGCCTAGATTTTTAGGCTCCACTCGTCTGCACTGACTTACGACGGATTTTTTTTAAAACCACTCTTTTTGAGGCAGGGGTCCTAACGCATAAATCCCCCATGATCTCTAAATCTAAATTGCTCGCCATCACAATACAAAGTACAATAGAAAGGAAAGAATGGGTTATATTAAGTTGAACAAATATTTGAATCACATTCCAAATTTTTCTTATTTGTTTAAATAAGATATACTGGCCTGCAATGCATATACGCATTTAGGAAAAGAGAAAAACCATAGGAACAGCCTTATTAATTATTTGTCAAATTTGATTTTTACCCACGAGAAAAAAAAATCAGATGGACATATAAGGAATCAGGGCAGAAAATCCAGAGAGTCTTTTTTTTTTATCTACCTTCACCGGATAAATCTTCCTCTTTCAAGCAGCGGATATCTTCTCCTATGAAATTTCCTCTCTTTTCTTTTTTAAAAAAGTAAATAATAAATAAAGAAGAATTGTAAACAGAAATAATATATATTCAGTATAGGCTAGACACAAAAGAGATTGGGAAAATTGGGGGATGAGGTTTGTGTACTCCCCTATTTTCTGTCAACCGTAGAAGCAAGGATAGATTTATAATATTTAGACATGACAGACTTGACTGTGAGGGAGGCGCGAAGGATTTCCCCTCCCTATAAAAATACTGATTTATATCCCCTGCTGCGTTTTATTGAAAAGTTAGGGCAGTATTTTCCTGTTTCTTTCTCACCTTCCTGATTTAAAATAAGGGATGTAATGCCATTGGAAATTGAGAGTTCGATTTATGATTATTTATAAAATTCATTATAGTTCTATTCCGACGTTTCAAACTTTCTCTGATTTTAGTTATAATATTTTAACTAATGATACTTTATGAATTCTAATTCTAAATCCTTTTTGTATAATTTCGAAAAATACATTTTTGTTTAAAGTAATTGTTTGTTCCTTTTATCACGATAGACATCATAGGATATTGCAAGATGGAAGAATAAGCCGATTTGCCTATTTATCAATGATACTAATAGTGTGAATCATATATAACTTCTCTTCACATCATATATATGATAAGATTATTGTAAAAGATTATTATAGGTTTGTTCCAACCACATTTCAAACTGGTTTGTAACTGTCCGACGCATGCGCATCGGACCACATTTGAACGTTTTTTGCTAATGCACATGCGTCGTACAGTTTGAAACTAGTTTGGAAATAGTTTGAGGTGTGGTTGGAACAAACCTATAAACACACCTATATGTTTATTTATAAAAAAACCTAACACAGAATAACACAGTTACCTTAATAGAAAATAGTAGGCAAATCATTTCTACCAATCTATTTTTGGTATTGGCTGTTTGTTGGTCATACAAAAATCAAATAAATAATTAGAGGGTTCCTGGTTATATACTCCGCGGACTAGCCGTTATTTTGTGGTTAGAGGGGGGGGGGGGGATTTTTTTTAACAAAGCATGCAAAATTTACAAAAGCATACACACACAGGGTGGGCAAAGAAACTAACAAAGAATTATAATTCTAATTCTAATTTATAATTTATTAAATACATTTATTTTATCAAAACTACTCGGACAACGAATTTTTTTTTTAGACCCTAAGTCAAACAGTCATTGCATAGCCTCCACCCAATAGTTTGTTAAGTTATAGATATGAAATTTAAAGTTGAAGAATGTAGTTTTCAGACCCCGCAAACCCCATATATCTATCAATTACAGAAGCTGAGCTATAAGTGTTAAAAAAAAGTGCGGTTTTTTTTGCCCACCCTGTATATTTGTAGTCTACTCATCAGCAGCTTTCATTTGATACCCCACTCAAAAATTTAAATACATATTTGAGTTTACCACATTTTTAAATTGCGCATGCGCATATTAATTTTTTTTAAAAAAAACCCATCTTAAAAGAAAGCAGAGATATAAGGATGAGAAAAACCGGGTAGATTGGTTCAAGTGAAGATACACAGCATGCTTGCTTGGCCTTGCGCTCTCCCGTGGGATCAGATCAATGATGATTTTATTTATTACATAATATACTTCTATTTATGTTAATCTTGCTATTATTTTATTTTTTGTTAAAAAAAAGAAAAAAAATTATAAAACTAAAAACAATAAAAAATAAAATTATAATTCGTAACAAAGACATCTTCTAATAAAAAGATCCAATTAAGGACTGAAACGTCTCTTTTCTATATCCTTATTTTTTTATTGTCTATTGTCGTTTCTATTCTTGTATTTTTCATTATTTTTTTCTCTTTTTTTCGATTCCAATATAGCTTCCAATATCCGAAGAACAGGAGACGAAAAGCGGAACTATAAAAACTGAACCAAGATATCAAAGAATATAAAAGAAAAAAATCGTTCAATAAATAAACTGTAGAAAGATAAAAAGTATCCTACCTGAGATTCTTTCTATCCCAATATATATATATATATATATATATATATATATATATATATATATATATATATATATATATATATATATTATTTATTTATATATAAATGCTTGTATTAAAATATTATATCTACCTATATATAAATAAAACAGAATATCTAAAAATATATTTTTATGTATGAATCATAGCGGAGGAAAATAAATAAATAGAGAGGGGGCGGGAAATTCTACAGTATGGTACATAAAATATTAGATATATAAATATATGATGGTAGTGAACCAGTGCTTCCATTTGAACTATTTGCATATAGGAATGAAATACCCCTACTTTATAAGATATATCTAATACATTCTTAAAGATGCATATTTTTACTAGTCTCTATTTATTTAAATGCAGCAATATTCAAATGCCTATGTTTGTTGGTTGTGTTTAATTTTTTAAATATAAAATATTTATGAGTTTTGGATACGTGTAGAGGTGTACTACTTGATTTCATATAATGAATACACATTGTGATCATTCTGTAAAATGGAATTTCAAAAATTACTGGACAGAAATCCGTTTTACACCTCTGGAAACATTTTGGGTCTTTTGTCTATCCGTCGCTTAACATTTTTGAGATCCAGCATAATATCTTCTTTAACGCTCGTCTTATTTTTATCAAGTTTTATCATGGTAGATCACAATTAGTCAATTGTTTGTCGCATGTCAACTTTCTTCGCAGGTCATTTCTTTCTCTTTCGCATGTGTATAAAGTTTTTTATTTACACCTGTATATTTAAAAGTACACGATATCACCCCAGTCATCGTGATCTAGAGGCCTTCCTTTTCCTGTTATAATTATGACCTACAACGTTATAAAATTATTTGAAAAAAAACAAAAACCATATTAGGCAAATCCAAAAATGGTATAGACTAGAGTACAATTTATTGTGTTATAAAAAAATAAATTGACTGGGAGACTTAAAGCATGTAATAGATTCCTCTTTCTTTCAATTTATTTCAAATTGATTTAAGCGAACTTTCGCGTTGCTTATATACAGGGTGGCACAAAAGTATGGAAACCCCTGAATAACTCGTCAGAAATGCATTTTTTTTTTTTGAAAAAAAGTTAAATACAAAAGTTTCAGGATTTTCCTTAGTTATTCACTGTTGATTTGACCTTAACCTTGCCCTTCGGGGTCATTTGAAGGTCAACTTTGTAATTTTAAATGGGAACCCCCATTTTTTATTGCGGATTTGAAAAGAGCAGAAAATTTTATAAAAAATATGACCTTGACCATGTCCTTGAGCATGACTTTTTAAGTCATTCCAGGGTCAAAATTGTGTTTCCAATAGAAAATTTTAATTTGTATTGTGGATTGCGATATAACCAAATTTTTCCCTTTAACAGTGGCCTTGACCATGGCCTACCCCACGTCCTTGACTACGACCTTAAAGGTCATTACAAGCCTTCCCCTCCCCTTTTTTACTAATTTATTTGTTTAAGTACTTTTATTCAATTTTTTTTCATGGTCTCATTTCTGGTTATGTTCAAGAATGCGGTCGACCTTCAAGAAAAAAAAAATAAAATAAAAGTACTTAAACAAATAAATTAATAAAAAAATGGGGGGAAGGGTTAAAATGACCTTGAGGGTCGTGGTCAAGGACATGGTGTAGGCCGTGGTCAAGGCTGCTGTTGAAGGGAAAAATTTGGTTATTTCAAAATCCACAATACAAATTAAGGTTTCCCATTGGAAAAACAATTTTGAACTTGGAATGACTTAAGGACTGAAGGGTCATGCTTAAGGCCATGGTCAAGGTCATATTTTACATAAAATTTCCTGCTCTTTTCAAATCCGCAATATAAAATGGGGGTTCCCATTTAAAATAACAAAGTTGACCTTCAAATGATTAAGGGCAAGGTTAAGGTCAAATCCAAGGTTACCATTGAATAGCTAAGGAAAAATCCTAAAACTTTTGTATTTAACTTTTTTTTAAAAAAAAATGCATTTCTGACGAGTTATTCAGGGGTTTCCATACTTTTGTGCCACCCTGTATGTCTGAGTTAACTTTATTAAATGTTATTCAAATTAGGTTTTAGAGCCTCCTTCTATATCACGACTTTTTCCTTTTATTTGTCCCGTATATCTGTATACTTGACGAATTCGTGACACTCCTTGTTCTCGTAACAAATACATGTTTTTATATGTGCGCAAAACCAGAGGAGCGAGATTACTTCAGAGTCTAACCTAATGAGAACTGAAGTTAATAATCTAAGAAGTTGTTAAAAACTAATAATAATTTATCCTTAACTTAAAGTAAAAACTTGTTTGCTTGAGGTTCAAGTTATCGAGGTTTCAATGTATTCAAATGATAAAAAATAAAACAATCCCAGTCAGTAACAAATTTACTAAACTGTTCGTTAAACAAGGTTAGAGGTATCTCGAGACCCCCTGAAAGAAATGGGGGAACTTAAGAGTGTTATAAGGAAGGAGATAGTTTTTCCGTTTACTCGTATATAGTTGTTCCAACAGCAGTGTACGCCGTATGATTGGCATTCCTAACCAGGTACTAGTATACGTGATTAATTTTTTGATATATGTTTACTGTAGCTGATCTATCAAACGAATAAGAATTGTGGAAAGCAAGGAGGAAGAAAGTAAGGAATTAACAAGGAGAAAGTAAAATATCTGCCTAAAGAAAAAAAAAGGTGAAAAGTATCAAGTGTTTAAAATGTCTAAGAGTAATCAGGTTGACAGGTGCCCTTAAAATGAGAAATTAGATTATTTTCCTGCGGTTACAAGCTTTCCTCAGTTAAACAACTTTAAATGTTTTCCTTTTCTCCGTTCTATCTCCCTCTCCTTCTTCCGTGCAAAGTTTGATTTATTTCTAGGGAATGTCTTGGCCCTTATTCCATCTGTATTAAACCTTATTAAGCAAACCTTTTCCAGATTAAGATTAATCCTTACATTGGTAAACCAATCCACCTCCTCAAGTCTGTAATCATATTAAAAACTCAACACAACAGTTAACAGAGTAAAAGCAAACTGAATCAGTTTAACTTTACAGAAAACATTTTCTAACTCATTTTTTGACTTCGCACGATCCAAATTAGTTTAATTCTTTTTTCTAAATTAAAAAACTTTATTTTCGAAAAATTTTTATAAAAGAAAACCTTGTGTGATAACAAAAAGAAAAACTTGGGTTTCTTTCTTCTTCCTCTTTATGTAGTACTTACCTAGAAGTAGAGAAAGTATTGTGATACCGGAAAATTAGATTCGGGTGGATTTACTCGTTTTTTAGGCCCACCAAGTCTAAAAAAAATTGCTTTCAAACTATTTTATGTGGAATGAAAATATCTAAAAATCTGATAAAAACATTTTACTTTGTTTAGAATAGTGAGGTGTTAATAATAATTGTTTGTTTATTGTCTAGGTGATGACGTTGGCTAGCCAGAGCAGCAGTGAGCCGAGCAGCAGAGTAAGTGGCAGCGTGCTGACTCGTCGACTTGGTTTGATCGTCGGTTGCTGCCTTGGCTTCATAGTGTTTGTCATCTTAGTAAGCAGCCTGTCTTATCTCAAAGTGAAGAAACATAGGCAGCAAGTGAAGAGACAGCTAGCCCAATCTACCGATATGCAGCACAACTATTTGACTCGTAGCCAGTATTCACTTCACTCAGTCCCTTCCACATCTTGTGTTAGTGCATAAAGTGAATCTGTCAGAGCACATGAAATAACGGTCTTAAGTGGCGTAGCTAGATGGGTGTAATGTGGTCAGCCGAGCTCCAGGCTCAGTGTCGTTGGGGCACCAAATTCAATTCACTGCTTGTCGGGACTGTGTCGATTGGTTTTAGTTCGTTTCACAAAATTGATTGGGAAGGTGTAAAATCCGACTTTGTACCTGGGCTGGGATATAATTCCCAGCTACGCCTCTGACTTTTCTTCTTTCTTTTATAAAAAATCAGTGCAGAAAGATGTATGGCTTTGTGTTTTGTATGTATATTCCATCAGTAGAGAACTACTTCTTGCAATGGAACAATCACACTAATTATTTTTTATCTCTACTATGTACCAATAAATAATGCTATAAGATCTGAAACGAGATAAGATTATCTTTAGCCCTTCAATAGCCCGCTTATGTTTAACATTTGTTGAGAACTACCATATCTCATGAAATTTTGATGATAGGTCACACTGATGGTCCCGCATTTATTTCAACCTTCTGCGCCAATCGCTTCCTCTTTTCAAGTGGTCATTCAAATAATAGGACGCAAGGAAGCCATGTGCCACACTAATCGGCTGATTTTTATTTATTTATGATTATTTTCATTTGTTCATTAGCAAATAACATCCGATTTCTTTAACGTAACCTAGGTTGTTCTTCTGAACCAATTTTACTATTGTTTTGATATTGATACTAGCCCTCCTTATCAACCGATCAAAGGGTTGGTTAATATTATAGAGTTTTTTCCTATCAATGGCATTTTTATGTAGAAATTACCATTCTTATTGTTGATAGACACTAATAACATAAATATTCGTGGGTTTTGCTTCAAAGTCAAATGTACTTTACAGATCGCAAGATCCTAACAATGTGAGATTGATTTTTGACAAAATTGATTTTTGACAAAATTGATTTTTGACAAAATTGATTTTTGACCCTGGAAATACAGCAAATCCATGTGACATGATGTGTCACATAACTGAATCAAATATGTTTATGTTTTGTCTTTGATATTAGCAATTCCCATAGAAGAAGAGTGATAACGACAGTTAATTTGTCCTCTTTCAGTCCCATGTTTCTACCCATGCTGCTCAGTGTTAGTCGTATCAGTAAATCAATTTTTGTTTTACATTGTTACTCTCTGAACTTAAAAAACTTAAGTCTGAATATATTTAATTCTACCGATTTGAAGAGAAGAGTTAATTTCGGTTTTGTTATTGTGTCACAATGTCAGTTATTAACAGGATGGACATTTATTAGTCAGAAACTGTCTCGTAAATATTAATGGCCTTATCCAATAATGGATCGAATTGAATAACGTGATTGTATCTAACAAGAGTTAAATTAAAGTTGAAGTGTAAATTCCTCGAATTTTGAAGTTTTTACTGTCAATTTGAGTTTAACGAAGTTAATATAGGGATAAAGCAACAGTGGTGGATGTCAACCTAGTCGTATTCACTTAAATTTACTAGGTTGCAATTCAGTTTTACCCTTTCAGTTGCTTTCGTTTAACATCAACTTGTTATTTTCAATTTTAGCGAACCATGTTAGCTACATGTTGTACCACTTATTGATAATAATTTATCTAATAACAATAATAAATGAAGATAAAATGATTAATTGGCCACTTATATCTGTTTTAGCCCTACTGCCTAGATATAAATAACACGACACAAAATTATCAATAGCTACACTTAAAATGTAATGATTATTTAAAAGGTATAATTTGAACATGTTTATAAATTAAGTAAAAAGTAATGTTTTTTTTTTTTTATTGATATCTGTATTCAAAGTGTAATTAATAACTTCACTGTTACTGATTAGTATTTTGTGGTAAAAAAATCTTTCAGAAATTATAAATAATTTTTGTTTTACTTCCTCTGTAAATAAAAGAAACCATAATTTCAGCTGTTAACATTTTTAATATACATATATATAGTGGAAAGACTATAGTGATAAAAATTAAAGTAAATTGTTGTCTAGATTTACGTAAAACTCTCTAGAATTTTCATCCAGAAGAAAAAAAAATACCGGTTAAACAAAAAATAAAATAATGTCTTGAGTTGTGGATGAAAGGAAGGAAGATGGAGACCCAAGGAAACTCAGAAAAAGGAAATGGCGGCAAGGCGAAAGCGTTAATGGCACGGAAACCGAAAAATACGGATTTCCTATGTTTTTAAGAAAAAAAAGAGAAAAAACTTTGGAAAACGTCAATAAAAAATATGGAAGAAGATTATCAACGACTTTCTACAAGAGAGAGAGAAATTATAAATAGAGGATGCAACGATAAATGAAAAGCGAAAAAGGAAATGAGGTAGGATGAGATAATTACCGGAGGAGAAGTTCGTTTTAAAGGAAAATCTGAAGCCTTAGGCTAATTTTATTTTAAGCTGGGCAAAAAAATTATTAGAGAATTAGCTGGGATTTAATTAATTTAAAAGCTTTTTCGATGCCTTACTTACATTAAAAAATAATCAATCTCTAAGATTATAAAAAATAAAATAGTCTGCCAATTATATTGTCTGACAAACCTATATAGTATTTAATACCTGTATTGTTTATAATATATATATCGACGATCTCATTATATTAAATATTTTAAGCTGTTCGCTAACTTCGACAACAAATGGGCGCAGAAGGTTGAAACTTATATGGGGCCAGCAATTTTCTAATTTTGACCTACCACCCAAATTTCATTAAATTCTAATAAGTAGTTTTTAAGATATGTTGGGTTCGCAATAACGAGGGACAGACTGACCCGGGACCAAAAATATTCCCTGATGTCTGTTTAGAAATGTTTGAAATCGAAGACATGTTTCTTTTATAACTTTACATTCTTATTCGTTTAGTAGGTTATTAGGGATGAAAATTAAAAAAATAATTATTTTGTTTTAATTCATTTACAAGCTATATTTCGCCCATATCTGGGCATCTTCAGGCCTTGTTTTGAACTATCTGGAAATTAACATTTATTGTATATAAACACAAAAAATCACTAATTTGGAGTAATCGTTATAACCACTGCGAGGAAGAAGAGTTCACGAATGAGTAATAATATAAGTTTCTTGGTTTTGGTCAGATAATAGTTAATTTGAATGAAGTCCTTAGTTCGTCTTACCCGACAACAGATTTATTTGTCATCCTAATCGTTCTTTTTCAATAATAATGGAGTAGTTCTCGTCATTCTCCATACATTGCCTACATTAAACAGATGAAAATGTTTTGTTCATTTATGCCATTCATTTAATTTTGTCGTTTTAACAAATAAATTTAGATAAATGTAAAATATATAATGTAATATAATATATGGTAAAATTGTAATACTGTAAAATAAAAGTTCATAATCAATAAATACTGTTAATATTACATTGAGCTCAATAGTGCGGTTTTTTATTTATCAACTGCACTACTGTAATTTATCAACATAGTTTGATAATATATAAGAATATAAGTGTTAATGTATTATCTTTTTTTACCCTGTAAAAAAATATCTCACTTACGGATCGCATAGTAAACCGTGTGTTTAATTGGTTAATTTATTTTTATAATTGATAATCTTGGAGATAAACGTTAAAATTGTATGAATAAAAAAATATTTAAAATTTCAACTTATGTGTACAGAATGGTGTAATCGGTGTTTGAATTTTACATTTTAATAAATGCATGATGAAATTATTAAATAAATGTTTCTTGATGTTAATTTGTTATTTTATTGTTAGTATTTTCTTTATATTTATTTTACTAATGAATAAACAAGAGGTTCTTTGCTGCTTTGTAAACTAGAGGTTACGGGTTCAATTCCCTGATAGGACAAGGCGCCCCCCGCTCGGTATTCATTCAGCATCATCATATTAATGGGCAGCTTATTGTTAAAGGACGTTTATCTGGTTGTGTGCCAATTATGAGGTTTATACATCTGATGGAGTGACACACTAACCCTGTGTCATTTTCAAAGAAAATTTTCTCTTCATAAAATCTTTTGCTCGTTCTTAAATATAAATGTATAGTATTAAGCAGCCCCTACACGATCAATCCATGGCGCTCAAACATTGATCAAAACATCGCGTCATCGATCAAAACAAGGCGTCAAGCAATTGTGTCAAGCATGATTGATAGATAGAAACCCGTTTGATGCTTGAGTCTAGCCTTGAGATTGATGTAAAGTTTGAATGATTCAAGCGGCTTGACGGAGCGCTTGATAGTCTAGAGCAATTTTGATCAAGCATTCCGTCAATCACCTGCTTGACACCCCATATCCTGATTCGAAACCATGGTATCTACCCAATAATGATTCACTACAGTCCAGGAGGAGCAGTTCACTAGTCGAAAACTCCGCTACAAATGAGTGTTGATGGAAAGATTGATGGGATGCTTGATAGGATGCTTGATGTGCCCCAAGGCGGCTTGAAGGTCGTGTCAATCAGCTTGACGCAATGTTTTAATCAAGTGGCTTGATTGTGCAGGGGCTGCTTTACTTTTTGTTGAAAATGTACCCTGCACCCAAGAAGTACAATTTTATGCACTAAGTTAACGACCCCTCATTTATTAAAATTAGACAAAAAATAAATTTAGAATAGTACCTATAAAATTATAAAGACTACTTTTTCTTGAATAGTCGAAATTTGGTCCGGTTTCCTCTTGCATAATTTCAGAAAATTGTACTTCTTTTACAGAAAAAGGGTACATTTTGCATAAAAATGAATGCTATTAATCTACATTTAAGAACAAGCAGGAGATTTGGTGATGAGTGACTTTTCTTTGAAATATTTTTTTTTTTTGGAATTTACACGTATAGGCAACCCTATCCGTTGACATGCTGTATATATATTATGTAAATTTTTTTTCTCGATTTATTTCCTGATTTGAATGAAATTATTACCAGGTTTATAAAAGCGTTTCCATAAATAAGTATAATAGTAAATAGATGTATTCAATTAAACAAATAATAAAATAAAATTATAAATAATTAAACAACTTATTTGTCAAACTAAAATATCAAATTTAAACGATTTAATTAGATAAAACATTGTTTCTAATGCTGGCATGTAAATTCACTGTATTCACAAGAAGCAAATATAGAGTAATTAGTTCAATTGCACTCTGTAACAAAAACAAAATGAATTTAAAATAATAAAAAAATATATAAAAAGTTATATTAAAACAAAATTAATTTGGTTTTCATAAAAAATAAATTTATAAATAAATGGAGTTATTCACGTGATATGTTTTGAAATTGAATAAACGCTTTGAAATCAAATCCATCATTGGACTAATTGGTCAAACTATTTAAAAGAAGCCTGACAAGTAGGCAATAAGGAAGAATGCGTCAAAACGATGCAGTCTAGCGAAATTAAAAACGCATGTCAAAACCTACTACGTAAATTCCCCTTTATTTGTTATTTAAAATATGAATTTTTATTTTTAAAAAGAATAAAATTCCAAGGCAAAATTGTAATAAATAAAATAATTTATTTTTAACAATTATTATATGTAGATGGAATAAATGTAATTAATACTAATATTAATTGTTAATAACTGTTATATATTTTATTAAATTTATTAAAAGTTAACATCTTCAAATAGATTAATGAATAAATATAAAGATATAAAGACACTGGATGTTTGGGATAAATAAGTTTATTGTACAGATATAAGAAATTATTGCAGGTTTTAATGGAAATGTGTTTTTTTATCTTAATGATATTTATAAATAAAACTTTAATGTATGTACATAAACGTTAAATGTAATTTTTCAAAGATAACAAAATTGAATGTCAAAACATTAATTACTATATTCTTGCATGAATAATTATAAATAAATGTAAGACTTAAGAGGCGAAAAAGTGTCAGGGCGTCAAAAGAAAATTGGTAACGCCACTGATATGAACAATTTTCTTGAAAACAGCAAGGGGATACAAGCAATTTGGATTATTACTGGCAACACATGTAAGTGGAGCCTGTGTAAGCTTTTTTCGATTATTTTTTTTCAGTTTTCTGCAAGATAACAAAAATAATTTCTTCATAACAACAATAGGCATCACATGGCTCTATCATTCAAGCGAGCGTATTGCAATTAATATTAAACATTTAGACGATAGTTCAGAATGATGGGTCATAGTTGAAGATTTTAAGTGTGTTGTAAAATAAATAGAAAGGGAATGTGGGTTAGTTGAATGGGGGTTCGGGGTTGCGTTACTGCATTACTCTATAATCTATAACAACTATCTTGACCGTCTTGCAGACCTTTTTCAACTACTATTACTTTAAATATATCACTTCGCTACATAAAAATTTCTGTTTGTATAAAGTTTTTTTGCATGCCTGTGTCAATAGTACTTAAAACGATTTATAAAAAGTTTTATTCGAATTGATACATTAGAACGATAAATATTAAAATCGTTGTTTCCTCTTTTTTAAAAACATTGCAATCCGATTTAATAGTTTTAGCGATGTTAATAACTTCATAGTGGTTACCCCTAAAAAAAAAGTTTGTATCAACGAATTGAAAGCTTAACGGAAAAAACTCCCCCAAAACTTAGCCTGAGCATTGTTAAAAAGAATACGTACACGAAATTATAATAAAATCGGTCAAATTTTGCTCAATTTATCGTAAACGTTACAAACAGATAAACACACTGGACGCATATTTTATCAAATTTAAGAAGATCATTACGCTCGCTTCAGTTAAAGGGTCAAGGAAAAATTGTATTCTAATGGTCAATAATATTTTATTAAATTTGAAACATTAAAATTTTTTGACGATGGTAAATTCAACTAAATGGTGATTTATTCAAGTAACGCAGTTTTTTGAGTCAATTAATTGTATTTTTTTTTATTATTATTTCTTACGTATACTCTTTTTTGTTGCACTTTTAGTATAATTATTTATTTATTTTTTGTTAGTGCACCCGAAATTGATAATGAATAAGTACATCATTATTTGGATAAAAAAATATTTTCTATTTTTTTATTTAATGGTGACCTCAAAATGAAAATAATTTTAAATCGCTCAAATCATGGTTGTATGATTATTAAAATTTATTATAGAACTTTCAATTAAATGATCAAACCAAAAATTTAATTATACAAACATTTTTTACTGAAGGATCGATTAATATAAAAAGGAATAAAATAATGAGTTTTTATTCATAAACTGTAGTGAATCTTCCACACTATAATTCAATTGTGATGTTTTCAATAGTTTTACCAAAACATGAATTCATTTACAATCGTCTACATTATATAAATATAATGCTAACCACTTAATGATTGATAGATAATTGTGAGAAAATGATTTGGTTAATTATAATTATAATAATAAAAATGATTGATAATTATCTTATCGAATAATTAAACGCGGAATTAATGCCGTTCTGAGTAAATAAACAATGTACGTTGTTTAAATTAAAAGTAAATTTAATTTTTTTTCTACTATTAAGTAGACTGATTATAAAATTATAAATGTAACATTAATCATGTAATATTAATAAAAGTAAAAAGAAATACTAAACAAAACACAAAATTAAGTCGTAACATAAATCAATGTATAATAAAGAAAATTGTTCACTTTATTTGTTGTTTGTTTTATTGGCTATGAAGAATCCTTTCAAGAAAACGAATACAAATCAATTCAGTGTTGAAACATTCTAAATGTTAATATGTTCATTTTTTAATTGGAATATAACAGTAGATAGCTGGTCATAGAGTTAGGCTGTGCATTTAAGTAGTATGACAAGACTTTATTGTACTTTGCTGATAGGTGAAACAAAAGAGAATCCCTTTTAATATAAACTTTTCACAACTAAACTTATTATTTCTTAAAAAAATTTACATTACAAATTTGCATTGTTATCAGGTGAATATACAAGGTTTATCAGAAAAACCCGCCATTTTCAACATGGAATTAATCAGCAAGAAATGAAGGTAATAGAAAATACTCTACCAATTAGTGCGGCACATAGCTTACTCGCGTTCTATTTTGTATACTTTAATGATTTTATACGATTGAACCCCATTATTGTCAAATTTATTTAATTTATCGTTTATAAAAAAGTGTCAAAATTCATTAGATTTTTAACATTTATTCAAGTATCAATTTAGCAAAATTTAAAGAACGGAGACGCTTTAAATTAATCTGGGGCCATCTGCAGGCTACTTTCAAAATCAGATAAGTGCTTTTCATGATATATGTGTAAATAAATGTATGATTGTGCGCAGGTGGAAGAGAAAGAAATAGGCGCTGAAGGTTGAAACTTATATGGGACCAACAATGGGCTAATTATGACTTACCATCAAATTACCATTAAAATCAGTAAAAAGATTTATCGAAGTTATTTTTGATGATTATATTAGAAATAAATCATTAATGTAATTATAAATTACTTTGGGTTTACATTTAAATTATTAATCGCTTTATTTATAAAATTGTCCTAAGTGAAACCACTTAAATTATCTGATACTTTTCCTCCCATAAGTAGTCTGAAATATTCATTCAACATTTTAATTTGTCTCAAGCATTCTTTGTTATAAAAGTGAAATAACTATTAGCAACAAAATTTCAATGTTTCCAAATAAATTTGCTTACTTTTTATGGAGGTGTAAGGTTCAATATGTTCTAAATTATGATTAATTGTTTTATACATTTCTTCTTCCAAAGGAATAAAACTAACAATTCATTATCATTTAAAAAAAAAAAAAAATAATAATTAAAAAATATATGGGTTATGAAGTTAATAAAAAAAGAAGGATCATAGAAGAGTTTCATATTATTCAAAACCAAGAGAGTACAGTAAATCAAAAAACCGATTCAGGCAACATTAATAAGAATTATAAGCATATTTTTAAAAGATTTAAAGATAAAAAATAATTTAATCACTATTCAAATATAATAACAGGAGATACAATTCATTTTATGAAAAATTAATAGCAACGCCAAGACAAATGCAGGTTAAAAGTTAATTACAGGAAATAGATATACATTTAATTATGTAATTTTATAACCTCTTACTCACAAAATTAGGATTAAAAACCAAATTATAGATTTTTTTTATAAAACCCTTACCACTTAATATAAGTTAATTATGTCCAATAATATTAATATAGTTGTAGAAATTAATTGTATAAGATTTAAAGAGATGAAGTATAAATTTAATTTTGAGTAGTACAACTTTCCAATACCAGATAGTGCTCCTAACGTATTCACATAGTAATTGACCTATTCTTCATATTTAAATATCGTTTAACAAAACAATAGCATTCATCTTTTAGAGTAATTTCCTTTGAAGTAAAATATAGTATTGCAAATTGTATAAGAACAGTAATTTATAATGAGCAATGTCATTTATATGTTGAAATTAGAAGTATAAATAATTTAATGTTCACTGTTGAATTTTGTGTTAATTTGAATACAGAATAATAGTGCTGTATGTTTTGAAGTAAATATTATTAATGTGATAGCTTAATATCAAATTTGATAATTGTGAGCACTTAACATATATTTATAATATAATGTAGTTTAATAATTGGGATTTTGAATGTAAAATTTGACAATTTTCCTTGTTATTATACTATACAATGATGTTCTCTTAAAGAGATGAGAAAATACCTCACTGAATTAAAACTCCATTTAAAAGTTTTTCAATTACATATTGAAATAATTTCTCTAAAGGCGGGGATACACTTGAACATTTCTCCCGAATGAGCATGCGTTCCCGTTCGGCAAAGCGGAGGGGGCGAACGACCACGTGCCGCATGAGCAAAAAGCCACCGTGTCACAAACGGACCTCAAAATAGTCAGGAAGGTAATAATCAATTAAACAATAACAATGAGAAATTTTCCTAAATAATATAAATAATAAATATGTCAGAAAGAAGAGGAGGGAGTCGGCTCATATTATTCTGCCCGACCTGAGTAGTTCCCCGTCCACACTGAGTACGATCCAAGAACCAAGCACGTGCTCTCTTTAATGTGCCAACAACGCTCGGATCGGGTTGGGGCATGCGATTCCATTCCTCTCGCCTTGTACACAACTGAGCGAAAATCGAAAAGAATCGGAAAAAATTCTAAAGTGATTATGGTTGTGCTGGGTGTTTATTTGCAGGTATAAGTAACCTTACGTGATGTTTTTCTTCGTCTCCTACACCTAAATTGTTTAATGTCCTCTCTGTAGGTACACTCCTCACCACAGGAAGGACACCTCCTTGTTGTTAGAAGGCAGCTATGAAATGAAAGAAGGTCATGATTTCCTTCTCTTGACCTCTCGTAATCGAACCCAAATCAAATAAATCCTCTTCACAACCTTGAAATTTCTGCAGCAAATAAGACCAACCAAATTATTTCTATTAATACGTACCTATTTTCAAAAAAATATATTTACCATATTTTTATGTAATTAAATGTACACATTGGTAAATGTGATCATCTTTGTGTATTATTTTGAACAAAAATAATTAATTAATTAATTAACAATATAAATATATGTATACATCAAAACGATAAAAAATAAGTAAAACACTTACTTCAGGCATTTTTTTTATTTATTACATTTTTTTTTTTCACTCGAAATACCACGATTATCTACATTTAATTAGTCCACTGCAGTAATCTAGAGTAAGAACAAAGCAAACGAGTTTTTGGAGTTGAAATTCATACAGCTTTTGAACTCGTACTTTTTAAACACTAATGCTGATTATATGAATGCGAGTTTTCTTGTCAACCTGCAATATCTATACATCGATACTACCGATATTTTCAAAGTATCTATAGTACCGATATTATTGATGGCACCGATGTTATTGATAAAACCGATATTATTGATAGTTCCAATTTATTAAGTTACTGAGGATATGTTCAAATTCTTCTTTTGGACATCACTGATAAGGATTTTCAATAATAGCCGACGGAGATATTAACTTGTTCGACTTAACGCTTATTTTTTTTTTTTAACACAAATATAAAATTTTAGATGTATATATGTGTTTAATATATTTGTGCGTGCACTTCAGTATTTTTTTTTTTTTTTTTAACTATCATTTAATAATCTTCCCACCCGTAACCCTTCATTCAACATTTCCTGTAAGAGTGTAATTTTATGTATTTTTATAAAAACAAAAAACATTTTACTTTTTTTCGAATTTTGCCATGTAAATAGGAACCCCCCCCCCCCTAAAAAAAACAAAAACACTTTAATCGAACAACTAGAAGTAGGTGGAAGGCAAAATTCATATTTACCGAGCATTGTTATATACTCGTGAAAATGGTCAAACAAACTTCTTTGGCCCTTTGTTTGACGATACTCAGGACCTTATCGTAAATGCCTGTAAACGACTCGAGATGAAAAGATGAAAATCTGAAGGTTATTGAATTGTTCACCATCGAGTTTAAAGCACTCGAAAAATGTCTGTGAAGGTGTGATGTAACAAATACATACACTCTGATCCACCTCGCACAGAATTTTCGAAATAGCAGGTGATTCAATAATAATTTGATGGAGAAGAGATCTGGAGATTTTTGGAAACAATGCGTTCATCTTGTCCAAAGTAAATCGACAGTAGTCACGAACCATTTCCTCGATCTTGTTCACCATTTTTTGTTAAATTAGTTACGATTGATGGTCATCCACTCCTGTCTCCATCATAGACATTCGTTCTGCCAGCCTTAAACGCACGACACCACTTGTATACATCCCCACCATCTCTATAAAGGCCGTGCCACACCTGTCCGCACCGTGCACGCACCGTATGACGTCCGTGTGTTGGACAACACTCGGTGAGGAGTAAACCTAAGGAAATGTTAGGCGTAGTCCCCACTTGTTCGCACCGACACTTGGATTAGTTTAGTTTACTTTTTGGACGGGCACAGTGCGGGTCGGGTCGTCCTTTTAAATACTTTATTTACATCTTCAACATTCTTTGTTATAATTATTATATTTAAATGTTTAGAACTTTATTAATTGCATTACACTTTATATATGTATTTTACTTTTCTACTCAAAATGCAGGTCGAAAAATTAATTGAATTAATTTGCAAATTCCCAGTTTTGTGTGATCAGTCGAGTGAAAAGTATAGAAATGCAGGGAATAAACGTGCTTGGAAGGTAATTGCTAGTTGTTTGAATGTGGACATCGACATTCTAAAATATTTGTAAAACTTGGTTTTATCGTCAGATGAGGCAGCAGCGAGCAAAACTCGCCTTCAACCGATCTTTTCTTCCAAGTGCTGTGAACCTACATTCTTCTCCGACTTCTGCGTTGAATTCTTCTCCAATTATCATGTTCTTCCTCTAATCTAAAGCAAGTGCTACATCCCTAATTTACTATGTGTTAAACTTATTAACATTTTGTCTCAATGAAACAGCTGTGTGAGCATAAAACAATATACTAACATTGAGTTGAGATTATACGGTGTGGAAATGTGTGGCCTCCCTTCACCGTCACCGTATGACGTACAACACACGAACGTGTTGAAGGACGTCATACGGTGCGAACAGGTGTGGCCCGAACATAACAGTTTTTATTCCGCAAAAAAATCTGGAATGGCGGGAAGGTCCCGGATTTCGCTTCTTATCTTGCAGCTGGTGGGATTCGGAATCGAGACGATAATTTCCAACCAACTGAGGCAAACGAATGGGAATCCTACTTCTAAGGACGCAGCGTTACTACTTTTTTTAAAAGAAAATCCTTTGGGTGTTAGAGGCAAGAACTATTAATACATACAATTTTATTTTTCATTTGACATCTATTAACTCATTAGGTGTCTCAAAAGATGTATTATGTAATACTGTTAAAATGAAATGTACCGGATGTAAATGACTATAGCAGTCAGACACCCGGAAAATATTTAAATTAATAGAAAGAGTCTACTTTTAGAATGTTTCTCTTTTTTCTTATTTTACTGCAAAATGGTTGTTTAAAACAATATAAAGGGAAAACAACCAATAAGATTACAGTAAAATGAATACAGTCCTGTTTATAGCAGAATAAACATAGTCGATCACAATAATTAACACATGACAGTGTCATGTGAAATAATGTAATTAATGAATTTTGGGAGTAACGAGTTGGCAATAAGCATAAATTAATATACTGGCCAAGTATGTGCTTTCAGCATACACAAAGGTTCCTTAGGCAATTCAACAAATAGGTCGAATTCGTTAACCAGCATAATCGGCTCAGCCGTATCAAGATGGCGGCCAACGCTATTATCAAGGACACGTGGTACAAAGATCAATTGGTTTAACGAAACAAAATATATATTTGTAATCAGGACGTACTCCGCATTCATTTAACACCCCACATGATGCATTTCCGTTAAAAAAACGGAAAAAACTTCCTCATAACTTCAACCCTTAGTTTTTTAGGGACGATTTTTTGGGGCTTCCCTATAAATATTCTTTCGGAGATCAGGTGTTTTACAGACGGTCGGAGAGACAATCGCAGGAATGTATAACGGTCCTGGTTTTTTGGTTATGGACTCTAAAAGCGGTACTTATTTCTTTCTAGTTGCACAATATGCATAATAATTTAATTAAAATCTATTTCCACGTAAAGTCGAACACAACTATTGACTTAAGAGAGAAAGATTAAAAGTTTAAGATTATACGGTTTCGACTAACAAGAAAGTGGAGGAGGAAGGATTTTTGGTTAATATAAAAGGGAAAGGAGAGGTTTGACATTTTTTTAAAGAAAAGTAATAAGGAATTACAAATAAAAATGTGTTCTGTAACTTGATTTTATAAAAGATTTGATTAAGATAAAAAAAAAATAATAATAATAAATACAATAGAGTTGATGAAATAAAGTGAATTTGAAGCTAACCAGCCAAAGCTTAAGTCCATAGCTCCTAATGACATCTCCCTTGTGGGTTAATCTCTAATAACTGCAAATCCACTCAGATAAGGCTCGTCCCCCTTCTTAGCTACAAATCGGATTAATCTAAATAATCAGCTCTTGCAATCAGCAATGGCTTAATACAGACATGGGTCTGATCGATTCCAAACCTCTCGAGGCAAGGGATCGATTGATCGCTCGACTCATTAATATTCCTTATCAAATTAACAAAAGCCCTCTCTCACTCCTTTCCCTTCCTATAATACTGTATCTTGATTTGGTTACAGGATCAAAACAAGACAATCTCTCAAAGCCCCCTTTCGCAAAATAACAATGGAACAACAAATAGATTTGCTTTCGAATTTTCCAATAAATTTGTTATAAAGTTAATTATACATATTTTAGTTCATCAAAAATTGTTTAATTAATTTGATAATACTATCATTTAAAAGAAGAAATATTAAACTGAATGGACTAGAAAAAGAATTTTAAAAGATTTTAAATCTTGTTATCTAACTAAAATATATCCGATTATCCCAGTCTAATTTTCTTTCAAACTTTCTGACTTTTATAATCATTAAAAATAAAGTATAATTATTCAGCAATTAAAACTGGATAGAGATATTAGACAATTTTCATGATTTTGAGACAAGTTTTAGTAGCCAATTTGAGGAATACTTAAATGCTAATAAGGTTAGTTCGATAAGAATTTTTGAAATCTATAATTATAGTTAATAAAAGCCAAAGAAAAAAAAATTGTTTTATTCTAAATATTTATTGTAATTAGGTTTCAATCGCTTCAGTTAGCACGAGTAATAAATATTTTCAGAAGATCAGAGTTTTATTCAATTTAATTTAAATCATAATCATTAAATTTTAATTACATTTCAGATTGTACGCAATAAATGAGACTAGTATGTCCAGATTCTTGATTATTTGTTTTAAATTAGGTTGTCCCGGTAGGACAACTTAATTTGAATATTTGGCTGCCCTCTAGAGAACAATACTAAATCATATAGGCAGTGTTGGCATGCGTGTGTGGGTATAATTAGTAACATGATGTAAAGCTGGTACGAATCTGTTTGATTCCCACGCTGTAAGGTCAAACCATGGAATGTTAATTTAACAAAAAAAAAAAAGTAGCACTTGCATAATTATATGGAAATTTTAGAATTAAAAAAATTGAAAATACTTGTATTATAATTGTTACCACCCCAAACCATTGTCCAAAAACTAAGAATCTAGTTCAATTCCTAGAAGGTGAAGTAAATTTTACTCTGATAATGATATCCAATATTGAGTATAATGGCTTATATGTACCTACATTAGGGTGGGCCGAAAAAACAGAATTATATTATTAGCAGTATCTCAAAAAGTTGCATAATGAAGAAATAACATCGCACACAAAATTTGGGGCCAATCGGACAACCCTTAGGTGGGGCGACGGGGCCCCAAAATTTCAAAAAATTACGAAATTTCGTACTTTTTTATGTATGTTAACAGTTAGTCCTAAATTATTGCAATATTTTTACTTTTAAATGCTAATACACCTAATGATTATAGTGTGGGTAACAATATATATGCTTATATAAATGATTTTTCAAAAATTATACAAACTATTAATAGACATACATAGGAATTTAAGCCAAAACTGTCATCTGAGAATCCCCTAGCAGCACTTACACTTTTAACATTTCTTAAAGAAAATGTTAAATATAATCACCAGACATCACCACGGCAGCTACTTGCGCTCCGCCCTACCTTTGTGCTAGGACAATTTAATGAAAATTAAATTTTAGAAAAAAAATAATTTAATTTTTATAAAAGTAAAAATTATTTTTTTAGTTAAATTTTAGCGTTTTTTGTCTACTTTTTAAATTATTTAAAATATAAAAATGCTTCTCTTCTTCTTTATAAACCGAAGATGATGCATCTATCACAAGTTTTATAAGCGTTCAACAGCTTTGTTGTGGCAAGGAAAATCTGTATTCACTTCAGGTGTAGTTAGATTAGCAGCAGCGTCCCTTTCATGTTGTAGGGAAAGGTGTTTTGTCAGTGAAGGTTCTGTGGCTGTTATTTTATTCCAGTCGATCAAAATGTAGTATTCATCCGCCTCAAAATTTAGATCTAAAATTTTAAACTATCTGACTTCTTTAATAGAGTGATTTATTTATATGTCCTCTGCACCATACATTTTTTTTCCAAGCATCTAATCTGACAGGATGGAGTATAACCTTTTGTATAAAAGTTGTTATTGTTACCAGTACATTTGAAGGATGCTCAGTTGATACGTAAAGACGTAATAAACGCTTGGCAGTTGTTACCCATCTGGAGTGTGCCATCTTTCCTGGACTTCTGTTGGCTAGTTTGGCGGGACAACAACCTTCTGAAACTGCTAATGATGTATCCAAAAGAAATTTCTGATCTGTACTTAAATCGAGTTGGTGTATTCTTAAGTCTGAAATACAGCTATTATTTGGCTCAAAATCCACGACTTCTAAAGTTTATCCACGACAGCAGGGAAACACCTGAAGGTCCCGAATAGGAGTTAGGTCCCCAAGTTTGTCAATCCAAAAATTCAAGGAGGTGTAGTAGAGGCAACTCGTTTCTGTGTAGTTGGCAAATGGACCATTAAAGGGATCTACCAAGTTTTAGTTCTAGCTGACGTATCACACCTTTTCTAATCCCAGTGTTCACATTAGTGCCATCACATACAATGATTATAAGTCTATTCCTCTGTCTTTGATAAATTGCATTATGGAATTTTGCACACTGGTTGCAGAACTGAAACTGGGGCTAACATATCCTATATATTTTGATCCGGGTTCCTGCACTATTGCCACATGCTCTTCTTTAGCCAGATGTTTATTTTGTTTATTTCCCTTTTTACCATTTGGATGGTATCGTCTTTTCTCCCATCAAAATAAAGACCTTCCAATACAATTAGCTGTGAGGATTCTTCTTGTTTGATATTTTTTATGTTCACTTGTTTCGCTCTTTCAATTTTGTTGCTATCGACATTGAGTTGCCACATGCAACTCAATTAGTGTACGTATCAACTGAGCATCCTTCAAATGATCTGGTAACAAAAACAACTTTTATACAAAAGGTTAATACTCCATCCTAGTTCCGTATTAAATCTAACAATTTGATAAAAGATGGTACCCACAACAGTTTTTTACAAATAAAATCAAGCAGATATTTACCGGAAAACTTAAAAAATGTAATAGATCCTGTTATACAAAGGAATGCATACTTCTTACATCCCGAGAATATACTAATTGCCATGATAAGCGACTCAAGTGATAATGTCAGATTAGATGCTTGGAAAAATATGTATGGTGCAGACGACAGACATAATATAAATAAATCACTCTATTAAAGAAGTCAGACCGTTCAAAATTCCAGATCTGAATTTTGAGGCAGATGAATACTAATACTACAATTTCATTGACTGGAATAAAATAACAGCCACAGAACCTTCACTGACAAAACACCTTTCCCTACAACATGAAAGGGACGCTGCTGCTAATTTAACTTCAACTGAAGTGAGTACAGATTTTTCCTTGCCACAACCAAGCTGTTGAGCGCTGTATGAAACTTGTGATAGATGCATCATCTTCGGTTTATAAAGAAGAAGAAGAGAGGCATTTTTATATTTTGAATAATTTAAAAAGTTGACAAAAAACGCTAATATTTAACTCAAAAAAAAATTTTTTTACTTAAAATTTTTTTTTCTAAAATTTAATTTTCATTAAATTGTCCTAGCACAAAGGTAGGGAGGTTGGGTGGGTTAGGGCGGAGCGCAAGTAGCTGCCGTGGTGAGGTCTGGTGATTATTTTTAAGAAATGTTAAAAGTCTAAGTGCTGCTAGGGGATTCTTAGATGACAGTTTTGGCGTAAATACCTATATATGTCTATTAATAGTTTGTATAATTTTTGAAAAATCATTTATATAAGCATATATATTGTTACGCACTCTATAATCATTAGATGTATTAGCATTTAAAAGTAAAAATATTGCAATAATTTAGGACTAACTGTTAACATACATATAAAAGTACGACATTTCGTAATTTTTTGAAATTTTGGGGCCCCGTCGCGCCACCTAAGGGTTGCCCGATTGGCCCCAAATTTTGTGTGCGATGTTATTTCTTCATTATGCAACTTTTTGAGATACTGCTATTTTGAATTTCAAAAATTCTGTTTTTTCGGCCCACCCTAACCTACATCCTCCACTGGGAAACAATTTTTTTAATTAACATTTGGACATAACAATAACAATGTGATAAAAATAAAATGTGATAATTACAAATGTGATAGAAAATTTAAAAGTTATTTATATCATTGTTAAAGAACAAGAGACAATTTCAGATAAAGATTTGCCCATGGCAGGAATCAAACGTAGATCCAGGTTTAATTCCCAGTGTCTTTGTGTATTTTCATCTGTTATTAATAATAATATTAATGGAAAAGTCCCTTAAAATAATAAATTAAATCTTTCATTAATATAATTAATAACAATTAAAGTTCCTCATAAACTTTATGAAGACTAATAACATTATTTTATAAGTTATTTAACAATTAACAAATTTGCTTAAGTGATATACTTACTTTACTTTACAGGGCTTCTCCACTTGTCAGCGGTTGCCCGTTATTCCTAAATTCCACCCTCGATGGTCCTCCCAGTCTCCGTCCTGCAGTTTCCGTTCCCTCATTGACCTTACGACGCCTCCCTTCCAGGTCGCTCTGGGAAGGCCTCTCTTTCTCCTGCCGGGCGGCGACCACTCCAGCACTCTTCGCGGCCAACGCTCCTCTCCCATCCTCTTCACATGACCATAGCAACGGATTGTCCGTTCCTCAATACGTCCTATCACCGTCTCGTCCGCCTCCATCCGCCGCCTAATCTCCTCATTCCTCACTCTTTCCATCCTGGATATTCGTGCACCTCTTCTCAGCCCATCCATCTCCACAGCATTAATTCGATCCTTCTGTCGTTCCGTCAAAGTCCACCCATCTGCTCCATAGGTTAAAATACTTTCAACAATGGTGGTCAGAATAGTCTTCTTTGTGCTCTTTCCCATCCTCCACAGAACTCCTTCCGAGCTTAAACAACTCGGGTACTTACATCGAACTGACACGTACCCGACTCATGGATAATAGACCCGTGGTATTTGAAGGAGTCCACTGCCTTAATGTCACCTTGAGCAATGACTATATCTTTAGCCTTCCCTCCAACCACCAGGTACTTAATCTTCCCCCATGTTAACCTTTGACCCTCCTCTCTCAAAAGTTTCCAACAGTCTTCTAAGCATGAATTTTAAATCCTGTCGATCCGAGACAATAACTACCTGGTCATCGACAAAGAGAAGTGAATGGATAACATTCTGCTCAATATGAACACCCATACCACCACAATGCCTGTTCCAACTAGCTAGCACACCCTACGTCTATATTTTTAATAGTGTAGGCCTCACATCCCTGTCGCAAACCTTTTGTAGTCGAAACTGTTCTGATCCAACTTCCTACTTTCACTGCAGCCCTAAAACCTCCATACAATTTCTTAAGAAATGCGACCATGGAGTCCTGAACTCCTACTCTTCCCAATGTATTCCACAAGAGCCTGATTCGCACTTAATCATATGCCTTTTCCAGGTCCACAAAGGCCATGTGGACATCTCGTCCTTTGGCTACCATCTTCTCTGTAATCTGACGGACACTAAAAATATGATCAAAAAGTGGCATATTGTTCCTAAAATTTGTTATCCATCAGATAAAATTAATTTTCAAATATTGTTTTCCTGCCGTGTTACAAGTCGTAATCTGATAAAGTAAAATTATATGGATATACTTTCAAGAACAATTCTATACACAAAATTAGTTATACTGACGTTTGGAGTGCTAAATGAGCACCATGTTTAAAGAAAAGTTGTAAAACAAAGTTTTTAATCGTGAACATATGTTTTGAAACATATGTTTGCACCGAATTATTTGTATGTTTTAAATTTAATTTGTTTAAAATCGCTTTAGATTTTTGTTTTTGATGTTATTTAGCTACCTCTGGAGTACTTACTTTTGATCAATAATTTATGTAAAATAAAAAGATTAACATCTCTATTTTTTAAAGTGATAGAGTTTTAGCCACTTCACACACTGTACAATGTACCACTAAAGCGAATAATGTGCGAACTTTAGTGAGCTATGTAAATCTGAGCATCAAGGAGCAGGATCTATTATTCGATTCCGCCCTCAATTTATAGTTGGCCGAGCAATCACGACTACACTGGCTCCCTATGATAAAGGTAAGTCAGCATTATGACAGAGACCAGCCTAATACCGACGATATTGTCTAACACAAGGTACATAGCCAGGAGTATAGACAATATTATAGTAATCAGCAGATTTTACGCCCCACTGCAAGAGCCTAGCCACAACTAAGTTTCATTCAGCTAACTCCCGGTCTAGTGGTATATAGGTGACCACGGATCCTCAATCTTAAATTCGTTATCCGCACTCGACTTAAGTGATTTATTGTATTATATACATTTCTTTGAAATGTTTGTACTAAATATTATAAAAGTTTATTTATTTTTAAAATGACTTTTAGTTAATCTATTTGCTACAAGTAATAATGAATTATTAAGGTAAGCATTATAAGTAAAAATATTTAATCAATGCAGTTTAAGATGGCTAGAAGGTGTAATAACGAATAAAACTAAAGTTTTCATAGGAAACGTTTCGACTCTGTTAAGGTCATCTTCAGTCCTTTAATTACTGTAACATATAATTTATTTTCACACATGAATCCTACTTATTCCACTTTATCAACAATTACTAAAATAACTTTACATAATTTGATCATTTTGTTAAGATTAAATTTCTCAAACTACAAAATAATAAATTCTAAAAAAATACAAATTTCATTTGTCACGTCGAATTTTACGTTAAATTTTTTTATCTCCATAAGAGAATGTCAGATAATATCATTTAAATAAATTATTTTTTAAATAGAAATTTATATTAATAATTAACTACATACATAACATGCAACAAAAAGACAAAAATAAAACCATGTTCACTAACAATTTAAATACTAATAACATGACTATCACAGTAAAGAGAATGAAATTAACAAGGACTACTATAAATTTTGTGTAGGAACTATCACCGAGATCTTTGGATGATTACAACTTAATTTAATTTTTTAATTATGCTCCCTATTAGGGAATTCACTGCTGAAAACTATTTTTAGATTACTTACCTGTGGTAAGATAATCAGTCGTGAACGTAAGTACAATTTGATTCCTAGTTTGAATAGAAAGAATGATTGACAGATTGTTAAAAAAGAGTATTTACCAAACAGCGCCTCCAGGGAGAGGGTTGCTTAACTAACAAAGGAATGATAGAAAAATGAGAACATTAGTATTTTGAACTACAAACATTATTATACTATTAATTAGTTTTTATTATTTATTACTTAATTTAATAATTTTGTTATTCATTATTAATTAATTTAATTAGCTCGTAAAATGATTATTATTGTTATTTCAATATGTATTATTATTGTTATTTCAATTTTATTTTATTTATCCTTAATTTTATTTATTTTTTTAAAATATTTTTTATTTTTTACAAATTTTATTAAAATACCAAATTTTATACTTATCGTTTGTAAAAATAACATTGTAGTTATTGTTAATATTACAAGAGTCCGTTTTATGGTTGACAGTTTTTTTATATTTCATAATATGGAATGCTTCCATGATTCTGCGCTTTTTTACATTATTTTCATAAGCCATTATTTTAGTATTCTCAAAATCGAAATTGGGTCCTGTATTGAATGCGTGTGCCGCTAGAGCCGATTTTAGACTTTTATTCTTAATGTCGTTGTTATGTTGGTATTATCTACTTTTTAACATTTGTGAAGTTTCACGAATATAAGAATTATTACATTCATTACAATCAATTTTATACACAACCCCTGACCTGTTGTCACTATTAATAACGTCCTTCATATTGTTGTAAAATATTGAGAGTTTATCAATGGGTTTATACGCTACATTAATTTGGTCGCAATCATTGTCTTTCATTATTTTTTTAATTTTTTCGGACAATCCTTTTACATATATGAGACTTGTGAAAAAGTTATTTTTTCTGTTGGGTTCTGATATAATTTTAGTTTGAGTATTTTTAGATTTATTTATTTGTTTATACCACAATGCTTTAATAACTTTGTAAGGGTATACATTTTCTATTAATAAGGAAAAGATTATCGATTTTATTTCTCTGATGTATTCTTTATCCGTGATTTTGATGGCTCTTGATATTACACTGCTGAATCGATAATGACGTGTCTGGTGGCTAGATTTATAGTTTAAAATTCTATTACTCTTAAGTTCTTTTTTGTACCATTTTGTGCCTAAAATTCCTTTCTCTTTTCTAATTATGGTTACATCTAAATAGTTTCAAACATTCTTATTTTCTTCTTCAAAAGTGAATTTGATTTTATCATTAATACTGTTGAAACAATCTAGCGTGGATTTAAGTTTTTCTTTTTTATAATTAGAATTAAGTCGTCTATATATTTATGAATTATTTTGGGTTTGTCTTAATTTTTCTAAAGCTTTGTTAATGACATTAAGAAAGAGATCTTACTCCCCATTGCGACTCCGTTAATTTGTCTGAAATTTATATTTTGATAAGTGAAGTAGCTATTTGAGCAGCAGAGTTTAAGAGTTTCGAGAAATACTTGTTTACTTTTTTTTTTGTGTGTGGTTAGATACTTTCCCAATTATGATTGATCAATTTGTAAGTTTCATATGTAGTTAATTAATAATATAAATTTCTATTTCAAAATTAATTTATTTAAATGACATTATCTGACATTCTCATATTGAGATAAAAAAATATAACGTAAAATTAGACGTGACAAATGAAATTTGTATGTTTTTAGAATTTATTATTATGTAGAGTTTGAGAAATTTAATCTTAACAAAATGATCAAATTATGTAAAGTTATTTTAGTAATTGTAGATAAAGTGGAATAAGTAGGATTCATGTGTGAAAATAAATTATATGTTACCGTAATTAAAGGACTGAAGATGACCTTATCAGGGTCGAAACGTTTCCTATGAAAATTTGAGTTTTATTCGTTATTACACCTTCTAGCCATCTTAAACTGCATTGATTAAATATTTTTACTTATTAATTAATTATTACTTGTAGCAAATAGATTAACTAGATGTCATTTTAAAAATAAATAAACTTTGATAATATGTAGTACAAACATTTCATAGAAATATATAGAAAACAATAAATCACTTAAGACGAGTGCGGATGATGAATTTAAGATTGAGGATCCGTGGTCACCTATATACATACCACTGGACCGGGAGTTACCTGAATGAAACTTAGTTGTGGCGAGGCTCTTGCAGTGGGGCGTAAAATCTGCCGATTACTATAATATTGTCTATACTCCTGGCTATGTATCTTGTGTTAGACAATATCGTCGGTATTAAGCTCGTCTCTGTCATAATGCTGACTCACCTTTATCATAGGGAGCCAGTGTAGTCGTGATTGCTCGGCCAACTATAAATTGAGGGCGGAATCGAATAATAGGTTCGATCCTGCTCCTTGATGCTCAGATTTACATAGCACACTGATGTTCGCACCTTATTCGCTTTGGTGGTACTTTGTACATTGTACATTGTACAGTGTGTGAAGTGGCTAAAACTCTGTAACTTTAAAAAATGGAGATCTATGCTATCAATGTTAATATTTTTATTTTACTTTGTTTTACAACTTTTCTTTTCAAACATGGTGCTCATTTAGTACTCCAAACGTCAGTATAACTAATTTTTTGTATAGAATTGTTCTAGAAAGTATATCCATATAATTTTATTTTATCAGATAACGACTTGTAACACGGCTGGAAAACAATATTTGAAAATTAATTTTATCTTATGGATAACAAATTTTAGGAACAATATACCACTTTTTGATCATATTTTTAGTGTCCGTCAGATTACAGAGAAGATGGTAGCCAAAGAACGAGATGTCCACATGGCCTTTGTGGGCCTGGAAAAGGTATATGATTCAGTGCGAATCAGGCTCTTGTGGAATGCATTGGGAAGAGTAGGAGTTCAGGACTCCATGGTCGCATTTCTTAAGAAATTGTATAGAGGTTGCAGGGCTGAAGTGAAAGTAGGAAGTTGGATCTGAACAGCTTCAGACAACAAAAGGTTTGCAACAGGGATGTGGGATGTCGCCTACACTAAATAAAAATATATATGTAGGATGTGCTAGCTAGTTAGAACAGGCATTGTGGTGGTATGGGTGTTCATATTGAGCAGAATGTTATCCATTCCCTTCTCTTTGTCGATGACCAGGTAGTTATTGTCTCGGATCGACAGGATTTAAAATTCATGCTTAGAAGACTGTTGGAAACTTTTGAGAGAGGAGGGTTAAAGGTTAACATGGAGAAGATTAAGTACCTGGTGGTTGGAGGAAGCCTAGCCTTCTAGCCATCTTAAACTGCATTGATTGAATTACAAGGGTGTATATTGTTAATTATTATTTTAAATTATCTAAATAATTTAAAGAAATAAATTAAATAAAAAACTTTTAAAAATATTTACTAATTTGATATTAAATATTTACTTTTAATTTGAATCTTCCATTGAGATAACCATCACATGTTAAATTTAATCTATCGATATACCTCCACACAATATTTTCAAAAATATTGTACCCCATGAAAATTAATTCAAACTAGTGACCTTTTGAATTCCCATTTAAATTAGGTGTTTGTCCACTATGTGTTTCAATAAGATTTACGTCAATCTATGATTTATATACCTTTTATAAACATACATTGTCATGTTATCCATTAAATGTTAAATTTAAATAATGTACGACTTACGAAATATTTATTTATCTTATAGACTAATCACATAACGTGTTATATATTTGTTAGCAGAGTACATTTGAATGGATTAAATTTATTCGGATTTATCAGCATTTAATTTATAAAATCGTCTACATCGATATCGAATGCGTCAATTTCATGTTATATTGATGTCAATGACAGGCGTTTTTTTAAAAAAAGGAATAGCCAAATTTGTTGCCTTGAATTTGAAATGTATATTCGAGGTGTCCATTGACGTTAGTTAATTTTGTTTTATTCCCTATTCTATCATATACATCATAGTATAGAGTGTACTACTTTATAAACATTACAGACAACAGTTTCCACAGTTTTTCTTTCTGTTCTACCGTAAATTCTAATGTAAATTATTATATTGTTACTAGAAGTAGATCCATACTGAATTTTGAACTAAATACTACTAAACTTTATATTTAGTAGTATTTAAACCATTGAGCAACCTCGTTCTCGGTTCCGAAAAATTTCTACTTACTTTATTTTTTTTATCAATACATTGATTGATTCTAAAATTTTCTGTTAAGTTCTGTGAAATACCTTCTATCCTCTTTCAATTTATTAACCAGCAGCCCACTACCACCTACCATCTTATTCAAGGTAAGCCAAAAAAAAAAAAAAAATCATGTAATTGAACACAGAACTGGAATGTTATATGATCGTACTACTTATTTGATTACGAAAACTAGGTCTTCTATATAATTTGTTTAGGTAACTCTAAAATAATTGATACATAATTTTGCTCATAATACAAATAAAAATAGTCTGTCAATTATTGTCACACAAAACTTCCCCGCGTACTATAACGTACCAAAATGATGCTTTGACAAACCATAATTTTCTAATTTATTCAATTATTTTTATCTATAATAATATATAATAATTATATCTCTGATTAGATGCGTAGAAAGTTATTCATTTCGTAGTTGCTTTCCATGCACATGCGCGTTCATAATTCTCCTTTTTCCGACCTAGTGCGGAAAAAGAGGAATTCTTCACCTCAACGCACGATTAGTGAGTTTGTTTACATTTAACAAATCTAATTTGCTGTTTGTTTAATTAATGTAACTGTTTATATCGAGTTTTTAGTGAAAAAAATGATTAATCCTCTCGAAATTATTAATTCGGCACAAAATACAACTAATGAATTCATGTCATCTTTATCAAAAGAGAAATACGAACTTATATACAGGAAGTTTATTAAATATTTTTTTCTGTACTGATTATTAAAATCCACAGTCGTAACGCAACTCGTGCGAAATCTGCATTTTGCTTTGCTCGTATGGTTTTACTACCCTCACTGTCACTCGGGTGCAAACTCTTCACTTGCATACAAAATGTTACTTTCTGCACTAGATGCGTAATGTACTATTACCCCTCCTTTTGTGTTAAAATCTTTCAAAATTGTTTTGATTTTTTACATGATTAAAATTATCAATTTAGCAAAATAGAATGTGTGCAGACAATTCAAATTAATATGGGCTGCATTAGCCAAAACATCCTAAATTTCTTTAAAATCTGATAAAATCAGTGAGTACTTTTGAAGATATAGGTGTAAATAAATGTATGACTATCCGCATATTGAAGAGAAACTAATGAGCGCAGAAGGTTAAACTTATATGGGCCCAACAATGGGCTCATTATGACTATTAAAATCGCAAGACAAATAAGGAACCAAGCAGTGTCCTTAAGGGCAGGGGGGGCTAAGCCCCACCAACTTATTTAAAATATATATATATATATATATTTATTTATTTTATTTTATTTATTTAGAAAAGAAAAACTATTTAGTTGTCAACACAAATAAATACATACATAAGATATATATAGTTTTAGTGTTCATAGAGTAAAATCGTATTTAGTATGACCAGATCGTTTAAAATAAGCAGTAGAAAAGCATAGCATATAGCGAGAAATCTCGCGGGGGTAGGAGGTAGGAGGCCAAGGTTATTAGTTCGGCAAGCCGGGCAAAACGTTAATACCTAAGGTTATGCCCGAGCGGTGGGCCAAGGGGTAGGGCATATTGAGCGCGGAACATCCCCTTCGCGCGGCTAGAATCGCGGAAATATGAAGGGGTCTTGGGCTAAGCCCGAACCCTCACGCCGAGCAAGATGGTAGAATAGAGAGGTTTTACTGGGCTTGAAAACTAGTTTATATTCTCTCTACTAGATAACAGTGGTGGGATGGATAAAATATATTATATACTTTTCCCATTTTTTTCAATTATAAATTAAATTTATGATCTTTTTATTATAAAATATATTGAGCAAATCACTTCTGATGTTAAATTTAAAACAATCATGCAAATTATAAAAAGATAAAACAGTCTAACTGAAGTTTGTGTAACGTAAGTTCTCGATAACATTTTACGCATTTTTTGGGTATATAGTTAAACTTTTTCTTTTTTTTTACATTCTCATAGTACTTTTGATTAATTGATCATGAGATCAAATGCAGCATTAATTAGCTGTTTTCCACATGTAAAGAAATCTCGTACCATCATAACATTGCAGATATTTATGCGGACCTACTTTAGCATCACACTCAATGTCATAATCGTAGCAAGATTCCCCTGCATGACATCCCCCCCCCCCCCCACGCGCCGCCACTGGAACCAAGTATGTTCCCTGATGCCAAATACAGATTTGATATACAGATTGTCTTGGAATTATTTGATTCGAAAACAAAAAATGTTCCTTTACCTTCGGTAAGCAATAGTCTGCCACATAGCTTTCTCGCGGCCTAAAGGCTATAGCCCTTTAATCCTATAGCGTATACTTTAATAATGTTTTCCTATTACGATCCATTATTTTATAAATAAAAGTATCAATTTTTGCAATATTTATGTGCGCAGGCGGTTTAAATTACTATGGAACTAATAGTCAGAGTGCCCATAGGCAAAAAAGTACCTTATACATACTCTTTCCAAACCTTTTTGTATGGCCTGTTTAGGCAAAGTCTGACACCGTTTTCCTCTGTGACCCCTTGAACCCTAAGATTTTGACGCGTCAGACTAGAAAATCGGAAAAAGTTCTGCGTCAGACAATATTATGTTGATTATAGGGTTCAAATAATGTATCTTGAGAAAATCAGCTGGTTATTAATCATTAATTAATATTAGTTCATATTAATTAATATCCATTATTATTAATTAAAATGAATTAATATCATTAATTAATAACTGGCTAATTTTCTCAAGATACATTATTTGAACCCTATAAATGAACATTTTAATATTGTCTGACGCAGAACTTTTTCCGATTTTCTAGTCTGACGCGTCGAAATTTTAGGGTTCAAATAAAAAAAAAAACGCCCCAAAACTAAAAAAAGTCACAGAGGAAAACGGTGTCAGACTTTGCCTAAACAAGCCATACAAAAAGGTTTGGAAAGAGTATGTATAAGTTACTATTTTGCCTATAAAACGAAACATTTGTTTGTCTCCTCATTAAAAAAAATTCGAAAGCTCAAATCCTCGTCCGATTTTAATGGTAATTGGATAGTAAGTCATAATTAGCCCATTCTTGGTCCCATATATATTTCAACCTTCTGCGCCCATTAGTTTCCCTTCCACACGCCCATAAACATACATTTATTTACACATTTTGAAATCGGAGACATAAAAAATGTTCATCAGAACAACCACACAGCTTCCGTTACTTTCGGTAATCTCAGATACAAAATGTGTGTCCATGTGGAAGAGAAGGACCAACAATAGAATGACTGTCTGACAGACGTGGGACCAAAAATGTTCCCTGATAAGTGTTCTGTCTAGGAATTTTTGAATTAGAACATAAAAAATATTTCGTCACAATGATGATTCCGTTACCTTCGGTTCTCTTGTGTGCAATATACATAGCCTTGAGCAAGGCTAGGGGTTAACACCTTTAGCCTCTTTTCCATAGCCCTCTCGCCTTGTGCGTTTTAGATGTTAGTTAACTATTCATGTCAAATAAGTTCCTTACTGGCACCAAAAATAAATAAAATAATAATATACGTCATTAGTCATAATAATAATAAGTACGTATAAATACTTATTTTACCCAATAATTTATTTATACATATACATAAATAAATACATAAATAAATAAATAAATAAATAAATAAATAAATAAATAAATAAATAAATAAATATATATATATATATATATATATATATATATATATATATATATATATATATATATATATATATATATATGTATATATATATATATATATATATATATATATATATATATATATATATATATATATATATATGTATATATATAATATTTATATATACCCGAATCTGAAGATTTGTAAAAAAAACCGCAGAAGTGAAAAATAGAGGCGGTAAAATAGAAGTGGCCCGAAGAAGAATTAAATCAATTTATTTCGTTCTATTTGTGAGGTTGAAGGGAACGTGGTTTGCTTATTTGACGAGGGCTTAGTTTTTCCGAGGCTTCAGATATATATGGGATTAAGAGCTAAGGGGGGGGGGGGGACCGTGACAGCTGAATCTTTCTACTGAAAGAGACCCAAGCTGACCCTGGGGTCTTGTCTAGAACGTAAAGGCCCCCTTCAACAGCCAAACTACTTGGGGCCTTCCAATTTCACGAGTACTGACAGCCTTCCTTAGACTAACTGACAGACAGATCCTAGTGGACAAACCAGACAAAAACTATTATGTATGTACGTGTTTGTGTCACTGACATTTTAGAGAATAACATTTATTTCTTTTTGAGAAATTTAATATATATTGGTTAAAGCAATAAATATAGTTAACATTTTAAACGATTATACCATTGTATGTTTTTTTATGTTTATTTAAAAACAATTTAACAAAAGTGCGGGATTGAAGACAATTGATTTCTAACATAACAGGAATGAATTTGAATTTAGATAAGAAAGAGAAAAGGTAGACTACTGTTCAGGCGTACTTCTTAATTGAATAATTGTTATCGTCTGCGCTTCTTTATATTCACGCTCGTTGTTCACCAATCATCGTAGTACCCACTTAAGTGAAGTGGCGTCCATCCGGTTGCGAATACCAATTAAATATGGTTTGAACAGCTCATGGATTTTACCCACTAAGCTCTAGCCATCGATTAAATATGTATTTGTATAAGGCTTTTGGCGGGCATAAGCACTCCACGGGCTGGTGCGTCACGAACTATTGTTATGTTTAATTAAGTAATTTGGTACAGACGAAAGTAGAGCTTGAAGTGAAGGAGAAAATAGCTATTTTGACAAAGTTTCAACTTGCTGGTTGCAGAAAAAAAAAAAAATAGTGTAACTAAAGGTCGCGTGGGAGATCTCCCACTCAAAGTAAATGAGTAGTGATAACAATGCAATTCACAGAAAATAGACATAATGAAAAAGTCCCATTTGTAGGAGTTGGTTGAGCAGAAGGTTTCCTTAACAAAAAGAAGGAATGGAGATCTAAATGTAGGTCACAGATAATAAACTTTATCTCTTAGGTGTAGAAGGAGGTGTATAGTATGTTAAAGGATTCCTAAAGGTGAAAATGTAGGTTTAGGTTGTATGAATTACTTTTTGTAAACATAAACAGAAAAAGCACCAGAAACTCTTGAACAGAAATAAAATGTCTACTGCCAAGCATCTTAAACTTTCCGAACTTATTAAGGAACTGTAAAATGTTAAAAAAAAATATAGGCTCCAGAGTCCCTTGATTTAATTTTTAGGTTTACCCTTATATTAGGTTGCATCAGTCTGTCTGTCTGTCGTTAGCGCACCAGATCTCCGACAGTACCCAAAAAGAAAAAATTATGTTGCACTTATGTCATGCGTAATAACCCAAACAAAGGAGAAATACCTAAAACATTGGTTTAATAGAAAATATGGGGTGCGTCATGTGGGTGTTAAATGAAAGGAGAGGACGCCCAGAGTATGTATACATACTAGCTGGATACCCGTGCTTCGTTACGGAGTTTTATTTCAATTTGATAAGCTTATAAACTACCATCAAGAAACATATATATCATTTTACTACGCGAGAATATCTAGATTTTATCCCTCCCACTTATTTCTATGCCCCCTCATCTTTGATAAGATAATTTGCAAATATCCTAAATTTACCCCCTTCTAAATGAAAATATGTCAAAACTGTACATAACAACAATTACTCTACTCTTAAAGAGCTTTTCAACGATACGAATCATGAAGGGTATTCATTACTTTGAACCCGTATCATTACATGTACCCCGTACCCCTGTGTACCAAAATTTAATTTTTGGAAATTCATGTAGGCAGTGATTTTCCCCTTGCTTCAATCAAGTGTGCAAATTTTCATCGAGATTGGACTAAAACTGTACATTTGTATAAAGAACATACACACACACATACGTTGACTTTTCAATATTTAGATATAAAAATAAATTTCCATTTTACCCCCTCCTAGAGACTATAGAAGTAAAACTTTTGAAGAATATACTAACCAACTGACGACTAAAGACAAATCACTCTGGACTGCAACCAAACGGATCCTTTCAAAAGCATTTCTTCTCCTCTTCTCAAAAGTGACAATACTTGATCTAAATCCCACAAAGAAAGAGCCGACCATTTTTTCCTTCACCTCTCTAATCTTTTTAAACCCCATCCGGACATATTTGACCTTGAACATATTAATTTCATCCTAGTAGACCTTGATTCTCCCTTACAACTCTCACCTTCTCCCAAAGCATTCAACCAATCATACGTAAAATACTTAATAAAGCATTTACCAAAAAATAAAAGTCCTGGCTATGATCTCATCACCTCCACAATATAATTCAACAACTTCCTAAAAAATCCATCATCCTTTTAACTTATATTTACAATGCTGTACTCCACACTACATATTTCCTTATCTATGGAAATACAGCATTATTAAAATGTTCCCTAAACCTAGTAAACCTCACCACCTTGTCACATCCTATTGTCCAATTTGCCTTCTTCCAATCTTCGGCAAAATCCACGAAAAACTCCTTTTAACGCATCTCAAAAATATTCCAGCCATCCAATATCCTACCCATTCATCAGTTTGGCTTCCGCTCTCAACATTCCACCATCCAACAGTGTCATCGCATTGTAGACTCCATCTCGTCCTCCCTTGAGCGAAAACAGTACAGCACTGGTGTCTTCCTAGATGAGGCCTAGGCCTTTTACAGGATTTGGCACCAGAGTCTTCTGTGAAAACTAAAGGGCGTCCTTCCCTTTACCTACTACCATATCCTTAAATCCTATCTCCATGAAAGACACTTCCAGGTAAGCTGTGGCTCTTCTCGCTCACCAACGAGTCCTATACTTGCTGGTGTACCACAAGGAAGTATCCTAGGTCCTTTGCTGTACTCTTTTTATACATCTGATATTCCCTAACATCCAAGTATCCAAATAGCTACCTTTGCTGATGACAAATGTATATTTTCCGCCTCCTACGACCCTATCATAGCAGCAACCAACATCCAAAATCACCGTATCCTTCTTGAACCCAGGTTGAGGAAATGGAGGAAAACAATTAATGAGCATAAAAGTGTCCATGTCACGTTTACTCTCAGACATTCAACTTGTCCTCCAGTCATCCTCAACCAAGGAGTGATCCCACAAACCTCTTCCGTAAGATATCTAGGCCTTCATCTTGATCGACGATTGACTTGGGCTCAACACACTAAAACTAAACGTGCGGACACCAACAGACGATATAAACTCCTTTTGCGACTCCTCGACCAAAGATCCCACCTATCCCTTTATAATAAAATCCTTATTTATAATTCAATCCTTAAACCCATTTGGACCTATGGAATTGAGCTCTGGGGTTGCACCAAGCGCTCAAATTCCTATAGACTCCAATCCCTTCAATCAAAGATGCTTCAAAAAATCACCAATTCCCCACCATACGTCTCTAACCTTACAATTCACCAAGACCTTAAAATTCCTTTTGTACATGACCTCGCTTCTATCCGTTATAAACTATTCCATGAAACGTTAAATCACCATCATAATCCTTTAGTTAAATCCATGGCATCCCTTCATATCCCTGAACAACCACCCCGCCGGCTGAAGAGGCATTGGCATCTTGACCTGCTACTATAGTTCACAACCTCAACCGATGAACTAAATTAATGTTATGCACGACAGGAGTTCTGCCACTGGGTATCTCCTCTCATGTTAATTCATGTTACTCTATCAAATTGTTATCTGTATTGCTAATGGCAAAATGAAATTACAAGTAATATATATGTAAAAAAAAAAATAAATAAATAAAAAACCCCTCCTAAATGAAATTATGACAAAAATGTACATAACAACCATAACTTTTCTCTTAGAGCTTTTCAACAATATGCATCATGAAGGGTATTCATTACTTTGACATTTGTACTTTATACCCCTTCCCCTTGTGTACCAAAATTTTAATTTCGTAATCTCACGTAGACAGTGACCTTCACCTTGTTTTGTATGAAAAGTGTGTAAATATTCATCTCATTGGGATAAAACTGTAGATTTGTATAAAAGACACTCTTCTTTTTATATAAGATATAGCTATATGTTTCCATTTAACACCCCTCCTAACTGATAATATGACAAAACTGTACATAACAACAGTTACTATACTCTTCAAAAGCTTTTCAACGCTATGCATCATGAAGGGTATTCATTACTTTGAACCCGTCTTCATTACTTGTACCCCTGTGTACTAAAATTTAAATTTCGAAAATTTCATGTAGAAATGACTTCCGTTTGCTTTGAAGGACAAGTGTGCAAATTTTCATGGAGATCGGACTAAAACTATAGATTTGTATAAAGAATATACACACATACGTTGACTTTTATATACATATACAGTGTACACCCGGATCGACGCATGAATTGGTGAAAAAGACTACATTTTGTTTTTCTTTTTCCTTTTTTTTACTAAATTTTTTTGCTAAAGAGCTTTCTTCCCTTAATTGAGGGATGTTAAAACTGTGGCGAATTCAGGAACAAAATCTGCTTTTTATAAGCTTTCCAATAGTAAAATTAAAGTTTAAGATCAACGAACTAGTTTTTGAATTATGGTGGATTGAATGTTACCAGGCGTTAAATTATTCGGACATGATCAAAACTAATATTTTTACAAATGCAAAAAAGGTTTCCCCGAACGAAACCACAATACTTCGGGCTCTCATAGGAATGTTGACGCTGAACAAAAAAGTACCTATAAGCATGGATCCGGTACAGCTTCGTTTTCGAGATATACGTAAAAAAAATTTAAAAAACACAATTTTTTGGGCGTTTATCATTAAAATTCTCAAATACTACACTTCTTACCATTATACACCTTGAAGCATAACTTGTAGAAAATGGAATTTTTCGTTGAATGATATCAATCCCAGCTCTGTACAACAAACCCGCAAAATAAAATATTAAAGTTTTACGTCCTTGTTTATTTTATTAGTCAATTCATTATGATGATCTGCATCAACTGTATAATTTCTTAAGGATTTTGATGAAGAGGGCTAGAATTAGTCAAATTCGATTTTCCACAAGATTTGCTTCAAGGTGTATTATGGTAAGAAATGTAATATTTGAGAATTTTAAGGATAAACGCCTAAAAATGGTTTTTTAAGAATATCTCCAAAACGAACCTGTACCGAATCCATGTTTATGATAATTTTTTGTTCAGCGTCAAGATTAATATGAGAGCCCGAAGTAACGCGGTTTCGTTCGGAGAAACTTTTTTTTGCATTTGTACAAATATTAGTTACGATCTTGTCCAAATAATTTCACGTCAGGTGACATTCAATCCACCATAATTCAAAAACTAGTCTGTTAATCTTAAACTTTAATTATAATATTGGAAAGCTTATCAAAAGCAGAAGTTTTTCCTGAATTCGCCACAGTTTTAACATCCCTCAATTAAGAGAGAAAAGCATTAGTATTTGGTCGAATTTTAAAAAATCGATATAAAAATCGAAATCTCGACCCATAGAATCACCAGTTTCATTTTTTCTCGAGAACAATTGAGAAATAGGCATTTGCTTACTCGACATTTCTTCGTTGCATTTTTTTATTATTTTTTTTTTTCCATTTTGAAGATACAGGGCTTAACAAACACTTAACAAACTTTTTTTTAAAAGTTTTACCCAAACCAAAATTAAAATATTTCAAAACGATGCATAACAAAACAATCCTGTAAGGCGTAAGGCATTAAGTAGCCTAATAAAGATAAACAACCCCCCCCCCCCCCCCTCAAAAAAAATGTCACCACTTTAACTTCCAAGAATACAAATTTCTCTATCTCATTTAGTTTTTGAGATGTTATGCAATTTTTGGGAATTTTCGTGAACCATTCTGAATAAAGAAATAAATCGATATCTCGAGAACTATTGAGAAATGGGCATATGCTTACTCAACATTTTTTGTTACATTTGACCCATAGAATCCACCAGTTTCGTTGTCATTTTATCGCGGGTCTCTCTGTATATACATTATACATAGACACACATAGAGTAAAACCTGTGTGATTTATCAAATTGCCAACTTACCCTGAAAGCACATAATGAATTAATATAATATTTTAAGTTATTTTATTGCTTCCGAGCTTACCGAAGGTAACGGAAGCATTGTGTTCACTTTTGAAAACGAAAAACTTTTATGCCTCCGATTTTAAAATTTCCAAGACTGAAATCCGATCGTGTCTGTCTGTCTGTCTGTCGGTCTGTGTGTCCGCGAATTATGAAACGTGCGACGATAACTTGAGTAAATGTCGACCGATTTTGATTAAATTAGGTAGACATGTTCATTTTACCAATGCCCAGGACGAGTTCGTTGGACAACGTTATCCGTCCAAGCGTTCACGAGCAACTCTCGCGTGAACGTGAACTTCAAATTTAAAATTGGAATTTTAGGTCGGGGAAAAAATCTAACTCCCTCCATTCAATGAGACAAACATTTTTTTCAAATACAATTTTTTAGTAAAACCATCAACAGCGACACCGCTATGAAGTGTTAAAGATCGCTAAAACTATTAATAGTTTTTACACAATAAACAATATAACAATAATTTGAATGTTAATTTAACAATAAAGTACATGATAGGATGCGAGGAAGCTATGTGCCACACTAGTTGGCAGTCTATATTTAATTTTAGATATTTTATTTTTATTAGGAATTTAAAAAGTAAAACTAAATGTTAAGAAATATGCTCTTTTATTTGCTCCTGTTCTTTCTTCTATATTTAATAGATGTCTTGAAACATCCACTTTCCCAGTTTTACGGAACACTGCCCTGATAATCCCCATTCCCAAAAGTGGTGACTCTAAAGATGTTAATAACTTTCGTGCTATCTCTATTTGTAACACCTTTTCCAAACTTTTTGAAAGAACCCTTCACACTCACTTGTCTCTTTTGATCTATCCCCTTAACTCGTCCCAGCACGGTTTCATTCCTAGTAAATCCACTTCCACTAATTTAGTCTCCTTTTTATCTTACCTGGGTTCTCACATATCCAAGGCGGCCCGATGCAGTCTATTTTGACTTACGCAAAGCTTTTGACCTGGTTCACCATAATATATTACTTTGTAAGCTCCATAGCTCCATAATCTCCCTATGTCTTCTTCTCTCCTTCATTTTTTCTACAGTTACCTTTCCACTCACTCAACACGTATTGTTAAAATTAACAATCACTTTTCTTCTTTTTATCAAACTACCTCTGGTGTCCATCAGGGCTCTATTCTTGGTCCTTGTTTTTTTCTATTGTACGCTGATGACCTTAAGATTTTCCTTCATATTTCATCTGTTTCTTCGTGTGACCTTCTTCAGTTGGCTATAAATTCAGTCCTTTCCTGGTGTTTAGACAATAAAATGTGTGTCAACGTTGGGAAAACCTCTGTTATTAGCTTCACTCGATCCCGTTATCCTATTATTCATAATTACATATGTTAGACACTGCTCCTGTGAGTCGCGTTGACGTCGTTCGCGATCTTGGAGTTATCCTGTATGCCAAACTGAAGTTTGATGTCTTTGTGGACTCCATTGTTGCGAAAGCTTATCGTCGTTTAGGTCTTATTAGACATGTATGCTATGGTCTCTCACTCGAATGTTTCCTCCGTTTGTTCATCTCTCTTGGCAAGCCTTTACTTGAGTATGCTGTACCGGTCTGGAATAACCTACCTTTGATACACTCTGACCAAATTGAACGTGTTCAGCGGCTTTTTGTAAGGAATTGCTATTTTCGTTATTATTACAATAGAATATTTTACTCTTATGAGATTCTTTCAGAGCGATTAGGCCTACCATCTTTAAGAGTTAGGAGAAGAGCTTATGAGGTTCTGTACCTTTCTAAAGCTTTGATCGGGCTTGTTATCGGGCTTTGAGCTACGATGTGACGAAGTCAGTAGGCCTTGCTAGCAGGTTCGCTTATATTAAAGAGTTGTCTGATATGTGTCCTCTGGTCCGTTCTGTTTGAAACCTCAACGCTCTTTGTCGTAATGTTAGTAATATCAACGTATCAAACCTATCTAATCTGAAATCTATCCTTCCTTATTTCTCTCCCACTCATCAGTAATGACTTCACTCTTCTTTTATTATTATTTTCATTTCATTTTCATTATTACTTATAAAATTTGTTTTTAATTCTGTTATTACTTTCCATTTTATACTTATCTTGTGTTGCGGGCACAGCCTGCAATGTTTATAATTTAGTTTGACAGTTTGTCAATTTTGTTTTGTATTATTCTTGAGAAAGGTTTAAGTAAAATTGTTATTTCTTTTACCAGAAATAAAGCAAAAATTTGTCTGCGTTAAAAGAATTACAATACTTATTGCGCTAGTTAGTAAGGCCAGCGACAGTAAAAGAAATGACAGCTTAATCGATATTATCAAAGTGTGTTCGACAAAGATTCTCTATCTGGAAACTTACACGTAAGTAAATTTAATCTATCTAATAATGTCTTTACCTACCAGATCAAGAAAAATGACAGATGTCGGGCTTGAGTATTTTAAAGAACAACTAGATAAAAGGCTCAAGTCCTTCAAGAATAAGATTGCAAAGGGATTAGGTGAAGTAAATGCTCTACTGAAGTTGCAGGATGTTCCTAGGAGTCAGCTCAAGTTTCTTCTTAAAGACATTAAGGAACAAAGGGTTCTTTTAGAAGAAAACTTGGCACTACTAAGCGACACCTATCAGAAGGCCGGAAAGGTTTGTTCAATCGTCGATGGATATAATATTTACTTAAAGGACGTAGAGGATCAAATAAAGAAAGCCAAGATTAATTTGGCAACGTTAACTACAGCTTCTAGACATGCCGGTTCACGTATAAGTTCAACAAGTTCTAAGTCGAAGATACCTATTGAGCTTCTTAGTAAAGCGGAGGCAGCTCGCAAAGAAGCAGACGACCTCGAGAAGAAAATTCGAGATATCATCCAAGAAAAGGACTCAAGGAAGGGCTCTTCAAGGAAACAAGGTGAAGGATCCTACGACAGCCGAGTCAAGGAATATCTCGGAGGTTCATCGCGAGGCTCATCTCTATGTCGCGAGTGGAAAGTGACTAAGAAGGAAGAACTACCAACTACATCTTCCTTTCAACAGGTAAATTCTAACGGTTTCTCTTCTTTAACAGATAAGCTACATATTCTGAGCCTAGTTGAGCCGTTTAAGTTCAACGGGGAAAGTGACAAATTTCCTATTTTTAGAGAAGAAGTACGGAGCCACTTAGAAGATGGGCTTCTCCCAGATAGTTATAAGAAAACTTTCTTGAGGAAATTTCTGGAGGGCGAAGTATTGAAGGTAGTGGAAAGCAATATTGCTTTATCTTACGTACACATCATGGAGTTAATAGAAGAACGGTATGGAAGTCCGGTAGCAATTACTGAGGCGTGGGTCAAGAGATTAACAGATGGTCCAAAATTAGGTCTAACTGATCATGTAGCATTGACAGCATTTTCAGATGCACTCAATACTGCTTGTAAAGTTCTTAATAAGGAATCTCTAAGGGAAATAAGTACTAAAATGTGCTTACGAAAAATTGTCGAAAGACTTCCCTTTAAATACCACCAATCGTGGATTAAGAGGGCAATTGCGTTAAGCGGCAATGAGACAATATCAGACCTTGCTCTGTTTGTACAAGGTATAGCTAAAGTACGCAGACACCCGGTGTACAGCAGTAGTCTGATTCAACCAATAACTACAAAGGAAAACCAATCGTTCAGGGATAATTTGTTCAAACCACAACACCAAAGTAATAAGCCTAATATTAAAATTCCATCTAGGTCAAATGCCTTTGTTACCGGTGTAGGTGGCTCGAACCTACATTGCAAGTTCTGTAATCAAAATGACCATAAACTAGAAATATGTACAGCATTTCAGAAATTATCCCCGGAAGAACGCTTTTCGTTTGTTAAGGAACAAGCTCTTTGTTTTTCATGCTTAGGAATTTCCCATAATGCAAAAGGTTGCAGACAGCGGATGAAATGTGATATCTGCGGAAAACTCCACCCTACATGCCTCCACCGTGAAGAAGGTCCTACCGTAGAAAAGAAGACCCCTAAGGAGTTAGGATCGAAGGTAACTCTTGACAGAAATAGGAATGATATGGGTACAGTTAAGGAGGTTGATCAAAAGCCACTTATTTCTACAAGTAATGCTCGCAACACCATTAGCCAGTATTGCGGAACAACGTCTTTTGTACTGCCCGTGGTTATGTATAATAAAAACAACCCAGATCTCAAAATAGAGACATATGCCTTATTAGACGATGGAAGTGATTCGTGTTTTATACAGGAAAAATTGATGAAAGATCTCCAGCTTCCAGCAACGAGAACTCAGCTGAAAGTAAGAACACTTCTTAATTCTACCACTATGGATTGCTATCGGGTTCAAGATGTAGTCATAGAAGGATTGAAAGGAAAACGCATGGAACTGCCAGGTAAATTGTTCAGTCAAGTCGAGATTCCATGCTCCTATGAAGACATCCCTACGCCTGAGATGGCAAAGAAGCAACAACATCTAAGAGGTATAGCAAGCGAAATATCACCATTACGTAAAGACCTAGAGGTCGGACTTTTGATCGGTAACAATTGCCCAGAGGCCCTTTGTCCCTTACAGGTCCTTCGAGGTAACAAAGGAGAGGCTTATGGAGTGAGATCTACTCTTGGCTGGGGTATCATTGGCCCTACTAAAGAAGGTAACCAAAGTCAAGCTGTTTCCTGTAGGATTGCGAGTAGGCTCAGCATCTTAGAGAAAACTCAGGAATTGATTAATCCTTGGCTTAGTTTGGACTTTCCAGATAAGGAAGTCGATGGTAGAAGATTAGCCATGTTGGAAGAAGATAAAGGATATATGAAAGGCCATGAAGAAAACGTTCAACATCGAAAAGATAAACTCTACGCATTACCACTTCCCTTTAAATACGAGGCGGTGAGTCTTCCAGACAATAAAGAAAGGTTAAACTTACTAAGATCAAAATTTGAGAAAAGTCCGAAGTACAAAGCAGATTATGTGAAGTTTGTGGAAGACACGCTGAAGAAAGGGCCAATAGCAGATACCTTCTTTAAGCCTATTTGGCTTAAAGGTCCAACATATCTCTGTGAAAACGAAACATCCTGGGAAAGTCAAGATTCAGAGGTAGTAGTGTTTCTTGATGAAGATCCAGAGGTTAAAATGCATAATGTTTCAGCCAAGTCACAGTATACTAGCCTGTCATTTCGTCTGGGGAGGTATAGCTCTTTTCCAAGAGCTAGGAATCCTGATAAGATGAGAATGGCAGAGACTGAAATATTTAAATTAATTCAAAAGGAGGTTTTCAAAGAGGAATTAGAACACAAAGAAGAAGGAGAAGGTGAGGAAAAAAGAAAGAGTAACATTGGAGCGCTTTGTCCAATTTTGGATGAAAACAAGTTATTAAGAGTTGGTGGGCGCTTAAAGAATAGCATCATACACAACGAGGCTCAAAAACACCCAATAACACTACCAGGGGGTCACTGCTTATTCAGGTTACCAGTGAAACACCATCATGAAAAAAATCATCACGGCAGAATTGGTACAATTAATTGCCTAAGATCCAAGGGTTATGGGATAACTAGATGTTCATTTTCAACAGTGGAAAAGAGTTTTATTTTCAGTTGTGTGGGGTGCCAGAGAATGGGAGGGCATGTGCAGAAAGTGTCAAACCTGCCATTAGATCGTGTGGAACCTGCAGCCCCTTTCACCTATTCAGCAGTAGATTGTTTCGGGCCATTTGCTGACGAAGACGGCAGGAAGCAGTTCAAGAGGTATGGCGTTATTTTCGTTTGTTTAGCTTCTAGTGTTATATTTTTAGTCGTAGCTGACTCGCTCTGTACAGAGTCACTTATAAATTCACTCCACACAGCAAGAAGAATTTTGTATGTGCTCTTCTTACAACACTCAGGTTTACTTAGCGAAGATGGTCTTCGTACTTTGTTGAAGGAATGCGAGAGGGTTGTTAATGATAGGCCTCTGAACATAACAAATTTACTAGACACTCAAGCCATAGAAGCACTAATATCCAACCATGCAACACAGATAAATCCCAGACCACTATTTCCACCACCAGATAACTTCGATTCAGGCGATATCTACTTTAGGAAACAGTGGCGACGAGTGCAACATCTTGCAAACAAATTCTGGTCGCGATGGAAAAAGAAATATTTGGCAATGTTAAATCCGATGTCGAAATGGAAAACGCCAGAACATAATTTGAGAGTAGGAGATATCGTCATTTGTAGAGGAATGTGGCCATTAGCAAGAATGCAGGAAATGAATCAAAGTCCGTGGGTTGGTGAGAAAGGTGTTACTTCGGTTTGCCAATGGATCCAGTCTAGAAAAACCTATCCACAAACTTAGTGGTGCTGGTTCGATTCCCCGACGAAGAGCAAGAAGAGTAGGAAATGTTGCACATTTCGGGGAGCCATGTTGCGGGCACAGCCTGCAATGTTTATAATTTAGTTTGACAGTTTGTCAATTTTGTTTTGTATTATTCTTGAGAAAGGTTTAAGTAAAATTGTTATTTCTTTTACCAGAAATAAAGCAAAAATTTGTCTGCGTTAAAAGAATTACAATACTTATTGCGCTAGTTAGTAAGGCCAGCGACATCTTGTATCTTTTAGAGTGCTTCTCTAGTGGCTTTTGCTGCAGAAGACTCTTAAAATGTGTAAAATAAATAAATAAATAAATAAAAACAAATAAAACAAGAAACTATAAAATAAAATAAGTTTAGTGTAAATAATATCTGAACACTTAACCACAAATAGAAGAGAAATAAAAAACAACATAGTGGTTATATAAAATGAAAAATTGTTTCATGATAAACAAATATTAGAATGTTAATTAAAAAATTCCATTGTGTTACATATTAAATAACAAAGAAAAAAGAATTGTCGCAGAGCGGAAGTATACTTTTCCATTTAATTAAATACATTTCACTGGATTTTAAATCGGCGGTAATAAGAGAGAAAGAGAAGGAATAAGGTTGGTAGATTTAGAGTATAGAAACGATTTGAACCAGACAATGATTAGAGTTTAATTGTAAAGTGGGTGACACTTGACATTGTTGGCTTTGGTTCGAGGACTGACCAGTGATACTGTCACGTACCCAATCAGAGCTTAATTTCAGTCTTTAGCTACATCAATCAGTTGTCAATTATTTAGCAATTTGATTCGACGTGTAACCCTACTCTTGAGTTTCTCTACACCTCAAACAGATGGCATTTTACCTCTGTTACTGCTAACAATAGCTGAAAATTAAATTTCAAGAATTCACTAAATATCCGAGCCCTACGTTAACCTATATTTTTCAAATAGTCTCAAATAGTTTTTTTAAAATTCTTAAGTTGTGGTATCAAACACAATATAAACGAGAACTCTAAGAGCATTATATACCTATACAATCCTATGTACACTAACCAAATCACACTTAAACTGGTAATTCGGACGATGAACTATGAATACGTACTGAAGATCAGAAAGAGGCTAGAGATAACAAAAGTGAGGCTTTTTGGTCTTACAAATACTAAAATCTTATTTCTCCACTGAAGAACAATTCTATAACACCTGTATCATTATAGAAGATAAAATACATGGATTTCCCGGGGCTACCTTCACTCTGGGTAATTCTTTGACGGGGTGATCCAATTGGGAGGATGCTGCCTTTGTTGGTGTTCCTATGTCGGGAGACGATGATGGAAGTGGGAAAGTGAGTCTGGCGCCGCCTCTTACTATCTGCTTGGCACAGGTGCTGACCAAAAGTTTTCTTTTTTTTTGTTTAAAGAAAGGGTGAAACCACCCCCACTGTTAAATAATCTCTGGTTGTTTCTCGATCTCAATAATAGCCTCCCTTACTACCCTGCTGTGTACCCAAATATCCCGTTTCTTCAGAATGCTGAGTACAATTTTACATAAGCAACGATTTCTATAGTTTTTGGAGGGTCAATCATAAAATTAAAGCTATAATTATTATTCTTTTTCGTCACAGGAATGCTTTTATTACTTTCTCATATAAAGAGAAAGTATTGTGATGGTGCAAAAATTCGATTTTGATGGATGTACACTTATTGAGGTCCTCTAAATCCAAAAAAGTAAATGTATGTCTGTCATCTGTCGTCTATCATATATGCACGCGCGTGGAGCCTAAACTACTGGGCCAATTTTGATGAAATGTGGCATACAAGTTCAGAAATATCATTCCCCGAGGCGAAATCCATATATAAATTTTAGCTCTAAACTTGGAGGCGCTCCCCCCCCCCCCCCCAAGTGAATTTAAAAAAAATATATATATATATTATTTCTCGAAACGGTTCCACGATTTTTATTATAAAATGCTAAAATGTAGTCCATTTAAAAAACGAATCCAACGATACAACGATATAAGCCGTTTTCCCGGGTGAAATATAGTTCCTGAGAAAATAGGTATAAACGTGGCCGGCTACGATTCCCCGCCGAGGAGAAGTTATTTTTACGATAAATTTTGATAAAATGTTCAATAATAATTAAATGTACCAACGAAAACTCGAAAACTAATGAATGGAAAACCCTGAGCTAAGTAATTATGAACTAATCAGCAATGTAATACCGTGTTTTTGCACAATGCAATAAGGTACACAATTTGTGTTAGTGGGAGACACCAAGGGATGTCCCACGCGTCGGGCCCCGGGCCCCTGATGAGTTGGACGCGACGAAACGATGCAGGACATGGCGTAATGCCGAGCCAACATCTTTGTGACGTATAGTCTAATGTTGGAACATTTCCTATGTGTCACGCTTGCGTGGCACATCCCTTGGTGTCTCTCACTAACACAAATCGTGTAATTATGAACTCGTACATGAGAAAGTCTGTGTGAATTGCCTCAGACCGAGTTTTGTATAGGTCCTCATTTTTTAGGTTGACGCATTTTAAAAAACATATAGCAATAGAGAGAACCACCTTTAATACATAAAAAGTTGGTTTATGAAAATAAATAAATAAAATGTAACTTTTTTAATATTTATGTAAAAATGTAAAACAAGGCTGAAGAAAAATTAAAGTGAATGAATCTAGGAATAGAATAGGAGTAGGAAAAGTTTCATGTTAAACTTGAAAAGTAATGTTTTTCAGAGTTGAAAGTCTACGAGACGAATGTCCAACTCACTTTTTTAATTTTTCCTGTCTGTCCGAGGGTAATAAAACACAGGGAGTCAGAGAACTCCTCCTGCTTTACTCGAGTGTTTTGTGACAAAAGAAAGGTTTGCACAAACTTCACGACAGCTAACCATGTTATTGCATTCCTCGGACAATGAGAACTGGACATATGACCTTCTTGCTATCAGACTAATAGTTAGTTTGTTTTTCTTCTTCTTCTGTTTTTGCTGCGTTCAACTATTTCTACATTTCTTTTAAAATGAAAAGAATAAAAAAACCTCTTCTACAATAATACATTTAAAGAAATATATATACAAATAGTTTATAATATTGCTCTTAATCGACATAAAACATAATATTGCTTTGTGTAACAATAAATACACAATAACAATAAACATAAAATTTAGGGGCGGAATTGCAAAAATAATAATAAAATAATTGAAGCGAGCGTAAGCGAGCTTCTTACATTCAACAAACTATGCATCTTGTCTGTCTGTCTGTCTGTCTGTCTGTCAGTAACGTTTACGCGTGTGACGATAACTTGAGTAAAAGTTGACCGATTTAGTTGAAATTTGGTATACATCTTTCTTTTACTAAAACTCAGGCTAAGTTCGTTGGACAGCGCGATCCGTCCAAGAGTTCGCACGCAATGCTCGCGTAAACGTGAGCTTCAAATTTAAAATTGGAATTTCAGGACGGGAAAAAATGCTATCATCACCTATTCGATGAGACGAACATTTTTTAGAAAAATGTAATAGAGGAAAAATTAAAGCATCGAATTGTTTTCAAAAGCATACAGAACAATTACTTTAACTAATGTAAGCAGTACGAAAAATTAACATCATGACCTTGATTCTTCACTGCTGGCGCCGGAGAGAGGCACTTGTGGCGGAGGGAGGCACTTGCGCTGTATTGCGATCATGTCATGACTGCATCTCTCTCTCTCTTATGTTTTTGTCTCTGTCGGTCATTTTAGTGAATTGTCAGCTTTATTGAGGGTTCTGATGATGATTTTAGTTTTACTATTTTTTATATATATATATATATATATATATATATATATATATAATCGATTAAGAGCTAAGGGTTTCGACTCTTCTTTTAACATGGCTCAAAGGTAAGTGCAATTCGTGTTTCTTGTAAAAGAGATATATTAGTATTATTGAATTTATATTTCCTACCAAACTACCTATATACCTAATTGTAAATAAGAGTGAGGGCTGCGAGAAACAAAATCTTATAAAATCACAAGCACAAATTCAAGCACTGGCTTCATAAAATAGACTTTTTTAGATTAGAGGACCAGGTGGAGAAAACAAACGTTAAGTAATTTGTGAACAATAAGCAGCTATGAAAAATTCTGAGTAAGATGTAAAACGGGAAAACTCCGACAATTAAATGCTCATTGCGTACATACTCATACATATTATGTATAACTAGTAAAGTTTAGGATATTTAGTAGCGTAGACCCTATATCTATTGAATAGCAGCGCATATGTTAGTCCAGTTCCCGCATTTGTTTGTACTATTTCAGAAGAGAGAGTAAGACTTCGGTTGGAATCAATTTTCCTTTGTTTAGCGTGGAAAAAATTCGTGCTATCTCTTACACAAGTTTTCTGGTTATTTTTCTTAAACTTTCACGTATACGCAAAAATATCATCTTACTATTTGAAATAGTAGTTTAAATACTTATAAATCAAGACAATGACTTTAAAATGGATTTACAAAAAACGATTCCATTAATGTTGCCATTAATTGACTGCTTATTTTTTCGGTGATAATGTTGTTACAATTTTCTTTTACAACATTCAGAATTATTATGTACAATAATCAGAATTATTATTACCCTGGTCGTCCTTACTTCCTCCGACCAAGAGGAGTCCACATTATAACCCGGTGAGGCAATCTCTCTTCTTTCCCTAGCTTCTATTCTCTCTATTACAGTCTCCCTCATATCCATCCATTCTCAGTCTTATGTCCTCATTCCTCACCTGTCTAGTCTGATTAAGAAGTTTTATTGCTTTGATTTATCTGTTGTTAGAGTTATTGAAATATATATTTTGTAATTTGTATTTCGAATCATAAAATATAGTCATTGAAATCGTACTTACTACTTCTTCTGAGGTCGGCCATCTCACAACCGAAAATCTTCCTTTTTTTTCTTCTCCGTCAGGGTCCACGCTTCCGCTCCACCACTCGCACGCGCAGAATATTTCTTTTGGTATCTATTCGTAAGGACCTACAACAAAATATTAAACGCCTTTTAACATTTTGATTTCTTTTCTCTCCGAAATGAGCAATGCATTCATTGCCATTTCGCAAGTTCCATTGTGGTCTATGATGGATCCCAAATACTAAAAATTCTCCACGGTTATTATTGTACCCTGTAGTGTAATAATGCCTTCCCTTTCCTCCGACTACTACATACTAGTTTTCTTAATATTTACTTGAAGGCCCCTTCCTCCATACACACATGGAAGTTGTAAAAGCTTACAAACCATGTACGTTATGTACTCGTGGTCTTGCGCAATAACTATCTGATCATCAGCAAATAAAAGGGGATGAATTACACCCCTTCCTACTGGTGCTCCCATCCCACTACAACTGCGGTTCCAATTAATCAGGACAGCATGTAAAAACAAATAATTAAATAGTACTGGCAGCATACCACAGCCCTGTCTTAACCTCCCAACCTTAACAATAAGCCAACTACTGACCTTATTACGTTCAAGGGCTTCCCACAATTTACTTGTGGACACCGAATCATAGTCCATTTCTCTCAACTTTAGCTAGTCTAAGAGAGAGCATTGATCTGAACCATACCGCTATAGCTGGGTGAACACCTTGGTCAGAAGCAGCTTGGCTGATGGATTCAGCAGGAACACAATTAAAAGCCCCTTCGATGTCAATGAAGAGTCCCAGCTTCAGCTGTTCCTTGTTGAGGGCACTTTTGATTTTGCAGACTAAATGGTGAAAATCTGCCTCACAAGATTGTCCTGCCTGATATGCATACTGCTGCTTGCATAATAGTATGGTCATGTTGTCCCTAATTCACCTACCCACCAGCCGTTCCAAGGTCTTAAAAAGAACGAAGTTAGACTAATCGTCAAATCCAGGCCTTGTTGAAGCATTATTGGCATAATTCCATCACAGCCGAGAGATTTAAATACGGCAAAGCATTTTCTGAAAATTCTACCTTATTGTTTGTGTACCTTATTGATCTGCTAAGGTTTGAGCTCCTTCCACAGGTAGAGCAATAGGTGAATCAGAGATGTCAATGTCTTCACTTAAATCGGAGCTTGCCACATGTGTATTAACCCGATATCTAAGAGCCTCCTCCTTTTAAAAAGTAATACCTCAATCAACTTTTTTTCTTTTTTTTTAAATAAAAAATGCGTGACATGAATTATCCGCAATTTCGGATTTGAATGGCTGATAATTTTGAGTTCAAAAAGGAAGGAATGGCACGATACAGGAAATGGATGGAATGAATTCAGAGGATCAAGAAGGTTATACATTAGGACCTTCTTTTTTGGAACATATCTTCAGTGTACTTCAGGTATCTAAAAAGATGTCTGCAAATGATAGAGAAGTTTACTTGACATTTAAAGATCTTAAGAAGGCTTATGATTCGGTGCTCACAAGTAGATTGTGGGAAGCCTTTGAACGTAATAAGGTTAGTAGTTGGCTTACAGGCGCGATTCGACTAATTTCATCCAAGTCGCTAGCATAGTTGTTAAGGTTGGGAGGTTAAGGCAGGGCTGTATTATGCCGCGAGTACTGTTTAATTTTTTTTTTTACATGCGGTATAATTTGAAGTTTTATTAAAATCATTTCATTAGGACTTAAGATATTGGTAATAATTTTATTACAAAAACATTTTTAAAAACCAAGCTTTTATTCATATTCTTCTCAACAAACCCTTTTATTTGATACCCATGTCATGAGCGTGCTTAAGAATTAACTATTCCGTCATATTGGATTTAGAATGACGTCACTTAGCTAAGCATGCATTGTCATCCAAACTAAACGTGTTTGCAAAATTTCAATTCAATCGGTTGAGGATAACTGTTTTAAAATTCAGTTGCAAGATTTAACCCAAACATACATACATACAAACATTGCAAGTTAAATAAAAGCTTGTAATAAAAACGGTGTTTTCTTTAATTAGACGTGTAGATTCGATCTAAAGGACTTAGCGTCCACTTATTACTTCCAAAACAAAAAAAAAAGTATTAAATAAAACATTTTGCCTCGTCGAACAGCAGCAGAATTATATTAGAATCTTTTCCTGCTCTAAAATACTAATTTTAAACTTACGTTTTTACGAGCATTGCTGATAACACTGCCAAAGGAACAGCCTGGGCATTAGTATTAGGAATATGTTTATCAAATTTCAACTAAATCGGTCCACTTTAGACTTTAACTAAATTTATCATCGGACCCTTACGGGTCGTTACTGACCTAGATGTATATTTTGTTCTACGTAAGATGCTCGCTCACGCTTGCTTCAATCATTTTATCCATTGGGGAATCGATTCCTGGTCATCCACCTTTTTTCGCTACTTCTCAGCAACTAGAGTTTTCCCAGGTGTGACATATACGATTAAACTAGAATTTAAAGGGACTATATATTAATTATTTTTGAAATGAAATTGTTGGATTGGTTTTAAAAAGTGAATTTTCATTCGACTCTTGAACATAATATATAAGAGGACAATGTTATAGCTTACTCTTATTGTGTTTCAAAAAGATAGCGGTGTAAAAAGGCTAACAATAAGACCGGGAATATTGAGAAGCAGGCAACGCAGGACAGTTATTTTGAACCACAGAAATATATGAGGCCACACGCAAAATGAGGCCTCAAAAAAATGGAAAATGGCTTGACCAGCGCTGGCCTTCTCTGCGTCGCATGCCTCTCAATGTTCGCCTGAATTAACTTTTTTGACATTTTGTGTTTATGTCTGTTTTACAATTGGTTAATCATGCCGGGTACACGGTTCTCGGAAAGAAAAATGTATGAAGTTTATCTCCAAATGTGAAATGTTTCTTACTCTTGCTTTCCTGGAGTTCTGGGACAGTCTGATAACTTTGAAACAGGCCATAGACTTTTTTCGTATCTATTCTCACGAAATTTTTTCATTAAAGAATGAGTAACAATCTTTCTAACAAAAGCAACTTATTTTTCCAAAAAGTACTACTTTTAGCTGTAAACCTTTTTTTGTTATTATTGGTCTTTTTCTGCCAAATCATCAATCACTGCAGTTATAAATTAAATTAAATCTGATAAAGGTGAAAGATTACCACTAAATATTCTCTTAAAAAACATTGAAAAGAAACAATGGGAAGTTTCTAATTATTATTAATTTATATTTACCTGTTTTATCTCTTGTCATTCATACCAACAGTACGTCTACTATTTATTATAAAAGGACAATCATTTCTAATGATTCATTCATTTAGACATGTACCCCTCGTTTTTTCCCTCTATGAGTGGCATTATTTCACTCTTCTTTCACCCTCAGATAGTATTAATCACTCGTTATTAAAATTATACTATTGGAGTGTAGACTGAACAGCCACATACTTGCAGCTTCTATACTCGATAATGAGTTCTACCTGTTGATAATGTGGACTTACTCAACTACCTACTGAACCCATTGGCTTACTTTAGATGGCAAACATTTGGAAAACGAAAGGATAGCTCAGAGCAATCAGTTACTTTTTGTGAGTCTGTCAATTAGCATAAAGTAATAAAATATATCGACTAGTCAGAGGTGGTTAGAGGTGGTTAGAGGTGGTTAGAGGTGGCTAGAGGGGCTATCTACTAATTTATCTTTATCTATCTATCCATTGTTGACAAAGATCAACAATGTTGATCTTTGTCTGTTGTAATCACATGTTTTGCATTTAATAGGGGAAGGTGGGGCAAAGTGGCCATGCTAAGGCTTTTAAGCGAACTTATAATCGGTCTAGAGCTTTATAACTTTGTGATTGTATACTTCAACCATCCTCTCATATTATGTATTTTTTTCAAAAATGTTTAATTTAAAATTATTTAAAGAAACCAAATTGATTAATTTTCAAATAGTATCCAAATGGCCACTTTGCCCGACACAAGGGGGCAAAGTGACCACAACAATATGTTCGTAATATGTAGTTATTTAACTTCATCCACAGTAAATATCTATAAAAATAATAAATTAGCATAATTTAGGTGTGTAGAAAAAAAAAATAAATAAAAAATAAATATATATATATATATAAATAGTAGCTATGGAGCCAAGTTGCCATGCCTGGCCACTTTGCCCCGTTTGACGCCACGATACATAAGTTGTCATAACTCATTAACCAGACGGAACTATGTGACCTTTTAAACATGGTTTTGCGAAGACAAGTTATCACTACATTTTAACACTTTTTTTTAAAATCATAAAGTTTATTACTATAATAATAATAATAAATAATATAAATAAACACTTAGCATACATCAGAGAGGTGTGAAAGTAGAAAACGGATAATAACTTCACAAAAAACACGTGGTTAAAAGTTTAAACGATGTTTGAAGACTGATATAGTTGTCTATGAAAGGTTGCTGTAATCTCCGATTAACAACAGCACTTTACAACCATAAAACTGAGGATGGCCACTTTACCCCCCCTGACCACTTTTCCCCGCCTTCCCCTACTTATCAATCTAGCATGTTACGAGATAATTTATTTCCAGCTAAATGCAGTTAAAGTCTCTAACCCATTGCTAATAAAATTCATTTAGACTGATGTAATTTTAATTTTACCTCTATTAATTTTATAACTTGTATAAGAATGATGAAAGGTTAATGACCAGGTAAATTATACTAAACTGTTTTTCTTATTAGAAATATCGAGACTATGATAAAAAGTGTAGTTGATCGCTCTGATAGAGTTCTAATTTTTTTTAAATTCTCGAAGTGAGTACCAAATCAGTTAAACGTAATCACGTGGGAATGTCAACTACCTGGTAAACAATGGAAGACAATCAGCGGAGTAGTCTCAGCGTCAGGGCGGATATAGCTACCCTTTCCACTCCAGCTAAGAATTGACCACATTAATTTACGCTCGATAGATTCTGGGTTTGAATTTTTCATAAATCCGGGTAGTTCAGAATCGAACCACTTCCTTTTTCCGTTTGAGTCTCGGCGGTGAACGGTCGCTCCTTACCCCCGGCTAACATCAGTATTACGTCGTGTTCATCTACCTGTTGCCTTGTTTCCTTGTCAAAGTGAAGTGACTTTTTTTTGTAACATTTAAAATCGTTTCTTCTACTTGCCGCCAAACCTGTATTTAAAGGACAAAACCACTATAATCATAACCTATTTCAGGTAATTTTCTACATATACGAGTTAATTATTAAATAATCGAATTTCCTTCAGATTCATAACCATCAAAATTACTTGAGATTTGTAAAATGTATTTATTATAATAAAATCGATTCTATATATTTAAGAAATCGAAGAAGAATAAATTATTTATATTTGTTAAGAACATACAATATCATGCCTACCTACCCCTTTAACAAAATTAAATTCTTAATATTCATTACTATTCCCAAATAATTTCTTTGTATCATGACAAGATCAAACTATTATTGTCACTCTCAATTTATTCTTTTTAATGATGATAGGTACATACTTATAAGTTCTCAAGATTCCCAACATTATAAATAACATCAAAATAAGCATTATTAAGTAAACACAGTATCAATTTCATAAATTAATCTTATAAATCAAATTGTGTTACATACATATAATATAATTGTGTTATATATATATAAATATATATATATATATATATGGTGATATTGTAAATCAACTTTTTTGTCACACACCAAGTACAGAAGATTAATAAATATATGCACATTTAATTTACGCAGTTTTGTAATAATGATGTGGATATCAGTAGATATCTATTTTGTAATTTTATACAAGATTGATACGAAATATAAACATTGTATCTCTGTTTAGATGCGTAGAAAGTGATTCTTTACGTAGTTGTATTCATTGCGCATGCGCGTTTCATAATTTCTCTTTTTTCCGCCCTAGTGCGGTAGAAAAGAAGAATTCTTCACCTTAACACACGATTAGCGAGTTTGTTTATAATTAAAAAAACTAATTTGCTGTTTGTTAAGTAACTGTATATATCGAGTTTTTAGAGAAAAACAATGAGTGATTTAAGTGATTATGACGAAAATGAGGAGAATAATACACCTCCCGAAATAATAATTAATTCGGCACAAAATACAACTAATGAATTATTCATCTTTATCAAAAGAGAAATACGAACTCACATACAGGAAGTTTATTAATTTTTTTCTTATTATTAAAATCCAACAATCGTACATAAAGTGCGGTACGCAACTCGTGCGAAAACTGCATTTTGCTTTGCTCGTGTGGTTTTACTACCCTCGTTGTCGCTCTAGTGCAAACTCCACACTCGCATGCAAAATGCTACTTCCGCACTAGACGCGTAATTTACTATTATACTTATAATTGTATTTAATTTTCAGTCTTGAATTAATACTATTTAATAGTAGCGAGGATCAGCCAAAAGTAAAATTTACCAATTTGATTGACTAAAAATTTTATTTTCTTCTATGTACAAACAATGGTTGTGTAATAATTCTATTTTTTTATTAGAAAATAATTTCATTGGAATCAAACAAAAAAAAGAACTACTTTATTATAATGATGTGGATATAACAAAAATATTATTTCTCAAAAACGGTTCGTAGGATATTGATTAAAGATACTAAAAAGAAGTCCATTATAAAAAGGGACTTACACGGGACTTAATGTGTGAAAGGAATTAGTGAAGGGGACTTAGTGTGAAAGAGGCCTTAGTTGCATGGGCTTCTCATCTACCTTAAAGAGACCAATCATGACCGACCGATTATTCTTCCGAACGATGAAATAGATAAATCCTTCGTGTAGCTTAGAAGTGGGATGACGAAGACAGTAGGAGTAGAGGAAGATGTCAAAAACCGTATCAGCTTATCTCGCATGAAAGAGCCACTCTATTTCGAGAGCTGTCCCAAGAACACTTGAAATAGGAAGGTCGAGAAAGAAGCAGAAGAATATGGCAAGACTTGGAATGAAGTTAAAACTATGCCAATTAATCGTTCCGACTGGAGACCTTTATAGCTGCCTTAGGCCTAATGCACACAGATGAGGCGACGGGCGGAGGCGCGGCGCGGGCGAGGTGCAGGCGAGGCGTGGAACAGGCGAGTGTAAACGGTCCAATTCACACAGAACAGACGACGGGCGCGGGCGGAGGCACGGGCCGCGCCTCTGCCTGTCGCCTGCTCTGTGAGCATTGGGCCATAGGATTACATAGAGGAGTAGTGCTTCACGCCGCGCCTGCACCTCGCTTGCGCCGCGCCTCCGCCCGTCGCCTCTTCTGTGGGGCGACAGGAATAACCTAATTAGAATAATCAGTGCACACATAAATATATAAAAATAATCAGTGAAGCCCCTTCGGAGCCATTAAGAAAAAATACAGACTTGTTTATAGAATAAGAAAATACAGACTTACTTATAGGATAAGAAAATACAGACGTACTTATAGGATAAGATAATACAGACTTACTTATAGGATAAGAAAACATAGACTTACTTATTATAGGATATACTTATCGCTTATGGATATTATATATTTTTGTTCTTATATTATTGAGTTACACTTATATAGCTTAACTTTTTTTAAATAAACTCTTCTCGTAAATGGATAAGAGAATCCATCTTTTGTCAAGTTCCCACGAGTAGACGTAAAAATATACGATAATTAGAATTGATCAGCGAATTTACAATTACATACAATGCCTTCTCGGCTCATAGCTAGAACTCTAAACAATGTTACGGATATATTGATTTATTTAAAGATCAAGGCTAAATGTAAAATGACAACTCAAATTCATTTAGTGTATATTTTATGCAAATTTTTTCTAAAATAATTACAATTTGAATAACATTTGTCAAAAGTTAAAAGAAGGAAGTAAATGTTCATTACTTTTTATAGTTTCATTATAATTCTTGGATGGGTAAATGGTGAACAAACGGTGGAATTTCAATGACAACCATGTAAATTGAATCTATGTAAATTAATTCAATTTAGAAAAATAAAAAAAATACCTTAAGGTTGCATTTCAAACTACCAAAAATATCATTTTAGCGAATTTTCGAAGAAAATTACGCTATTGCAATGGCTTCAAAAATTTTGTAATGCGAATTTTTGAAATTTTTTTCCATGGAAATCCGTTTTAGACCATTCTGAATCGATTCCTAAAATTTAACACTTTTTTTATGTATGTATGTATATATGTGTCACTCCAGACGATGTCTCCCCTTAGGATGCACTTAAAAATTTCAAACAAATTTTAAAATGTCAATAATATCAAAAGAAAGAATGAGTTCGTTGGCCAGAATTTTTGGAGTTCATTTAGGGGTCAAATTTTTACAATTTAGGGTCAAAAATAGCTCAAAAACGTGTTTTTCCATTTTACCCCCCTTTTATATGAAAATATGATAAAAGTGTATATAACAACAATTACTCTACTCTTAAAGAGCTTTCCAACGACATGGATCTTGAAGGGAAAATACTATTTTGACTTTTGTACCCCGTACCCCTGTGTGCCAATTTTTTTTTTTTTTTTCACCCATGCAAATTCTAAACCAAAATTTTCCTATATTATCATAAGCCAATAATACGCAGATTTCTTTGAAAATTCGCTCATTAAGTCATGGTGCATGACTGGACTTTTTATTTTAAAAATTTCGGAGATTTTCCGAAGAAAATAAAAAATAAAAACCAAAAACTGTTGCAACCGTCCCCGGTCTCCCTACTTTTTTAATTTGGGCTTTTACTAGCTATTATTGTCTAATTTATTTAATTGTTTCCCCCGTTTTTTTTAATGGCAATTTTTTTTTTTTACCCGAATTTAAGTATTAATCAATTGAGCAAAAGGTAAAGTGCGTAGACGGATGCAATTAATCTAGTGCCATCTAGTCTAGTCTACTTTCGATAAGCCATCCAAATTCCATAAAAATCAGATAAGACTTTTGACCCATTGATGTAAATAAATGTATGTTTGTCCGCATGTTGAAGAGAAATAAATGGGCTCAGAAGGTTGAAACCTAAATATGACAAACAATGGGCTAATTATGATCTACCATACAAATTTCATTATAATCGGACGTGTGGTTTTGAAGATAAGTTGGAGCGACAGAAAGTCCGACAGACCGGAAGACTGACACACAGACACGGAACCAAAAATGTTTTCTGAAGTCTGAAACGGATTTCTGTCTTGGAATTTTTGAAATCGGAGACATAAAATATGTTCGTTCTTCAGAACGATCACATAGCTGCCGATACCTTCGGTAAGGTCGGAAGCAAAATATTAATTGTTTGTTCATTTTCTAAATAATGTTGCGATTAATATTACTTTTTTTATGTTTATTTTGCAAATATGTTATTATTTCGTAAAATTCTCCTGGTTAACTAACGCTATACTTTTATTAATTAAATCTGTTTTCCCTTATTTTCTTTAGGATTTTTTAGGTCTTTGTTTTATGTTTCTTTTCTGTTACGTGTGTTGAAAATCTTTTGATCTTTGTTTGTAAAAAAAGTGTTAAAAAAAAGAAGTACAAACCCCAAAAGGTTTTGAAACTTTCTGTTGAGTTCAAAGAAAGTAAGGAACAATACAGTTTCGTAACGTGTCTCAATATTATACATTTTTGTTTTATGATTATTATTAATGGCATTACATAAATAAAATAGTCTGGCTATTCGTGTGCTTGATTAAATTTTGCAAAAATGTGTTCTGAAACACCATACCCCCAGGCAAAATCGAGAAATTCATTTTAGTTGTAAATTTCCAATCCCAAATTCCAATCCATCCCTGATTATCCTCCTCGCCACCTGAGGAGACAGTGGCCCCGAGATCTATTAAATATGGAATATTCCATATTAATAATTAATTATAAATTAACTCATACTTATAATTCCTTACAACAAATATTTATTTTCTTATATTAATTAGCTTCTTCTTTTCTCGCTCACTTGTTTTTATTGTTTTATTTGTTCCTATTCTAAACCATTCACTCACATCCTATTCTAAATCATTCACTCACACACATCATTCACTCACATCCTATTCTAAACCATTCACTCACACACATCATTCACTCACATCCTATTCTAAACCATTCACTCACACACATCATTCACTCACATCCTATTCTAAACCATTCACTCACACACATCATTCACTCACATCCTATTCTAAATCATTCACGCTAAAAGGAGTAATCAATGGATTATTACCTTTATCATTTAATTCACCTTCCGAAAACATTGTTATCAGTATCACATATAACATTAACAATTTATGTAGTTGTGATAATCAATAAAGAGGGGAAAAAAAGTTGTAAATTTGGAACGCAAAAACAAATTCTGTAATGTAATTTTCCCGGGAAAAATATAGTTTTGAGGATATCGATTAAAATAAAATAATATACCTGGAATTCTTTAAATTTAAAATAAAATTGTTGTTCGTATTGGGAGGGGGGGGGGGGTTGCGTTGGTATTGTGAATATGAAATTATTAATCGGCAGGCAAAGGAACTGCCAAAAATGCACATTGACCGTGACAACTTCCAAAGGGCCAGTTAATCAGATCAAATTACTATTCTTATTTTTTCTACGGCCCAATAAAGTGCACGTTTTGGATATTTTTTAGTATCATGTGGTTTTAAGGGGGGGGGGGAGTGAGTCGAAAAGTTTGATATTTTTTGACAAAATGGCGTGGAAAATTAAACAATTGCAATAAGTATTATATATTCTTGTAATCTATTCTTTAATACCTCATTTGATACCCCACTCAAAATTTAAACGAAAACAACCGCGTGACATGAATTATCTGCAATTTTAGATTTAAGCGGTTGATAATTTTGAGTTCGAAAAAATAATCTATGTTTTTAGCATCGAAACCCTAATATAGGGGGGGGGGGGGGAGTTAATAAATTTGACAATAACGAGTTGTAAAAGCATAATGCCATTAAAGTATGGGCCACACTAATTGGCAAACTATATTTTAAATTTATCAATATTCTTTTCATTTTTTCCATAATACAGAGATAGAGATGAGAGATGGTTGGAATTAATATGGGCTACATTCGACAAACCATCTAAATTTCTTTAAAATCGTAATACTTTAAAAGATATTGGTGAAAATAAATGTAATTAGTAAAAGTATCAGGAGAATTCTACGAAATAATAAAATATTTGAAAAAAAACAACGTATTATTAAGCGTATCGTAACCTTATTTAGAGAATGAAAAAACAATTTTATTTTTTAAAGGTATTAAAGGAGTACTTCGTTTTGGAGTGTATTACTCTAAAATAAAAAATCTGCCAATTAGTGTGGCGCAAAGCTTCCTCGCATCCTACTTCAGATACTTTAATGGTTATATGATTTTACAACATATTTGTTTGTACAATATTGTTGAATTTATTTCATTTTTTCCTTGTTTTGATTTTTAAAGCATCATTTTTTTCAAATTGTTAGGATTTTTTACATTAATTAAAGTATCAATTTCAATAATAATAATAACAATAAAACAAATAAATATAATAATAATAATAATAATAATAATAATGAATAATAAAATAAATAGATGAACTAACTACTATATATAAGTAAATAACGATATAGTTTATATTACACCTAAATTTTAATAATGCAAATACATTTGTGTAAGTTAATTTCGAGTTACTTATAATTTGTTTACTGTTTTTTATGGAGTTAAGTCATTGGTTAGTTTTAATAGTATGTTATAATAGTTGTTTTAAAGTCATGTTTGTTTATTGTTATCACTTATGTTATAAAGTTTTGTGAATTCAATTAGGTTAAGTCATTTTAAAAAACACTAATTTAAGTAACTTAAAACTCTGGATTTTGTCAGCATTAATATACTTAGTATTTTTACCAGGATGTTGTCAACATACAATTTTATTTTAAATGTGTAATCTTCAAGCCTTATAGCGCCACGGCATCTAGCCGATTTGTTAACTATGTATTTAAAAAAAATGCATGTCTGTAATTTACCATTGTAAAAATTGATTAACAATAAATGGCATTCTAATCCTAATTCTAATACTAAAGTATTAATTTAACAAAATTTAAAGAGCGCAGACGGTTGAAATTAATCTGGATCTAAAAAAAATTGTTAAGTAACTACTTTTGAAGATATTGGTGCAAATAAATGTACGTTTGTGTGCATGTAGAAGAAAAATTAATGGAAGCAGAAGGTTAAACTTTATTTTGGACTAACAATGGGCTAATTATGACGTACCGCACCATCTGAATTTCATTAAAATGTGACATGTAGTTTTTAATATATGTTGGATCGCAAAAATGATGGACAGGCCAACAGACAGTCACGGGATCACAAATGTTCTCTGAAGTGCAAAAAGGATTTATCTCGTAGTATTGTTAAATTCGGAGATATACAAATATTACGCTCTTCAGAACGCCGACAATGCATCCGTTACCTTCGGTAAGCTCGGAAGCAAATAATCTAAGGGATTCGAACGGTGTAACATTGTAACATTGTAAACATTATAAACATTGTAACATTGTAAATATTGTAACATTGTAAACATTGTAACATTGTAAACATTGTAACATTGTAAACATTATAAACATTGTAACATTGTAAACATTGTAACATTGAAATATTGTAAATAGGAAATGCTGTAAGGATACCTGTGTATTCTTTAAATCATTTAACGGCGCGGCGTGGTAGAAGTCTTAATAATTAATTGAGAATGAAAATAAATACTTGTTTGTTTAAGAGTCCAGGCCTTTTAAATACTTCGTTTAATAAAGATTAAATACCCTTACACAATCAGTTTATCTTATAGTTATAGTTCAATTATTTACGTCATGATAGTTTCAGTGTTACCAACACTACAATTTGTTTTTTATTACACCTTCATTGGTTTAGGTTTCTTTTGTGATAAATACGTTTTATTTTGATTAAATGAAAACCCTTTCTAGAAGTTTCTTTATAATAGATTTTTTACTCGCCGTTTTTAAGTCAATATTTCAGCTTAATATTTAAATTTGGGAGAACAATTAGTCAAGTGATTAATATTCTCTCCTATGCTCCTAATTTGGGGGCGCAACTCCGAAAAATTATATTTTGAAAAAGGTTCCAACAATTTTGGTAAAAAATATTCTAAAATTTGTTAGATTTAAATATGAATCTAACTTTATAAGCCGTTTTCTAAACAAAATCTAGTCCCTGGTGAGGAGAGGCCGGGTTTGATTCCCCGCAGAGGAGAAGTTACTTTTATGATAAATTTTTATAAAATGGTCAATAATAATTAAATGTACCTACGAAAACTCGAAAATTAATAAATGGAAAACGCTGGGTTAAGTAATTATGAACTCGTATATGAGAGAGTTTGTCAGAGTTGTCTCAGACCGATATATTTTTTTAAAAACTCTTTAGCTGGTCTATGGCTTGTACGGGCTTGTGTACTACTGAATGAAAAATTACACGTACACGGCTACAAAATAATTTATTATATCCCATCATTGAAAAAAACTATTATTATATATGTTTCTTCTGTTTCTGTTTACGCTTTATCTTCACTTATTTATGGACCTGTATATTTGCGTAGCTAAGGCAGACAGAAATAAGATCAAGGATGAAGAAAGAACACGAAGTGGTCATATCAGGCGTATCCGGATCCTTTCCAGAATGCCTCAACGTTCAAGAACTCGAACAGAATATCTTCAATGATGAGAATTTTGTCAACGACATTGATGCAAGATGGAAAAGTAAGTATTTAAAACTATTATGTATGTTAAGAATTTTAAACAAATTATTAAGGCTTCTAGTTTCGTGCTAGTTTCTCTAACAGTTACCAAACCTTGAATGATAACTTATTTTAATACTCCAGTTCATAAGTGTCCAGGGCACCTCAACTCTACTCTATACCTTGAGATCATCAAGTCCTACGAAAACATTTTTTAATGTTAAGGGCCATTTACACTTTGATTAGTGCAAGTGCGAGTACAAGTGTTTAGTAAATTTTTGCAAGTGTTTAGTGAGAATTTGCTTAAAACTTACTTAACACTGACATTAAACACATGGTATCCACAAGGGTTTAGTGTTTTTACTAAACACTCACACTCAACACTCGCACTTGTCCTAATCAAAGTGTAAATGGGCCTTTAAACTTAAAGGTTTGACTTGGCGACCAAATTACGTTGCCCGGTCAACCAAATAACGTTGACGTGGCAAAGAAGAACAATTTTCATCAATTGGTCATTATTAAGATATGGCGTTGGTTAGGGTTAGCCATCTACGAACACACTACACATTAGAATGATATGCTTGGCACAAGAATATGCTGTAAAATAAAAGATCCACCTATGTTGTTTTAACTCGCCTTTAGCTACTTCATCTGGTTTTATTTATATGTTGAAAAATTCATGTATGTAGTGCAATCACCATTTATACCGAAAGGGCCATTCTGTACTCCTTAAATAATAGATATCAATCATGTTAGATAGGCATCAAGTTTTAAATATAGATTTATAGAATCGTGAGATATTGTGAAAATCTGTAAAGTGGTGTTGTTAAGGTAAAAACCATCGATACTTGATGAAGGGATACAATTAATTATATCCCAAAGATATCGTCATTTCCATTATTTAAAAATTATGGAAACACCCTTCTGGTTCTTTTTCTGTCCAAGAGGATGTCCATTTATCCTTCTATGTTATCGAATTATTAAATTATTAATATTAAGCTATAGGTATCTGACCGCAATTTACCATTACCGCTAAAACTTTTAATACACAAACTTATGTATTCTTTCCTCATTTAATTTCAGCGACAGAGGTACCTCGCAAGATTGGCAAAATGAAGAAAAGCGTGAAGTTCGACGATACTTTCTTTGGAATACACAGGAAGCTAACGATAATCTTAGACCCTCATGCTAAACATTCCTTTGAAAAGACCTACGAAGCTATCTGCGATGCAGGTTCCCTTATTGTATTTTGCTTAGATTTTTTTATAAAAAGTAAAAAAACAATTTATTATGGTAGATCCTAATTAAAAGAACTCTCATTATTTTTACATGGTAAAGGGATACTTCTTTTCTCCTCTTCTTTGTGCCTTTTTTTAGTCATTAATAATTTAAAACTTGTAGTTCTTTATTATATATGTACTGTTTTTTTATTTTTATTTTATTCTTCATTTCAAACTATTTTTAAAATAATTATGAACTGTTAAAAGATCAAATAAAATGACTCAGTTTAGGTAGTATATTTATGATGTCATGACAACAAATCAATTTATTTTTTCCCTTCTTAAACTATGGTCTATTTATAATAATTTCTATAAATGATAAAAATATCTCGGCAATAGGTTATATGCGACATACCGCAATCAAATTGCGTAGTGATGTCCCGACAAAAATTTATTCATTTAAATTTTTTATTTTTTGGAATACACATAATGATCTGCACATGAAATAAAGAAGTATGATTTATCTCTAGAGTATTATTATTCATAATAAATAAATCTCAAAGAAGAAAATGAATCTATTATTTAAAAATAGTTTATTTGATCATCATTACTGAACTGAATTTATAAGAGCATATTAATAAAGAGTTTCTCTTTGCACGTGCTCTTATTATTATTATATATATTTTCCAGGACGAAACCCTCAGGATTTCTATAACACGAACACTGCAATGTTAATGGCATCCTCAATCAATGAAACGGAAGGAGAAAACATGTTAGAATCAAAACATATTGGCCATTTGATTCTTGGATACAGTAGATGCATGCAGTCTAATAGGGTGTCTTACGCCTTCAACTTTTCAGGTGATTAAATTTTAATTTATATACATTAAAGTACTAAGTAAGGAAGTATATTATAATGTTAATAAGAATGCTCTAATAAAGCTCGACATTTGTTGTTTAGGACCTAGTGTGACCTTTCTGGGATCTTGGGAGGCTGGAATGACAACTTTAGAAACAGCTCGTAATCTGATCGCTAAGGGACACGTTAGGCAAGCCGTCGTGGGAGCGACCAACATGATATTTTATCCGCAAATCTCTCGACATTTTCAGGCTCAGTGTAAACTCAACGATGATGGAAAAACAAAGAGTTTCTCCGCCGACGGTAAAATACCCTTTGCATATTAATGCTTTTTTAAAAACTCATCTAATACCACAACCTTTTTAGCACTGCGGGTTGTAAATTATCAGTTCAGTTGGAAAAGGTTAAACCTAAAGTCCAGGCTAGCTTAAAAGCTTATAGTCCAGGAGATAGAGTGCAAAAAAGTGACTAACATCGAGCTAAAATTTTGTGTACAAGTTAATCATTTGGTGACTTTTAAAAATATGTGGTAGGCTAAGTTGGTCTGAGGGGAGCTAGCGTGGCCGTGTGGGTTAAACCACGTCTGCTCGGCCATCACTGAATCATGAGTGTAACGAGACAGGGTTCGATTCCTCGCCGTGACGCTCTGATTTATATGGCTCACTATTGATCACATCATACTCTAATTGCAAGGTTCGAACAAGTGTTTGTCCTACCCGTTCTAGTAGAAAGTACTAGACTACTACTACTAAGTTCGTCTGCGGGACATAGCAAAGGAATAGGCATTTGAAAAAAATCACAGGGAAGTACTTGCAGCAAGCAAATAATACTTTATAGGGTTTCGTAGATTATGCGGTATATATACTCTATTATTTGCTAAAATAACATTTTAGTATTTACCCATCGCGCCCTATATAAAAGTAAAAAATATAAAAAAATTTAAATTGATCCCCAAAAAAGAAAAAAATTTGTAGAGTAAGGAGATTAGAGTAGATGTCCCTGGTTCGATTCCTCGGGGAGTCACGGTGTATTTTATCGGTAATAACAAAACGTTAAATTAATTGTTTTCTGGCAATTTTCATCACCCTATCAAAAGTTATTTGCACGAATTATTTCATAATTTTAAGACAAGCCGCTATAGGGTGATTGGGTGTAGGGCAATTTTTGTTTGAGTCATTTTGGCTCTAAAAACGCAATATTAGCGGTAAAAAGTACAGTAGCCATAAAAAGCCATAAATATATTTGTAATTTACTCTTCAGTAGCTTCTATTTGTAACCCATCTTAAAAATTTAAAAAAAGAAATGCCTCACTGCGCATGTGCGCACACAAAATTTGCAATTTTAAAAAATCAAAATTCCGGCCCGATAATATCATCCCCTCATCATAAGGTGTCATGAATTATTTCATAATTTTAGCCCTAACCGTTGTAAGGTGGTTGGGACATTAGGGAGATCTACTCTTCAGTAGCTTTCATTTGCTACCCATCTCGAAAATTAAAAAAATATACAAATTTGAGTTTTGCACATTTTCGCCCATTACGCTTGCGCATATTAAATTTCTCAATATTTTTCCTTTGTGGGGGTCAAAAAGATACGCCAGTATTTTAAATTTAAAATCTCTATCGTGAACGGTTCTAGGGATATGAACAAAGTACGACGGACAGACAGACACAAGCCCCCTCGGCATATGGGTTTCGAGGATGATCTGCGAAACCCTAAAAAAAAAAAAGGTGGAGAACGGCCATGTCCCGCAATTTATGGTGGAAAATGTGTGTCGTCACTCTACCTCTGGGATTTTTGTTCAACGTATTTAATAATTCTGTGAGTTGGTGTTCGAGGAAGTAGAGCTCAGTTGCATTATGCTCTAAAGAGGCTAAATTCATAGCCTTGATCATAGTAGCTGTGGACGCTTGCTAGTTGAAAAATATCCTGAAAGAACTGAAATTAAAATTAGGAGCAGTAATGATTTATGATGACAACGTTGGCAGAAAAGGTTTTGATATAATATATAGTTGTGTGTATTCTCATATTGTAAATTTGTAATGTTGGGGTTATTATGTGAGATTGTTTATTTTCTTATGTATCCGTATTCATCTAAATATATTATTTGAACATTTAGACTTTTAACTTCACACTCTTCATTAATTATGTCCTTTTTTTTCAGCTGATGGTTACAGCAGATCAGATGGTATTGTCGTGTTTTTCCTCCAACGTGCTGATGATGCTATCAGGTCATATGGTACTCTCGTCAAAGCTGTTGCCAGAGCTGAAATGAAAAACGCTTGCGGCATACTTGAACCTTTCGGATTCAGCAAGTTCCTTGGAGAGTTTTATGCAGAAGCACCAATTAAGGCCTCAGACGTAGCCTACATCCAAGCCGATGGTTGTGCTTCGTTGGTAATTAAAATATAATTTTATTCAGAGTTGAAATTTACAGTAAATGATAAGCTAATAAATTATGTATCACATTTTTTAATTATATTTTAGAAAACAGATGCAATGGAGTTGGAGGCGATTTCAGAAGTATTGTGTCCTGGGCGTAGCAAACCTCTTCCAGTGACAAGCATTAAGCCAAAACTAGGGCACTCAGAAGCAGCATCGGCACTAGTATCAGTAGTCAGCGCTCTCATTGCAATGAAGACCGGTTATATTCCACCTGTTCTGCACTATACCAAGGCAAATCCTCTTGTCCCATCTCTTAAAGATGGAAGAATCAAGGTACCTTAAATTTAATAAATCATTACTTAAAAAGTGTAAACTATTTAATCATTTTGTTAGACTTTTTTAAAAAAACTATTTCTACTTCCGTAGTTTAGTTTATAAAAATGTAGAATGTTAAATATTTAAGAAAAGAATACCTTTATTGTAACTGTTAGATAGTCACAGAGAAAACGCCTTTAGAAGGTGACTATGTTGGAGTGAACGCCATTGGATTCTGCAGCGCGTTTGGTCATACTCTCCTCAAGAGGAACCCTAAGAGTCGACGACCAGTAAAACCTGACTACTTTCCTCAAGATGACATTCCCCGACTATTTTTACTCTCAGGGCGAGATGAAATCATCATGAAAAGCCGACTTCATGAGGTATTGCATTTATATTATTTTTTAATTTTTGTTATTTAAGTATAAAATAATATCTAATGTAATTGTTTCTGTTATAATTTTAACCACATATAGTGTAACAATTGGTGTGGCACATAGCTTCCCTGCATTCGCATGGTATTGAAAAAAATGGTTGTTTGGACCTGTTACGATTCCCAGTGGATTCACTTATTTTTCAACACTAAACTAAAGTTAAAAATTTAAAAATTAATGTGGGAGTTCTTTTAAAGATATAGATGTCAATAAAAACATGATTGCGTCCATGTCAAGAAAGCAATAGACGCAGAAGGTTGAAATTACTATGGAACCAATAGTGGGAAAATTGTTGCATATCTACCATCCAAATTTTAAAAAGATATAGTTGCTTACAAAAATGTTAGCAGACAGACCGACAGACAGACACGAGACAAAAAAATATTCCCTGATAAATTTCGTTCTTCAGAATAATCACGTCTTCAGTAAGCTCGGAAGTAATTGATTAGAAAAATAAAGAATCCATTGTGTTATGTTTAATTTAATTAGAAACAATATTTTAAAATGTTTAACAAATATTTTATCTATGTTTAGATTGAAAATAGTCCAGTTTACGACGATTTCTATGCAATGAATCATTTGCTCTACAAAAAGGAGTTCCCAAAACATCTATTCAGAGGTTTTTCGATTAAATCGAAAACCAAGCATACGTCTCAAATTACTGTAAGTATTCATAAAAAACGTGGTTAGTGCACAATATCAAGCAATTCAATTAATATATATATGCTTTTGAAGTTAAATCAAAACTACGTTAGCTTTATTTATATATTTTTTTTATTATTTTTTATTACTCTAATATATTTTTTAAATTTTATTTTGTTGTTTATGCAGCCATATTCTGGTGGAGAAAAGCGCCCTATTTGGTATATATTTTCCGGTATGGGTTCACAATGGGTGGAAATGGGTAGAGGAATCATGATGGTGCCTCTTATGAGAAAGTCCATTGAACAGAGTCACAAATATCTTGAGCCTAAAGGCATCGATCTCATTTCTATAATTACTGATGACGATCCTAAAATCTATGATAACATTCTTCACTGCTTCGTCGGCATTGCAGCTATACAGGTCAGCCGTTAGTTAATGGTTTAATAATTTCTATATCGATTCCCAAACTCCGTGAGAAAAGAAAGTTTGTACATGAATGTATTTTGTCGTAGATAGCACTGCTTGATTTACTCGATGAGTTGGGGGTTAAAGCCGACGGGTTCGTGGGTCACTCTGTAGGCGAGCTTGGCTGTTCTTACGCTGACAAATGCCTTACCGCTGAACAGACGATATTGGCTGCCTACGCGAGAGGAAAGGCTTCCAACGAAGCCAAACTAATCAAAGGCATGATGGCCGCTGTAGGTAAGTCCTTTCCAATATATCTTTTAACGAATTTGACATTTAAATGACTGAAATCCATTAGTAGTTAACTACAAATTACATACAAAAGTATTTTGAATCTTAAATCATTTTGTTTATTGGCTTTTAGAACGACAAATATCAGAAGTATGTATTTTAATCATGTTTGCCTGGATTCTAAGATACTAAGCTCAATGGACAGTCGGTCTTCAGGTTTATAACCTGAGCCATCGGGCTCAAAGCCCCTGGTTAATAAAACTGATTGGGTTCTAGCTAATTTTGATTATAAACAAAACCTAAAACCATAATATCCTCAAGCATAAATTGAATTACCTTAAAATTAATTTTTATTACTGAAAATAATACTTTATTAAAGGACGAGGATACAAGGAAATGAGGAATCAACTACCAGAAGGGATTGAAGTGGCGTGTCATAATTCTGATATAAGCTGCACGTTATCCGGTCCAACTGATATCATGAATACCTTCGTAGCTGAACTTAAGAGTAAGGGTGTTTTTGCTAAGTTGGTAAACGTAGCCAATATCGCCTATCACAGCAAAAATATTATTCCTGCAGCACCACTCCTTCTGCGATATCTTAAAGAGGTTAATCATCATTTAGATATCCTTTATATTATTATTTTACGTTATACTTTAATTATTTTAATTATAATAACACAAATTCAACAGAGTCGAGGCATAAAGTATACTGACAACGTAATCTATCTATTTACTTTTTGTCAAAGCCAAAACTTTGAATGCTATAGATAAATTGTATAAAAGATTTTAAACTTTTAAGCTAAACAATTTTAGTTTCTGGAACAATTTAATATTTGATTTTAGTCCCCAGGCCACCATAAGAAGTGAGTAGCTGATTGATAAAGTATTCTTACCTTATGGAATCGCTTATTTATGCCGTGTCCACCGATGAATTGGGTATATGGCAATTGGGCGCTGGGCCATTTCTTTTTTTTGACATGTCAAACATGCCCTTCTGCGGGAACATTGAAAAGAGATAGATAAAGTTTTGATTTTCACAGGATTGTTTAATTAAATTATTTAAAAAACAGTGGTACAGGTGGCCACCGATACGAGTGGGCTGTTCACTTTTCAACGTCCCCGCAGAGCGACATGTTTGGGGCGGTGGACACCCCAAACGGCACACTCTTATAGGTGGCCACGTGTACCACTGTTTTTTAAATAATTAAATTAAACGATCCTGTGAAAATCAAAACTTTATCTATCTCTTTTCAATGTTCCCGCAGAAGGGCATGTTTGGTGGACAAGGCATAAATAAGCGATTCCATAAGGTAAGAAAACTTTATCAATCTGCGACTCACTTCTTATGGTGGCCTGGGGACTATTTATATTCATAAGTCATATTAATATTGGTTTTTATGAGACAATCTTATATTTTTTTAAATGAGTCGTCTCAAGTGTTAATGTAGGTATAAATTAAAATTACATATTATATGATTAATTACATAGGACGTTCATATATCAAAACTTACGAGGAGGAATTGTAATGATAATCAGAGCAATTTACAGTGATGGATAGACCGAACATACCTCAAATACGCAGGGAACAAGGCTTTCGTTATAGTGCTTGTTGATGCGTGGTAGTAAGCAAAGTGATTTATGTATTTGTCGTAGTTCCTTTGCATAACATATCTAGACACAAAATGGGGTTTGCCTCTCTTTGAGCCAAGTATGAATGGTATTCTTTCAGGATAAATGCAAGAAAAACGTCGCTCCAAGTAAGTAACTTTATTGTACAAATATATTTTACAATCACTACGGCTAGTGGCGGAAAGCCGGCTTTGTACAATAAAGTTACTGTAGTGGAGAGTCGTCCTTCTTTATTCTTAACCAAGTGATTCTACTAATCATCTATAAAAGCTTGTAAAAAACAATGTATAAGAACTATTTAGCTCTCTCTCTCTGCAAGGCGGGAGATTACCGCTATTAATATTTGACATTGCGAGTGAGCTCACAGCACAAATTTAGTCACGGTGGTTTAATAACAACATAATATAATTCTTATTTTTATACAAGACATGGTTACCGCCTTAAAAAATAGAGTGGTACTTTAAGGACCTTTCCTAAGAAAAGGTACGCTAGCTGAAAGCAATTAAAATATAAAACTTATTTTAGCTAGGTCTTTCATTTTTTTAAGCCTTAGAAACTTCGTGACAAATAATATAAATCGTGTCCAATGTTTTCCTCCCTCTACTAGAAGAGTGTTATAAATATACAGGGTGAGATCAAAAAGTAGTAGGAATGAATTTCTGTAGCGCGAACGGAGCGTTGGAGGGTGGTCAGACCACCTGGGCGTGGTAGTGGGCCTTCCAAAGAGACCGATATTTATTCCAGTCGCTTGCGGGCAAGTGGAGAGTAAGCACGTCGATTTCCGTGAACCTCTGTTAAGATGTGTTTTCATGGTTCAAGAAAAGAGAAACTCCGGATTTTCTCTCTTCTTGGATCGTGACGACACTTCTTAACAGAGGTTCACGGAAATTGACTTGCTTACTCTCCGCTTGCCTGCAAGTGACTGGAAAAAATATTGGTCTCTTCGGAAGGCTCCCCACTACCACGCCCAGGTGGTTCGACCGCCCTCCACCGCTCCGTTCGCACTACAGAAATTCAGTCCTACTACTTTTTGATCCTACCCTGTACCTAAATTCGTAGATATTTACAGTTAAACTTAAAATTTTCAGATTATTCCTAAGCCGAAGTTGAGAAGTAGTAAATGGATTTCAAGTTCGATTCCAATGACGAATTGGGATACTGACTTAGCTCGCTATTGTTCGGCCGAATATCACACGAACAACCTGTTGAGCTATGTACTGTTCGAAGAGGCCGTGAAACTCATTCCTGAAAACGCCATCTGCATCGAGATCGCTCCTCATGGACTACTTCAGGCCATCGTCAAGAAATCTATGCCTAATTGCACTCACATTCCTCTGACTAACCGAGCCAAAGAAGGATGTGCATTCACCATCGAAGCACTTGCCCTGTTGGTAAACGTTAATAAAAACCTTAACTTTGTCTTATTTCATTAAAATCAGAACCATCTAAAAGCCTAATTAAAGCTGAGAAAAAAAAACTCATTACAAAAGTAATAGAAACAGATTAATTTATTTAAATTTTACAGTTCAGTTATCATCTGAATTTCGTTATTGTAGTTTGGCAATAAGCTTAAGCAGTTTATCCAAATAAGGAGCCAACCATTTTAAGACTCCTTGAGGGGAGCGTCACATTTTTATCAAAAATTAAAGACTCATCAAATTCAGCTAAATTGAGTAGAATTAAATGGTCTGAAATTAATCCAAAAATCTTTAAAGACGCAAAATTAAAATATTAGTATTATTTGATGTTCTATACATTTTTAATGTTGCTCTAAACTTTAAAATTATTTTTGCCGAGTTTAAAGTAAATGTTACATTCCACTTCTTTTTCCTGTGGTCATCAATTTGGCACCATCTAAAAATGTTGTTTTAATAATGTGTTACCCAAACTATATGTTACCAACTTGCTCTCTCGAGGCTGCTTACTACTGATTACTAATCAGCATTAAATCATGGATATGTTTCTCGGCATTTAATCCGATGGAGCCTTTACACCTCCCTCTGAATACTGTTGCTCTTTAACGAAAGGCAGCAGTTTTCTGCAATAGAATCAATTCCGTTTTGGTCCGCTAGGAGCTCTGACATCATTTTATATAACTGAAAAATAAAAAAAAGTAATTTTATACAACATTTAGAAGGAATTTATTCAGCGCACCTATTGGCGAAAATAGTTCTAAAAAAGTGGAAACCAAACTACTGTTAGAATCTAACTTCCTGGTACTATATTTAGAGCGTCACATTTTTCATGAAGTTATTTGGTCGATGTAACGTACCAGGGGCGAATGAATCTAGCCTTGCATTTCTGGGCGTCAATGTAGGGTATCTTGTGTTAGTAAGAAAAAGTATCCGCACATTATCCAATTTTTATTAATATACTCGTACAGAAAAAATTATAATTCTATATATACTAGAGTCTAGTATATATATAGTAACTAGACAATATTTACCAGTTTTTCCGTTTTTACGTTTATGTGGCCCGAGATACGCTACATCAACTCATTTTTGCTGATGACGGTGAACGAGCATTGTTTGATATATAATTCAATTGTAATTGTAGTTTTGACAAGATTTGTTCAAATGACGATTTATATTTTTTTTATTTTAATTTACAGAGCATACAGTAATGGAATTGAGATTGACTTGACGAAACTTTACCCTGAAGTAGAATATCCTCTTCCAAGGGAGACTCCATATCTTCACCCATTCATCACATGGAATCACACAGAGGATTGGATTCCAATCTCCTTAGAAAGAAATGTACGCATAATTTTCATGGTCATCTTGGCTTTGATGATCTATCATGTTAAAGACAATACATTATAATTACGACCTTAAATCATGTGATGTTGAGCATTTATATTGATTTTTCTACTGGCTAAGTTTATTCTTCTTACATTTGTGATGTATTTCATTACTGTAATATATTTTTTTAATCCTTGAATAAAATATATGATTGATTGTTTTAGTTGGAAGATAACAAAAGAAACAGGAGTAATAAGGAAACAGATCTGTTCAGCCATCCAGAAGAACTCTATCAGCTCTCGCTGAACCACCGCGTATCTGACAACACCGTTTTTCCTTCTGTCAACCTCCTGGTAATGCAGGATATAATATGACATTTATTGATATTTATTCTTTCATTTAACAGACTATGCATCCTGTCTGTCTGTGTGTAACGTTTAGGTGTCAGACGATAACTTGAGTAAAAGTTGACTGATTTAGTTGAAATTTGCTATACACGTTCCTTTTACTAATGCTCAGTCTAAGTTCGTTGGACAACGTTATCCGTCTAAACGTGAGCTTCAAATGTAAAATTGGAATTTCAGGACGGGAAAGGATTCCTTTCATCACCTATTCGATGAGACGAACATTGATACAAGCAGAAGTTTTTGTGTAGTTAAGTGATACATTTATAATAATTGTTTAAAAGCTACTGCGGGTGGTTGAGATTCTTATAGGAGTGTAGTTTTATAGGATTATCTAGGAAGGTGAGCTTTTTACCAAATACCCCCACTCTACCCCACAGTAACTTCTTCCACTTATCTTCAACTATGACATTCATCATGATTAATAAATTCCTTAATATAAATATTCAGTATTTTATTACAATAAGCTAGCTTCAATGATAGAGCAACGCGATGCCTAGTTTATATTAACATAATCTCTATCACAATATTATTTTAAGATGTATAAAGATTTAGGTCCTTTCTTTGTTTCTTTTACCTCCCAATAACTTAGCATCACAAAACCGATAGACCACTTTCCACATTATCGATGTGATTATCATGCCTCGTTCTCTAGGATTTATACCTAGTACGTCCGTTTTGGAACACTGGTTTTAGGCAAGTGAGCTATGCTCAGCTACGCCGAACAGTACTCTTTACTCAGTTATTAAATTTAAAAAAACAAATTAAATACTCTGGACGAAGTAATGAGAACGTTTATTATAAGCATGAGCAGTATAATTTATTTTTATATTATTTATTTTTATTTTTTTAGAGCATGATGATGGAATATATGGCAGAAAAATTGCAGGGTACACTATTGTATAGAAGCTACGAATTCCAAGACTTGAAGTTCCACGAGCATCTTATTCTTGATAGAAAGAGTAAGTATTTTTAAAATGCTTAATGTTAAGGGTTACTTAAGTTAAATGAGTTAAATCTACAACAGGATGTGATCTATTACTGCAAAATTGATATTTTATCAATTCATTCAATTTTTTTTTTTTTTTTTTTTTTTTTTTTTTTTTTTTTAGCCTAATTATTAATAAGATATCCAAATTAAATTTAATAATATCTATAATTATATATATAAGTTAAGTAAAGTTTGCTATGGTGGTCATGGTCATGAACGTAAGTGACAAATGTATGTGTAAATCAAATTAAGGTATGTGTCTAGTTTGCAAACATTATTAGAACAATAATTGTCAGATATCCACATCAAATACAAATGACAATTAATACAAACTACCTTAAAGTAGATTGTATTAGCAATTGAACTTTGATACAAAGATAATATTAATTACTCTTACATCTGCCATTGCCATTATATCTACTCATTTTCTTTACTCAGGTTATGTAGTCGATACTTTAGCTTGCAGGTATGGAAAGTAAATTTTATTTTTGATAAATTACTAACTTGAAGACTTTTTTTCGAAGAATATTTACTTATGTGTAAACCTTTCTATTATTCAACACCGTATTTACTGACATAAAAGCTCATCTTTGTATTGTCTTTTTCTTAATTGAATTACGAAGAAGCATAAATATCAAACAACTTCACGTCGATTCTGCATCCAGCATGGCATTATGTTCTTAGAAGTTCTAATGTTAGAATTTCTTATTTCTTTGATGATCTTAAGGCATCACTCCATCAGGTGTATAAACCTTACTATTGACATGTAATCAGATAGTCACCACTTCACACAAGTATTTACCCATTTGTATGACTGGGTGGTCACCAATCATGGGGCCCCTTGTTGGAGTGGGGATCAAACCGGGAACTTTTTACGTGATGAGCGAATGCGAACTACGGCAAACGAGCAACCTGTTTGTTATTACCAGTTTTTATTAATAAGCCATTATCAGCGAATAGTTGCCAATATTTTAAAAAGAGCCAACTTAATTTTTAACCATTCACATCTTCAGATTTGATAATCATAATGCCATGTACAGTTCCATTAACTCAAAACTGTTTTGCAGGTATTGAAAAACTAAAGATCCTCTACCAAAACGGATCAGGTAACTTCGAGATAGTATTCGGAGAAACGGTGTTGTTAGCTGGTCTAATCAACCCGATGTCAGGGTTCCCTGATACCTTACTTGGATTAGACATGACAATGACTACTGCCGGCTACCAGGAAGAGGTTTACCTTAACGAGGACAGCATATATGAGTTCTTCAAAGAGAAAGAATGTTCTTTCAATAACGAATATAGGAATATCACCGACATTAAAATATTTAATACTGGTAATTAATTCTATTTAAATTAGCAATGTAATGTATATCGTATGTTATGTTTGTGGTTATTATTCTGTAAATTTCTGTAATTAACCTTTCTCCGTGTCATAAATCACTTATAGATTAATAGATGCATAGAATCCATGATAAGGGAAAACATATTTGACTATCTCAAATAATCCAGTCTGCCAAGACGTATCACCTCGAAACCAATTTTGATGATTCACTACCTTTTGACCCCTAGATTAAAGTTTAAGAGGTTAAAAAGTGTGGCACTCAATTTTTAATAATCTAAAAAATAATAAAAAAAAAATTAAATTCTGCATAGAAGTCGCTCCCCAAATTAAGTATTACAGCAATTTTTCACGATTGTCTAAAATTTAAATAACTATTTTTCCATTGATCAAGAAACACATTATAAGGTTATTTTAATCTAAATAAAATACAAAGAATTTTACACCCATTTGTCGAATTAAGGATTTTCAAAGATCTAGTACAAAAAATCTAATAGGACATAAATCAAAGCTGAGGAAATAGTATAATATATATTATATAATGATTGTGTAAAAATATTGCGTCAAAAAAGTTATAAAATTAGCTGAAACTTTACTGCTAAAACTCGGTCAGTATTTGAGCTAAAAGTTCCGTTTAAAGCTTTATAAAAGGTCTCTTCAAATGCTTCAATTTAACTTCTGTGCTATTTGTAAAAACTAGCATGGTTTTCAAGTAATTTAAGATCGTATTTATTAGATCTTTATTTAGATCATAAAAAAATCATTAATATCGGTTAAACCCTCTTCTTGGTCTTAGCAGATTTAACTATAAGTTATTAGCTCTTCATAATTTTAACTGAATAACTTATTGTTATACTCCTTAATTGATGAAAACACTGTTTCAGCAGATATTATTACATGAATCAATAAATTTGTGAATCTAAAAATGTTTATTGTCTTTATTTCATACACATTTCAAGCTCAATTATTCTGGTTTCTTTTAATTCTTCTATAGCTTTCATTGGCAGAGTAAAATGGCGAGGTATTGCCGAATATTATATTGATGGTATATTAAAACTGATAATGCTATATCAATCTATCAAAAAAGATCGACTGGTGGAGATCGAAAGTGTGGGCCAACTTATCTTCGATCCTTCCTCGCTTCCAGAAGAAGACAAAGGTCTGTTAATTTATTTTCTTTATTTCTTGTGAAGATAATCTATTCTTTTACCTATTTAGTATTAGTAACATATCAAATATTTCCAAGGTATTTCTAAGGAGTGGGTTAAATGTTTATTATTCTGTAAATTTGAAACGTTGTATTTAGTAATTCAAATAATAGCGGAGAATATAATTAATGAAAAACGAAACTAGGCAATACGCGTTTTTTTCAGTTTTGTGTTTTATTAAAAAGTGGACATTACGGAGGAATATGACGAAAACCTTCCATGGATATATAATAAATCACGCATATTAAATATTGGAAGTTAAAATGTTACAGTCTCATCTAGGAGTAGAAAAACTAATAGAAATTGAAGCAGCTATTAACAATTCAGATATAGATATTCTAGGTGTGTAGGTAACTGGAAGACCATATCATCGGATCACGCAGAACGGAAGAACGGAAGGATCTTTTATAATAATGGTGAATCTTAAGATCAAAGAGGAGTAGGATTTATTATTAAAAAACACAGAAAGGATTGTATAGAATTTATCATGGAGTGAATGGCAGAATAACCATGATAAGAATTAAAATGTCTTCTATTATGTATTCAACTGAAGAAGAAGCTGATCAGTTCTATGAACATTTTAAAAAACAAATTCATCAAATTAAAGTGAACCAGAGGAACCGTTTTGTTGATTGGTGATTTTTATAGATTGGGAAAAGAAGAATCGACGAATCTACTCTGGATAAACACGGATGTTTGTACATGTAAACTTGTACGTTTTTTCAAGAAAAATAAACTTATACCTTTTGTTAAGAGGAGAACTCAAAATTGGACATGGCCTTCATGACTTTACCTGACAATGAGTACGGTAACGAAATAGCCTTTATCTTAGCTAATTTCTTACAGTTCTTTAGGGTTGCAAACGTAAATGACAACTATTACAAATCCGATCATATACCTTGTTTGAGCAAGAATTGAGTTAGAAAACTTAAGAGGAAATAGCTCTAGAAGAAGCTAAAAACCATCTATAGGAAAATAAAATACATACTAAAATCAAAAGGTCAAAGAAATTCAATCTTTTTACAATGATATAAAACAAGTTTAATTTCAACAACAAACACAACTAGATAATCACAAAAGAAAAAATCAATCTTGTTAGTATAAAGAGAAAAGGTAAAACAAAATCCAAGAAAAACACCAAGTAGTCAAATTGAATTTAACTGTTTACGTAAGTCAGTAAGGGTTACCTAATTGAAGCGAGCGTAAAACAGGGAATGGGTTGACCATTACCTCTGCCGAATTCCCGTTTGAGTAGGCTCAAGTGATGGGAAGACAAACACGGCTGGATAAATAATAATGAGAACTACACACAAAGGATATTTAAAGCCGACGCATTTACCTTGGGAGAGGAGTAGAGATGAGAGATGGCAGTCCAGGCTCAGATGGTCTGTACTTGGTGTTGAGGTTTTTTCTGTAGAACTGCTTGGATGTTAAAGTAAGACTCAAAAATACTGCTACCGGCGCAAACACATTTACCACCGGGTTGGTATGGCCACGCACAGTATAAAGTTTATAGTTTATACTGAATAAACAAACAACATATGAATATAAACGGAATAATTAATATTATTAAAACACATATGAATAAATATCGCCGGTTCTCTACGGCGGGAAATGAGCGGAAATACAAAATATCCTTAAATGTAGAATTCTCATTATAAGGATTATCCAACCTCTGAATTACCCAATGTATCCGCCAATGCTTCACTAGCTATTTTCAGTATTTATTATTATAATTGTGTTTGTTGACAGACGTTTTCGTATACTATAACAGTCATCTAGACCAGTTAGCGGCAGACGGCGTTAGATTAGCTCATATTGGAACCAGATCGACTCCATTCAAGCCGATTAATCCTGAAATCGAGAAACGTGTCTTCCAACCATACTCAGAAATTAATTCACAGGTAATATTTTTGTATTTAATAGGTAACAAGCAGAAGTATGAAATCTTTTTAATATGATAATATTTTGGCTCCACAACTTTTCAATACTGATAAGGTGGATTTACACTTACGGCCTAGATCTGGGGTGGTCCCGATCCGATCACGCTTAGGTGTAAGTCTAACCCATTCCCTCAGTCCAACCCCAGATAGGCGAAGGTAGAATCTACTCTGGTCAACATGCCTTTAACAATTTATTATATCAATTTTGTTTTAGTTAATTTTATTTTTTGCCCAAATTGCCATTGAATATTTCTCCACTTAATCCTGCTCATTACTATATTCCACACAGCTTTAGCACTCAAGATGATCAAGAACCAACATTATCACTCGTCATTTTACTAGACACCCTAAAATAATTACAGTTATAGAATTTCAGAATAAAATTAAAGGGTGCGGAGTAGAATATTTACAAATATATGTAAAAAAAAAAAGGTCCAATTGAATTAATATTTATTTCCTCTATTTTTCTTCCATTCTTTCTTCTTTTCTTTCTTCTTTTCTTTCTTCTTTTCTTTCTTCTTTTCTTTCTTCTTTTCTTTCATCTTTTCTTTCTTCTTTTCTTTCTTCTTTTCTTTCTTCTTTTCTGTCATCCATTATTTCTTTTTTTTCTTTATTTATTTATTTTCCTTTCTTTTCGCCTTTCTTTCTTCTTTTCTTTCTTCTTTCCTTTCTTACTTTCTATTTTGTAGTTAAATAAAACAAATCAAGATCACATTTACTTAAAACTTGGCGAAAGGCATTTGAAAGTTTGGAGACCATTAAAATTGATAGATCCTCAAATATGCATAATTCTTTAGTAATGGCACCTTTAAAATTATTAACATTAAATTGTACTCGTTCAGCTCAACAATTTGGTATGTGTTCATCTCATTTTTTTTATTAAAAAGAAAATGTGACATTCCATTTTCATTCCTGTGGAGTCTTCATATAATTTAGCTACCTAACTGACTATTACTAGGTGGCTTTAATAATTATTCCTCAAACATATTAGTTCTTTATGATAACTGATTTTGACCTCTTTTTCAAATTTCAAATTGACAACTACATAAATACTTCTTTTTTTCATTCCAGGATGATTTCTTCGAAGCCTGTCTTAAAATTATTTCTGAATTAACAGGCAATGAGACAATCTGCGTTGTAGGAGTAGAGAAATGCTATGTTTTTGACAATATTCTTCAGAGTACATATTTCAATAATCTACTTAAAACTAAGGTACGTCAAATTTTAATTTAACAAGTAAGTTACTTTTCTTGACGAATGCGTTACATAAATATATATATATATATATATATATATATATATATATATATATATATATATATATATATCTTTTTTTGACCAGCTTATCTTGCTTCATGATTGGGCCGATTCATAAGCAGATTTTGACAATACGATATTTTCAAAACCAATTGCCCTAGAACCTTAAAATTTGTATTCTTTATAATATATAAATTGATTTAGGAATCAGAGGGATAGATTTAGGAAACTTTATGGCATCTTTTATTCTTACTTAGTAAACTTCAAGAAAAAACTCTCGAGGCACACGCAGGAGGCAGAGGAATCAAGAAATTATTATTTAAAATTCCTACGCTATTATTGATGTTGTTAGATCTTTTCAAGTATTGCGACTTTCGATTCCTAATATAATTAAAATATTTTTGAGGGGCTCATATTGTTATAATTTTTTCTTTGAATTCTGGAGATGACGGGATCTATTCCCTACTCCGGGAAGGAGCCCTACGCTTGGTGTGCCACCCAGCATCGCTAATGGATGATAAATGATGATAATGGGTGATAAATGGGTAGCTACTTAAGTGTAATGGCGTCCATCTGGTAACGGAACCTAATAATACAATAATAAGGATTATAGACCTAACGGTGCAACTCGCCGACCAGACCTTTAGCAGGCTTAAGCCCTCCAAGGGAGGTTGTGCCATATATTACTATTTACTATTAATTATTTATTATTATTCAATAAACATCAACGAATCATAACTATATAATACAAAATATCATATTATAAATATCTATGTGTACCTTGGTTATACAAAACAAAAGTAAAATCAAAATATTTTAAATTTTATTTTGATTGGTTCAATTATTGTAAATCAATTAAAATATAATAACAAAGGTTCATTACCATTGTTTTTCTACCAGCAAGTGGTTACGGTAAGTGTAAGATTTATGCTGTGTCCAGACGCACACTGCCGAACATTGGTCTCTGCGCATGCCCAGTCTGAGATGCGCAGGCGCACTTTACACTGGGCATGCGCAGAGACCAATGCTCGGCTCGATTCCTCGGTTCGGTTCGGCAGTCTGGACACGGCTTAAATGTAACTTTATTTTATATCATAATCTGTCATTATTTTTCTTGCAGGCTAACATCAAGGTTGTAGATTTTAAAGATGTTGATTTGACTAAAGATTCTGGTGGCACATACTTATTCATCTCGGATGTAAAACTTACTGAATCTCTTGTCAATTTGATCGATTCGTCTAAGCACACTTGTTACCTGATTCAGTCAGCAAGTCAGTGCGATACTCAGTCTATGACAAGGTTTAAACGTCACACGCCAATCCTGGAACGCAACATTGGTGATCTTAAACTTGTCTTCTTCAAAAAGGTTTGTCTTCTTTATAAATTCTCTTTCAAGAACAATAATATGTCGTGCTCTTATCTGATAGTCGATGATAGAATCAGGAAAAAAAGATATTTTGCTTCCGAGCTAACCGAAAGCTACGGAAGCATTGTGATCGTTCTGGCAAACGAAATTATTTGTGTCTCGGAATGAAAAAAGTCCTGGACAATTCGATTTTAACATCAGGAAATAACATTTTTAGTCTCGTGTTTGTCTGTGGTTAAACATTTTTTTGAACAAACATATCTTAATCACTCACTACTTGGCTGATTGTGATGAAAATTGGATGTTAGGTCACAATTATGCTCATTGTTAGTCCACTTATTAATTTCAATGTCGTCAAGAATTTTTTTCTTCGCCCAATCCTTACTCACCCAAATGGGCACATCCTTTTTTATTAGCACCTATATCTTTAAAAGTACTTATTAGATTTAAATAAATTTGTATTTTTTGTCAGAAGTTGTTCACAGGTTTAATTTAGCTGTCGGTTGAAATTAAATATTGCATAATTAATTATTTTATTCATGTAAAAAAAAAATGTTTAACTGTTTCAAAAAATCTGTACCATACAATTCTTACTAAACTTTCGTTTTCCATTTATTGGTTGATTAGAGATTTTGTATAGTTACGTATAATTATTATTTACATTTTAAATGATCTATTGCTTCCGAGGTTAACAAAGGTAGCGGAAGCTATGTGGTCGTTCTGAAGAACGAACAATCTTTTATCTTTTATGTTTCTGACTTCAAAAAACTCCAAGTTAGGAACCCGTTTCAGACATCAGGGAACATTTTAAGTCCCTAGTGTCTGTCTGTCGATCTCGATTTTCCTCGGGGAACTTTCTGAACATGTATGCTGTATGCCCAATTTCATCGAAATCGGACCAGTAGTTTTAGGCTCCGCACTTCTGCACAGACGACGAACTACCGACACAATTTAAAAAAGAAAAAAAAACTTTTTTGGAATTAGGGACCTCATATCGAGTATTTGCTCTTTATATTTACTGCGTTTAAGAAAAAGTAAAAAGGTGGAATATTAAATTAATTAGATAAATTAGAGAGATAAATTAATAAACCCGGGTGCACATTGAGGTGCAGGCGACTATAAACTGCTAAAATGAAACGTTCTCAAGGTTTGAATTACCGAGATCAGTGGTCAGTGACAATGGACCAAAATTTACATCTAAAATTTTTCGTGAATTTTTTGTCGGCAATAATATACGTATAAAACATATCAAAGTCACCCCATACCACGCGAAATATCGGATTTCAGCGCGCAGTAAAAACTATCAAGTGAAGGATGGAGCTACATTTGAAAATAATCGAAAAATTTCCTATGGCGCTGAAATCTTCACCAATGACACATCTCTTTAATTTTAACTCTTTATAAAACAAACATTTCCACTAAATCCCCCCCCCCCTAAGCCAAGAGCCCAGCCTATTAAGAGCAAAACTATTTCCTTTTTGACAGATTAAAAAAAAGTAGGGAGGGGATAATGGATTGTAAGAGCAAAAAAAAAATAATTGAAGTATGCGTAATAAGCCACGAGGAAGCAATGTGCCACACTAATTGGCAGAATAGATTTATTGGCAGTCCCATGATGCGTGCAAATAAATAAAGTTCTCGTATCAAACTGATATCACTAGGCATATGAATACATATTAATATTGGCATATAAAAGTGTAGGCATTTCTTTATTAGTCATTCATAAAGTAGAGCATTTGCCTTTGATGTAAGAGTATTGTCTGCTCATGCTTTCTCCAAATCTTAATTAATCCTAATTAATTATCTACAAATTGTTAAATGAATCCTTATTGGGGAAGTGAGTTCCAAATTAATTATTGTTCAATGCATTTTGCCGTCTAAAGTCACTTTAATCTTTCCAATAAAGTTACTTTATATTTCTTTATCAGATAAAGCATGAAATTCCATTCTAATTTAATCAATTCTCTGGCTTATAATTTAATTAATTAATTAATTTTAATCCTACCTTGTCAAATACCTCTCCAAAGATTCTCTTGGAATGCTCTCTGCCAAAACTTTTTTATATTAAATCTTTTGTAAACAAAAAAGTTTTATAGCAATTCTTTATCCACTGACGTCTTCCGCCCATGAAAGAATTCGCATTATTATTTCTCTATAAATTATTTTTTAAGTAACTATTTATCTCCCAAAAAATAATTATTATAATAACCATATTTATGTAAATTAGCTTTACCCCAAAACTTTCTCTTTCTCTCCGAGATTTCTGCATTACCAGTTTTTCTACTTATTGCTATTCCCCGCAATATTTTCACTGAGAAAACATCCCTAAATAAATTTAAATTGAAAATCGGGCGTGGGTCGTCTAGGGACTTTTCCTCGCTAAAATAAACATTTAAATGACAGCCAAATAAACAGCTGATATAAGATATAATAAATAATATTAAATATTTCAAAATGTCAACAAACTTTTTCTATATCAAAATAATGTATACATTTGAATAATATGAACGTTTATCACTTTTGAACTATTCAATTTATTTTGATCGGAATTTCGTTCTTTACAATAAAACAATTTCTATCGAATAGCGAATTCTATTTTTAGCGAAATATTTCAAGTTTCAAAGTTCAAAAGTCGATATTTTCAAAATGGTGGCGGAGTTAAAATGATAGAGAGGTTCCAGCTCAATCGGAAATTTTTTCGATTTTTTAAGAATTTTTAAAAATATTGCTCCATCCTTCGCTTGATAGTTTTTGCTGCGCACTCTGTAAATCCGTTAGATCTCGCGTGATGTGGGATGACTTTGTTATGTTTTATGTTATTGCCGACACAAAATTCACGACAAAATTTTAGATGTAAATTGTGTTCCATTGTCACTGATCTCGGTAATTCAAAACTTAAGAACGCTTCATTTAAGCAGTTTATTGTTGCTTCTGATGTCATGGTATTAGTCGGATATCTATAGCCTCTGTCCCTTTTGTAAAAGCATATACCTTCCTTTAAATGGTCCAGTCTAATCCAGATGTTAGCGTGACCATACTTTGGTAGGAGGTGTCCATGAATAGAGAGTCCTATCTCAAATTTTCTGACATTCAGAAAATCTTTTTACAAAATCTTCCATTTGTATATCCTGTCCACATCTGATTTTTGTGGTCCCCCATGTTCTTCCAACAATCTTTTTCTTATAATAACTGTTCGTGCTTCTCTGACCCTAACTTTTTCATTTTTTCACCGTCATTTCATTAACTCTATGTTTCATGCAGACGATTAACGTGATAATGGAAGCTAACTTTATACAAGTACCAGAAGGATTCCTGTTGGATAATCCTGATCCTACGGATGAAGTATATAACAGGAACAAATCAAACTTCTTTTTCTTCAAGTACACATTGTTTTCCGACATACCCTTCGTGTTGGAAGCCTGCAAAGCACATTTTGACTCGGAAAATGTCAGGTAATCATAATTACGCCAGAAAGAATTATCAGTAACTTCTCTTACAACTGTAGCTAATATTCAATAATAACTAATTTATACCATGATGTTAGTAAATTAATTAAAAATTTAAAAGAGAATTCTCCTATTCCCATTTCCTAACAATCCCAAAAACTAATATATGAGTTTTATTTCTTTTTAGATTTGTATTTGTTGATCAAATGTCGGCGACCTTTTTTGATCCGACTCAAAACTTTTACCAACTTCAACTAAGAAAGGATCTTAAAGTGAACGTCTGTCATAAAGAATCTTGGGGAATGCTTAAAGATGTTTTAATTAGGGTCCCAGTATTACCTGAAGACGTTCTTCTAGATCGTCAAACACCGCTTAACAAGCTAAGGTACAGAATATCTAACTGATTTATTTTTTTAAATTGTACATTTTATTTTTTATTTTTTTAAATTGTGTTTATATTTATCTATTATTGCAGATGCGATGGCGTCGATTTAAAAGTGGTTGGATTTAATTTACAGAATTTAGTAAACCCTTCGATTCAGGATAAGGTAAAGATCACTGCAATTTGTTAAAACCTTTTATATAATAATTCATAATTTTATATATTAATTCATTTATATACAAGTTAATTTAGGCTGTAAGATCCTCTATTCACCTCCAAGCATTATTCATATCCTTATAAACAAGATAATTTAATTCTTTATAGATGTTTCGTCGGGAGGGGAATTATTAAAAAACAATGACGATAACTGATTATTTTTAACTAACTACATCAGGATTAAACAATTTATTAAGATTATCTAAATATATTTGTAGGTAAATTAACTATTTACGTGGTGTATAAATAAAGTAATGAGACTGTTTGTGCAGGAGTCTATCTGGCAACGGAAATTTTTAATTTGATTCTATGGGAAGCAACGAGTTCCCATTTGGAGAGAAGGTAGGGCAACACTGGCAACAGTTGGCGGGCCGTAGTGATTTCTTTTTCTAGAACCGGTTTTAGGAAGTTCATTCTGCAAATTGGTGACATCAGTTTAGAGCAACGTTGTGCTGTCAAGTTTTGTTTGAAACTTGAGAAAGTGCGACGGAACCTTTTGCAAAACTTCTGCAGGGCATGCACAGCCCTATGGAAAGAGTGTATATGGGCCCAGTTTCTCTGCTGGTTTAAGGCATTCTTAGATGGTCGAGATTCATTTAAAAATTATCTTCGCAGCGAAAGGTTTAACTTAAAAAACTGATGAAATTATGGAAAGAATCGAGGTTTGCTGGGCCTTCTGATCTTAGGTCGACTATCAGAATTCTTGGAAAACTGTTTAAGTTGATCCACTCAACCGTGTATCTGATTTTGATTACTACATTGGGGACGATGAAATCGTTGCAAATATGGTTCCGAAAACCCTTACCTTATTTTTTTGAGCATTTAAAATGATCACCATTTTCTTGAACGGGCCAATACCGGTGACGTGACTTGTATTTTTTAATACGACGCGGAAATGAAGCGCCAGAGCCTGGAGTGGTACACTTCATCCTCGCCACGACCGAGAAAGCCAGGAAACCGGTTAAAAGGGAAGCCACCAGCGATGCTAGATCGAACGCTACTTATTTGCACACCCTGAATGTCACCACTTCCGTTAGATCATGTTTGAAATGCCATGAGTAAGGTGTATTTCGTAACTGTTAGTTTGCTACTGTTAGAATTCCCAAGTCTTTCTTTTTCTCCTCTCTCGTTACTAGAATGGAAGGATCTTCCTTTTATCTAGCGTTTCTCAACATTTTCACAAATACATAATATATCATAAAACTTAGGCCAAACATGTACAGTTGCTTCCTCATTCAGCTGTTTTATACCTGATTTGAGGAAACTATCTTCCCCATAACAAGTTTTATTATATACCTATTATAAATATGAAACTTATTTCCACAATTGTTTCAGTTCGGAATATTAGACTACACTGGAGAGACTAAAGATAAAGGTGATGTCATGGGATTGGGGATATTAACGTCTGATAACAATCTCAAAGTTGATCCAATTCTGGTGTGGAAGAAACCTTCACACTGGACTTTGCAGCAAGCCGCATCAGTTCCTTTCTATTACTCACTGGTAATTGTTTTTTAAATTTATTTTGTTTAAAATTAAATTTATTATTTTTCCACTAACTTATTATACTATACAAAAAACGATAATTGGATTATTGGACATATGTAGAAAAAAAACTTTTTTTTCCTGCTTACATACAATAGTTATAGAGAAGATGGAAAAATAATTCCTATCTAAAAATAACATCAAGTATTGTTTCGTTATCCTGGTGGACCATTTGATAAATGAAAATAAAAATAACACCAGTCTTATTTCCTGGCATTCTTTGAGCACCATTTAAAATTTATAGAAAATAATAATTGTTCTATTTCCCTGTATTTTTTCGAGAACTATCTGAAAGATGTAAGACGAATAACACAGTTTTACTTTCACATTACTCACGATTAGGCAGATGAAAATCTCTATCTGCCATCTTTAGGCACTCAATATGAAGGGACCACTAACCACAACGATTTTATTTCTGCTTTTACTTATTTGAGGCTCCGGTTAATGAAATCACATGTCAAATAAATGTAATAAAAATCACGTCAAGTACTTGCCAGTAAGCTACTAAAAGGGATTCTCCGGACATAAAAATGTATATTTCCTACGTTGTATTTTTTCTTACTAATAAATTTATAAAAAATTGCACTTTGGAGGAGCAAAGTGCGCATAATTTCCTTCAGTATTTTAGATAGCCGCTTTTTTGTTTATTTTAAGGATAAAATGGCAGTAATTTTGAAAACTCGATATATATTTGTGATCTACTTTCCAATACCTTTAAAATGATATACCCACTCAAAAATTACAAAAAATAAAATTTTGGTTCACAAAGGTTACGATATCCACATTTTCTAAAATTTGTCTTTTTTAGATGAACTCCCGGAAATATCATTGGACTACAGAGATGTATACTTATTTATTTTCTTTAAAGTTTTTAGGACAACTCCCTATGGGTTAGCGAAGGGGGGACTTTTTGGGGGTATTTTGGTGGGAGTTTAATGACCACCATTTTGAAAACGCTACTTTTGAATACCTTTAAAATGATACCCCCCAAAAAATATCAATAAAATAAAAATGTTTGCGATCAGTTCATTGTTGCTCGCTGAACGCACAAATGTTGGTTGCGTTGTAAAGTTCGCAACATTTTTACTGTTTTTGGGCAAAAAAAGTTGTAGTTGTATACAAAACTTTATCTCTAGTTACAATTGGTCTGGAGATAGGAACCAAGATGCGACAGACGGACGGACGAACTGCCAACATAAGGGTTTCTAGGCTAGGAATACCTCGAAACCCTAAAAACGTTGACGATTATGAAAATGAATGTAACCAAAAGCTAAACAATTGATTGCATTTGGAAAGCATTATATAAGAGAGAACATTTATAATTTTCATTGTATGTGTCCCTAATTATTTAAAATTCAATAATCTAATAAATATTAGTTATCTATAATTAACTGATTATTAATTTTTCAGGCTTATTATATTCTGGGCATTAAACGTCTTCCAGAACTCCCAGATCTCGTACCAATTAAAAGGGTGTTCATACATGGAGGTCATTCAGCCTTCTCACAGGCTGTTATTGGTGTTGTCCTAGCTATGAAAGCCAGCGTATATACAACTTGTTATACACAGCAGCAAAAGCAGTTCATTTTGAAACGTTTCCCTCAGGTATTAAACATTATAATTCATTCTTTTAAAAAATATATATATTTATTTGATAAAAGTTATTAAAATTATAAAATATTTGTAAATATCGTTAAATTAATTTCAGATAGAAGCATCCAACATTTACGTGTTAGATGAGGGCAGCAAGTACATGTTTGACGTGATTATTGAATCTACAAATGGCGAAGGAGTCGACTTGGTTATCGACTGCTTAGACGATGATGGTTTTAGATCATGCATATTGCGTTGCTTAGCCCATAACGCCCAATATTTCTATTTCTGTCACAGTGACAATAAATCTGATTTCTCCATAGGTAAGGCATTTGATAATAACTCTATACATCCTTTGAAATTTAAATATCACTTTTAAAAATATTTGTTTCTATAAATCTTATAACTAAACTAAAGCAAATAGTTATCAAATGAGATTGAAATCATATATATCAATGACCCTGCTCTTTTTCCAGGTATGAATATATTCATGAAGGAAACATCAGTAATAGGAATTAACCCAGACATTTTACTTGGAATGACTAAAGATAAGAAATTTGATCTGGTTAAATTGGTAGAAGATGGAATTAAAAAGGGTCATGTCGTTCCTTTAAATACCTCTATTATTGAAGGCGATTGTAATAGGAGAAATGCTACTGAAGCAGTTGTGTAAGTCATTAAGTCATTTTAAAAGTTCTAACTTCATTCGTTTACATCATGACTATATAATCTATCCTTTTTTCTACTTCATTCATCTCATCCTCAGATATTAGTTAATATACATACTTAATATCCAATTAATCCGCCTTATCCTAAACTTTTAATGCAACAGTCCTATCTTTCTTGCAGTCCATTCATCCTATTCTCTGCTTCCAGATTATTTACCCTTTGCTTAAATGTTTGGTCATTCATCCATCCTTAAGGCTTGGTTTATACACACGCGGTCACCTGCTGTGGGCTGCCGCTATAAGTATACAATTTTGGTGACAATATTGTTTTGTTACCTTCCATTAACTTTTCTAGTCATAATTATGCAGTGGTAATACAAAATCTTAGTCAAAGCAACCAATAATTTGCTATAAGTACATTGAATTCTTATTACTGTTTGAGTCTGATTATAAAAGAATGTGTGGTTTCTTAAGTCGCTACCAGCCACTAAAACCACTTGCTTTGACTTAAGAATCGCGGTAGTTGAAAGGTTTCTATATACATTGGGTTAGATGGAACCGTTTAGACAAAGCGTTGGCCATGCCCGCTCTCACAATGCTAACAATTCCTCCCAGTCTACCTAGTTAAGTCACATGTCATGAGTTGCAATTAGTACTTCAGTTATGAGCACTGCTCCCCCTCCATTATGAAATAAAAATTTTAGGGGCAACCTGGTGGCAGCTCGCGGCGGGTGACTTTATGTGTATTAACTTACCCTAACATCCAGTTGATCCGTTTTATCATAAACTTTTAATGCAGGAGTCGTATCTTTCTTCTAATCCATTCGTCCTATTCTCTACTTCCAGCTTTTTACCCTAGTCTAAAAAAAAACACAAACTTTCTGAATACGCTGAAAATTGTACCAATTATACCTCTTTATAAGACAAACATTTCCACTGAATTACGTTTTAATATCAACCTGCCACCATTTTTTTAAAATATCGGCTTTTGAACTTTGAAAGTTTAACGCTAAATAATTTTGGAACTATTTTGCCGTTTGAGCTAAAATTCACAACAATTGTACACTTCTATAAGATAAATAAGTTCTTAAAATTTCAACTTAATATCTGCCGCCATTTTGGAATTATTTGGTATAGAAAAGTTCCGAGACGCCCTGCGTCCAATTTTTTTAATAATAATTTCATTTAAATCAAATTAGTTGGAGAAGTAAAACATCCCCATGTTTATATTTTGTCTGTGTAACGCAGAGGAAATCAATAGCACTAATTTTAATTTACTGTCTTTTGACATACAAAACCTTAAACATTATAATTTATCTGAAAGTTGGAGTTCTTTTGCAGCAAAGAATATTCGGCGGACCTTCCAAAACACAGAAAACTACCGACTTCGACTAACCGAGTTAGTAACTTGAGTAGGTCCCATAGGTGGAAATACATAATTTATGAGTTAGTAACTGGAAGGTAACTTGAATGGCAAACCTCCGTGTGCGCAGGGGAATTCATATATTATTCAAGGAATAGTAGTAAAAGCATAAAGCTGAAATTTTATAAGGTCTCGTCAAGTTTCGTTTACATGATGAATAGTATGGGATGTAACCTCTTCTTATCTTTACCTTGCAGTTCATTCATCTTATCCTCAACTTTTAGCTTTTGTATTCTACCACTAACGTTTAGCTCATTCATTTTGTCCTTAAATAAAATATTTCTTAAAATAATTTCAGTTTTTTAAACTCTCAAGATCCTAATTCAAATAACTGATATTGGAAATGAAAGCCCTAGATATAAAAACATTATTGCAACATACATGTTAAAAATGAAATTAATAAAATCATTAAATATATATATTTCTGAGACTCATGCTTTTATTTTCAGCCGCCTTACATCAAAAATAAACAAATAACAGTCGACTAAACTTCCCTCAAATTCTCATGCTATAAGTATATAAAAAAAATGATAGCATATTAATGCAAATAAAATGATAGACTTAAATAACTGACTTAATGACTTAATAACATCATAGAAATAACATCATTAAAACAACTTAATGACTTAATAAAATCATAGAATTAAGTATAGTTATATTTAGAGTAATTATACTGACTAAATAATGAAATAATATTATTATTATTATCCTTTCAGATCTTGGTCTAGAAAACAGGAAGAGGCAAAGAAGGTTTTGTTGAACATTGAGAAATCAGTAGAACCTAAGCCAACCCAAGAATCCAGTCTTTCCAATGGAAATAATTTTAAGAAAAAGAGTTTCCTAGTTATAGGTGAATAAAATATAATAAACTCAATTATTTGTTCTATTTCCTTCTGAATTAGGTGATAAAATAATGTATGCAGCTAGAGAAGTTTGTTTATGACATTATGACAGAGTCAAAGGTTATGTAATATAAAAACTAAATGAGAAAAATAGGTAATAAATTATAAATTGATGGCTCTTCTAAATAGTGGAAACTAATAGCTTGAAGAATTCGTTGAAAATACATAGTATAAAAATGGTTTATAAAATCTGTAGCTAATTGATCAAAACTTTGATCACAAAATTATGAGTAACTATAATATAATGATAGTCCAGGAGATAGCGTGCAAAAATGTGTCTGACTAACATCAAGCTAGAATTTTGTATACAAGTCAATTTTTTAGCGCCTTTTAAGAATATGTGGTCGGCTAAGTTTGTCTGCGGGACATAGCTTAGCAATAGGGGTTTGAAAAAAAAAACCGGTGGAGAGCGGCCATGTCTCACCAATTATGGTGGACAATGTGATTTTCATAATCCTGAGTACAGAATTAGTTAGTAGACCGAAAATCAAGTCGATGTTATTTTCACACTTGCTAGGTTAGTTATTCAAATATTACTAAAAATCGACGTGTTCACCTGCCAAGGGACAAACTAACATCAACTTGATTTTCGGTCTACTAACTAAATCTGTACTCAGGATCATGAAAATCACATTGTCCACCATAATTGGTGAGACATGGCCGCTCTCCACCGGTTTGTTTTTTTCAAACGCCTATTGCCAAGCTATGTCCCGCAGACGAACTTAGCCGACCACATATTCTTAAAAGGCGCTAAAAGATTGACTTGTATACAAAATTCTAGCTTGATGTTAGTCAGACACTTTTTTGCACGCTATCTCCTGGACTATGAGGAGGAATAATGAATGTCTCTCCACTAAAAGTAACTTTATTGAACAATGCCGGCTATCGACCACTTGTAGTAATCTTTGTGGAATGAGCCGAAATGCGTGAGACAGAGGTTGAAATCTGTCGATGAAAATCTTATTATGAAGATGTCCACAAGTCGTTGAAACTTGGCTATGTACAATAATAATACATTACGCGTCTAGTGCGGAAAGAAGCATATTCATGCGAGCGTAGAGTTTGCACCCGAGCGACAGCGAGGATAGTAAAACCACATGAGCAAAGCAAAATGCCGTTTTCGCACGAGTTGTGTACCGTACTTTATCTACGATTGTTGGATTTTAATAATAAATAAAGAAAAAATAAATGTAATAAACTTCCTGCATGTAAGTTCATATTTCACTTTTGATAAAGATGACATTGATTCATTAGTTGTATTTTGTGCCTAATTAATTATTTCGGGAGGCGTATTATTCTCCTCATTTTCATCATAATCACTTAAATCAATAAAATTTTTTTCACTAAAAACTCGATATAAACAGATACTTTAATTTAACAAATAGCAAATTAGTTTTATTAGGTGTGAACAAACTCGCTAATCGTGCGTTAAGGTGAAGAATTCTTTTTTTTTACCGCCCTAGGGTGGAAAAAAGTGGAATTATAAAAACGCGCATGCGCAATGTATACAAGTACGTAAAGAATCACTTTCTACGCATCTAAACAGAGATATAATGTTTATATTTCGTATCAATCGTAGATAAAGTTTCATTTAGTGGAGGGACATCATTTTTTTATTTAAATTATGACGAACAAAACTTTAATATTGTAAAAAAGAATCGACTTTTTGGTTATTTAACAAATAACTATTAATTTCAATTCTTAACATGAGATTGTTTCTTTGTAGGTTATTACAACAATTTATGGTACGATATAACAAGTTGGCTGGCTTCAAAAGGCGCTGATAGTATATTTATTGTCATTGACTGGAACACAATACCAATTCATCAAAAATTTAGGTGAGTTGACTTGTATATAATATTAGTTTTACTATTTAAATTTTTTTTTTTTCTTATTTTATTTTTAACCATATTTTGTTTATTGATTTAGGTTTAAAAGTTTAGTTGAGAGACATGGCCATTTAAAAATTCGTTTGTTGGGTGTAGAACATCTGAAATCAAGCGAGAAAATGGATCAATCCTTATTGCTGTTTGGTGAAACGTTGGATAAAGTTTTCTACATTGTACCTGTAAGTTTTGAAAAGTTAAATTTAGAGTTTACTTAAAATTTTCCTTTGAACTTTTCAAACAGTGAAAACAAGAGCAGAGTTTAAGATTTTCATTGGACATAGCGTATTTATGACCTTTTGTCAGATCTACCTTCTCTTTGTGGTAGGTAAAATTAATTGTGTAAATTATTTCAAGATGAATATGAGACATGGAAAATGCGAGAGTAGAAATATTACGTATTAAACAGTAATTAAATTAATTAAATATGATTAAATTAAGATTTTGACCTTTGTAAATTATTTGATTAATGTGTACAAACACTGAAAATAAAACATTTTTGTTTAAAACCAACTAAAAATCTTCCCTCAAACTAATTCCCTTATATATTATATTGGAGAAAAATAAATAAATAATTTTCAAATTTCAATAAATTGAAATTTGATCTTGAAAAATGTTCTCGCATTGATACAGATTTTACATTCAAGCTTAACCGTTCACTCTTAAAATTTTCGACCCTTTTTATTATAAATTAAACCTTTTACACTTTAAATTAAACCTATCATTTTTTAATTTCATTTAAAAATGTCTATGATCCTTCTTTTTTTTCTTTTTTTTAATATCACAACTACATAAATTATCAATGTTATTAGTGATACTGAGATTTGGACGGTGACATACATGATAAAGGTAATAATCCATTGATTGTTCCTTTTGGCGTTATTATTTAATTCAGAATTTGAACAAGCAAAATAATAAAATAGCAAGTGAATGAGCAAAGATAAGAAGAAATAAGTAGTTAAAAGTTATAACAATGACAAGGAAAGATAAGGTAAAAGACGGGTGATGTTTAATTATTAATAAGTAATCCCAAATTTAGTAGATCTCTGGGTTACTGTCTCATCAGGCGGTGAGGTGGGTTATCAGGGATGGATTGAGAAGAAAGGAGTTCTATCTAAAGTATTGGGGTGATTTAATAAGGCTTCGTGAAATTTCTGGTATCTGGATATAGATAGGTCGTGGACAAAAGGGACATTGAGATCATTGTGGAGGGTGAGGTTAGATACATAGAAAGGAGCATCGGTGATTTCACGAAGGATTTTTTATTGGAGAATTTATAGTCGACGGGAGTTGGAAGGCTTGGTGCTACCCCAAACCTCCAAACCGTAGGTCCAAGCCGGTTTTAAAACTGTGTTATAAATGAGAAGTTTATTACTCAGAGTAATTTTGGATCTACGATCTAGAAGACGAAGCAGCAACTTGTAGTGTCTTGAGATGTCAGTACGTTTAGTCCTAGTGTGATGTTGCCAGGTGAGTCTTCGATCAAGGTGAAGGCCAAGGTAACGGACAGTGCTAGATTGAGGAATGCTTGGTTAAGAATTACAGGAGGACGGGTGCTATGTCGAAGAGTTAAAGTGACTTGAACACTTTTCTGTTCGTTAATCCGGATCCTCCATTTTTTTAACCAAGGCTCGAGAAGGAGAAGGTGACTTGAGTGTAATTGGATGCAGTTTGAGGGTCTTGGTGGACTTATAGGATTGCCTTGTCATCTGTGAAGGTGACAAGAACTGAGGAAGGGTATTGGGGGATATCATGTGTGTAGAAGGAATATAGGAGGGGTCCAAGAATACTACCCTGAGGTAGTAGGGCTGATGGAGGAGGAACAGATTCTTAAACTTGCTCAGAAAGATCTATCAGTGAGAAAGGTTTTCAGGATGAGGTAGTAAGTAAAAGGAAGGATTCCCTTGAGTTTCCAAAGCAGCCCAGCGTGCCAAACTCTGTCAAAAGCTTGTGCTTCATCCAGAAGACAGCTGAGCAATACTTTTTCTTCTCTAAGGTGGAGGCAATGACATCAGCAATACGATGACACTGTTGGATGGTGGAGTTGTGAGCACGGAAGCCAAACTGATGGTCAGGTAAGAATGGTTAAGTATGGGAAGGAGTCTACGGAGAAGGAGCTTTTCTAGGACTTTTCCCATTACTGGGTGGAGGCTTATAGGTCGATAGGATGATGGAAGATGAGAAGGGTTAGATGGTTTGGGAATCACTATTATTGTGGCGAATTTCCATTGGGTTGGAAAGTGAGTTGTTTAAAGGGCAGAGTTAAATATGTAAGTAAGGAAAAGGATGCCTTTTTAGGAAGGTGTTTAAGGATTTCGGAGGTAATATGGTCGTAACCTGGAGCTTTTCGTGATGAAAGATGTTTAATACAGTAAAGGATATCAGAGGGTTTAAAGGCTTTGGGAGGCGCAGATAATTGCAGGAGAAAATGATCCTTTCTATGATCCTTGAGTCTTATTTTTGGGCATATTCATTGTTACAATTACGTCCTGCATTTGTAATATATTTCGGAAAATCGTTGCGGAAAAGCAGCTGGAAGATCGTTTTAGTTTATGTGTACATGTACATCATTTTTTTTTTTTTTTTTAATTAAATTTGAAATTTTTAAACAAGAATTTTAAATGACTATTGTTAAAGATAAGTTCATACTTATTACATGTGCTATAACTGTTTCTTTTGTAACTATGTGTAAATATATTAATACTAAAGGTTTTTTTTTATAATTTAATATGGTCACTATTATATGATAATGACAAAACGATTATTCTTATGTGTATTAAAGATTCAAAAAACAAAATCTTTGATAATAATTATTTGGAAAATATTCAATCTTGTTTTGAAAAAGTTAAATTTAAAATGTAAAAGTTGAGTTTTAAGTATAATTGGTTGGATTTGAAGTGTGAAATCTTTATTTCGTTTTTGCTTCTTTTTATATGCACAATTTATAATTAATAGAAGTGGAGTTTTGCTCAAACGTTTTTAATGATACATTAGGATATTGGCTATATGAAAAAATATCGCCACTGATTCTCTCGATATTTGGAAACGGAATAGTATTACAGATATTACACGGCGTTATCCAATGCCCAGGAACGGTTAAGTACCATTTTGATTAATACATAAATTGTATGCGCTAAAATGTTATGTTTCATTTGTTTTTAGGGTATGGAGAATGAACTGGAGATGGTAAATCAAGCCTTGAAAAAGCACAGCAAGAATTCTTACTTGGTTTGCATCGGAAGTTCTACGAGCACTAAGGTTACAAATCAAAGAATTCAGGAAGGATTTAAAGGTGTATCATTACTCCTGAAGAAAGACACTTTGAGGAACAGAACCATTATAAATGTTCTTGATCATTGGCTTTCGGCATCGGATCAAAAGGATCCACTCATATTAATGGACGAGCATGAACAAAGTGAGTTCTTCGTACTCTAAGATACGACAATTAAAACAAGTTCTCAAATTCGATAACTTTAATTAATCTTTATCTATTTTTCCAGACGAGATTGATACGAACGCGAACGATCCTGATATACTCCCAAGAACGGCTGAAGAGTTAGTAGATCTGATGCATGAATCTTCAGAGGTGCCATATTTCAAAGAAGTACCATCTGCATCGCCACCCAATAGAATCGCAAAAGAACTGGACCCAGTCTTCTTCTTCCCTGGTTTCAGAGTGTCGAAGATGAGGAATTTTATTTCGAAATTCACTTATCCTTCGTTCATGGCTAAGTATCCTACTACAATGAAATCGTATGACGAAGTTGCTTCTCATTTAGCTAAGGTACGATATTTGAATAAAAAAAAATGTATAATATGATTGTAATATCGGAGATTTTTCATTCTTAGACTATGAGTAGTACAGTTTTATATAATATCGTTTTGATATTAAACTTCTAAAACATTTCTTTTGCAGGAATTACTAAAGCTCGACATGTATTTGTTTAACCTGGTGGCAGAAGGATGGGCGGGTCCTCTTGTTCTAAAGGTAGCCAGCCTGCTTGAAAAAGACGGCAGAATATCACAGATTGTTTTGTTGGATGCCACTCCCAGTACAATTAGGAAATGGTCTAAAGCCGCTTGCCACTCAGAGGGAAGTCTCATTAGCAGATGTATATCATCTCTAAGCAAGGTACATCACTTACATTACATCTAGTGTGAATTCATTACTTTTTTTTTTTTAAAGTTTGTTCTTTTGTACAGTTTGCATGGTTAATTATCAGTTAGAAAAATCTATGAGTTATCGAAGAACAACAATAGAATAATAAAGAATAAAGTTGCAATCTACAAATAATATAAATTTGACAATCCGGAATTCGAATCCCTTTTTTTTCAATTGTTGTTAAACCCATGCATTGAACCCATAAACCCGTCTGTGTACAATTGATTTTCACACATTTTTTCTCTTATTCAGGACGAAGAAATAACAGTAGATCAGCTGAGAAGTTGGAAGGACACGGTAGTAGATTTCATTTCGAAGAGAGAGAACCAGCCGTCAATGGAGGACGAAGTTAAGCGAAGTATGGATATGTTGCTTGACCGACTTCAGGTTCTTGACTCCATGAAGGAGTTAAACATTCACATCGCATCTAAAGTACACATTTTCACTGCACGACAAAATCCTATGGAGAACCACAGAGAAGTCACTCTTCTGCATGAGGTATTATAATCCTAACATTAATCGGAAGTCTTAATTAGTCTTAGTTTCAATTTTTTAAATACTCTTAGTTTATTTGTTAATAATTAATTAAAAAAACAATTAATTATAAATTATCCAACTTAACCAAAAAAGGAATTCATAAAAACCCGGCTAGAAGGATTAAAAATTTAGCTAATGAATATGGCGAATAAAGGTAATAAATCAAAAACCAACCAAGAAAACCTGATGACCATAATTTCAAAATTTGACATTTTTTAAAGAGAGTACTATTATTATAAGTATTGCTAGATTGATGTAGTAATTACAAACTGGTGTTTCCGAGTGCACTTTGAAGAAAACTAACTAAGTTTTAAGCCTGTACATTCTGAGCGTGTGTATAATCCGGCCAACTGAACAGTCGCAACTGATTGGCCTACTGGAATTTGCCCGCCAGCATTCAAGTAGACTGTCCAGTCTTAACTAACAGGCCTGACTACTCAGCTTTATTTTACAGTTTTTCTCTTATTTTATTCTCTAAATAAGTTCTTACATAAACAAGTTTTACAAACTTTTGGTTAAATCAAACATCTTGTTACCAACGACGTTGAATGTACCATTCATTTTACTTGTGTCGGTTATACAGTCCTGAGGGGACATTAGGGTCTAGAACTCCAAGAGCAAAATAAAATTTCCTAGTATGAAATTGTGCAAAAAACTTGCTCTTGTTTTTGGCAATGAAAATTATTATCAGATTGCTAAATCATTTTCGATAAATGTTCACGAAAAAAGTTTTGCATATATTGAACTATACTGTACTATTTTTCCCGTCAGACTTTAGAGAATTTTAAATTAAAAATAAGGTAAAATGTAATTAATTAATTAAAAAATGTTTCTCTCGATGGGGACAGTATAAAAAGAATAAAACGCTTAATTTTTACGCTTAAATTTAGCATACTTTTCGAGTGTGTACCTTTTGCAATTTTATTATTATCTGAAATAAAAAAAAAAGTATGTTGAAATCGTAAGCTGTTTAAGTTTGTAATTTGTAAAAACAAACAGCACAAAGAATAAAGGATTGTGTTAGAGGGCTTGGCTGTGATCGCATAAATTACTCTGTAAATTGGTCCTTTAGGGACAATAAAATAAACTTCTCTTTTTTTCTTTGTTTTTCGTTGGGCATATTCAGGTTTGGAAATGTTTCGAGCCTTAAAGCTCTAATTTACTGTGTTTACTTATTCCGGAGTTTTTTTTTAAAAAAAGGAATTGAAAAAAAAATTGAAAAAAAAATGTTTAACTGGGAATTGTAATATTGTGTTGGAAAACTTTAGGGAAAAATTATTATTCGTTAAGAATTATTTACAGTTTTGATTGAAAACTTGAATATTAATCACGGAAAAAATTTGAATAGGGATCAGTCTAAATCTTCAGGTGGATTTTACGATTAGATGTTAGATTGTGTGAGCATTAATGTGTGTTTTAGCTCTCGGGTTCACACAAAGTGTCTAATATCAGTCGTGATAAAATTACTCACTACTCACTATCAACTTCTTTAGGAATGATCCCTATAAAAGATTCGGAACATCTTTATTCACACAATTCAATATTTGAGGATATAATTACGAGTGGTATCCTCCAGGAGATGAAGACTTATTTGACTCTTTCCTGAAGGAGTTTTTCCAGGTTCAAAGTGTTGTAGTTAGAGACCTGTTCAGGACTGCCTGAACTCCTTTTATGTATTGTTTTGTTTATCAAATAATATATGTAAATAATTTCATTAGTTATATTTACTGTAGTACTTGTATTGCTACTTCCTGAATACTAGACCTGTAACGCATCGTGCCCTGAAACCCAAGGTTCATCCTTCCACCAATAGAAGCACAGTAACTGGAAAAAAGTTGGTTTTCAGAATCTTTTTTACTTTCTTGGCCATCTCATCTATGTTAAACCAGCCTTTTACATAAGTTATTTTCGCCTTTTATTATGGCATTCAGCTAGCTTATTTGTCCTACATCCAGACAAATTTTGCAATATTTATAACTCAGCCTCGCATTCAGTGAAATTATACTCAAGCTTTGGAATCTTCCCAAGATATAGGTTTAAAATAAGTTTGTGCGCACATACGGAAGTATTTTTATTGAAAATTAAATGTGCACAGATGGTTAAAAATCAATATAGGACTAACAGTGGGCTCATTGCGACCTACCATCCAGTATTCAACAAAATCAGAGTAGTTTTTTAAGATTCAGTGATAGTGGTTCGCAAAAAAGTAGTTTGGCAGCCACAAAACCAAATATGTCCCATGAAGTCTCAAGCTGATTACTGTCCAGGATTTTTTTAAATCGGAATCACGAAATAGTTATTTATGCACCTAGGGAGTAAAGTAAGCCATTATTCCCTGAGCAAAAAAAGTTGGTTCTTGAGGCGAAGCCGAAGGAATCATGGTCCGTAAATCCCGATGCGAAGCCGAGGGAATTAGACTCTTTAATTCCCTAGGCGCAGCCGAGGGAATAACTCTAATTAGCTCCCGAGGTGCAGCCGAGGGGAATAATGGCACTTCACTCACGAGGTACATACAATATTTTATCTCCAGTAGGAAGAAAATACACATTTTCGTCCATAGCACAGTTTTTATTTATTATTTTAATAAATAACAATAATTACTAGAACTTTTAATAGCAGATATAAGAGATTCAATATTAAAAGCAAATAAGAATTGGAATTTAACTCAAATAGAAGGTTATTTAGATGCAGGTTATAATTTTGTAAACAAAGATAAACATGGTCAAAAAAGCGCAGTGCCGCCAACCTGATTTCAACAACTTCATTACATTAGCCATACATTTTCTACTATTTATAAAATAATTAAGTTGCAATCTTTACTTTTTTGCCCTACTTTACTTTTTCGCCCTACTTTTACTTTTTCTCCCTACTTTTTGAGTTCAGAGATGAAAAGACCTGTTTTAGTCCCTCTAAACTAATTTAAAATCATAACTTTTTTCCCCTACTGGAGATAATAGTTATTTATGCACCTAGGGAGTAAAGTAAGCCATTATTCCCTGAGCGAAAAAGTTGGTTCTTGAGGCAAAGCCGAAGGAACCATGGTCCCTAAATCCCGAGGCGAAGCCGAGGGAATTAGAATTTTTAATTCCCGAGGCGCAGCCGAGGGAATAACTCTAATTAGCTTCCGAGGCGCAGCCGAGGGAGATAATTATCGCACGGGGAATAATGGCACTTTACTCACGAGGTACATACAATATTTTATCTCCAGTAGAAAAAAGATTCACATTTTCGTCCGTTGCACAGTTCTTATTTAATATTTTAATAAATAACAATAATTATTAGCACTTTTAATAGTAGATATAAGAGATTCAATATGAAAAGCAAATAAGAATTGGAATTAAACTCGGCTAAATCGGATTGTACGTGCCCCAGAAATTTTTCGTACTTTTTCCTACTTGATTTTAGAGAAATTATATATGTATGATTTGTTCATAGGATAGTTTATATCCCTTTGTCTAAAAATATGTTGGAGTACAGAAAAGAGTACACAAAATTAAGGTTTTTAATATAATATACGGGATTTTATCACCTAACCCCAAAGTGGGGGCACGTACAATCCGATTTTACCTTAAACTCAAATAGAAGGTTATTTAGATGCAGGTTATAATGTTGTAAACAAAGATAAACATGGTCAAAAAAGCGCAGTGCCGCCAACCTGATTTCGACAACTTCATTACATTAGCCATACATTTTCTACTATTTATAAAATAATTAAGTTGCAATCTTTACTTTTTTGCCCTACTTTACTTTTTCGCCCTACTTTTACTTTTTCTCCCTACTTTTTGAGTTAGGGATGAAAAGACCTGTTTTAGTACCTCTAAACTAATTCAAAATCATAACTTTTTTTCCCTACTGGAGATAAAACAATTTTTCGTTCTTCAGAATGATCACAATGTTGTCATTACCTTCGGTAAGCTCAGAAAAGAAAAAATTAAAATCAAAATTACATAGTTCCGTCATAATATGAATGAATTAAGTCTCTAATTTGCCTTCAAATCTACAGCTTTCATTTTATGATTTCTTGTATTAGGTTTTCCCAACTTAAAAACTAAAATAAATAATTTTTTGTACCCTACAAAATGAATTGCACTGCTCAGAGAAAATTCCGGAGTTTATTACCAATGGACCAGAGTTGAAATTTTTATCCTGTAGACACGTCTCACGGGAAAACTCCTGTTATGTGTGAACAGAGTTTTTCACGTTTAACTCCGTAACTTTTTTTGTTATTTCTATCCGGTGAAAAACCTTCAAGCCATTGTTAGGCCACTAAAAAAAAGCCTGTACAAACAACCTCATGACTAAAGATCGTATAAAAAAAGAACACGTCGATAAACGATATTATGGCCATGAAAAAAAATACTCTATGTACTGAAGCCACATCGAGAAAATTGGCCTAAAAAAATCAACATTTTGAAGAGAAGTTTTTAATGGCTTTAATTTTATTTTACACGACAAGGGTTAGAGTAAAGTGAGTGATAAATTGAGCGAAATGTCAAAGCGGGATGCAGCGGCTAGGCAGCGGTGAGATTTGCAAGCAGATCGATGAACGGCTTGATGAGAATAGGAACACGCTGTCCCTCAGCTCCATTAATCACTTCTCAACTGCTCTTCACCACTTTCTCTCTTGTCTTGGAAACGGTTTTTACTTTCTTTTCTTTCTATTCGTCTACCGTCCCATCTTTCAAAACATTTTCCTTATTTTTTTTTTTTTTAAAAAGGAGACTAGAATCTTTCAATCCCTTGTTGTTCATTTATTTTCTTTTGATTTATTCAGTTTTTTCGTCGATCTTAGAGTAATTTATTTTCGTTTATGCGATGAAAATCGAAGAGTATGAAAAAGAAATGTAATCAGTGATTTTTTAAGAGATAGATTGTCCGATTTATTTAATTTCTTTATTAAATTATAAATATAGTTTCATAATAGATTAAGATGTAATTGGGTAAAGTGTAATAAATCAATTTTCATAATCAGCCAACAGATTTTTTGTACGTCAATCATCGAGCATCTTACCCAAACAAAATATGAAAGATATTGGCAAGGACTAAAATCCCCCATTTAAATGACATAATAACAAACCATTGAACCTTCTGCATAAATATATCTTCTTGGAAAATATTTCTTACAACCTTACTAAACTTCTTCATATACCGGTACATAATTGTTTAGCCCAGTATTTTCCAGTTTAGTCTAGAGTTTTCGTGGTTATATTTATTTCTTATTGAACATTATATCAAAATTTACTATAAAACAACTCTTCCCTGTGGGTAATCTAACTCTTACCGTCCGTTTTTAAAGCTATTTTCTAAGGAACTAGAATTTCCCGGGAAATTTTAATTAAAATCGTCAACATTTCTTTCGAGTTTTTAGGGAATGGCACCGCCAAATTTAGAGCTAAATTTTATTTTTTGATTTCACTTCGAAGTATGTTTTTTTCTGAACATTTACTCCAAATTTCATCGAAATCATACAAGAAATTTAGAATCCAAGCGCCTGGATGGACAGACAAATTTAAAAACCACTTTTTTTGAACTCAGGGTTCCATTAAAATCAAATTTTCGTTACATCTTAATACTATCTCATTATATTGTATACTAAGTGTATGAAATAGTAAAAAGACAAATATATAATGTTAATTTTAAGTCAGTATTATTTTTTAATTTAAATCAAATTATAATTATTATTAACTGCGGGAAACAGACAGTGAAAAATACATTTCCCGTAGTTAATAATAATTATAATTTGATTTAAATTAAAATTTAACTTTCCGTAGTATGAAAACTACCAAAAACTTAAAAATTGAGTCAGTATTATTTTAAAAACGTATCAAATATGCCCACCATTTTTTATTTTTTATTATAGATATGCTTACAGTGATTAGGATTAGATATGGACATTTTTTTATCGGAAGAACAATTAAGAGCAATTTAAAACGGAGTTCTGGTATTTAAGGCCACTCCTGTATTATAAATTAAACATTTCGGGGTAAACTTAGGCTTAAAATTTAAACAATCATAACTAAACAAGATATGGCAGTTTATCTATAAAATTGTTGCTGTGGATCTAGATGCCAAAACACTGGCAAATCACGGTAGACTCTCCAATTCTACAGTTTTTTAAGTCATTGACAACAAAAATAGAATCGAAAGTATATTAGAGCTCGTGCTTTCTTATGAAATATCTAATCAAGATATGGCAGTTATCTATAAAATTATTGCAATGGCTCTCTAGATGCCACAATACTGGCAAATCACGGTAGATTCTCCAATTTCTACAGTTTTTTAAGTCGTTAACAACAAAAATAGAATCGAAAGTATATTGGAGCTCGTGCCTTCTTATGATATCAATGGCCTAATTACTTATCTTTCTTTAGCGTTTAATTGTATTAGCTTCAATCAATCTACACTCCACTTCTCTAACTATTCTAATCTATAGTGTTTTAATTTAGGGTTGCAAAGAGCCTAAAAGTAAAGTAAAGGGCTTAACCAAACAACTAAAGTTTTTAACAAATATGTAACCGCATCAAACCCGCAACACATAACTTCATTGCTGCAATGTCTATATAATCAGTTTTAAGTCATTTAAACCCTTGAAATTTAGTGTAGGACCTTCACCCATCGCGATGCCTTTACCACCGTAGGACCTATTACTTCTTGACCAAATTCTTTACTGCCAATTAATCCTAATCTAGAATATGTTTGCATATAATAAATAAACTCACGCGAATTACTTCTGCCTTATTGCAGGTTTGCCGGTTGCAGTGCAGTCACCACGTGATGGACGATGCGACAATAGACACACTGCTGGACAGTAAGAATTTATTGAGAGACCTTAGGAACTTGTCGCTGGTTGAATACAAGTCTTCAGCAAGGAAACAGAACGTCAGCCTGATGTCAACACTTGAAATCAGAGACCTAAAATAATACCATCAGAAGGATAAATAAATAGAACTTTAAAAAACAAAATCATTTTCTGAGATAGTAATGGTTGTAACACACTTCGCCACCCGGGTAGCACCACCCAGGTGGCGGCTAGTCCGTGGGACGGTCGACCGCGTAGTGCCACCCGGCGGGTGGCGCCACCTCGTGTGGCAGGTTGCATTCTATTCTCATTGCAGACCGGGTAGTGCTACCCGGGTGTTGAAGTTTGTTATTAGCCTAAGAGGTAGGGGGTGGGAGGAATTTGTTATTTGGTTGGGCCCTGACAATTTATGTAAGATTAAAACTATACTTCAGATCTGCTAAGACGATAGAAAGTCTGGTTTTTCGGAAAGATAGAACTTTTATTTTATAGTGTGTCTCATATTATGGTTGAAGAAAGTAACTTAATTTTAGGTTACACATTTAAGAACAAGAATGAGATCCACACCTTTCTTTTATTTCATGGTATATTAATTAATTTTACCCAATTTGTTAAATCAGGTATTTTGTAAGTTAATATAGCAACAACCTCTAGTCGTCAAAAGTTAAATTTTTAGAGGAAGATGTTATACTCGACGCTATTCAAAAATATAAGGAAATAAATAAATAAGGAAATAACTTTCGCTTATTTTTCACTTACGTTTTCTGTTGTAAACCTATGGATTAGTCATTTAGATATTTTTATTTTTTCGTGAATTAGATGGGCCAAAGAATTCACTACCTCTCTACCTCTTTCTTCTAAAGATTAAATAACTAAGTTCTTGTCAGCAATACATGAAATTATTTGTCAAAAACAATCAGTTATATTATTTGATTAGTTAACTTTCTTCTTTTGAAATTTTTCTCTTTATTTTTTATTTATGTACAGGGCGTCCCCGGATTGGCGCATGAATAGGTGAAAAAGACTAAACATTTTTTTAATTGAAATTTCATCTTCTGGGGTTCAGCCCTGCTTGAATGGAAACTAATTTAGGTCATAATTTTAGTTTCGAAAAATCAATTATGTTCTGGAAATTTACAAAAGAAAAAGTTATTTTTCTCACTTGTAAAGTGCTTTTTATCTAGGAGATACGTCAAAATGTTATTAATAAAAGTTGTTCAGAAAGAAAAACTGAGTAAGAATACAACATTTAAAAACAATCCACCTACTTTGATATATTGCATTATTTACCATTTTTTGAATTGTTGAAGATATTAAATAATTTTGTTAGGAAAAGTTCTTAAAAATATGATAAATTATGCAAGTGCAAAAAAGGTTTTAGATTACTTCCATTCGTCTGTTAAGACATTTAGGTAATTATTATAAGAAATAAGAATAATAAAAATTGCAAAAGCACAAATAATTCACTATTAAATTTAATTTCATACTAACATAACATTATTCACAGTGGTGTTTTCTAAGTTTGAAATCTATTTTATGGGCCAGAAAACACTACTAAAATTAATAGTTTTAACTATTTTCAATAGCACACTAGACAAAATATAGAATGGAAAAAAACATAATTTCAAAGTAGGTGGATCAATTTAAAATGATGTATTCTTAAACAGTTTTTCTTTCTGAACAACTTTTTCTAATAACATTTTGTCGAAGAAAAAGCAATTTATTAGTTAGATAAATAACTTTTTTATTAATTCCCAAGACATATACTTGATTTTTCGAAACTACAATTATAACCTAAATTAGTTTCCATTCAAGCAGGGCTGAACCCCTGAAGATGAAACTTCAATTCAAAAAATCGATCCGGGAAAACACTCTATATATATATGTTTTACATTATATATTATATTAAGTCAATAGACAATATATTTTACATAGTTTTTTTTTTTTTTTTCATCCATGTATAAAATTAGTTGGAAATATTTTTTAATAGTTTATGTTCCTTCTTTCACTGTTTTATATATTTTTTAATTTCTATGATCTAAATACCTGAATAAAAAAAAAACATTTAAAATATATATGATAAATCCGTTTAAAAATAAAAATAACTTTAAAATGAAAGGAATGACTATTTTTACCAAGCCTCTTACAGCGTAAGCTGGAACAAGTGGAATCCTTCATATATACAATTACAATTTTTTTTTCTCCGCCAAACATCGTTGAAAAGAAATTTAGATAGTACCTTAATGCCGTTGTTGGTTGTTGTAATTCTACTTTTAGAATTTAAATATAAAAATGGTATTACATATTATATTGTTATTTTATACTTTCACTTGTGTAAAACCAAAAAAGTTGAACACAGAACTTCAATTTATGCCATCATAGGATTATTGTTAAAAAATTGCTTTCAAGATCACTTGAAATGATATTTAATAAATAAATATTTTTCAAATAAATGAAACATTTATTACCAAGAATTCGGCAATCATATTTTACGTAATTTAAACTTTTTTTTTTTTAATTAAATTTTTTTTCTGTCATTAAGTACAATGTTTGCTTAGAAGCAAATATAATGTAAAATAAACAGGACTTTTTAAAAAGTATCCTAAAATATTCAAGATATAAACATTGTTGATATAAATTGTAAAAATAAATTATTATTATTATTATTAACCCCTGAAGAAATGTAATTTTTATTTAATAAAATATATTTTATTTAATAAAAATAATAATATATATTTATTTGAATTTGTGGTTAAAGTAGTGTATCTGGAGCCACGTCCCACGTCTATAGAAACGGAAAAACTTGTATATATTAATTTAAATTTAATATTAATGACAGAATATTGGACCGAAAATGGTTAAACTATGACCCTATACTTACTAATTTAGCCACTTCACACACCAATGCACCGTCGAAGAGAATAAGTGTGATCAACAATAAGCCATGTAAAAGTAAATTACCGAACCAGGATTGAACCAGCGACCTCGACAATTTTTTATGTTTACATATATATATATTTATCCAAGAAATAAGTTTAATTACTTTTAACTTTTTAAGAAAAAAGTTATTCTTTATTATATTTTTTGTCATGTCTACAATAAAGATTTATCTAGTAAGAATAATTGTACTAAGTACTCTGTACCTAAAAAATACCTAAAGTAACTATTTTTATCATAACCCATTATTTTGTAAAAAATAAGACTTGTTCTTTTTAGGTACAGAGTTCATGGTACAATTATTTTAACTAGAAAAAATCTTTATTTTAGACAGAAAAAATAATAAAGAATAACTTTTTTCTTAAAGAGTTAATAGTATATTATTGTTACTAGGGTGTGACGTGAGTTTTTTCATTACCACGGCAATTACATTTACTGTCGAGCGGAGCGAGACAGTAAATATTGCCAAGGTAAAGAAAAAACACTTCACAGTCGTGTAGCATATGCTATTTTTTCCGTGGTAGCAGACAATGAAAAATCATTAAATATTAATCAATAATCAATATAATAATAATATCATACTTAAGATTTAAAAAAAAGAAACCTTAAAAAGAGGCTACACTATAACAAAAGATAAATAAAACGCATTGACATCTAGCGGATTTTAAGCGTACTAACAAGCATATCTACAAAGATCGCAGCGCTAAAACGGAAATTTTGATAACTACCAGCACGAATGAAAAACTTTTTACGTCCTAGGACGTAAAAAAAAATTTTTTCGTGCTGGTAGTAATGAAAAAACGGATTTAAGCTATGTTTTTTAGGCTCAAAGGCAAAGTTACTATTTCACAGCCTACCACGGAAAAAAGTAATTACACTTATGTCTTGGAAAAATTTAGAGATTTGTACTTTTTGGGTACAGAGTGCATGGTACAGGTACAACATGTTTTGTACGAATAATCTTCGTTTTAGAACTAGCATACATTTTAACTTTTTTCGAAAAATGAAATTTTTTGGAATTTACACGTATAGGCAACCCGAAATGGGGGCAGTAGGGAGGGATTAATATTTAACATAATTGTTTTCACTTTTTTATGACATAAATTACCTTAGGATATTAAATAAACCATTTTATATAAAGAGTAACAATTTTTCGAAAAATCAAAAATAACCCCTCTTTACTCTTGATACTATATTTGAAAATTGTAATTTTTGGGTGCAGTTTACATAGTACGATATTTCTAATATCATAAATCTTCATTTCAAAACAAGCAAAAATTATTATAAAGTGTATATTTTTCTCTAAAAATATTTTGTTTTGTAATTTACACCTATAGGCAACTCAAACTGGGGACATACTATATATAAAGTATTAAAAAGTATTTTGAAAATAGAGGTAAAACTGATAAAAATGCGAAAATTAAACCATTTTAAGACATCAACGCATATATATTAATATTAGTTACTAATTTAACCGAAGTGATGCGTCAATTATGTGTGACGTAAAAAACACAATTCAAGCCGAACGTAAAAAACATTTTTGTTTAAATTATAAATATTAACGTGACAAAAAACTTATGAAATAAGAAAAAGTTAAAACTCAGGGCTCAAAATGCCCAAGTTCGGGCGAAATATGATAAAATTAAATAGTCACTGAAAAGATTTCCATAAAAATTAACTGTAAACAGAAGGGTCCAACATACATTTAAAGTTATGTAAATGTAATCCGTTTTAGCATTCCAGCTAAGAAGTTAATTTTTCAGAAGGTGGCATACCTGCTCAATATTACGTAACTTAAGAAATTCACCAACAGATATTTCAATCAGTGATGAATCAACTGTAAAAATAAAACTATTATAAAATAGCATTTAATTTTTATTAATCATTTAATTTATTACTTTGAATAACTATTATTATTAAAAAAAAATGTATCTGATAGTAATAGGAAGCAAAGATCACAGATAAATTAAAATATAAATAAGAAGAAAATAATTATCTTTTGTTCAGAAAAAAAGCATTCGGGAAAACCAAATTATATGATAATAATTCATTTAAAACATTAAGATAGTTGTAATAATGAAATTAACTGTGTTTGAAGGTTTATCAATATTATAAATTAAATAGCCTCACCCTGATAAAATATCATAACTACAAAAATAACCTCATTAATTTCATAAACGTTGTTTACATATACATATAAAGAGAAAGTATAGTGATAGGAGTTACTTTTTTTTTTTTTTGGTGGGGAGGTGAAATGCATTTACGCACTGGGTGCCGTACTCCAATCAAGACTACCGGCTAAAACACCCCCCCCCCCCCCCCTTACATTCTACACATAACTTCAGTCCAGGCCCTATTTACTTATGCCTCTAAAGGTTTCTTCTTCCTTGGATTGGAGATCAATCTTCTTCCTCTTTAGAATTTCTTGCACGTAGCGTGCAACGTAGTTCCAATTGTCCTCTTTTCTCAGCATGGCCACCACAATATCCTGTGGCTTGAACTGACCAATCTCCTCTTCTAGGCTTGATCTTTGCTGTGCCCATCTGGAACACTCAAAAATAGTGTGTTCCGCGTTGTCTAGCGTGTCCAGGCAATAGAGGCAGTCAGGTAATGAGTGTTTCTCGATTTTATGTAGGTATGATTGGAAGTACCCATGCCCGCTTAAAAACTGGGTCATAGAAATAACTAATTTCTCCATGTCCTCTGTTCACCCAGGCTTTTAGAACATTAATCAGCTTCGCTGTCCACTGTCCAGCGTCCTTTAGTCTCTCTTTCCTATGACTGTAGCCATCGCTCCATTGTCTTCTCTCTCTCTTCTTGTCTAGTATCTCCTCCGGTTTCGGTATTTCTGGAGAACACCGCCTTCCTTTCTTGTGCCAGAAGGTCAAATGACCCCAGCAATAACTAGTACTGCAGGCCCTGAGACTGTGCGATAAGCGGAGGAGACCCTCAGGGCACTCAGCCTCTTAACTCGAAAGAGCTTTTTTCGGCGACTCTTCTTCTTGAGGGCGTCGGCCCAGATTTCAGCTCCATACAGCAAGATCATCTGCACTGCTGACATGAGCAGGCGGCGTTTACTAGACCGTGGTCCACCAGTGTTCTTCATCAATCTGCTGAGCGTTCTGACGCTTGTCTCTACCTTGCAGCAAATTTAATTTGCTCCATGTCCATGAAAGTTATTTTGGAGTCGATCATTATGCCGAGATATTTTACCGCTGGCTTTGTCACTAGTAACTCATCACCTACTTGTACTGGGAATATGATGGGGATCCTCTTCTTTGTTATCAACACAACTTCAGTCTTGTTGAGCGCCAATGATAGGCCGTGTTCGACCATCCATCTGGTAATCCTCCTCGTGGCTTGATTGAGCTTTAGCTGGGCCAGGAGTTACTTACTGTGTGATCGGTAACGTAATTAAGTCTCAAACGCAGACTCGTCTCCAAGATCTAGACGTGTCACTTACTTTTATAGCGTCCGTTTAGAAATTAAACATCCGTCAGAAATCTTACCAGGCATCTCTGCATTTACGGTCCTTTTTTACTTTCTCATTTACCTACTATATATATATCAGAGAGAAAGTATTGTGATGGAGATGGATTTTCACTTTTTAAGGTTCCCTGAGTACTAGCGAGTGTTTTATTTTATTTTTTTATTTATTTTTTGATTCTTTGAATGTGTCTCACTGCTATAGTCTGTACTGTGTGCTGACAGAACCTAAACTACTGGGCCGATTACGAAATGAACAATGAATGAGCAATGTGAATTTGGCTTACATGTTCAGAAAAAATTAAACAAATTAGACAATAATGTTTTGTAAAAGTATAAAATCAATAAAGTACGTGCTAGGATGCGAGGAAGCTATGTGCCACACCAATTGGCAGTCTATTTTTTTAATTGATTTCCCTTAAAATTGCTTTCATCTTGTTTTTATCCATAAATATAGGTACAATACCACATTTTTTAATGCACTCAACAAGACATTTAAAATTAGAAAAAATTGACTTTTTATAAATGGCCGAGGGAGGAGGGGAATTCTGAACTACGATTTTTGCTCAGTTGTGTACAAGGCGAGCTAAATGGAACCGCATGCCTCAACCCGATCCGAGCGTTGTCGGCACGCTTTAAAAGTACTCTTTGGAATTTTAAGAAATTTGAATGGTTTGTCGAAAGTTGCCCGCAGATAGCCCCAAATTTAATTCAACCACCTGCGAATATTAAATATTACAAAATTGATACTTTTACTCATGTTAAAGAAATGAAAAACAATTTTGACAAATATAAGAAAAAAAGGGGGGGACAATAAAATAAATTAGACAATAATAGGTTGTACAAGCATAACATCAATAAAGTACTTGATGGAATGCTAAGAAGCTGCATGCTACATTAATTGACAAACTATTTTTTTCCATGCATATAAATATAGTCCAGGAGATAGCGTGCAGAAAAATGTCTGACTAACATCAAGCTAGAATTTTGTATACACGTCAATCATTTAGCGCCTTTTAAGAATATGTGGTCGGCTAAGTTCGTCTGCGGGACATAGCTTGTCAATAGGCGTTTGAAAAAAACAAACCGTTAGAGAGCGGCCATATCTCACCAATCATGGTGGACAATGTGATTTTCATGATCCTGAGTACAGAATTAGTTAGTAGACCAAAAATCAAGTCGATGTTATTTTTCACACTTGAAAGGTTTTAAGTTATTCATATATTACTAAAAATCAATGTGGTCACCTGTCAAGGGACAAACTAACATCAACTTGATTTTCGGTCTACTAACTAATTCTGTACTCAGGATCATGAAAATCACATTGTCCACCATAATTGGTGGGACATGGCCGCTGTCCACCGGTTTTTTTTTTTCAAACGCCTATTGCCAAGCTATGTCCCGCAGACGAACTTAGCCGACCACATATTCTTAAAAGGCGCTAAAAGATTGACTTGTATACAAAATTCTAGCTTGATGTTAGTCAGACACTTTTTTGCACGCTATCTCCTGGACTAATACGATGAAACAATTAAAAGACTCATTTTTGTGGAATAAACAATAAGGCTAACTCAAGCTCGGATTTAGTGGGGACGTTGCCTAGTGCAAATAACAATACAACATATTACATAATCTAATGCACACTACAATACACACATTACAAATAATAATGAGCAGAGAGTGATTCAATCGAACTTTTACTACAAACCGAAACTCCAAAATACTCTTCCTCCCCCCTTAAGGTGGGTGGTGGGTTCACAGCTAGCGGATCTGGGCGCACATCCGGCTATATATTGTTCACAATATATTCATAAAGCCGCGGAGAAGTATACGCTGGTTTCCTCCACGCCATGCAGTCAGGTTATAAACAAAACAAAGCCGATTCGTTTGTTTATCTTCTGTTCTGAAGGTAATTAATTACCCCCCTTATATATAATTTATAAGGTAATTTCCGCTGTTAACGTTTTCTTGTGATTTATCAATAAACTTTTTAAACAGTTCAATTTACGATGTTGTTCATAGTTGTTCCTATATTAAATTCTATGCATCAAACATAATTTCAATTCAAGTAAATACATTGACAGTCTAAAGTTTAAGTTATGATTTTTCACTGATTTCTTTGATTCTTTTGATTGATCTCTTTAGAAGACATCTTTAAATCACTTTCGCTTTTCTTTTAATGCGAGGGTTAGAATAGTGTTACATTCAAACCAAATTAAAAAAAAATAAAACCATTTTGTCCAAATATTTCGCAACGATTCTCTTCCTTGGAGTAAAGTAGAAAATAAACAAAACCGTTATCATTTCAGAAGAAATATATATATTAAAAAAATAATATTTAGTAATATACTATGTGTTATTAAAATGCAATTATTTTTTAATTTTAAAGAATGGGTTTAAAATAAAAAAAAGACTGCCAATTAGTGTGGCACATAGCTTCCTCGCATCCTATCATGTACTTTATTGTTATATTAACATTAACGTTATATTTCTTTAATGGTTTATTGTTTAGTGTGTAAAAACTATTAATTGTTTTTAGCGATCTACACTTCATAGCGGTGTTGCTGTTGGTTTTACTAAAAAATTGTATTTGAAAAAAATGTTTGTCTCATTGAATAGAGAAGTTTGATTTTTTCCCGACCTCAAATTCCAATTTTAAATTTGATGTTCATGTTTACGCGAGCGTTGCTCGTAAACACTTGAACGGATGACGTTGTCCAACGAACTCGTCCTGGGCATTGGTTAAATGAACATGTCTACCAAATTTTATCAAAATCGGTTGACATTTACTCAAGTTATCGTCGCACGTTTTAGGATTTGCAGATACACAGACAGACACGAGACCAAAAATGTTTCCTGATGTCTGAAACGAATTTCTGTCTTGGAATTTTTAAAATCGGAGACATAAAACTTTTTCGTTCTCAAAAGTGTGAACACAATGCTTCCGTTACCTTCGGTAAGCTCGGAAGGTAACGGATTCATAAAGGTTTTAAAGCGGCTCCGCTACAAGAAGGCCATAGATGAATCAGCCCGCGCGGAGGTCCACCAGCTGTAAACCCACCTTTACAAGACGGGAATTTTGGTGAAAGACTTCAGTTTTTAACTTAATTGCTGTAAATCTTATCGTTCCTCAGTTAACAATTATATCGAGTGATTCATGGTACCAGAACTCAAGCAAAAGGGACGTAAAATGTCCTTTGTCCTTTTATGACCCAAGTCCCTTAATGCTGGGTGGTCTCTTCAGCTATCGCCTTATCGAGAAGGTGAAGGCAGGTGTTGCTTGTACTATTCAGAGTGACTCCAGAATAAACACAATGCATCGCGATAAAGTCCAGAAGTTTTTTCTCCTCTAACCTGTTTGATAAACCTATTTAAAGAAAAGTATATTTTTGACGTAGATTTTATATTCAGACCAAAAAAAACTTTATGAGATTCAAGAAACCATTAAACATTAAATCCATGATAATCACAATAGGTTATTTCTTTGTAAATGAAAAAGTCAAATTTTCCATTTGAAAGATGACAAAACCTTGTATATTGAGATAACGTCGAGAACAAAAAAATTTAAAAAAAACTTCATGAACGTTTGATACGGTATCGATAAGAAGTTATTTTGAATTATATCCAAATTTTTCAATACTAAGTAAACTTGAAATTTGCTTCACAGTAAAATAAAAATCGGAACTGGGGAGTCTCGGAACTTTTCCTAACATAAACATCTAAATCTAAACAACCAACAAGACAGCTGATAATAGTTATTTATGTAACTAGGCAGCAAAAAGGAATTTTACTGACGAGTGATTAGATTAGCCTCCGAGCCGAAGGCGAGGACAGGCTATGATAATTAACTGCCGAGGCGAAGCCGAGGCAAGTAATTTATCAATTTGAAAATTTACCAATTTGCCGAGGCAGGCAATGAATAAACGAGGCAGAAAGGTTTCCTTTGCTGCCTTGTTGCATACAATATTTTATCTACGGGCGGCAGAAAAATGAAACTGCTAAAATACTATCTTTATTAATATAACATAGTTAATTACTATGTGTCATATTAATAAGATAATAACATAGGTATTAACTAAAATTAATGTTGATAAAGGAATCAAATATGAAGCTTGGGAATAATAACAATTTTGAATAGCAAACTGAAGCTATAACAACAAAATACAAAATATACGTTTATAACATACATAACTTCAGAATGAATTATGCACGCAATATAAAATATTTATTTATATCTTTACTAACAAATTACTAAAAGTATTAAAGATATCTTCTACTGCTTAAAAGAAAAGAATTAACTAGGGTAAATTAAGAAAAGTAGCTAGTCTAATCTAGAATGACTTCAACAATAATTATAATAATATTATGGTTGTTTACATGAAACTGCAGTGTGACCAGTGACTCCGCTATTTTATTAATTAAAGATCTACTATTCATTGAACTTATTTAACAGAATTAACAAAAATATAAACAAATTATTTAAATATTAAAACGTTTATTTATTAAATTTTACATATTAAACTATAATATATTATAATGTTATAAGATAAAGATAATAGTATAAACTTTTATTGCCAACATTATAACAATAACAATTTTGCTGCCTAGGCATCAACAATTTTCCTCATTTTACCGCCTAGGCAGTAAAATCACATTTCTCAAAATGCCTCATTTTGCTGCCGCAAGTAGATAAAATAAATAATATTAATATTTCAAAATTTAAACAACTCCTACTCAAACTCTTCCTATTTCAAAATGAATCATGCACCTATTTGAAAAATATAAACTCTTATAACTTTTGAACTACTCTGTTTATTTTAATCAGACTTATTGTATTTTGTATTTTATGTTAACAGTTTCTATCCACACTTTTATTTGTTGATACTGGATAAATAGATCCGAAATTATTTAGCGTTACAAGTTTTAAAGTTCAAAACTTGATACGTATTTTCAAAATGGCAGCAGATATCAAAACGAAAGGGTGTGAATTTTTTTGTCTTAAACAGAGTGTAAGACCATTTGTTTTTGATTTTTACGAATTTCCGAAGACTAATTTTTGTACCAAATTTCAACTCTCAAGCTTAATAAACTTTGGGAGTTATGCGTGACACAAGCAGACACACAATCAGACAGACACACAAACAGACAGACAGGCATCCAGCTAAAAATCACTCAAATGATCTTAAAAATACCCAAGATAAATAGCTCCGTTGAAAGCTCAGTGAAATTTATTTCGGTTTTTATTTGCGTGAATTCAATACTTTTCCTAAACACCATCGGAGAAGTAATAAAACCAAATTTATTAGGGTTTGCCATCTGACTACAGACCATACTTAGAATCGAAATAAAGAACAAAGTCGATCATTTTAAACATTGCCTATACCTAAATAATAATTAATTAATAATAACGTTGATTTAAATATTGTAATAATATTAATAACTTTTCATAAATAAAATCTCTAACTGGCTCTTAAAAACAATACTCCAAATTTATTCTTTGTGAGAGCCACTTACTATTACCTCTGGGGAAAACCTGATATCATTAAATCTTCAATTTATCTTGTATTGTTAAATGAAAAACCCATGTATTTTTTTCGAAATTTAGGTGTCACTTCTTAGAGAAGTGTTATTTTCGTAAGAATTAATAACCCCATATGTGTTTTTCCAAACAATTTCTAAGATATTCCTAAGTGATATTTATGTTATCTTTCGCTATCATACTTAAAAAACATAATTTTTAGGTAATTGATCGTTTATTTTATTTTAGAATATTTAACAAGGTTTTTTAAGGTCAGTTCAGTCAAGCATACTATCAACCAAAAATTATAATACCTCATTAAGAAAAGCTCAAAAATTTAACTAATTGAAAACCCGACTCATGTTTGCAGCAACTGATGATAGCCGAAAATTTTAAAACAGATTTCAAAATTTGCGTTTATTAAAAAATTATTTGTCTCCTACAAATAACTATGGTGTTAACTCCATTACAAATAAAAATAATAATCTTTAATTGTATTAAGTATTAATAATAATTTAAGATTATTAAGTTGTTATTAAATTATAGTATTATAACATAATATCAGTTTAAAGGAACATAATCTGCCTCTCCACGTAAATTGAATACTTACTGATAAGGCAATTATCAGTATCGCATTGTGAAAGAAATAGTGTTACATTAATAAAATTAATTAGTGAAAGGGGAGTCTACTTCATGTCGGACATAAAGTTCCTTAAGATAACCTCCATAGACGCTCCTATATCTAATAATATCAATTTATTTAACTCGACTATTATCAAAATTAAATATTTATAGTTTTTTTCTCAAGTAATATATCAATCATGTGGTACTTCTTTAGATTGTTACTCCCCTGTGTTTTTTTTAGAATATAAATGACTTCGACTAAATAACTATTAAGTAGGGGTGTTTAGTCCAATGTACTTTGGGACAAAGGAATATCACACTTCTGTTTTTATATGGGGAGTAACAGTCTAAAGAAGAACATTCCATATACCTTCTTTAGATTGTTACTCCCCTCTGTCTTTTTGTAACAATCTAAAGAAGTCAGGTTACTCCGATCAGGTTACTCTTAAAATTGTTTGCAGTATACTAGGTTACTGTTATAAAGTCAAGCATTTGTATTTGTCAAAGTAATATTTCAAAATAACGTTAGTCGGTAAACCGGAGCCAATTTTTCATTATATGCAGGTTCTTATTAAAAGTTTTAATATTTAGTTAAAATCTAGTAATTCAAACTCCCAAAAACGTTTATCCTACACAAAAGTATCCCTATGTTTGAAAAAATAATAAGTAGAAATAAAATTACATATTTAGTGAATAAATAAATGAAAATTATAAGTTAAATTTAAAAGTGATATAGGTTGACAGTAATTGGGTAATTTAGTTTAATTCTGCTATTAGACTGGTAGGGAGGCGCCACTGGTGCGCCCCTGGTGGAGGGGAGGGGTTGGAGCCGGTTTTATAGAGGCGCTTCTTGCGTCTCCAGTCCTTTACACCAACTCCTTTAGAAAGCCTACAAGGCAACAACCTACCGCGCTCCGACTCTGACGTACTACGCCTTCTGAGGAAGCATTTTCGCCACTGGATTACTGTCAGGGGAAGCTACGTTTATAAAAACAAACTACGTATAAAAAGAAGGATCTCGTTTCGAGGCCGATTTATAAATCGTATACCACTGACGAAGGGGAGAAGGAAAATTTATAACTGCGCCACTGACGATCGTTATAGCTTTTTTCGACCCCTCCTCTTTTATTTATAGATTTAGTCGGAGGTTGTGCTAAGAGTTTAGAAGCCTATTTAGTTATATTTGGCGATAGGTCAGTGACGGTACGGGACATTGATATTAGGAGACTTCCTGCCTTCCAGCTCGACGGTAACTGCCCATTCTCAATCAGGTGAGTCTTAATTCTACTTCTAATATCATACTGATGTAAGCTATTATTATATACAATAACAATACTGAACAAAGCTATTGATTGTTCTTATAATCTACCTCATCAATAATAAACAATAAATCATCTTAGAGCCTAAAGAAAGCAATAAAACATCTTTAGGAAAGCGATAAACACTCTTTAATGACAGTCTAGTCTTACTTTTGACTTGTGCATAGCTAATTTATTACTCGATCCTTTAATTTCAAAAGGTTTTCATTAATAAACCTCTCTGGCTAACCTTTGGCATGTTCGTTGCTAGTTCATTTTCAAATTTCATATTAACAATACTATCTGTTCAAAATAATATCTCTTGACTAAACCAGTCTTAGACTTACTTTTGGTTTATCTGTAACTTGTTAGTTTACAATTTCAATTAAGTAAAGTCCATTATGTACACATATACACATACACATTATGTACACTTAAACCAGATTAAAATTGGTACTTTATTTTGTATAGTACTTTTATCCTGTATCTTTATTCCCCTATTTTGTTCTGGTATCTTCATTTACTATTATTCTTGTATTTTTTTACTTAACTATGTACTTCATGGGGTTGAATCTAATCCCTACAAAATAATTTATAATTTTAATAAAAATAAGTGCTAACTTCCATTTGTTATTATGTATATTAAAATAAAACAATTCGATAAAACTCGAACTAAACATTACTTGGTCCAATGTTTTCTATTTATTATTGTTTCGAGCTTTCGTGGTTGCATTTAAGTATTATTGAATATTTTATCATAATTTTCCATACAAAAAACCCCTCTTTGGCTGGGGAATCGAACCCGGCATCTCAGCGTCCACGTAAGCTACTTTCTCAGGAACAATACTTATCCCGGGAGAACGACTTTATGGTTAAATTCGTATTTAAAGAGACTACATTTTAATAGTTTACAATAAAAAACATATGCATTTTGCTAGTCTAATCGTAACGCTTTTAATCTATATCGTGAATAGTCGTAGTTTTCTAATCGTAGCAACTTTTAATCTACATCGTGTCTAGTCATAGGTTTCTAATCGTTGCGTTTCTAAGCTATATCGTCTCTAGTCATAGGTTTCAATCGTAGCATTTCTGTTATATCGTGTTTAGTCGTAGGTTTCTAATCGTAGCGTTTCTAACCTATATCGTGTCCAGTCATAGGTTTCTAATCGTAGCGTTTCTAAACTATATCGTGTGTAGTCATAGGTTTCTAATCGTAGCGTTTCTAATCTATATCGTGTGTAGTCATAGGTTTCTAATCGTAGCGTTTCTAATCTATATCGTGTCCAGTCATATAGGTTTCTAATCGTAACGTTTCTAAGTTATATCGTGTTTAGTCGTAGGTTTCTAATCGTAGCGTTTCTAATCTAATATCTCATATAGGTTTCTAATCGTAAAGTTTCTAAGTTATATCGTGTTTAGTCGTAGGTTTCTAATCGTAGTGTTTTTGGGGAGGTAAGGCCCCCAAATTTAGATCTAAAATTAATATCTCAATTTCGACTCAAGAATTTATCAGAATATTTTTCTTACTACTGACTGACATTTCTTAAAATTCACTTTTTTGGACTCAGGGGACCTCAAAACCTGTAACTCCATAAACATTTTAAAATTGAATATTCGCGCCATCACGATAGCTTCTCTTTATAAATACTATGTACATGAGAAAATGAAAAATCAGCGATGAAAATTAATAAAAATATTTTAGTTTAAAACGTCTCACATGTCATAACTGTTATTACAAAAGAGAGAAAATTAATTTAAAAAAATCCTTACCGCCCGTAATTGAACAACGGGTTCTACTATTTAGTCCGCTTACGCTATAACCACTATATTCTATAAGTGTTATTTACATTTGATTTCATTCACAAAAACAATATAACAATATAAACTACGTATATCATACTAATAGAGTGAGGTTATCAGAATTTTTTTTTAATTTGACAGACGATGTCGTAATATGTGGTTTTCCCTTGAAAATATTAACATATACAACCGTGTTATTTTATTACGCAGGTGAATACCTAGAAAATAATTTAACGTACCTAATAGAAATAATAACATGTTCAGCAGACACTAAAATAGTTATTATATATATATATATATATATATATATATATATATATATATATATATATATATATATATATATATATATATTAAAATGATTAATAATGATTATGAATGAAGATTACTTATGTAATACTTTATAATTGTGGGCTGTTAAGTACTATCGATTATTTATCAATTTATTCTTGAGGTGATATTTCAACTGATTGATACTTCCATCTTACTTCATATTATTTATAAAATATATGTCATATTTGGAATGTGGCATCACAGTTCAAATTTAAAAGAACCCCGAAATCTTATTGATTAAAGAAAGTTAATATGTAACTAAAAAACATTTATTGGAATTATTTTTTGTCAATTTCAAAGTTCCTGTTGTTGATTAAATAATAAGTTTAATACAAAAAAAAATGTTACATAAAATTATACTTGATAAGTGTTAAAGGCTGGAATATAATTGATTATAAAGATTCTTAACGATAAAAAACTAACCCAGAATATGTCAGTTGACATACTTTGAAGTACAATGTCCTTTAATAAAAAAGCTTAATTCGAGATAAAAATAGGGAAAAGAGACAAAATTCAAAGAATTTAGTCGATCAGTTAATTACTGGGAAAAAAATATTTTATTTACTTTAATTCAAAATAAATTGTAGAGGTTGGTTTCGGTTTCATAAGTTGGTTTTGATTATTTGACTAATCAGATTTAACTGTATTCAACCTTAAAACATAATATTTACATTTAGGCTATAACCAAACAATTTTTTAAATGAGTTTTATTCACTGGATATGCGTTTAATAAAATATCGGTAGAAATAAGTAACACTGATTGTGTATCTTATCTTTGCATCGGTCGTTAGCAGGGCCGTCCCTAGGGGTTTAGGCGCCCGGGTCAAAGGCATCATTGGCGCCCCCCCCCCTTATTGCCAAATTCACCTAGTAGTTAAGAAGGGGGCCTGGCGGCGCCCCCTAGACGTGGCGCCCGGGTCAGCTTGACCCGGTTGACCCCCCCCCCCCCCCCCCCCCCCCTAGGGACGGCCCTGGTCGTTAGTAAATATTTTACATCGAATCAGAATGAAGCAAAGATCAAAAGTGTGGTGGGTGTGACAAAACATCCTAGGTTGCAACACAAAAGTGTAATAACTTGATCAAAGTGTTCAATATGTGATGTAAATTACAATTTAGTTCACAAGTAAAGGAATAAATTTACACATATTGGAAAGTACAAGCAAATAAAAGATTAAGGGAAAGAATTAAGCGGCTCCTTGATGTGGAGTAACTAAATTATCCAACTTAAGTGTAAGCACGAAGTGCATGTGCACACATAAGTACTGTTAATAGACGTATACAGATAGCAGCAAATAGTCAGCAATAAATATATACTACAGCTCGAGTCAAAGTGTAGAGTTCAAAATTGAATTTGATTTAATGATACATCTCATCAGATGTACTAAAGCGGAGTGTCAATGCGACTTATACGACTATAACCGTACGACCCCAGCCGCTTGTTGAAATTTCAATTCAATTTTCAGTAGCTTGGGTAACGTGATAGAGGAATTATTGATGTTGTTGAAGAAGAGGAAATGGAAGAGCTACAAAAAGAAAGTAATACTCATCCGATGTACTTATAAAGGGACAAACAGTGATTTCAAAACATCCTTATACAGAGACATTTATTGAAGGATGATTCTGTGTTTAGAAAGTTTTTCTATTTAAATGTTGATCAGTTTTATTACATTTATTCACACCTTGAATGGGAAATCATGAGACAGTCTTGTGGTAAAGTGAAGCAGCCATTCATCCCTACACTCAGATAAGCAATTTAATCGTTATAATAATTTTAAAAAAATACATCCTTAATAATCTCTAGGAAATCCAATTGTCTAGGTCTTTGTCAGGGGGAACGATTTGATATACATACAAAGTAAAACGCTTACATTTGTTGTAAAGATTGAAAAAAATAAAAAAATTAACTTTCTCATAAAGATACTGATGCTTAGGGCTCGGATTGATATGCTCGAAAACCATATGTTTTATGCTCGATAGATATGCTCAAAAAACCCATTATATGCTGTTAAATATGCAGAATATGTTCGAAAAACACCTTTTAAAACTATAGAAAAGACAGTGAAACAAAAAAATCGACGACTTATCTTTATATACGAGCATTATTTTCAAATTATTGTATGTATGATACACTGCTATATCCACAAGTTTCAAGTATATGTATGAGAAGTTTTATGTACAAGTTATAGTTTAAAAGATTATTTACAAAATGTTTATTATTAGGCGAGTCAATGAAGTAGATTGGTATTGGTCTGTGCATCAAATTTTTTTCTATATTTTCATGTTTAAGTGATTTTTTTAAATCGGCCAATAAAATCTTTCGACGTCAATTGACACGAGTGGTAAATACTTAACTGATGCTTCATCTTGTGCAGAGTCGTTTGGAAAATCGTCTGACATTGCAGACTGGCCACACGCAGAATCCTCTCCTAGTCCAACGTTGCTCTCCAACTAGGATTTTTAGCCAGCTCGAACTCCAACCTTTTTTTCAAGATTTTTCCTGTATCTCTAGGCCACAAGTTGCCTTTTTCAATGACTCCGTTTAATGTAGCGACCACATCAAACAACTCCATCCCTGGAGATTCCAACTTTAGGATGACCTCAGAAATGACGCTCATGTAGGCTTTTATGAAAGTCAAGCATGGCATCAAGTCCTTCATTTCAAAAGCAGCCTGAGCTTTCGTTGAGGTTAGGGCGCAAATTTAGGGGGGGGATTTGAATAAAAACAAACTATTTAGACGAAAAACCTCAAAAATATGCATTTATATGCTATTATGAAAACAGCGGTTTTATGCAATTATATTATGCTCGATAAATTTAAATTCTTTTGGTCCCAGAGAGGTGAAAATACCATAAAAAGGCTTCTTTCAATGTGTACTATTCAGGAAAAAAATATGCAAATATGCTCAAATCCGAGCCCTACTGATGTAAATCTCATAATAACTCATATAAATTATTAATTTTTAAGCATATTTAAAAATTTTCAACAGGTGGTTTCTTTTAGTTTCCGATATAAAAAAAAAAATATATATATATTTTTATTAATATCTCGGAAGCTATAGATCGTTCTTGGGATATAAACATAAGGCACCTGTATGGGTATACGTATACAGGGTCAAAATGTTTGCGCAAACATTTTGACCCTGTATGGGGTTGTTTGATGTTTGGCGTCTATGGCCAAACTTTTCCAACATCAGGTTTGCGCAAAATGTTTGATCGTGTATGGGAGCATTATATCGTTTGATTCTTTTTCAAATGGACTATACTGTAGAATTCTTTAATCAAAATCATTAAGAGAAATAATTTCTTTTCACGTTTTTTCAGACTTTTTTTGGGCGGTAGCGCCCCTAAATTTATAGTTGAAATTCATTTATCGATTTCATTTAGCGGAATGAAATGTCTGACCCTGGATGCCAAATTTCATCGAAACCGGCCTGTAGTTTAGGCTTAACGCGCTTGTATAGATGACAGACAAACATTTTACATTTTTTAAATACCTCTTTTATCTCTTACTCTTAAAAGTTAATTAGTATCTACTGCTGGACTGTAGCATCTCTTTTACTATTATGGTTATCCCTATTGTATATAATATTGCCTATAGTCAGAAGAAGCATATTATTATGTGATCTGTAAGTTTAATAGCTTCCTTGTCTGTCATAAAAAATCGCTGTTCATTTAAGTGATAAAACTCAGATGTTATAATATCGACTATAGATAATCAATCTATTATGATACGAAGAATTTCACAATTTCCGCATATATATATATATATATATATATATATATATATATATATATATATATATATATATATATATATATATATATATAAAACAAACACCGTTTTAAGAATGATTCAGCAACAAAATGCAAAACCTGAGGGCGTAAAAAATGTCCGTGAATACACCTTTTTTACTTTTTCATGTTCGTTGAATATATAAGGAGTATTGTGACAGCGTGAAAATTCGATTTTGATTGAGTTACACGTTTTGGGGTCCCATCTGAGTCCAAAAAAAACGGATTTTAAAAAATGTCGGTCTATAGTATGACAGACGCGTTAAGTCTTAATTAAACTAACTGAGAAATGACGAAATCAAGACTGTCAAGATCAATAAATTAATTTTAGCTATATAAATTTAGGGGCGCTACATCCCAAATGTCTGAAAAAAAAGTGAAAAGAAATCGTTTTCCCTGACAAATCTAGACAATTGGATTACCTAGATTATTAATGATATTTTCTAATAATTATTTTTATGATTGAATTGCTTATCTGAGTGTTAGTCTCAGTTTTTTTTCAATAGGGCTGAATGGCTGCTTCACTTTACCACAAGACTGTCATAGTTCACATTAAATGAGTGACGAAACGTAATAAAACTGATCAGTATTTAACCGGAAAAACTTTGTAAACACAGAATTATCATTCAATAAATATCTCTGTATAAGGATGTTTTGAAATCACTGTTTGTCCCTTGACAAGTAGGTACATCAGATGAGGATTACTTCTTTTTAACTGGTGAAGCAGTACAATTAGTAGCTCTTTCTCTTCGTCTTAAAAAGGAGACGATAATAACATCGATGTTTCCTCTATCACGTTACCCAAGATACTAAAAATGTAATTAGAATTTCAACAAGCGGCTCGGTTCGTACGACTATAGTCGTTTAAGTCTTCGCATTGACACTCTGACGAGATGTATTATTAAATCAAATTCAATTTTGAACTCTACAATTTAACTCGAACTGTTAATTAATTAATTAATTAATTAATTAATTAATTAATTAATTAATTAATTAATTAATAACTATTGCCAATTTAATAAATCTATTTACATGTAAAATATATTTATGTATCTATTTACAAAATATCTTAGTACCTATATTATTTTATCTCTGCTATATTATAGTACCAAACGCTCAAATTCTTATAGGATCCAATCCCTTCAGTCAAAGATCCTTCAAAAAATCACTAATTCTCCCGCATACGTTTCCAATCTCACAATGAACAACGACCTCAAAGTTCCTTTTGTACAAGACCTCGCTTCTTCCCTCTACATAAAATTCCATGAAAACCTAAACCATCATCCTAATCCTTTAGTTGAATCCATGGCTTCCATTCATATCCCCGACCCCCCTCCCCGTCGACTGAAAAGGTGTTGGCCAAGAGATTTATTACAATAATAAAAATAATGTAATACCTGATAGGAGTACTGCCACTGGGTAGCCTCTCCTCTCACGATACACCACGCTAATTAATTTTTGTAATAGCTATGTTACTAATAGCAATCTCTTTTGCAAGTAACTTAAAATAAAATTTAAAAAAAAAAAAAAATCTCCCATAGTAACATAAGTGAAAAAATAACAAATATTTAAAAATTAGTTGTCCAATATATCTTAAATCCTGTATGAGAATTTCTTAAAAGAGTGAATTGAATCAGGCCCGTCGAGAGCCGTAGCGGGCCCCACGGCTAGACCTATGAGGGCCCCCCTTCTTTTTACTCGTTTTTATTTGTCATTGTAGGACTTTACACTAATAATTTGTGTATTGATCTTTTAAACTCCTATCCTTATAATAAGTACTATTTTATATTTATTATAGCAATATATACTTACCAATAAAAGTCCGATTACTGATAACTGCAGGCCTACTATTGATAAACCATAGTAAAGCTAACTCATTCTGAAGACTAAAAGTATTTTACCGCAGTAATGTTAAAAACCCAATTACAACTTAAATTAATATGGGTATATAAGTCATAATTATGACCTAAAATTAGACAAAATTGTTTGAAAAGTTTATAATTTCTCAGTCCTCAACTACAACACAATCTGGACTTAAAAAATCTCCTATTACTATAAAATTTTGTTTACGTTTTATTTAATACATTATTGTTAAATATTATAATACATTTTTTTTATAAATATAAAAAATATACAAGTAAAGAGCAGCATTTAAATTCAATAAAGAAAACAGAAAAAATAGTAAACGCAAACACAAACAGGACAAAACAAAAGAAGTTCTTCCTTGTCAACATCTGTGTGGTATAGTTGAGAACATTTTTAGGGTTTCGAGGTCATCCTAGAACCCCTTACGCTTTTGGTAGTTTGTCCGTCCGAGTATATCTCCCGACCTACTGTAGCTAGAGATTTGAAATTTAGTAAACACACACACGTTAAATTTTTTTGCCCAAAATCAGGAGAAATATTGCAAACTTAAAAACACAAAATTTCTTCGATCAGCGAGCAATTATTGCTAACTAATCGCAATATTTTATATTTTTTGTAATTTTTGATTGGGTATCACTTCAAAGCCATTAAAATGTAGATCACAAATATGTATCGAGTTTCAAAATTGCGGCCATTGTACCCCCAAAATCATTACATCAAAACGCAAATAAATAATTTCCCCCTCCCGCTACCTCATAAGGAATGGTCCTATAAAAAATACATAAATTTACATCTCTTTGGTCCAATGATATTTCCGGGAGTTAATATAAAAAGTCAAATTTTAGAAATTTAAGGAGGCCGTATCTATGGAGACCCACAATTTTTATTTTGTAATTTTTATCATTTTAAAAGTATTGAAATGTGGATCATAAATACATATGGTGGCCCTAAAAGAACCAAATAAATTGCTAAAGGGTAATTAAATGCACACAATGCTTCTCCAAATTACAACTTTTTACTTTCTCATATAAAGAGAAAGTATTGTGATGGCGCGAAAATTCGATTTTGAGATTTTGATGGATTTACACGTTTTGAGGTCCCCTGAGTCCAAAAAAGTGGTTTTTAAAAAATGTCTGTCTGTCGTCTGTCGTCTGTCGTCTGTCTGTCGTCTGTCTGTCGTCTGTGCAGACGCCTGGAGCCCAAACTACTGGGCCGATTTTGACGAAATTTGGCATACATGTTCAGAAAAATCATACCCCGAGGCGAAATCGAGAAATGAATTTTAGCTCTAAATTTGGGGGCGCTACCCCCCAAAAACTCTGAAAAAACATGAAAAAAAATTATTTCTCGAAAACGGTTCCGACGATTTTGATTAAAAAATTCTAAAATGTAGTCCATTTGAATACGAATCCAACGATATAAGCCGTTTTCCCGGGAAAAATCTAGTTCCTGAGATATTAGCTTAAAACGCGGACGGAGAGAGCCCGGGTTCGATTCCCCGACCAGGAGAAGTTATTTTTATGATACATTTTGATGAAATGTTCAATAATATTTAAATGTACATTTGAAAACTAATAAATGGAAACACTGGGCTAAGTAATTATAAACTCATATATGAGAAAGTTTGTCTGAGTTGTCTCGGACCGATTTTTACTTTCTTATATAAAGAGAAAGTATTGTGATGGCGCGAAAATTCGATTTTGAGATTTTGATGGATTTACACGTTTTGAGGTCCCCTGAGTCCAAAAAAGTGGTTTTTAAAAAATGTCTGTCTGTCTGTCGTCTGTCTGTCGTCTGTCTGTCGTCTGTCTGTCGTCTGTCGTCTGTCGTCTGTCGTCTGTCGTCTGTGCAGACGCCTGGAGCCTAATCTACTGGGTCAATTTTAAAGAAATTTGGCATACATGCTCAGAAAAATCATACCCCGAGGCGAAATCGAGAAATTAATTTTAGCTCCAAATTTAGGGGCGCTACCCCCAAAAAACTCTGAAAAAACGTGAAAAAAAATTATTTCTCGAAAACGGTTCCGACGATTTTGATTAAAAAATTCTAAAATATAGTCCATTTAAATACGAATCCAACGATGTAAGCCGTTTTCCCGGGAAAAATCTAGTTCCTGAGAAAAAAAGCTTAAAACGCGGACCGAGAGAGCCCGGGTTCGATTCCCCGCCCGGGAGAAGTTATTTTTATGTTAAATTTTAATGAAATGCACAATAATAATTAAATTTACATACGAAAACTAATAAATGGAAAACACTGGGCTAAATAATTATGAACTCCTATATGAGAAAGTTTGTCTGAGTTGTCTCGGACCGATTTTTATCCTTGTTTTAGCTAAAAAAAAATATATAAATAAATAATAATGTAGGAAATATACTTTTTTTATGACCGAAGAAACTCTTTTAGTAGCTTGGTGGCAAGCACTTGAGGGGATTTTTTAACCATGTCGTGTATTTAATATTTTTACTTTCTCATATAAAGAGAAAGTATTGTGATGGCGCGAAAATTCGATTTTGAGATTTTGATGGATTTACACGTTTTGAGGTCCCCTGAGTCCAAAAAAGTGGTTTTTAAAAAATGTCTGTCTGTCGTCTGTCGTCTGTCGTCTGTCTGTCGTCTGTGCAGACGCCTGGAGCCCAAACTACTGGGCCGATTTTGACGAAATTTGGCATACATGTTCAGAAAAATCATACCCCGAGGCGAAATCGAGAAATGAATTTTAGCTCTAAATTTGGGGGCGCTACCCCCCAAAAACTCTGAAAAAACATGAAAAAAAATTATTTCTCGAAAACGGTTCCGACGATTTTGATTAAAAAATTCTAAAATGTAGTCCATTTGAATACGAATCCAACGATATAAGCCGTTTTCCCGGGAAAAATCTAGTTCCTGAGATATTAGCTTAAAACGCGGACGGAGAGAGCCCGGGTTCGATTCCCCGACCAGGAGAAGTTATTTTTATGATAAATTTTGATGAAATGTTCAATAATATTTAAATGTACATTTGAAAACTAATAAATGGAAACACTGGGCTAAGTAATTATAAACTCATATATGAGAAAGTTTGTCTGAGTTGTCTCGGACCGATTTTTTCAACTTTGTATATGTCCAAGTAAAACTAAACAAATCATTGATTGTATTGACTGCTTGGTATCGATCACTCAATTAAAACATATAAAACTTCAACTTTGAAGCGATTTTATGGGTTTTCTGCGGATTTGTCTTGAGACCCTTCGGGATACAGCTTAGTAATGTTTCGCTTCTCAGTCTCGGTATACCGAGAAATTCTTTCGAAAACTTATCTTATTTAATTAAATGAACTTAATTACCAGACCTGGTTTACAACTTTAGTATTTACTAATATTATTTTTAATTATTATTTAATATTTCAATTATAAATAATGGGTGTCCAGGGCTTGAGACAGCCGGGCCCTTTAGAGGAGGTCCGGGCCCCCCGGCATCAGCCGTACCTGCCGCCCCCTCTCGACGGGCCTGAATTGAATCAGAGTACTCAATCTTTTACAAATATATCTAATGTTTATTCTTCATGTACAAATTGATAGAAGTATTGTTATTAAACAAAAATTACTGATATATTTTAGACTGGTTTGCTTAAGTACTATTAATTAATTATGCAGTAATATAATCTAATTATTATTTTGTGCAATTTTTTTTTCCAATAATTAACTATTCGCTAAAGTAAAACAAACAGAATATTATTGTTATTAAAATATTACTTAGTCTTAGTCAATTTTAAAACTATGTATATGAAAAATCTAAGTCTATGTTAATTCCGACCTATAACCTCCAGAATATCAGTTAGGAAAATTATTATATTATATTTTCTCACGGGCAAAATGGTTTGGCCAAAGGTTTCCTTCCTCAGCTGAGCTAATAATACACGACAGTAGCTGATAAGGTGAGAAGGAATTTCTTGACAGCCTAAACTGGAGTTTCGACATGACCAATCTCGTGTAAATCCAATTTAGTTGACAGTATATTGACAGTCAAAATATGATAAGAGTAGCATAGTAAGAGAATGAGATTACTCCTGGGTCATAACTTTTGATATCGCATTCAACAAGTACTTATCTATATTCTATGAAAATATGTCCTTTTTCCACACTGTATTGTGATACAACCACAGCAGGTTCAAGAGCAATACAGCTACAGCTTGATTCTGGCTGGATTTTGGCTAGGTGGTGTTAGTGAGCCAAAATGAGATCGTTGGCCAGTTAGCATCTGGTCAGCAATCTCATCACCCATATTGCCACAATGACCAACAATGAACCCACTGCAGCCTTTTATCGTTAAATTATCAAAGTTTGTTGAGCTCATTTACTCTCGGTAATCAGCTAAGATGTACTGTACACCTAAGTGTAACAACATATAAATTAAAATTCTACACAATTTTCAAGTCTTAATCACTTCGACTATCAGTTTATCCGCACTGAAAAGGTGTTCATTTCCACTCCATTCGTAAACTAATATCGTGACGACTGATATATTTTAGCTTTCAGCTTATGACCGTTTAATGAAACCTTTCAAACAGTTCTTATTTAATTTATAATTAACACTCATATCACCTTTATGATTTATTGATGTACATAAAGTACTTAATTTTTTTCGTACACAAAGTATAAAATTGTATTATTTAAAGGTTACTCGGCATCTTTATGAGAAGGTACAAGCATTGATATTCACGCATACCATTGCTTTAACTTTAATCTCCATTTAACAAATAAATAAATAAAAAAAATAAACCGGTATCGAAATCACAAAAACGAACAAAAGTTTTGTTTTATTTCTCATCTTTTATTAAGTGCTTAGTGTATGTTCATAAACGCGGATGGATATTATGTAATCTTCTTAACGTTTACCTTTTGGAGACATTATTGACATAAAATCGCATTAAAACAAACGCGGAAGTTAAATGGGTGACCCTGATAAAATCATTTTAAAAACTTGAATCAACAAGTGCTCAAGATTATTAAATTTACGGAGGGAGGAAACAACTACACTTCATTTTTTTTCTTGAATGTTAGTTTTTCTCTAAGGTTCTTCGTCTCTATTAATTACAAGTTTCAGATTCAACTATTTAAACATTTTAATTTTGGTACTATCATTTAAATGTATAAAATGTAGTTTGAAGTATCACATACCTTTCCAAGTTATTTTTACATTTTACTATTAATAACGCAGTCTGTTACTAATATTAATAAAACTAGTATATATGTGAAGAGCAACGTCTTAATAAGAATTATAAAATCATTCATAGTGACTGTTTGTATTAATTGTGTGTTTAACTGTTGCAAATACATATTTGATCCTGCAATTAATTAGAAAAAAAAAAAATACCTATTTTAGAAAGTTGCAATATTGAAGAATTAAATTTTCTGAATGAAATAGCTCAGAAAACTGTTTGGTATGTATAAATAATAATAAATAAAGGATTCGATGAAAATAAACAAGATATAAAGCGAGTAAAAGGTTAACATTAACGAGTGTCAAGAAAACAATCAGATTTTTTGTAATGCCACGATAACGACAGTGTTTTGATTTTTTCTCTCAGCACATTTTTGTAAACCTTAATACTTTTTTACGCCTACAATAATATTTCTAGTATTTTTTATTTATTTTTATTTAATTTTAGTCCACAGGCCACCATAGGAAGTGAGTCGCTGATTGATAAAGTTTTCTTACCTTATGGAATCGCTTATTTATGCCTTGTCCACCGATGAATTGGGTATATGACAACTGGGCGCTGGGCCATTTCTTTTTTGTTGACATGCCAAACTTGCCCTTGTGCGGGAACATTGAAAAGAGATAGATAAAATTTTGATTTTCACAGGATCGATTAATTAAATTATTTAAAAACAGTGGTAAAGGTGGCCACCGATAAGAGTGGGCCGTTTGGGGTTTCCACTGCCCCAAACATATCGCTCTGCGGGGACGTTGAAAAGAAAACGGCCCACTCGTAAGGGTGGCCACCTTTACCACTGTTTTTTAAATAATTTAATTAAACGATCCTGTGAAAATCAAAATTTTATCTATCTCTTTTCAATGTTCCCGCACAAGGGCAAGTTTGGCATGTCAACAAAAAAGAAATGGCCCAGCGCCCAGTTGCCATATACCCAATTCATCGGTGGACACAACATAAATAACCGATTCCATAAGGTAAGAAAACTTTATCAATCAGCGACTCACTTCTTATGGTGGCCTGTGGACTATTTGTTTTAAAAATAATAATAATTTCAAGATAAAAAGAACTTTTTATACACTACGTTTATAAATTTTCTGTTGAATCGTATGTAATGTTGATAATATAATTGTTATTGTTATATAATATATAATGTTAGTGAAAAAAAATAGTTCCGAATTTATTTACTTCATATAAATGACAACCATCTAGAGAGCTGATCTTAAACCTATAAAAGGACAAATCTTTGTACAACGGATCTCCCCAACACCAAATCTAAACCTAATATAAATATTTATCGAATATAAATAATATAATCGATAAATAATATAATCTATATATTGACTGTTTTGCTGTCATTCAATGTTTATCTCTTATTTATAAAAATCACGTCAAAATGAAGATTGTAAATATGGGATATAGCAAAACAAATAAAATAACTGGCGGATTTGTTCCGAACTAACTTTCCATACAGCAAAATTTGCTGAAACCCAATTAAATTCTGCTGAAAGATGGCTAAAAGTATTAATATAATGCATTGTCATCGTGGTCTGAGCTATGCTAAAAGTTTCAAATGTCTAACTATTCGGGAAGTTAGTTAGAAATCGATTGCCAGATTTGTACCGGACAAACAAACAAACAAACAAACAAGAAAGCAAGCTAATAAAAACGTAATAATAACAAAGTTAATTAATAAATGTATAAAGCACTCATACAGTAATTTATTTTTAAAAAAATCTGTATTTATATATCCGACTCAAATATTAGAATCAAAATAATTGGATTACTTTCTTCTGTAACCTGAATGAAACACAGGCATGATCGAACCCGTGACTACAACCTTGATTCATAGATGGCCGAGCCACTGTACAAATGACTTTAGCATCACGGTTACTCTGAATCCCCAAAATAAGATATGTTGTCTAATACTCCTGTTGGTTCTTAAACCTCTAAAAAATATATTCTTCATTTTGATCAAAGGGTGTTCAGTTTCTTAAACATTTTAAAAGAAATGACCTAGAGTTAACTACATTTTTTTATGGTGTCAAAAATATTATTTAGATATTTGGCCCAGAATCTGAACACTCTGTACACGAAATCAAGTACATAATACCATTTTTAGAGGTTTAAGAACAAACAAGAGTTTTTATAAAGAATTACTTTTTTCAAAGACCCCAAAAAAAGTACATTTGTCCCTCTTGGATTCTCTATCTTAGGGCCCACAAATGTGTAAAGATCAAACCTGAGAGTTACAGGTCTTAGGTAATCATAATCCTCTTGACCATCAGTATCCGACTCAAATAATAGACACAAAATAACTGGTGTACTTTCATCTATAACATGAATCAAACACAGACATGATCGAACCCGTGACTTCAACATTGATTCATAGATAGCCGAGCCGCTGTACAAATTACTTTAGCACATGGCTACTTTGAATAATAAAGAGTGCTTGAGAAATAAGAGGGTTGATGGAGGTTATCTTAATAAATAAAAAGTGAGTCTCTCCACGGAAGATCTGTTTATTTACCAAAGCAGCTATCGGCTTTTATAATATCATCATCAGTGCCGATTTTTGGTAGAACTAGAGTGAAATTATAAAAAAAAGTAGAGGGCGAGTCAGTCGTACGATGTTGGAGACTAGCGTACGACTCAAAGCTGCTTTGATAAATAAACAAATCTTCCATGGAGAGACTGTTTCTGTTCTGAGAAGAATAAAGGAAATTTGATGTGTAAATTGTAAAATTTGAAGTGTAGAAGATTGAATTGATATGGAAAATGTTGAATTTTATGTGTAAAAGGTAAATTTTATGTGTAAAACCAGAAAAGTAAAGAAATGTGCCTAAAATAGGATTCAGGAAGAAAAGAAATACTTATATATAATTCTTCTGACTCTAACGAAAAGATTCTCTATTGTGAAGTAATTATAGCTCTCACAAAGAGATATATCAATGAAACGTGTACTGCAGTACGTGTTAAAGATTTCATGTTCAATAAATGTAAACTTACAGGAGTGGTACTGACTGATAAATGTAAACTGAGGAGTGGTATGAACTTACTGGGAGTGGGACTGACAATACAGGGGGAAAAGCTCAAGCAAACACATTTTTTGACACTCAAAAAAAAACTAATCATAAAGCTATTTACTTTTCCTAAAACACGTACAACAGTAACTATTGTACAGTAACTGTTACTATCCAAGACATAAGTATATTGGTGAAAGAAATAAACCTATTTTTCTTTATTTATTAGACGGGGTCTAAAGAGATACGAGGTAAAAAAGTAGAGTGAAAGATATATAATCAGACTCGCTTTATCCACAACTCTTTAGTTTCTTTTAGAATAAGAAAAGAGAAGATAAAAATATATTTCATCTTATAAAACCATCTTGTTTGAAAATTAAAGGCACCGATATTTAGGTATTTATCAGAGTATAAAGTTGAATTAACTGTTTTAAGTACTTAAATAAATAAATAATCAACAAATTAAATATAATATTAAAAATATATTATTAATGAATGTAAAACAAAAGAAACAAGCTCACCAGAAGATGAAATCCTATGGCCTTGAAATGAAATCGTTAGTCTTGGCATGAAGTTTATGTTTCTTATACAATGAAGAGAAGTTATTATGAATAAATCAAATGAATTGGTGATAAGAAAGAGTAGTAATTAAGGAATAAGAAGTATTTGAATTAGTTTTTATTTGTACTTTCCACTCTAGGACTCTTGGTAAGCCCCTAAGAACAAATAACGTATTAGGTATAACTGATTTGCAAGCATTGAAATATACTCGTATATATACTGAGATTTAGTAGAAGAAAGAAATAAAAAAATGAAATCAGACATACAATAAAATTAAGAAACATACTGACCTTTGATATTACAAAATAAAAAGCCCAAGTGTGATTGTATAGTAATAAAAAATTACTTTTAAATAGATGGTCTCTTCTATGTATATTAGACATGAAGATCGTGGTCGAGAAGGTTAGGTACCTTCATGTCACTTTTTTTATATCGGATAACAGATATATAATTATATTTTTATAATAATAATTAATTTTAATTAATTATAATAACATATCATTTGTAAAATATCATTTAAACACGTAGAAAATATAAAGGATATTGTATACTCGTATTATACATATTATAGTTAGTTATTTCTAGAAATAAAATTCATTATTTATTTCCATGAAATAATCTCTGTGTTTTTAAGTGAAGTACATTACATTGTTGCCCAACTCAAAAATTAAAATTATTTTTTTACACTAAAACGGTTTTAACCAAAATGAAAGCTCACTTTTTTCCGGGGGAAAAATCAAGTTGTGTGGGTCCATTTAACAAACACGGAGAAAATTAGGGATTCCCCTTCCCATCCTTTTATTACTTAAGTAAAGTGACAGGCACAATTTTTCTAAAAAAAATTCATTAATAGGTAAACTTTTCTAAAGAATCATTGGCATTCCAAAAGTTTTCAATCTAAGGCTAGGACCAAAGTGCTCCTCGATTCCAATTAAGATTCAAATTCCGAAAACACGCGAAAAAATTGACGTTGAGAACAAGGAGGTGATATTATATAGAAGGCAACTGGTTGTTCTCGAAAGTTTTATAACTAACTTCTTTATCAAAATCTTTAGGCTCTTCTTGTCTTTGATTTATTTGTTTATTTTTTATTTTTTTTTTATTTTTTTTTTTTTTCAATAAAAAGGCCATCAAAACTATTAATCTTTATTGAATAACCTGATCTCCCGGCGAAAAGTTTGTGTCACAAAATAATTTTTAATACGTAATATTCTTACTAAGTAATACTTTTATATTGATCTTGCTGTTTATTTTATTGTGATGACGCGAAAAATCGATTTTGAAATTTTGATGTACGTACACGTTTTCAGGTTCCTTGTGTCCAAGAAAGTGTTTTTTTAAAAAAAAAAAAAAAATGTCGGTCTGTGCTGGCGCATGGAGCCTAAACTACTTTGCCAATATACGAATATCATAATAGATTGATTATCCATAGTCTATATTATTCACAACTGAGTTTTATCACATAAATGTAAATGAACAGCGATTTTTTAAGTCAAGCAAGCTATTAAAATTACAGATCACGTATTAATATTTCATAATTTGACTATAGGAAATATTATATATATTAGAGAAAACCATAAGAGATACAAGTCTAGTAGTAGATACAAAAATTAACTTCTAAGAGTAAGAGATAAAAGTTGTTTTCAAAAATGTCTGTTTGTCTGTCGTCTGTGCTGACGTGTGGAACCTAAATTACTGGGCCGATTTTGATGAAATTTGGCATACAGAGTCAGGAAAATTATATCCCATACCCAAATTAATTTTAGCTATAAATTTGGGGAGCGCTTCTCCCCAATCTGATAAAAATCGCGATAAAAAATATTTCTCCAAAACAGTTTCGACGATTTTGAAAAATAATTCTAAAATTTAGCCCATTTAAATACGAATCAATAATCTAGTTTCCAAGATATTCATGAAAAAAAGGGTTTTTTTGATAATCGAAAATAAAAATTAATGAACCCCTTGCTGAACGATTTAAAAATGTTAAAAAAAAAAAAAAATCAATTGAATATGAATTTATGGAATTTATATACAGTACCAACATCTATTATGAGAAAGTTTGTCTGAGTTGACTCAGACTGATTTTGAATATTACGCCAAGGGCAATTTAACTCTGATAAATTGGTTCAACTGAAGGGTTCCTTAATCCTCTAACGTGGGACAAACTATTAAAATATTCTTATGTTCGGAATATTGCAGATAAATGTAGGCAAGATATTGCAGAAGAAATGTCTTTCCATTATCACTTAAAAACTTATTATATAATTTCATGTACAGAAATCCTTTATCGTATCATTTTAAAAGTAACACTTTCAGTGGCAATAAACGAACACGCTACTTCTTCAATAGACAAATTCTTGTTTTTCAAAAATAACCTACGCTCGTTTATATGCCTCCCTTGTTTATTATCCAACTTCTTCAATCCGGACCGTAGAGTATGCCAAGGAGAATCCGTCAGTTAGGACTTCCAGCCAAGCCAAAGACTGCAAATCCAACGCAGCCTTGTATTACTTGCACTTGATATCCACAATCGTGTGTAAGTCGTACCTAACCCTAACCATTCCAATTAACCCTGCTGTCTTAATAATACTAGCTAATTCTAATAATACTAGATGTTATTACTGCGATACTTGATAATTACACTAAATACCCCATAAATATCCGAAGTAACATGTTTTGGGATGACATGGAAAAACGTTGGCCTTTGTCTCATTATTTATTTACAGATGGATCTAAAATATCCGAAAACATTGGTAATGCGTATTTTAATTATTCTACGAGACGGTGTTTCGGTCTAAAGAGCAACCCTCTTTGCTCGAGCTTTACCGCTGAATTAATAGCAGTTTTAGCAGCTCTTAAATCTCTGTTGACATCCAGTAACAACAAATTCGTTATCTTTACTGATAGTTTAAGCACAGTTAAAGCTATAAAAAATAAAACCAGCTCTGTACTTTCCAATTATTTTTTATCAAGTGTTATAAAAATTCTATATGATATAAAAAAGCAAAATAAACAGGTCGCTATTGTATGGCTTAGATGTCACGCCGGTATAGAACCTAATGAAAGCGTAGATGATATGGCTAAAGGATGTGGAACTAATGAAGAACTCGCAGTTGTATATAGCAGAGAATATAAGGTCCCGGTTAGTGATCTTTATGCATCGATTTACAAAGCAACTATGCAACGTTGGAAACAGTGGCACGATACAACCTCCTCAGCAAGTTTTTACAAATCAATTAATAGTCATTTTGGTTCAACTCCATGTTGTAGAGGTACAGCAGCGACCAGATCAATGATGACAACCATAAGTAGATTGAGAGCCAATCACGGTATATGCAATTTTTATTTATTTAGGATAGGAAAAATACAATCCTCGCTGTGTTCAAAATGCGGTGTTGAGGAGGATCTTGAGCACATTATTATTCATTGTGCAAACTATTCATTGCATAGAGACTCATTCATAAAAAGCATCATCACTTAAAAAGCTTCATTGCAATAAACTCATTCAGCAACCCTTCACATATAGATCACCATTGCGCAATAAAAAGGAATCCATATACAGTAGAACCTCGCTTACACGACCCTCAATTACAAGTGCAATTTCCAAATCCCCTTGAGATTGCCATAGCACATAATGTTAATTTAACCTCTATAACGCGACTATTATTATCCAAACAACCTCAATAATACTGATTTCTCCAATTCACCACGTAACTCAGAACCTCTATAACAAGTCGTTTTGAGAAGTCAACCTCCATAACGCGACTCTATACAGGAATGGGTCGACCTTGAACAAGTCTAGACTTGAAAACCCTACCCCAACCCCCTCCCAACATTCCATTGACCTCGATAACACGACTATAGCCAAAATAACCTTGATAACACGACCCTCAACAAAAAGAGTATGTACCTCGATAACAAGTCTGTTTCCCTAATCCCCTTGAGACACTTCTTATCGAGGTTCTACTGTAAGTTAATTTATACATTTTTATCAGACATTAACTTCAAAATTTAAAAAATAAGAAAAGTAATAAACTGTAATTAAATATAAGACCTAAGCGGAAAAACATTATATATGGCTGTATGGCTATATGGCCTATGCCAAAAAAAAATTTAAAAAAATAATACTAGCCTATAAAAACAGTTTTTATTATACATCCTTTATATATATATATATATATATATATATATATATATATATATATATATATATATATATATATATATATATATATATATATATATATATATATATATATATATATATATATATATATATATATATATATATATATATAATATATATATATATATATATATATATATATATATATATATATATATATATATATATATATATATATATATATATATATATATATATATATATATATATATATATATATATATATATATATATATATATATATATATATTATATATATATATATATTATATGAATCCTTGTTGTGTAATTGGCAAGATCTTTGTTTATAAAAAGACGCTTTGAAAACTATCATAACAATCAGATTAGCCCTCCAAAGATTTTGACGAAAGTCAACAAACAGCCACAAAATCGAAATTAATATCAAGAATTTAAAACTATAGTATCGATTAACTGGCCTAACATAAATGTAAAATGTAATTTAATAGTAACTTATTAAACTTTCAAAAAAAATAGAACTTTGTTTAAAATTTAAATTTATGTAAATGGTGTGATTTCAGATTTGAAGAGACGACTTAGCTTCATAACTTAAGAACACATGGAGGTGAGCACTTTAGAAGATGTGACGCAACTCCTGAGGGAAGAGTTTAGTGGAACAAGAGTGGACGTCGACCGAGTCAGGAAAATTCTCTCTAACTATAAGAGCAATCCAAGAGACTGGGCCAAATATGCAAAATTCGACAAATACAGGTCAGATATTAAGTTTATTATTTTATATGGACGTAATCACTACTAATTAGTAGTAATTACTATTAATTAGTTTATATGGACGTATAATAGTAATCAGTCGATAAGTATAAGTAGGACACCAACACTATTAACTTATAGATGATCTGAATCTTTGGTTTCAAATTGCACTAATTGTATATATATATATATATATATATATATATATATATATATATATATATATATATATATATATATATATATATATATATATATATATATATATATATACCTATATATATATGGGTGTATATTATGTCATACATCCACATTACGCTTAATCGTCCTAACCCCAACACATCTTTAAATTACATCTAGAAAGGTGAGACGTGTTTTGCACGGATCATCTCGTCGAATAGGTTTGTTATGTTGTGTGCTTATCAGAACATAAATGAAACAGCAATGGTTCTGTTTCGTAATTTAAGATTTGTATAAGTATAAATAAGCTATATTTTATGGAATGAATTGACGTTTATATAAGCGTGCTCTGTGTTATAAAAACAACAAGTATAGTTTTAGTAGCAATAAAGTAGATGATATACCACTACTTTTACCTCTTTTATAACTCAAAAACATTTGTGATGTAAGATGTAACGTTGAATATAGATATTTACAATAACTAGGAGAGACGGTGTAGAATGTACCCGAATAAGTTCAATTTCACCTTATCTAGGATGTGATCAGTGTCAGTCATAATTAAATGTCTTGAAAACGTTATCATTTTCTTTTGTTAGTATTCAATTTCTGAAAAATCAATATGTATTTGTGCCCCTGTGAATGTAAAATTTAAGAAAAATACTATGAGACACTATTATGCCATGTTATAAGAAACTGCGCTGACCTTCTCAACGTGAAAGGAATGTTAAAAACAAGGAGGCTTGGCAACAACCGGCTCCTTGCTTCACACCATAAAAATGAAAATATAAAAAAATAAAATTCAATTTAATTTCTCTTCAACTAAAAGACAACGGGCAACGAGAAAAGAATAAATCAAACGGGTGGTAGGAGGCTCGACCCATGGTGCGACGGTGGCGCTACAGTCGTAAATCTGTCAATATAAGAAACCTGTTTTTCAAACAGCCTTGCCTTCCTATCCAACCGGCCCAACTGAATATGTGGGACTAAAACCTTTCATTAAATCAACTAAACTCTCCTATATAGAGTAATAATCTTACATTGTTTAACCTTTAAATTAAATTTATTTCAATTAGATGTAAATAGAAAGTGAAAATAGCTTGGGGCATAGTTTACTGTCGCAATATATACATAGTTTAAAAACAGAACACTAAGTTTTAAAATTAAGAAAGAGCATAAACTATCTGTCCCCGTAAAATAATACATTTTTATTTGTCAAAGATGCTTAAGGTAATAAGGATATCCCCATTAAAATGATAGGTTTTCAACCAATGAAAAATAGTTACATAAATAAATTAAATTGAGATTGGTGAGTCTACAATATGTAGGAGACCAACTCAGGACGCTTCTGACATATTGTGTACACTGTACACCCAACTATGTACACCATATAACTTAATAAAAACTTTCATGTTTCAATATTTGGACATTGAGAACAAGATATTCCATTTATTAGACAAATCAACAAAGTATAAAACCCAGAGGGGAGTTCCTAGACTTTTGGTTACCTTCAAATTGTTGTTCCTAGACTTTTGGTTTCCTCGCGGGATTAGTTAAAGCCAGGCTAAATTTAGCTGACAGTAGCTGTAAAATATAACCCCCGTCCTGTAATAACCCTGGCAGTTAATCGGGACTAAAACCCAAAAGAAAAAAAAATAGCTGTAAAGGACTCTTAAAAAAATTAGATTTAAATAAATAACAGAAGTTTTGGTTTAGTTACATTTAGTTTACGAATGCGCAGATTGTGCTCTTTATTCAAGGCCGACTTACTCAAGATGAACTTACTTAACTAGTCAGTAATCATTTAAAACAAAACTAGTCTTCACTTAAACCAGTTTTATTTGAAATTACTATCGATTCGTTAAGTAAGTCTTGATTAAGTCAGCCTTATAAAAATGAGCATAACTTAAGTGAGAATAACCTTTAGAGAAAAAAACTAATTTTATTTTTCTTAAATGAAATAATTTTTTTGAAATAATGTACGTTTTTTCTTCTTCATTTCTACTAAACCTAATCCTGATAATTATTTTATGGCTTTATATAGACTTAAATATATTAGGCAAATCGAAAAATAGATTGTTTTTATATTTTGATCGTAACAACTTAGAATGCAGTACATCTGTAAATGGATATAAATCAAAGTGATTGTAAATAATTATTAATTTCTTTGTTGTTATCTATGTAAATTATCTTGTCTGATAAATATATAATGGGATAAGTTAAGATAAAGAGTATAAAAACAATTTTACGATCGTTATCTATAGTTAAAGAATCAAAACGTGTTAATAATACAAAGTATATATTTATACTATGCACATAGTATGACTATATATACATAGTAATGACTATTTTTATTATATTTTTGATTCTTTAAGAATAATTAAATTTTTTATGGTTTATTTTATTAGAAAAGATGAACTTTTCTGATTTGTTATTTATAATTAAAATTAAATAAATGCCCTCGATTCATTGTTAATTTTGCAGCATTGCACTGAGTGTAGATCTACACCTTCTAAAGTCTATTTTGTTATCAGACATTTTTGTGTTAACTGAAATAACGTTGTTATAGAATATCTGAGGCATTTTAGACTTAATAGTTTAATTGTAAGAACATCGTAAGCGTCAGGTCGATACAGGTATATATAGGCATATATAGGTATATATAGGCATATATAGGTATATATAGGCATATATAGGTATATATAGGCATATATAGGTATATATAGGCATATATAGGTATATATAGGCATATATAGGTATATATAGGTCGATATAGGCATAGGTCGATATACCAAACCGTTTGATGTTCTAACATAATGAGATGATGTGTGATAATGTACAGCTTAGATGTTTACACAACCAAGCTTACACACAACAAAAAATTATGCGACAGGCATCTAAAGTGTTAGAAAACATAGTTTGTCCTACAAACATCTAAAGCTATACTGGCTGCATTGATTTTGCTAAACACAGTGATTAAGCAGTTTAAAGCGTTACAGACTCTACAGTTTTTTGTATCTATCATACAAAAGCATTACGGGGTATTACATTTATATTGAACGTAACCCCGAATTGTTACAGACTCTACAGTTCTTTTGCACATACAAATAAAGCACAGAACATATAACAAGTGCAGTTCTTCTGCGTACACCAAAAGTGTTACAGACTATAGTCATTCTACATTCTAACTGTTACCAATAAAGTTTCTTAAACTATGTCGGATCCTTCTACCTTGCAGCGGAAGTAAACTAAAAAGTTGTCCACGCTTCTGTCCACCGTATTTAATAAATGATTTATATAATATGCATTACTTAAATAAGGTTTATTGTGCTTTTCATACGTTTATTCTGTATGGTCAAAATTGGAAGGAAAGAGAGGAAAAAAAACAAATGGATAAGAGAGAATACTAGATTGGAAGACATTAGCAAGGTGATAAGTGAGAAAAAATGAAAATGGACGGGACACCTGATGAGAACAGAAGATGGAAGATGGTCAAAGGCAGTTATAGAATGGATACCACTGGAGCACAAGAGAAAAAGAGGCAGGCCAAGGATGAAATGGGATGATGAAATGAAGAGTTGTTGTGGAGGAGCCACCTGGCCAAGAGTTGCAAGAGAGCGGGCAGAGTGGAGAAGAATGGCACAAGTTTACAGGGATGTTTGGCTTTATCAGGAATAATTTAAATAAGTTTAAAACTTATTGTTGCAAAATTTTACAAAAAAAAAAATAATTAAAATGATATTTAATTGTTATGATGTCTAGATTGGATGAGAGCTAAACTCATAAGTCTTTAAAGACAACCACAGCTACGGCTGATTTAAATGTTCATTTATTTTTGAAGTATTCATGTAATTTTAAGATTGTAATAGGATATTGAAAAATTGTTATTATTATTATTATTATTCTGTTTCTAGAACTTAAGTTTCACTTCTAATGCGTGAGAGTCTCATACATATTTTTTTTTGTTTTACTGATGATCCCTCTGTTCATGGCAGAGAAGACTATGCCTTTAATCGCTATTCTGAGAGGACGATAATTTTACTATGAGGACTAAACGTTCAAAGACGAAATAAATACGAAAGTATTTCAAAGTGTCAGAAATTACACAGTTGTTTGGTACAGTGTCACAAAAATAAAATAATACCGTTTAAAAAAACACGAATTTAAAGTTAAGCCGTGTCCAGACCGCCAAACCGAACAGAGAAACGAGCCAAACACAAGTCTCCGCGCATGCCCAGTCTAAAGTGCGCCTGCGCTTCTTACTCTGAGCATGCGCAAAGACGCTCGGCTCATTTCCCCTGTTCGGTTCGGCAATCAGGACACGGCTTTAGTGGGTTAGTCCATCAAATATCCGAGGTTAGCTTTATACACCAATTTAATAAAACTAGGATTTTATTACCAACCTTACTAGCTTTATAATACGTAACACGCACAATAAACTTTAAATGTTGAAATTGGCCTTGTGCTGTATCGGTTCATGGTTATTGTACAAGTAAGAATTGTATTTTTTATACGCTTAATCCTTACATTGAATATAATGTTCTAAAGGAGATATTCTTTTTCTATTACTCCACTTGTTTCCGCATACTTTACCAAAAGAACTAAGTGCATAAAGTTAATTTAGATTATAGTTGATAGATGAAGTAATTGTAAGTGTACATGAAAGGATACTATAAAACAGTAGTAAAGCATCTAGTAGGTGCAGCTGGATTGGACATGTAGTCAAACCCACCTGGGGCTGGGGTCTCTACTTATCCAATCTCAAGCCCCAAGGACAAACTTTAACTTCAATTATTTCCTCAGATAATCTCTTTACTTCATCACAAACATTTAATATCCTATTAGAACTAACAAATTATTTCTGTTGGCTATATACCTCTACTACAAATTATTTTATTCTACGAATGTATTAGAAAAAAGTGACACAATACATACTAACCGCAGTCATTTAAGCTTACAGATCACTGGATCTCTTAATGACTACAATATAAAAATCACTGACCGCAGTATTTTAAGCTTACACATATTATCTATTTATAATTATAAATAGTATATTATGTTGCTAGGCTGTGAAGTGAGTTTTTTTCTTTACCGCGGCAATTATATTTACTGTCGTGCGAAGCGAGGCAATAAATATTGCCAAGGTAAAGAAAATACACTTCACAGTTGTGTAGCATATGCTATTTTTTCCGAGGTAGCAGACAATGAAAAATCATTAAATATTAATCAATATAATTATAACAAATATTAGTAAATACTTAAGATTTTGAGAAAAAGAAACCTTAAGGAGGATACACTATTAAAAAAAAGATAAATAAACGCATTGACATCTAGTAGATTTAAATCGTACTAAGAAGCATGTCTGCAAAGATTGCAGCGCTAAAAACGGCACTTTTGATTACTACCCGTAGGACGTAAAAAATGTTTTACCTCCTAGGAGGTAACACATTTTTCAATACAGATTAGGGGTTGAACTAGCCTATACGGGGCATCATGTATAGAAATGAAAAAAATGGCACATATAATTAGTCTTTTCGTAGTTTTTTTTCCTTTGTTGTCCCTTTTATATTAACTATAAGTGTAGAATATAGCCATTTCGAAAAATTAAACCACATCTTTTTATTACCCTTCACGGCCTATAATTAGTCTTTTCTATATATTGATAAAAAAATTCACCAATTATGGATTCTTCTTCATTTCATAAGTTTTCTCTTAATACAATTTCCATCTTCAGTCCTCTATTTTTAGACACAGCTGTATACAGGTCGATTTTGGGAATCTTGGGCGTATGTATCTGTTGTAGATTACCTGGGCTTCGATGTAGCGTATCTGGTTTTCAAGAGAGTATAAAATGAAAAAGAATACATAAATAATGCAATTTATATCAATATACAAGAAACTCTTTAATTATGTATGCATTATACTTGTTTGTTTTTGTATTTCTATACATGATGCCCCATATAGGCTAGTCCAACCTCGTTCTTATATAATCTTTAGAAAATCTGTGGTATAAAGTATTGGACCATGAGCTCGAAATTGTTCTAATGTAAAAATTCCACTTCATATATTTAGGTTTGATGACCCACATTGATTTCTATTTCTAATCAAGTTGACAAAAATTAGTGAACAAACCATCTTTACTTTAATTATAAATAATAATAATTCATATAAAAATGCCATTTTTCAAAACTGGCCTTATTTTCAACGGTTTTTTTTTTTTTTTTTTTTTTTGGTTTCTGTATTCTTCACCTTATTTGTATCTTTGTGCAAAATTTGGGGAAGATTGAATCACGGGAAGTGGTTCAAAATTGGGGTAATAGGTGTGCGATGAAACTTAAAAAGCAAATAAATCTGACGCCATTTTGTTTTTGTTTTAATTTTTTTTGGTTTCTGTATTCTTCACTTTAGTTTTATTTATGTGCAAAATTTGGGGAAGATTGAATCACGGTGAGTGGTTCAAAATTGGGGTAATAGGTGTGCGATGAAACTTAAAAAGTAAATAAATTTGACGCCATTTTGTTTTTGTTCTTTTTTTTTTTGGTTTCTGTATTCTTCACCTTAGTTGTATCTATGTGCAAAATTTGGGGAAGATTGAATCACGGGAAGTGGTTCAAAATTGGGGAAAGGGAAATGTGCGATGAAACTTACAAAGCAAAGTAATATAAGACCAGTAAAATAATTAATATAAAAATGCAATTTTTCAAAACTGGTCTTATTTTCAACCTTTTTTTTTTTTGTTTTTTTTTTGTTTCTGTATTCTTCACCTTATTTGTATCTATATGCCAAATTTGGGGAAGACTAAATGACAGTAAGTGGTTTAAAATTGGGATAATAGGTGTGCGATGAAACTTAAAAAGCAAATAAATTTGACGCCATTTTTTTTTTTTTTTTTTTTTTTTGTTTCTGTATTCTTCACCTTAATTTTATCTATGTGCAAAATTTGGGTAAGATTGAATGACGGTAAGTGGTTCAAAATTGGGGTAATAGGTGTGCGATGAAACTTAAAAAGCAAAAAAATTTGACGCCATTTTGTTTTTTGTTTTTTTGTTTTTGGTTTCTGTATTCTTCACCTTAGTTGTATCTATGTGCAAAATTTGGGTAAGATTGAATGACGGTAAGTGGTTCAAAATTGGGGTAATAGGTGTGCGATGAAACTTAAAAAGCAAATAAATTTGACGCCATTTTGTTTTTGGTTTTTTTTTGTTTTTGGTTTCTGTATTCATCACCTTAGTTGTATCTATGTGCAAAATTTGGGGAAGATTGAATCACGGGAAGTGGTTCAAAATTGGGGAAACGGAAATGTGCGATGAAACTTACAAAGCAAAGTAATATAAGACCAGTAAAAAGAAGGTAAATCCGTGGAAACCAAGTCATCTAAAACCAATGACTAGTCTGACATTTCTAGCTCTTTGAAGATTCAAATCCCAAAGAGGAGAGAAATGTTTCTCACAGTTAATTTCATTGGGGTTTTAAGCGCTCGATGTTATATTTTATTTAATGTTGTGTTCAGTTCATCAAATAATAATAGAAACTGCAAAAAAAATCTTCCATCCATAAATCTCATGTTCCTTTTGTTTAATTCAGGTACACACGTAATTTAGTGGACCAAGGTAATGGCAAGTACAACCTGATGCTTCTATGCTGGGGTGAAGGACACGGTTCTTCGATACACGATCATGCTGACGCTCACTGCTTCATGAAGATACTTCAAGGAAGGCTGCAGGAAGTTAGATTCGAATGGCCAAATGGACCTGATTCAGACGAAGCCATGAGGGAAATTGAAAGAAACACACTTAATACGAACTCTGTTTGCTACATTAACGGTAAACAAACATTCAGATTTATATTTAAAATGCAATCATGATAGTTCTTATTAATTAAATTTACTAGAAAAGATACTGCCCGATGTTCTCAAGAAATAAACTTGATTCAAAATTCTTCGAAACATTCTGCATTTATGCGTAGTCTTATCAAATCCCATATTGAAAAAGAACAAGAAAAGAACCTGATTCATCTTCATAATCAATTAATCCGTAAACATGATCTCTAGTTACCAACTTCTTACAGGTTCTTATAAAGATTCCTACAGTCTACCACCCAGCAAGCTAAACCTGAAGATTGTGTCCTACCAAGAATTAAATATATTGTTATCTTAGTTTCAAAAGAAAATCCTTAACTGGTCAATTTGCATTATCTAGCTTCATTATGACCCAAGGTGGGGTTGACAAATCGCATTGAATAAATTGATGGAAACTTAAAAGTTTTTAATTATAAAAAATACCCAATAGACCAGTAAAGGATTTTCTTTTGCAACTAAAATATCGATTGAGGGTAATTCATAACTACTACATTATATTGTTATCCTATGCAAGAATTTTACTAATACCCTTCTATTCAGTCTAGGAGACCACGCCAGACATTTCAAGCGTGCAGTCGCAATTGAGTTCAATTGAGTCAATATACTATGGAATATTGAGTACCTATCTTTAAGAATATGATATCAATAAGCATTATAATAGATAATTTTTATGAGCATATATCCCTTTGTCTTTAATAATTATTACTCGTATATTAAATCTTTATTTCGTAATTGCATTTTGTCATTACTTTCGAGGGTAATTCTATTTGTTATCGTTTACTTTCCCTCGAAAGATACTAAAATCCTTCTTAAAAGTATTTTAACTCTTTTTTCAAGGAGGATCTTTCCTCTGTCCTTAATTAAACAGGTTTTCCTACGAATGTTTTTTTTTTTTTAGGTTCTCTCTTGCATTTCATTTATTATTGTGATATCTTTCAATATCGTTTTAACGTCCATAGATTCCTTTAAGGAAGACAAACGCAATTGAACATTTACAAGATCTGCCTAACATACTCACAGTTATTCAAGTGTCTTCATTCTGTGGCCAGAATTTGATAAATCTATATCTTCTAGATCTGAGATTGGGAGATCGGAGATTCCTCAAACACAGATCATAGATCCTCAGTTTCAAACCTATTACTGTGCCTAATCATTCACATCACGACCAGTTCTTTTTAGATCTTTGCAATGAGTTTATAACGTTAGTATACCTATTTAAATTCAATCTTCTCAAATGATAATTTATATATCATTTTTAGCATTGAATTTATACGATATAAAATAATTATTTATTAATTGATATGATATTATAATTACAATATTACTTATATTTTTGAAAGTAAAGCAAATTTGTATATAATAATTGGTATTACTACATTTTTATTTTAAAAAATCTAGAAAAATATATTTAAAAATTGAGGCCAAGGGTTATCCGTAAAGGAGGGTCAGGCTTTTATGACGTACTGCCTTAAACCAGTCCCTTATCATCTCTAAATTTTCCCACTATAAAATATAAAAGAAAAATACCACACTCACAATATTATATAGCTTATACATACTATTTTTTATAAGTGTGGGCACAATAGACTATATCTAACAGTTTTTTTTAATATGATAATCATAAGCTGATTTTATCCCATTATTTGTTTAATGCATTTTTAATTTATTTTTAGATAACAATACTAATAAAATGATAATGAAGATTTTTTCTGGCTAAAAATATTTTTATTAATTTAACATTATCATATAATATACTCAACCTATTTCTAAACCTGATGAAGTGGTTAAAACCGGTCTGATCTAAAATATTCACCCGATTTTTACATGGTCCCGTCAGATAGAGTGAGCAAGAGAGAAAACATATTTACTATTAACAAATATTAAGTTTGTACATGACCAATACCCAGCAAAAAATTAATAAATAACCAATTTTTACTTGAGTGTACATTAAAAAAAAAATAGTAAAACTTTTTAGTTTGTGTGAAAATTCCCTTGAAAACTTAACATGTCTATTACTATTAATTATTATAAATTGCGACTTACAAACCATTTATTTACTGACCTTGTCAATAATAATCAAAATGTAGAAGAAAATTGTGCACTACAATTACTTGTCGATAACTTTATGATCATTATGTTATACTTTGTTCACTTAGATATAAATTCAGGTGAAATTTATCTCTAATCAATTAAATATACAACGAATATAATAGCTGCACGAGTTAAGCCGGGTTTACAAGTCTTTTCTTCGCACTTGCATGATTTTGTTCTCTCAAAGCGTTTACACAATTTTAAAGTGTGGTGTAAGGTGGCTAAAAGTCGTGTTGTGTTGTGCAATTGTTTAATTAATTTAAAAACTTTTCTGTCGGAAGAATATTAGAAGATGCTTTTGAAGAAGAGATAAATGCTAAGAGATTTGGTGTTGTGATTGGCTTTGCGAAGGAGAACTCGTGGCGCGTTTTTCTGCTTGATAAAAAAAAATTAAGGTTTGAGGATCCTCGAGAATACTGGATGGTTCTAAGAATGACTCCAGAGCATTTGACAGTTTGTTGTGTTGAATATAGTAGTTCCAATTATTCAGTAGAATGACACTATTATAAAGATTAGCTTAGGCTCTGTCATACCAATATCTTCCTTTCCCATCCATTGAACTATGTCCTCTTCGGCAGCTTTCCTCGTATTTTTATTTCGATAGTTTACAGAACTTTTCTTCCCCAAGTACTCCTTTTTGTAATAGAGCTCAACAAACTGGAAAGTCTCTACCTCTGACCACTTCGACATTAAAACAAATTAATAATAAATTTTAACTGGAAAAAAAGCACTTAAACCAGATGTAATAATACGAATGTTTGATAACAACCGAATGGATTATTGGACTCAACTTGCTTTCATCGGTTTACATTGGAAAATGGGCAGACAAGTAAACGAGTAATGGGAAAATTGGTGGTGGAGTGGTGGAGGTAGCAGTCAAGTCAAGCTACTTGTCCATTTTGAAGAACCAATTGACTCTGTAATTTTAAAAATAATCTAGGGACAGATTGGTATCTTTGTTTCTATGTAAAGACTAGGCCTCATAGCAATATCAAAAGATTTTTGTATTGATCTAAGTGTGGTCCTGTTAGCATTGATACTCTGTTTTAGGTCGTAAAGGGGTATACAATTCCTGAGTAGGTATTTATTTTATTTAATTGGCTATATTTCATTTCGTTCCTTTAGATTTTAGTTTAATTGGCAGTATGCTGTCCTTTTATGGACATTATCGCAGGCCTGAAGTAAGCTTAGATTGTAGTTTCTATTAATGCTAGAATTAAAGTTGCTTTAAAAAATAGAAATCAGTATTAAACAATACATCGAGACTCAGGTGAGACACCAAAACGCTTAAAAATTTCTAGAGATTGTCTAAAGCTAGTTGTGTGATTTTGTGCCAACTATGAACAAATATGAGTATGAACTAACTAATTGCACACGCTTTCGCGGGCTGTCTTGTTATGAATAACTTAGTTTTCCGGAGAGATCCGTGTTACGAAGGGTTTGTAGTCCCAAACTTATCAAGGACTCGTCACTGAAAGACGAAGAAAAGAGGAAACTTCTCTGCACAGAACCGAAGCCACCCTTGCTCTACCAATTGCTGAAAATTCACCATGACGGTATCCTGATGCGACCCATCGTTAGAGCTATTGGATTTTCTATCCATGAAGTCACCCACCATCTTGCGAAGGAACTGCAGCCACTCACAGGAAGAACTTCGAGTTCCAACAAAATGTTAACCAACATTGTTCGAGAGAGTCTTGAGAAAATGGCTTCATGTCGAGAAAGGAGATCTACTGGTTAGCTTCAACATCGTGCCCCTTTTCACCAACCTTTCAATAGATCGCCCTCATAAGAAATTTTATCTAATAGTATAAATTTAACATTTTTCTTTTTTTTTATATAAATCCTTATACTGTTAACTATTCAATTCCACAAACGCATTTAAAAATTGCCATTCAGTGTTCACATAGCTCCATAAACCTCGCGATTTTATGCTTTTACATCTCATTATTGTCTAATTTATTTAATTGTTTCCTCCTTCATTAAATCTGTCAAAATTGATTGGTTTTTGTACACGAATAAAAGTATCATCAATTTAGCAATATTTTATGTGCACAAGCAGTTGTAACTAATCTGGGCTATTTGCGACTACTTTCCACACACCATCCGAATTTCTTCTATAATAATAATAATTTAATTTCTAAAATAATAATTTTTTTCTATAATAGCAGGTGAGTACATTTAATCATTAAAAAAGTGTGTAAATAAATGTATGTGGAAGAGAAACCAATAAGCGCAGAATGTTGCGACATATATACGGGCCCAACAACGGGCTAATTGTGACCTACCATCCAAATTTTATTAAAATCGGACAAGTAGTTTTTAAGAAGGTTCATGCCAAAAATTGTGTACAAACCGAAAGACACGAGTCCAGAAATGTTCCCTGATATCTAAAATGGAATTCTGTCCAGGAATATTTGAAATCAAAGACGTAAAAATATTTCGTTTTTCGAAATATCACAATGATTCCGTTACCATCGATAGCAATATATACATTATTATTATTATTTGTAGTTGATTTATCTGTTCCATTTAATGGGTTTAATTACAGTCTTCCATAACGCAACTATACATTTCCTATTTGTCAAAAATTATTGTTAATAGGAGGTAATTTATTTGTGTAAATTATTTTCCGGTCCTAACTATCATAATATATTCAATTTAATAAGAGTAATTGGGGGTTTCCTCCAATACTTCAATGCTTCTTCTATAAATAAAAATATTTATTTATTTAAAATATCTAGTTTTAAAATGATTTGTGATCTTTGCTTCATCGCTCATTATATTATCTCTTTTTTTATTATATAATTTCATAATAGTATAATAAGACATTAATTTTATCTAATCAGAAATATATTATACGAGCTAATTGCAATTATTTCATTGCTGATATAATTTATTGTAACTAGAAGAATGTTTTAATTAATATTAAAATATTATTTTTTGCGGAAGTTATACCAATTTCTGTCTTCTAATAAACTTAATGGTTTTTAGGTTTCTGTACGAAGTACGAAAAGAATCCTTTTAAAACGGCTCTATCTGTCTGTCCGATGGCATGTTTCAATTCATAAACTACTATAGCTATATAGGAACATGAAATTCGGCACACAGGTGCATCTCGGCATTTGTGACAACTGTACACGTTTTGGCGTTTTCTCACTTAATATTCCCAAGAGTGGACCTTCGTCAAAGTGGTATTTACACTTCCTGAACCATCGTGGGCTCACATTTAATTCTGGGCAAAGGGACCTAACTCCTCGCTCTGGTCTACGGACTGAAGGGAGAGCATATGCAGGGCCATTGGGGGCAGTTCCCGATGTCCGCTCAACTATGAGGATTTGATATTTTTTACAGTTAATATATTTCGTAAATCACGCAAACTTGTAACTCAAATGGGTGAAAACACCGGCAAAAGAAGTTCATACTGCATAATTTCGGCTTTTATTCGATGTTTATCTTACTTTACGACACGGAAACAGTCTTTATTCAAGTTTCATGAAATTACGAAAGTAACACCCAAGATACGAGACATATGTGTCACCGATAAGTAACATTAATACGATAAAATTTATTGAAAACTTTTATGATAAAATGTTGCAATTTAACAAAAAGAAAGCGATCGTACAGAAACCGGCGATTATTGCCTCACTTAGTACGTGACGCGCCTTACTTGTTAGAAGTACATAATTAATTAATAATCCATGGCTCGACAGCCTAAGCGAGGCTTAGTTAAACCAGACGCATCTTCACTAGTATTCTATAATGGTGGCACAAGGTCAGCGTGTGAACTGGCATGGGCCATATTTTATACATATCTCAGACCTACGGAAGGTACTTTCTATGAAGTAACTACTCTTGCAAATCTCATGTTGTTGGATGAACACTGAAGCAATATGTCCCTTGACATAACTAATTAAAAATCTTAAAAGCAATGCTGTAATTAAAAATACTAAACATCAATTACAAAAACAATTGCCACCAAAAAGTCTTCGTCAACAACTACCTAAAATAATTCTCAATGGACATTATCCCTCAGAGAAGATTAGCAACGAAGAACTTTGTAGATTGTCCAAAATCGAGTTAGGTGGAAGTAAACTGTTATAGCCCTAAATCCTTTATGGGTAAGAATTAAGGACAAAGAATTAATTTGTTCTATACTAATGATATTTTGTAGTAACGTAATCAAGCAATAAGCAAAGGATTTAATCAAGTCATAATAGCAAAGGATTGCTGCATGTTGTTTCTAACCTCTTGATCTGTTCGTTGCTTCATTAGGGTAGATGTATTCGAATTTTTTTTATTAAGTATTGTTATATGTTTTGGATTGACAATAAAGTCTTACTTTACCATCCCATTTTTTTAAAAAGCGGGTTAAATGAATCATAGAGCAGTTAAGAATAATTCTAGGAGGCCCATAAAAGGGCTCAGTGGGAACTATAGTTCAATTTACAATAGGGAATGCATATTTCTTTCAGAACCTCTTTAGCAATTAATCAATTTAACCAAAATGTCAATCAATTGATATATTGAATTAAATCCTTCAGGGACTAGATCTAAACTCCTCTAATTTAGTCTGAAGATCCTCTAATTTACCAAACATTTATGTCGACACGTCAAAAAAAGTAGTTAAGGGGGAGTTCCTATACGCTATTTGATCGCCAGACAGATCTGGGTATTTTAAAAAAAAAAATCTGTCCAGCGACCGTATGGAGACTCACTGACCGTACTACGAGGCGTTCGAACATGTCTGACTTTTCCATATGTTTTCTACCAAACCTGATGAAAACGTATAAAGTATAATGTTCATATCAGGCGTTCGGTACGGCTACCGCTTTGATAAAGTTCATGCGCAAAGCTACATCCCCCCCCCCCTCCTTCATTTCACTCCTACTTAAGAAGTTAGACGGAAAGTTTGAGTTTCCGCGTTGACAGACCGTACAGCTCGTCGTATAGTGAGAATGTACCATCAGTTATGGCTTATCCAGCGATCGTTCGGGCTCAACAATTCTTTTCTACTCGTTTCTTCTTGAGCCAGTCTACGCTAATTATTCCTAGTTTCCTCATCTACGTCTCATCTCTTCCTTAACCTTATGCGACTTGTCCACCCAAGTAACAGGATTTTCATACAACAATTTCCAGTTTGCAAGGGTCAAGGGTCATACGCTATTTGGTCGCCTAACAGGTCTGGGTATTTAAAAAAAAAAGCTGTCCGGCGCGGCGACCGTACGGAGACTCACTGGCCGTACTGCGAGGCGTTTGAACATGTCTGACTTTTCCATATATTTTCAACCAAACCTGATGAAAACGTATAATGTTGATATCAGGCGTTCGGTACGGCTCCCGTTCCCGTTTTGATAAAGCTCTTGAGTAAAGCTACAAAAAAATAACATCATTTCTAAAAATTTCTTTCGCATCTTTTCATTCTTTCTTCGTTCTAGTCACTTACTTAGATAGTCACTTTGCCCTGGGGCTGATGCACCACTGAACGAACTCCATATCTGTACACAAATTCTTCGTAACTTCAACTTTTTAACAATTATCAACACCAGATACATAATCCTATCTATATTTAATGTATTCTTGATAAATCGTATTTTATAAAAGCTCATAATTATTTCTTGTTAATTCTGCTACAAAAAATACGCAATTTACAAAAGAAACATAGACAGGAAATGTTGATAATTTTCATAAGACGAAAAAAAAATACTCTGCCAATTAATGTGGCACATAGCTTCCTCGCAAAGAAAAGACCAAATTAAGAAAAATACCTCGATTAAAATAATCAAAAAGTTGGAACGGCGCGGCACTGTTCCAGTAACATACAGAAACATTTGTTGGAGAAACAAAGCCTCCAACAAGCACCAAAAGTTAGAACACATAAAATTAATTTAATAAACAAATATAAAACTGCAGCCAAATCGTAGAAACCGCTGTATAAACAGTTTTTGTTTTTTTTATTTTACCCCCCTCAAAACTAAAAATAACACAAAATAGAATATAACGAAAATTAATCTACTATGCAAGAGCTTTTCAACGATATACATAATATTATAAAAGATTAACTGAGGTACCAAAATTTTATTTTTAAAATACAAACAATTCAAAAGGGCATTCATTTAACTAATAAATACCTACATATAAATAAAAAACCTAATATCAAAAAAGTATTTAAACCCTTTAACCTACAACAAAATTATAAATCGGTACAGAAGTACATATTCAAAATTTTCAAAAAATCAACAAATAAAATAGCTTTAATGTACATATCAAGGCCTTTAAAATGATATACGACACAATATTAAAAACCAAAAAAAGTGGTCACTTGACACGGCGCACGGGAAAAAGTTTACTCGCATGTTCTCAGCAAGTAGGATGAACTAATGAAATACAATATACTCAATTTAAAGAGCATTAGTGTGAGATTCAATCGCAGCAATCAGAAATAAAATCGGCCAACTATTATAGAAACTATGGCCATTCAAAGACAAAAATGGAAAAAAATAAAACCAAAAAATACCACAACTATCACCATCTAAGGTACAACCGATGATGATACGACAAAAACTCATAGGACTAAAGTTGTAGATCTTTTAAAATTAGTTACCACTTGTGCTATCCATTTTCTAATACGACTTACCGTTTAGCCGCAATAAGTCCCCAAACCAGCTTAAAAATCAAGTAACCCATTTTTATTTTTTTAAGGGGGAGAAGGGGGAAATGTGAACTTTGTATATTTATTTTTGTTCACAATATGGACGTTGCGCGTCGAATGGCGCAAACCACCAGTCTCTAGCTCTTCTGGAAGTGGGTAAACATTAATGTCAGTCAGTGAGTCAGTTAGCCATGCGGCTTTATAGTATAAGACATATTAATTTAGCACGTTTTAAAGTGCGCAGAAGGTTGAAATTAAGCACGTGTTATCTGCAGGCTACTTTCGACAAACCATAAAAATTTCATAAAAATTAGATGATTACTTTTAAAGATATGGCTGTAAATAAATGTATGTTTGTGAGCATGTGGATGACAAACAAATATGAGCAGAAGGTTGAAACTTATATGGGACCAACAATGGGCTACTTATGACCTACCACCCAAATTTCATTAAAATTGGACGTGTAGTTTTTAAGATATGGTGGTTCGCAAAAATTGAACGACAGACCGACAGACCGACAGACCGACAGACAGACCGACAGACAGACCGACAGACAGACACGGAACCAAAAATGATCCCTGATGTCTGAAACGGATTTCTGTCTTGGAATTTTTGAAATCGGAGACCTAAAATTTTTTCGTTCTTCAGAACGATCACATAGCTTCCGTTACCTTCGGTAAGCTCGGAAGCAAAAATCAATATTAATTTTCTCATTAATAATTATAAGATATTAAAACATGTCTCCTTGATAAATTAAAAATCAATATATTATGCAAGGACATTTTTACTTTTTTTTAAATTGTATTTTTGTTCTGCGATATTTCAGAATCAGCATTTTGTTTCCAATTGATCAACAGCGTTATCTGTAAGGATATTGAGATTATAATTTTTTTTAAAAAGTTATCATTTCGTTTTAATACTTTTGTATGTATTATATTTTCACTAGAGATTAGAAACATAGATATGATAACATTTCTACGATATTCAATATGTAGTAGGTCCTGTCATATAGATACAGATATATTGACGTATTTTTTTTTTTTTTTTTTATGTAAAGATGGTATGACGTTAAATCAAGTGATAACCTCAAAATAAATTAGTTGGTTAACAAATATATCTTTGATAAACAAAACAATAACTTCTATTTAATTTTGTAAAATATATATAAAGGTTATCATTAATTCTTTATAATATAAATATCGGACGATTTTAAATTGCCTGATTGTTACAGAAAATTGGTTTATGGGTGTGTATTATTGATAAGCAAATTGCAATCATCGTTTAATGATAAACATTTTTTTTTTAGAAGTTAGACGTAAAATTTGGTAATACCTAATAAAAAATTATTCGCTGTATTATTTAATTATGATAAAATTAATTCGATTATACGAAATAAATCAAATTACAGTAGCCACAGGACAATAACTTTTAGAAATTATTTGAAACTTTGGTATGCTATTTTGTTAACATATAACTATATCTGCGCTTAATGGCCATTCAAATTCAGAGACTTTCAGTAACGTGTTACACAGGAAATAGATTCTACATCCAGATTTAAGTTATTTGCCTCCGACATTTAGCGAAACTAATTGTATATATTAACTATATTAATACTATTAATATATATTAATACTATTAATATAGTTAACTATAACTATAGTTAACTATAACTATAGTTAACTGAACTATTAATAAAGCTTAACGGCACTTTTCTACTTTAGCTCTAACCCCCATTAGTTCTAAAAAATAGTATTATCAACAATAGTCTGCCCAACAAAAGTGTTTGTCTTTGTGCGTTTGTCTCCCCAAGACATTGAGACTCCTGCAGGCCAGTTTTATTTCGCTATTTTAAGATTTAGTCTAACACCTAAATCTTGTACCGAAATCTGAAGGACAATGTGTTCTACAGTTTTCTTAGCGTATATATAATATTCCTTTGTCTTAATTCCTTTGTCTAAATACACAAGTGTGATATTCCTTTGTCCCAAGGTACATTGGGACTAAATATCCCTTTGTCTTAATAGTATTTTAGACTAAGGAATATATACTATTCTGTTAATATTCCTTTTTTTCTAAATAAATATTAAGACAAAAGGATATAGGGGTGTGCTAAAGTAAAAAAGTACCAGTTTAACTATTAATTAACGGTACTTCTTTAGATTGTTACTCCCCTATGTTGTTTTAGAATAAAAATGACTTCGACTAAATAACTATTAAGAAAAAGTGATGTTTAGTCCAATGTACTTTGGGACAAAGGAATATCCCACTTCTGTTTGATAAGGGGAGTAACAGTCTAAAGAAGTGCCTAATTAACTATATTATACAGGGTGGTCCAAAAGTCCCCCCCCCCCCCCCTCTTAACTTTTGAACGGTTTGAGATAAATTAATGAAACTAGGGGGATCTCTATCATGCAAAGGGAAGTTTGTTATCATGCAATCACCCACTAGGGGCAACCACCCACTTTGCCCCCAGGCCACCCAACTTCAAAATTTCAAATTGGAGTGTATATTTTTGATAACATAATTGGATTCTACAGTGAAAAATAATAAACTTTTACTTGAAACTTTTTTTTCTATTCCCAATATTTTGCCCCCTATAGGTGGGCAAAGATAGCAAAATTACCCTACCGATAATACGTTGTAAAATCTAAACGGTTAGAGATAAATCAATGAAACTTAGGGGATCCGCACCATGTAAAGGGAAGTTTGTTTTCATGCAACCGCGCTATAGGGGCAACCTCCCATTTTGCCCCCAGACCACCTAACTTCAAAATTTTGACCTAGAATGTATATTTTTGATAGCAAATTTAGATTTTACGGCAAAAAATAAAAATATTTTACTTCCAACTTTTTTTTATACCTCTAATATTTTGCCCCCTGTAGGGGGGCAAAGGTATAAAAATCGTAGATTTCAGCGCCTGGGGGCAAAATGGAGGTTGCCCCTAGTACGCGAGTGGATGATTAAACACTTCCCTTTACATGGTACAGATCCCCCAAGTTCCATGACTTTATTTCAAACCGATTAGATTTTATAACGATCTAAGCGTTATTTTTTTACTATTTCGGGTTATTTTGCTATCTTTGCCCCCCTGTAGGGGGCAAAATATTGGAGATAGAAAAAATAGTTTCAAGTAAAAGTTTATTATTTTTCACCGTAGAATCCAAATATGCTATCAAAAATATACGCTCCAATTTGAAATTTTGAAGTTGAGTGGCCTGGGGGCAAAGTGGGTGGTTGCCCCTAGTGGGTGATTGCATGAAAACAAACTTCCCTTTGCATGGTAGAGATCCCCCTAGTTTCATTAATTTATCTCAAACCGTTCAAAAGTTAAGAGGGGGGGGGGGAGACTTTTGGACCACCCTGTATATATTTATTCGTTATAATAATAATCCTATTTGGTTAACTTGAAATTATCATTTTACAACAAAATAAATCGGGAAAAAATTGACTCTTTATTGTTAATTATCGCAATTAGATATAGAATTCCAATCAATCTGTAGTAAGTAATTAAAATTCATGATAAAACTACAATTTTTAGGAGTTATAATAAAGCTAACTCAGTGGGTCAAAATCCCGAGTAGAGCCTAGGGCTTAGGGTCTGCCAAAGGGCTTGGGGGGGATAGTTTGTTGCTCCAGTCTATGAGCCTGTGTATTAAATATAATGCAAGGTAAAGCGATTCTGTTCAGCACACTAAATGACTAGATTTGAAATATTTTTTTCACATTAAATTAATTGAAAAATAGTAATTAAAATAAAAAACCTCGATCCGATAAATCAAACAAATTTTTATTATACATAGGTATTAATACTGTAATTAAATCCCATATAATATTTCATTTAATGCCAAATTTCATCGATAGCGGCCCAGTACTTTAGGCTCCAAGGCTGCACAGAAGACAGACGAAAGATAGACTTTTTTTAAAACCAACTTTTTTCAGGTACCTACTTCAAAACGTATAAAACGTCCAAAATCTCAAAACCTAATTTTCGCTCCATCACAATACTTATTTAATGTTAACTCTTTATTTATATAAAAGTAAATATGAAAAATTAAAAAATATTTTTAACTCAATAAAAAGATGATGCCTCGGTCAGACAAATTATGTAGGTTGTTTTAATACTTCATCTTCTGATTACTCGTTAACGCAATCTTTCTTAAATATTACTTCAACTTCTTCTTCTTTTTACAGTGCCTATTCTTCTTTTATCAACAGTTTCCTTTTACCATAACAATTTCAGATTTGTATCTTTTGATTAATAATTCGACATGAAAGTAACACAAAGGGCTCGCTTTGATTTATAAAAAGAAAAACAAATAATGTAACATAAGGACTCGCGGGATATGAGAGATGCACTTTTAATAAAAGACGTGATGAAAGAGCAATGATGAAGCTGAAAAATCATCTTTAACTCCTACCAAATAAGTCTTAGACGAGAAGCTATATTCACTGCAAAATTCATTGAACTGGCAGCGCTATTGACTTTTTATATTACGATCAATACATTAAGAATTTATATAGGTTAAGGGGAAAATACGTGATCAGTTGGTAACCCTTCCTCTCATTATTATAACTGATCTCTTCCTTTGGTTCTAAAACAGTCCAAAATAACGAATGAGCTTGAGAAAAAAAGTTTGAATTTCTTCAAAGAAACATCTCCTACTTCTCCGGTAAATATAGACTTATTATTCAAAAATGTTTGAAATAGTATTAGACGTAAATCAGTAACTTATTCAACCAATGAAATATGACAGTAGTTGCAATATTTTATTTTATCTACGATTGATACGAAATATAAACATTGTATCTCTGTTTAGATGCGTAGAAAGTGATTCTTTACGTAGATATATTCATTGCCCATGCGCGTTTCATAATTCCTCTTTTTTCCGCCCTAATGCGGTAAAAAAGAAGAATTCTTCACCTTAACGCACGATTACCGAGTTTGCTTACATTTAACAAAACTAATTTGCTGTTTCTTTAATTAAAATAACTGTTTATATCGGGTTTTTAGTGAAAAACAATGAGTGATTTAATGATTATGACGAAAATATGTGGAGAATAATACGCCTCCCGAAATAATTAATTAACAATGAATTAAACACAACTAATACAAGGGACAAAGACAAAATACAACTAATGAATTAATGTCATCTTTATCAAAAGAGAAATAGAACTTACACAGGAAGTTTATTAAAAAAAAAAAAAAAAAATCTGTATTTATTATTAAAATCCAACAATCATAGATAAAGTACGGTACGCAACTCGTGCGAAAACGGCATTTTTGCTTTGCTTGTGTGGTTTTCAACCCTCGCTGTCGCTCGGGTGCAAACTCCACACTAGCATGCAAAATGCTACTTTCCGCACTTGACGCGTAATGTACTATTTCGTATACTATCTATTTATTATATATTTTTCTTTTATTATATTTATATATAAATAATAAATATTTATTAATCAATTATTATATAAATATGAATTTTATAACATATTGAATTCTCTGTTCTCCAACAGAGATAAGTTTAACTTGATTCGTATAATACTTGATGACGAGCTGAATTATGTTGAAAAACGTCGTTCTTTCGTAGTGGATAATAAACTGTAGGTCTGTAATTAAATACAGGATCGAAAACCTCTTTCCGTTTAAGGATGCTAGAGCCTAGTTATTATAAAGCTATTAATTTTTTTAACAAGCAGTGTGAAGTGGAGGACCATTAGTTCTTATAATATCCTGACTACGTAACAAATCTGTCGAACGATAAAATGTTTGTAGAACTATGTACTGCGTATTACAGATGAACATTCCCCAGTTTAGGAGAATAAAGGGTTGTGATCGAAAGACATAAAACGTTCTCTTTTGTAATTGAAATCCTGTAACCACATATCACATATCTGATCTATTCATAAAGAAGTAGTGGGTATGTATTTACATGTATGAAAGAATACTTTTACCGTTTTACCAAAGAAAAGCAATAAAAACTCAAGGTAAATGAGAGGATTGGTATGATCGAGAAGCTCAAGATGTTCATTTCCGAAACCTAAGTCCTAAACTCTTAACTATAGGCAGACATGGGGATTAGTCTGGTTCTAAGGCTTAAGTGATGTAACCGGAACCAAATACTCTATAATAGTTGATAAAGGAAATTAAATATCTTTGTTAAACAGTTAGGTTTAAAGGGCCTTCAAAAGGAGTCTTTTTACATTCAAGCGCCCCACCACCCAGCGTTCCGAGGGGGGAGGGGCGGGCGCCCCCAAAATTTACTAAACAATAATTTATTAAACATTGATAAAAATCATTCTGTTGTCGGAATTTTGGGTCTTTCCTGTTATATGTTATAGCACTAGACAGTTGTGGGGAATCTGATTGCCTCAAAAAGTTGAAGGGTATTACTCTGTATACGCGAAAAACGCTCAGTAGGAGTGGAGGGGGGGGGGGGGGGATTACAGAAAAGACCCGGCATTTTTTTTAATAAACTGATTTTTTGGGAGTAACGCAAATTAGTTTTTAAATTGGAGTTGAGAATGTCATGATTTAGGGCAGGAATCTCCAAACTACGGCCCGCGGGCCGGAACCGGCCCTCGAGACGTTTTCATCAAATGCCATTTTTAACGTGAAAAAAGGTCAGCATGAGCCTAATTGAGGTTAAGAATTGAAATTTAGGTTGAGGAATCAAGATGTAAACCTAATCATTTTAAACTAAAAGGATGAGGTGACCTCCCTCTGGTAAACACATATAACTTTTCATATCTGTTAGTTTTTCTTTGGCATTTCTCAAGAACATGAAGAGTAATCCTCCCACACTTATTTGTTCACTAAGCTTGTTACATCTTATATTTTTTAATGTTACAGATACTATGGGATTGCACAGAGTAGAAAACCCATCATACAGTGACACGGCTGTTAGTCTTCACCTATACTGTCCTCCGTTCGAGTCCTGCTCTATATTCAACCAGCAGACCGGCCACAGGTCTAAAGTACAAATGACATTTTGGTCCAAGTTTGGAAACAGGCCTGACAGGGTAAAGTTTAACCTTACTGTTATATTTAGCTATAATGTTTCTTATAGGTTATGGCTGTTGGACTGCATACATTATTATCATATATGTAAGAGATACTTACATTATTAGTTAGATATAAACTAAAATTATTTCGTCATAAAAGATAAAAAATGGCAAAAGCCTCCAATAAAGTAACTATATGTCTACAGAACAAAGAATAAGTATAAATATATCAGCCTACTGTCCCTCCTCACTAATCCAGTAATAATTTTAGTAAACATTTTGGTGCCGTATGCAACATTTGCAACACTATATTCACGGTAAGGTCGCTAAATTTTAAGGAGAAATTTATAGGGTCGCGGTGTCAAAAAGGCTGGAAACGCTGGTATAGACTGCCTGAAGCTCTTTTTTCCGAGGGCTTTTACACCCGAAGACGCAGGCCACTTAGGTGGGCCCATAGAACAAATAACCCGGGTTAGGGACAGAAATTTTCACACACTCGTGTGAAGATATGGTCGTTAACCATGACTCCCCTCCTAGTTTTACTACAACCAGGAGTGTCATCATCATGGTTTCCAAGCCAAAACCTGGTGGCGCCACTCTTTCGAGGAGCTTCCCATTTGTTTAAACAATGCTGAGTGGACATTGAGCGGGGGACCCGGTCCGGGAATCGAACCCAGAGCTGTGGTCAGAAGCGGTCACCCGTCCATCTTCTGACCCTGCTTGAGGCTGCTTAAATTGCCTTATCGCAAGGCAAGCGCTCTAGCCTCCGAGCCACCCAGACCCCCTTTCTGTGGCTCAATTATAAGTAGTACTCCAGAGGCATTTTAACTGTATCGAAAGTGGTTGCATGGCCAGTCTGTATTAAGCTCACTAACTGTCTCCTCATAGGCAGCAGTCTATTAGTTCCACCCTTTGGCAAAAATAAAAATCATCATTATATTTATTAAGTCAGGAGCAGTCCTGTTTTGGATTTGTTAAGGAGCAGTCCTGTTTTGGATTTGATAAGGAGCAGTCCTGTTTTGGATTTGTTAAGGAGCAGTCCTGTTTTGGATTTGTTAAGGAGCAGACCTGTTTTGGATTTGTTAAGGAGCAGTCCTGTTTTGGATTTGTTAAGGAGTAGTCCTGTTTTCCCTAGCTCAGATAATATTTATTTTTGTTCGAACCCATTTGTCTGAAATATAAATTTACAAGTGGAGAAATAGTTTCTTATTATTATTATATTATAATACGCTCTTTACCCCTTTCTTAAAAAATAATAATAATAATTGAGAAAATTTAAACAATTGTCTTTTATACTACTTTTTCTTTTCCAGACTAAGGACAACAGACCTCCAGAAGACAATTAAAAAAAATACTAAAATATTTGTCAACCTACTTTTTGGACTCAGCTTTTTTCATCACAAAACTATGTTTGTTGTATCTTTTAAAAAGCTACGTTGTCTTCAAGAATTTTATCTGTACCTCAAAACTGAATTATGGTAACATAAGAGTGATTAATTATTGATTTGAAGTAGTTTTTATTCATAATTAATTTTAAAACATAAAGACTATTGATTGACATTTGTTATATAACTGAATAATGCTCACTTTAGTATGTAATTTTACGGAAAATATGAACTGATGATTAGATGATGTTTTTATGACAATTTATTATTATGATTTTATTTTGTTCAATGTTTTTTATTTGTTTGTTATTTAAAAATATACATTTTATTTATTCATTTAATGTCACAAATTTGAAAATATTATCCTAAATTAATATTTTAGCACGATCATAAAATTGTATTGCTATACTATAAAAATTGTATTTTTCGATAAAAAAAAAAATATACAAATAAATCTTACCTACAGTACGTCCTAGATAATAATTAATTCTGACGTCATGGGAAAATTGAAAAAAGAAAGGGGAGCCGGAGCCAATGAGAGCTCGAGATTTTGTTTCTTCTGAAAATCTCGAGATTTTGTTGTCTACTGAAAAGCTCGAGATTTTGTTGTCTACTGAAAATCTCGATATTTTGTTGTCTACTGAAAATCTTGATATTTATGTTGTCCACGGAAAATCTCGAGATTTTGTTGTCTACTGAAAAGCTCGAGATTTTGTTGTCTACTGAAAATCTCGATATTTTGTTGTCTACTGAAAATCTTGATATTTATGTTGTCCACGGAAAATCTCGAGATTTTGTTGTCTACTGAAAAGCTCGAGATTTTGTTGTCTACTGAAAATCTCGATATTTTGTTGTCTACTGAAAATCTTGATATTTATGTTGTCCACGGAAAATCTCGAGATTTTGTTGTCTACTGAAAAGCTCGAGATTTTGTTGTCTACTGAAAAGCTCGAGATTTTGTTGTCTACTGAAAAGCTCGAGATTTTGTTGTCTACTGAAAATCTCGAAATTTTCAGTATGCGGAAAAATCTCGAGGTTTGGGATTGGCTCCCCTCCATATTTTTTCCATTTTCCCACGCTGCTACAGAATTGACTCTTCTCTTAAGACGGACTATGTATTAAATTATGACACTAAACAAAATTTTGTTGCATAAAATATGTTATTTTAAAATGTTTCTTTTTTATATTTATCAAATGTTGTTATATTTATTAATTTTATACTCAAAAAGTCCAATTGTAAATGATTTTAGATTTAAATGTATTTTATATTAATGTTTATTTCATTTTGTTAAATTACCATTGTTTGTTAAATAAATATTGTTAAAAAACCAAGTTTTTATAAGTCAATTTATTAGAGCGTACGTATATTAATGTAAAAATTAATTTAAACAAAACAACATTGAAACAAATATTTTTTTAAAATAAAATCTTGCAATATTAATTGTTTCAATTCTTTTAAAAAAATTATCTTTTTTATATTGTTGACGAAATAAGAAATATATGAGATTATTTTTGTAAGATTTGTTAAAAAAAAAAGATTCAATAAAAATAAAATTAAAAAAGTTTTTCTTAAGACTTTCATTTTTGACCTTCTACGGGCTTCAGTCAAAATATTACTATAAGCACTCAAAGAATACAACATACACTATAAAACAGTGTTTCCCAACTGGTGTGCCTCGAAGATTCTATACTCTATACTAAAGGTGTGCCGCGAAATTTCTTAGAAAGCCTTGTCAACAATGATCAAAAGTTGTAATCTCGCCTCTGCCCTGCCCACCTGCATCGAATTACCCCTTCCCCTATAGGAACTCCCACGTTATTAGGAGCAGCTAAATAAATCTTTTATGAAATAAAATTGTACGGTATACGAACCTGTTTCTGTTTTTCCACATCAATAAAAGCAGTGGCGTAGGAATTCATTTTTGACGGGGGTGGCTTGGCACATCCACTAAGGGGGGTGGGGGGTGGGTAGATACTCTCTTTATCAGTGCTCGATTTCTAGAAATTAAGGTGCCAGACTACAACCTACCCTCTCTCTTCCCCACGCCCCCGCTATAGGAGGGGGGTCCGGGGGTGAAAAATTTTGGAAAATAAACGTTAAAAAACAGCATTTTAAGATGTTTTAGACACAAAGCCATGTACATATTTTTATTTTATAGCCCCTTCATATCTGACGGAGGGGGGGGGGGGGGCTCAAGCCCGATAGCCCCCCCCCCCCCGTTCCTACGCCACTGAATAAAAGTAATACTAGTATTAAATTAAAATACGATTTACATGGCTTTTCCTAACCTTAATAAATTGACCATTTTTAGTTGATATAAAATTCGATAATCCGAGTTGGACGGGACCGGCACTAACTCGGATTACCAATAAACTCGGATTATTGGAAATTTAGGAAAAATGTGGATTCTTTATTGAAAAATAATACTTACATTCATATTTAATTTTTATTAGGGTTTTAAAAGAATTTCTTCATAATCTGTTCACAATCACAAAACTCACTATTACACACTTAACACCCGAGCACTTGTTTTCAGTGACACACCATTACCTATAAGCAACAAAGCATATTATCTACTTTCACAGCATACGGAAGATTCGATATGTTTTCGTTCACTCATTATTAAAATGTCCAGCGATGCTTTCGGTTTCGGTTTAAGATCTAACTTAGAACTAGAATTGAAGAAGAAGAAACAAATTAATAGGCTTCCCTGAATTTAAATGTAATCACAGCCACAGCTGCTCAGATAGGAAAGGAATTCCATAAAATCATACGGAACCATCTTTACACTGTCCAAATTGTGTTTAATTCAGGGAACCCGCTCCCCCTCCTTCTTTCCAAGAACTCTAGTTTGACTCGGATTATCGAGACTCTACTGTATTAATATGATAAAAGCCTAGAATCAGTGGCGTAACTATGGGCCCGCGCGGGCCCGCATTGCGGGGGGCCCCTAAATCAACTACGATGAGGCCCCCAGATCTAAACGGAAGAGGTTTTTTTTTTGGTTTTTTTTTTGCAAATCAATTTTGTTTGGCGAGGGGCCCCCAATACCCTAGCTACGCTACTGCCTAGAATTAGTCAATTAGTGTGTCAAGTATGCTTCGGTTAAATACAGATGGCGATTAGTGTGCCCTGAAGTCAAAAAGGTTGGGAAACACTGCTTTAAAGTATTCATAACATGCTTATGCGTTATGGGCTACTAGAAGAGCATTAAAAGCCGTGGAGTCAAGTGAATTACCCCTACATCAACGAGAGAAAAAAATCCAAAAAATTGCAACATGGAGTTAGAAATTACTAGCGATAAATACCAAATTATTTAAAACGTTGAGGGGTTACCATGAAAAAATGTAGACTGCCTTGTTTAGAGAGCAAGCAGCCAGCTATGAGGGGTGGCCTTTTTAGGGTTTCGAGGTCGTCCTAGAAACTTAGCCCTTATGCTTTTGGTAGTTCGTCCGTCCGTCGCATCTTTGAGTATATCTCCTAATCTACTGAAGCTATAGACGAAATTTGGTATACCAGTTAAACGTTTTTGCCCAAAAACAGAAAAACTATTGCGGACTTAAATACTCCAAATATCCGCGATCTGCGATCAATTGCGAATAGATCGCAATATTTTATATTTTTTGTAATTTTCAAGTTAGGTATCATTTCAAAGATATTGAAATGTAGATTACAAATATATATCGCGTTTCCAAAATGGCGGCCATTTTTACCCCCTAAAAATTAAAACAAAACGCAAAAAAAAAAAAAATGTCTCCCCCCACGCTGCCCCATTGGGACAGGTCCTAAAAATAAGGAAAAAAATGCATCTCTGTTGTCCAATGATATTTCCGGGAGTTGAAAAAGTCAAAATTTAAAAATTTTAGGGGGCCGTAACTCAGGAGCCCCAAAATTTTTGAGATTTGAAAATTCGAAGTTGGGTACCATTTTGAAGGTATTGAAATTTGGTTCCCAACAATTTATCGTGTTTATAAAATAGCGGCAATTTTACCCCTAAAAGAACCAAATAAGTGCATATCAAAGATAGTAAAGGATAATATTATATGCACACCTTGTTTCTTAAAAGTGTAACTTTTTATACATATTTCAGTTTAAAATAAATACATAATGCATTTATGAAACAGGCTGCCATGCCAAGGAATAAGTTAGTTTTAGTTCTTATGTTTATCATGTCATCACTATCTCATATTTATTGTGCATTGCCCTTAAATATAACTAGCTATTACAGTTGCAATATTACCTCTCTAAGAATTAGGAAGGTACTTATTCTATTCAATTAAAAGAAATTAAAAAAATATATATATTACTATGAATGTGTTTTTAAAGTATAGTAAATTTGCAGGAGAATAAGCTCAACCGGAGCTCTGTATGACCAATAGGTCTCCAGCTCTAGTATGTAGACATGTACAACAGTTCAATTTATGCTGTAGTTCATGATTATGCTTTTATCAAATTCAATGCATCTAACATCATTGCAATGCATTGACAGTATTAAATCAAGATTGTTTTTTGTTACAACCCAATTAAATTTGCTACAATTTCATTTCTTAGACCCAAACTGTCCAAAATACCACAGCAACTCCATTCAGTTCCGGAATACAACCATCGCCTACCAGGACCCTCAAAATAAAAAGCATTAATAAGCGTCAATGATTGACCTCTACGATTTTTTATAATAAATGTACATAAATATTATTATTATTCTCCACCGTTAAACATGAATCTATTAACTTTTCTTTCGTTGAATGCCTACAACTTGTTATTAGCAGTGTTTAGGATAATTTCTTCAAAAATCCAATATTACGTTTTTGGTTTTTTTTCCAATTGCAACAGAAATATTGGGCCTACAGTCATGGTTTTGTTCTTAAAAGGAAGCAAATTAAATTTACTACAACTTCATTTCTTATGACTCTCATAGGTGAGCGATTTTATGCCGATATTTGGCCCAAAACGAGAGCAATACTTAAAAATTCCATTTTTGAAGTGTCATATCTCAAAAACTATTGGTCGTACAGAGATGCAGGGGGTAGCACCCAGTAGATTTTGAGCTAAAATTAATTTCTAGATTTAGCCTAGGGGTATGATTTTCCTGAACCAATAAGCTTCAGGTTTAGGTTCATGAGTTTGCACAGACTACAGACTGAAATCTTTTAAAAACCACTTTTTTGAGGTCACAAAACTGGTATATCAATGAAGTCTCAAAATTGAATTTTCACACAGTTACAATTCTTTCTCTACTACATGTATTAGAAAGAAAAAAACAAATCAAATTATTCAAAAAAAATAAAACATCATAATGAGTGATATTATGGAATTAAATAAAGATAGATTTTTCCAGGGAAAACCACTTACCTATATAGTAAAAGTTTTATTTAGATGGATTAAAAAATAAAATGCTTTATTTAAAAATCGTTGAACTGTATTTCAGAAATAATTTTTTTTTTTGGCACCAAAATTAGAGCTAAAATCTATTTCACCTAGGGGTATTTCTGGACATAAAGACCAAATTTCATCGAAACCAGCCCTCTGCATAGACTATAGACTACATTTTACAGAAGGACATCTTTTTAAAAACCACTGTTTTGGACTGTTTTATTTATAACTCATTGGTTTCAAAAAAGTTAAGTGTATGTATAACTGAGGCCCTTTATTCGCCTCAATATTCCTTTAATATTTTGCATTAGGTTGGTATATTAAGTATTGTTAAGTTATAAATAATCACAAGTTACTAACATATAATAATTTTAACATTCATTCTTTGAGTATTCGATCATTGGGCCCTTCAGCGGTTGTAGTAGGTGAATTATCCAATAGTCTTTAACTGCATCCTTAATTATTGAGGCCAATTATCAGTCTGAGGCCAATCAACTACCTTCTTTCAGGACTGAAGAAGAACATATCTTCAGATGTGGAAAAAATTAGGGCCATAATGACTGTAATGTACATGTGTGGAAGGTGTGGGAACATTCTGTGTCATGAGCATGAGCCTCAGTTATGTTCTGGAACAAGAAGTATGTATACTTATGACATCCTATATAACAACTATGAAGACTGTAAGAGGGCCGTAACTATGAAGACCCAAAATTTTTATTTTTCAAAAAATTGAAGTTGGTATTATTTTAAAGGTATTGAAATTTGGTTCACAAATGTATATCGCGTTTCCAAAATGGCGGCTATTTTACCCCCAAAAAATTAAAACAAGACTCAAAAAGTCCCCCCCCCCCCCCGCTACCCCTTTAGAAAAGGTCCTAAAAATAAGGCAAAAATATAAAATTAAACATTTCTGTAATCCAATAATATTTCTGGGAGTTGACATAAAAAAAGTCAAATTTTAGAAATTGTAGGTGACTAACTATGGAGACTTTGATTGTCGAAATTTGAAGTTGGGTCTCATTTTAAATGTATATCGCATTTCCAAAATGGCGGCCATTCCACCCCTAAAAGAACCAAATAAGTGCATACCTAAGATACTAAAGGATAACATATGCACACCTTGCTCCTCAAAATTGCAATTTTTTATACATATTTTAGTTTATTTTTATTTTTTTTAAATAATGTTCTATTTATGAAGTTTTATGACCGAACAAACCCTTTTAGTATCTTACTGGCAAGATCTTGGCAGGATTTTTAATTTTGTTAATTACATTATTTACATATATTGCTACATTTTTTATTAATGTAGCCACAAATATTTGGTACTATTTAATTTTAAATTTATTGAACATTTTCCTTTAAAACAATGACTGTCTAGACATTTTTCTTTAAAACAATGGCAGTATTAAACATTCTCTTTAAATAAAGATTATGACTTATACCTTATAGGCGAAGATACACATGCCGTCAAATTGGGGAAGTAGCTTGCATGCCAAAAAAGGGTATTTGCCAGTAACTGGCATGCTAAAGATTTTTATTTATTCAGTAGCAAGTAAAATTGCATGCAACCTGCATTGTGCAATGCCTAAATGGCAAAGTGAAGATACATTTGCAAGTAAAATTGCATGCAAGCTGATTCGTGGCATTATTTAAACACAAACTCAGAAGTTTTTTTAAGAACTGTCATAAATTCTATTAACAAACAAAACAAAACAATAAATAAATAACGCAATGTTTACATGCACCATGAATTAATGAGCGAATTTTCAAAGAAATCTGTGGATTATTGGCTTATGATAATATAGGAAAATTTTGGTTTAGAATTTGCATGGGTGAAAAAAAAATTTGGTACACAGGGGTACGAGGTACAAAAGTCAAAATCGTATTTACCCTTAAAGATGCATGTCGCTGGAAAGCTCTTTAAGAGTACAGTACACTTGTTATGTACACTTTTATCATATTTTCACATAAAAGGGGGGTAAAATGGAAAAAACACGTTTTTTGACCCTAAATGGTTAAAATTTGACCCCTAAATGGACTCCAAAAATTCTGGCCAACGAACTCATCCTTTCTTTTGATATTATTGACATTTTAAAATTTGTTTGAAATTTTTAAGTGCATCCTAAGGGGAGATATTGTCTGGAGTGACACATATATACATACATATATACATACATACATAAAAAAGTGTTAAATTTTAGGAATCGATTCAGAATGGTCTAAAACGGATTTCCATGGAAAAAATTTTCAAAAATTCGCATTACAAAAATTTTGAAGCCATTGCAATAGCGTAATTTTCTTTGAAAATTCGCTAAAAGGAACCAAAGGGTGGTTTAAGCAGAATTAATACGATAATAATAATATCATGAACGATGAATTATATATACATGGACCCAACAATGGGCTAATTTTGACCTATAATCCAAATTTTTCCTAAAATCGGTAGTTTTTAATAAATGGTTCTTCACAAAAATATTGAACGACAGGCCGGCTGCAAGACCAAAAATCTTCTCTCACATCATAAACCGATTTTTGTACTTGGAGACATAAAATAAATGTCTTTCTCTACGCTTAGAAGAATCACACCCCACCTCTAAAAATTGAACCATAACTTCCTTAAAAAAAAGAAAATAATAATAATTAATTTATGTTGTTAAATATATTATTAGAATAAAGAAAATTGAACAATGTGTATAGAAATGAAAATAAATAAATGAGAGACTAAAAACAAAAATGTATTAGCCAAATGCATGTTAATAAAATTAAGCTATGAAATAATAATAAAAAATAATAGACACTGATATGTACTAAAATTTGTTATGATCTTTTTTTTTTTCAATCTATCAAAATATTAAATTGATGTCATTGTTATAATACATTTTTAAGGAAATAAGTATAATATTTTTTGTATGCTTGATCAAAACAAAATCATACTTTATTGCAATACATAACATGAAAAAAAAAAATACATGAATAAGTAAAAAGACATAACAATTAAATAATAAAAGAATAAAAATAAATAAATGTATAATATACAAAAATAAAGATTATATACAAAAATATCAAAAAAAATCTACTAATTGTCTTTATCATTAACATACGATTGCACATTCAATCATATAAATACATTTATGTAACACGTAAACAGGTATGTAATAGTATATTACAATTTATTTTACATTATGATATCAATAATATAATCCATTTTTATGATTAAAATACCAATTTACGATTATTACCTTTACAATTTCACTTTATATACAGATTATCTTTTGTTTATTTATATAAACATAGAGAAATATTAAAATAAAATTAATTAACATAACAAAATAAATTTAAATCCAAAAAATATGTTTAAATAAGAGCCGTTTTTAAAGCCAAATTAATGATATATTATTTCTATTTTAATTTTTATTTATGATTATTTATTTATATTTTTTAATATTTTACATGATAATATCAAATAAAGCTTATAAATGATTTTGTTTTTATAATAAAATTAGAGAAATATAGATATTTTATGAGATACTTCACCTGAGATTGTGCAAGTTTCGGAGTTAAAAGCAATTTCCAAGATAAGCTTTTAAAGCCATTTCAGAGATGACTTATGTAGATTATAAGCAATTTAGGTAACTCAGTTGCAGATGAATGTTATTGTAGTATTAGTTATGAGTATTTACCTAATATCAGATATATTTACCACCTGATAGATCTAAGATATCAGCAAATCTTAACTGGGGTTCTCCCAGAAACTTCGGTTTCATGAAAAATAGTACACAAATATCATAAAGCCAATTATTTTTAAGGTTGATTTTATATTCATACTTGTAATTATGTGAAAAAAAAAATTTTTAGTATCACAATAAATTCCTTATTATCATATAATAGTAAAGAAGATATTAATAATGATAAATAATAATTTCTTTATGCATTAAAAAGGATTGTGACATTGGTGGATCAATTTCTTTTTTGAACATTTTTCTAAAATGTGACTGACTAATTTCGGGAACATTGCATCCTTCTATAATCAGGGTTATTGGAAGGCTTAAAACTATAATTTAATGGATGACTTAATGGTCACAACATTAAGCAGCATAAACCATATTATGACATTTGTAACCAGATGAACACCACATCACTTAAATGTCTACCAATTTATGTTGAGGTGCAGGGTGAACACCGAGCTTAGGGCCCCTTGTCCAACTTGGTAATTAGGGTCAGGTTTATCATGTGTAATAATAAATTCCCATTAGGGTTTACTCTAAGAATGAATGGTTAAAAATAGAAAGAAAAAAAAACACAAAAACAACAAAAAAGAAACATTTACACATATTTCGAGAGTACTCAATCATATAACTTCCAAAGAATTAACTTGAGTTCCCAAAAACTTAAAATTATCATTAAAAAAGTGAAAATGTGTTTTTCTCCTATCTCCTGATAATTCCTAAAAATTGTATTCACAAATTTACCATATGAGTTGTTAATGCTTACTAAGCTTGAAATTGAACATGACATCTTCTGATATTATGATGACAAAACTCTAATCACTGCATGACAGGAGGGACCATTCCTTGATGTAGAAAAAAAGTTAAATACAACATTAATATTATTGCTATGTTTGTTGCAATTGTATCGAGAACCACTATAAAGTTTATGCAGCATATATGGAACCACATACTAAACCTGTGACACCCATTACATAAATAGTTATATACACCCTTTGGAAGGCCTAAGCCCTCCAGGATTACTATTTTATATCCAACCCCCATCCCCACATTACACTATAAATATATTAAACCTGGATATCATTGTATATAGTCATCTAATTAAAGGACTTAAGTAGGAATAACAGTGTAATTCCCGTATTGCTCCACATACCGTAAAATCTCGTGTATAATACACACTTCTTTTTACTGGTCTTATATTACTTTGCTTCGTAAGTTTCATCGCACACCTATTACCCCAATTTTGAACCACTTCCTGTCTTTCAATCTTCCCCAAACTTTGCACATTTAGATCTTTCCCAAACTTGAAACAATTTAGGTGAAGAATACAGAAACTAACAAAAAAAAAATGAAAATAAGACCAGTTTATAAAAATTATATTTTTATATTAATTATTACCACTTTTTTCCTTCCAAAATCGGGGTGCACATTATACACGAGTGAAAAAAAGAAGCTTTTTTACAACTTGAGTTTTACCTCAATAATTAAAAAAAAAAAAAAAAAAAACATCTCTTTCGTAATATACATACTCTAAGAGTATATATATATATTACACGACATGTTAAACAACATGAAGGTAAATATATTATAATATAAAATAGATAATTTTCATTCTTATCTCAAACACCGCCACCACTGAAACACTGATCCAAAATCAATGGTCAATGAAGCCTATTAAAAACTGGACCAAAAAATTAATTCAGTTCATAATCATATACTACGTTCACACATCGTTTTGGAAACGGTTTTGAAAACGATCCGCTAGTTCAAAACGCTGTACGAACGGAGATCGACGGATCGTATCGGTTTAGATCCGATCCACCAAAAATACGTGATCGGAACGGGGGATCGAATTCAAAACGCTCGTGTGAACAGGTCGTGGAGGGGATCGAGGCTTCAGGTTATTTTACTCTTTTCCACTTTTTAAGTTCTTTGTTTTCGTGAGCTTCCGTTTCTTTTTTTTAACTGAAAAAACGTTTTCAAACAAAATTTAAAACTATAAAGAACCTGTAAAAACTTTTAATTACTTGTAAATAAAATGTAAAAATTCGCGGACATATTGGGTAACAAGAAAGAAGGTTTTACTCGTGACGTCACCGTTACGAAATTTCGAAAACAAATATTTCGATCACCTGTATTTTTTGTTGTAAGAACGCGTATCGTTTTGAAAACGAATTGGATCCGAAACGCTTTCAAAACTATGTGTGAACGTAGTAATATATGATTAACCATAATTTTACTCACACCTCAAAATAAAAAATAATATTTAGAGATTGTTAACAGAGTGATAATATTAAAAAATAAAAATAAATAAGCACTCAGTTTCAAAGGGTTTTTGTAATTTATTTTAGATATAAATTTTGTTATTTCTGTTTAAATAGGCTATTTAGGGTTTATCAGGTTTTTCTCTAAACTTTTTTTTTTTTTGGAAGACTCCATAAAGAAACTAACCTGATAAATCATACAAGCAGTATATAAATAACTCTAATTTTAGCTTTATTTGATATCTCATTTTCTTTTTTTTTAAATAATGTAGCATCAGAGCAAAAGGGCATAAAGCAAAAAAGAAATATTGTATTTAATTCAACAATAATTAACAATTTTTATTTTAATGTTTTATAGTCTCATCTAAGACAATTTTTTATTTTTTTTTGCTTCTATATACAAGATAATTATAGTAAAAAATTAAGCTAATGAGACATTTAAGATTTTGGTAAAATGATAGAAAAAGCCTTTTTTTTTAACAGGTTTAGTAAGATGAAAATTGTTTTTAGATTATCAGCAAAGGCCTGATTTACTGACGGAGTCAGTGGACATAGGAGGAGAGAGTTGTAAATTTGATCGCTGTGCTAGATAGAATTATAATTCAATCCACTTACATCTACTGACTAGTTCTTTAAAATTTCCTCATCAGGTACTGATGATGCCCCTGATAACCTGATAATACAACTTGTAGTTGTAAGCTCCCAATCAAATACCCGAAGGTAACAAGACACATGGATTGACCACTTCGCCTCTTAGATTTGTGAGGTGGTCAATCAATAGTTAATAATTGCTTCAGGGAAACAGATTGTGGGCATTTCTTGGTTTGAATATTTCTGCTATTGGCCAATATAATTTTTTTTAATTAATAATTTATATTAAAATCAAATTATAATTATTATTAACTACGGGAAACAGACAGTGCAAAATACACTCCTGTGCCGGGATCAGGAGTGTATTTTTCACTGTCTGTTTCCCGTAGTTAATAATAATTATAATTTGATTTAAATTAAAATTTAACTTTCCGTAGTATGAAAACTACCAATAACTTAAAAAATTAATAATTTATGCTCAAGACAAAAAAATGACAGTTTTGCATTGTTCCCCATTGCTTGCTCTGATGCTTTCACATTAATCAAATGGTAGACATTCATTTTTAAATTAGATTTTAAGTATTTAAATTTAGATTATTTTATTATTAGATTTACTTTTATATATGATATATTTTGATAAATAATAATTATAACAATAAAAATTGGTGACTTCAGTGCACGATTTATATAAAACATTTCATCTAGGTCAATGTTCCTAGATACGATTTCTGTCATCTAAGTGGCTGGTTCGGAAAGGCCGGAGTAGGACGAGGTATGCAACAGTGTTTTGACCGTAGGGTCACGAGGATGAGTAAGGAGAGGACTTGAGCGGGGGTTGACCTGTCAGCAAGTGTTGACCACTGGCTAGCGGGCATGACTCGGACTGATGCTGTGAGAGAGGTCAGAACTTGAGGTCTTTAATAGCCTGAGGAAGGTCGGGCAGTTTCATCTCTTTTAGTTGTGCAGGTAAGTTCATATTTTTTACTGCACTTACTGCTCGCGCCGCAGCCAAACCAGTCTACAAGATAACACAACACCCATTAACCACAATCATCAACATAAAAGTCAAAACTCGTTATAGCTTACAACAGACATAACCATGGCGATATATTATCAGAGTTTAGCTTAAATGAGCCTAATATAATAATCATCAAACATAGAATTATTTATTTTTCAGTGCTAATAGTAATTATAGAAGACCAAATGTCAACAAACTCATACAAGTAAAAAAAAAAAAAAATTGTTTGTTAATTATATTAAATATAGGTTTGTTCCAACAGAGTATCGAACAGTTCTAGAGCTTGAAGTCCAGTGTTCCCACCAAAAGTGGAACTGTTCTGAGAGAGTCCTAGAACCGTGAAAACAGTTCTCGTATTAAAGCAAGGACTCTTTGAATACAACTATAATGACAAGTGTAGAAACCATTTACGGACGAAAGCTTAGGTAATAACTATATCAATAGTTTCAATAGTTATAAGTTATAACCTAATTGTTTATATTCCCTTTATAATGTTTAATAATAATAATGTCCCTAATTATTTTTTTTTAGTTTATGACAAAATAATAGAGTTCCACAATCTTCGCACCATAGAATTTATAGGGATCACATTCATTAACAATAGAGTTCCCTATATTCATAAATACCTGGATTAGTGAGACTGCAGTAATGACTGGGGAACAATACAACCGCAGCAGTGACAGCTCTATTAACCTTATTAAGAGTTAATGCGTGTCAAAAAAAATTAAAATATCAGCATGCAATAATCCTATCTTTGAGTTTTATAAATAGTCCAGTCAAGAAGTCCATTTTGCCTTGCAAAAAGCCCTAAAAACTTTCTTTTTGGGTATGTTGTCAGTATCTGAGCACTAAGTTTTTCCTCAGACCTCTCAGACCCTGTGTTAACTCTGGGAGGCCCAAAAATCGCAATCATTTCTGACTTTTCCCAAGTTTTGCTCTTTAACGTTTTGCCCTCAAGTACTCCAACTAAATTTAACCAAATCGATACATGTTATTTGTTTTTATTATTATTCTTTTTGTAGAGCAATAAATGTGAAATAATGTTTATAGAATAAGTTTTATCCAAACCTAATACTTCCCAAAATACAGAGCATCAAGTTTATGATAATTTCCCCATTAAAAAAAAATATGTGTGGTGTCGCGGGACACCAGGTAGGAACGAAATTCCTTACATTTTTCATTAAATATAAATGATAAAATCACGCTGCTTAGTACGTATGCGTTGCTAACTACTTACATTACACATGGCGGAGTTAGAAAAGAGACAAAATTAGAAATAACTAACTGTTTGTACCTAGCAAGAGTTAAGGAAAAATAAAAAAATCATTATTTGTATCATTAAAGCAAGCGTCTTACAATAAATATATATTGAATATAAGAAAAAAGTTGATCATGATGAGTTTATAGTTAAAGAGTATGTTTGTTAAAGGATGTTGGATTGAAATAGGACTGTTTTCTACCTACCCGGCCTATTAATTTAAAAAATTATAAAATATATATCTTCCCTACTCTAAAGCTTCTGCTTGAATCCGGTTGAAATTTTACATGCCTGTTTCTTTTTTTTTTTTTTTTTTTTTTTTTTTTTTTTTTTGGATAACACAACTACAAATTTAAATTGCAACAAGTGATAGTGATGATACAATGGTTATGTGGCGGGAAAAAACATGAAGAAGAAGTAGTCCAGTGACTACACTTCGTTAGCAGTAAATATAGTGAAATAATTATAATACAAATTAACTTATAATGATAAAATAATGATGAAGTGGATTATATTAATTATTATAAAAGTTTAACATAATATATGGGAAAACGATATTTTTAAGATAAGAGATCTCTAGGCCATCTCCTCTTCAAACGTCTTGGTGGGTTGCTTGGGATAAACTGAGAGGATAGGAGTTGTACAAGAGGATTTGGATGGTGGGATATGGATTCATGGAATTTTTTATATCGGGATACGGTCAGATCTCGGACAAAGGGCACATTTAAATCTTCATGAAGAGTTAGGTTAGAAACATAGAAAGGAGCATTGGTTATTTTTCTAAGGATTTTTGACTGCAGGATTTGGAGACGACGGGAATTGGAAGGCTTGGTGCTACCCCACACTTCCAGACCGTAGGTCCAAGCTGGTTTTAGAACTACATTATAAATACGAAGCTTGTTGTTAAGAGAAATCTTAGACCTACGATCAAGAAGACCGAGCAGTAACTTGTATCGTCGTGTTATGTCAGTTCGTTTAGTTTTAGTGTGTAGTTGCCATGTTAATCGTCGGTCAAGGAAAAGGCCAAGGTATCGGACGGAGTCGGACTGAGGAATGGGAACTTGATTAAGGGTGACTGGAGGACAGGTGTTATGACGAAGAGCAAAGGTGACATGCACACTTTTCTGTTCGTTTATCTTTATCCTCCATTTCCTTAACCAAGGTTCGAGAAGTAACAAATGACTTTGGGTATTATCGGATGCAAGGAGGTGGTTCTCTTGGACAGAAAGGATTGCCTTATCATCTGCAAAGGTGGCAAGGAATGTTAAGGGATGCTGGGGAATATCATGAGTATATAGGGAGTAGAGAAGGGGTCCTAGGATACTGCCCTGAGGTACTCCAGCACTCACAGGGCATATGACGGAAAAGGAAGATCCAAGACTTACACAAAAAAATCTGTCAGTGAGATAGGACTTGAGGATAAGGTAGTAGGTGAATGGAAGGATGCCCTTGAGCTTCCAAAGCAAGCCAGAATGCCATACTCTGTCAAAAGCTTGTGACTCGTCTAAGAAGACAGCTGAACAGTACTTTTTATTCTCAAGGGAGGATGCAATGACATCGACAATGCGATGGCATTGTTGGATAGTGGAATGATGTGAACGGAAACCAAATTGATGATCTGGAAGGAAAGTTGTGAGGATAGGAATAAGTCTGCGAAGAAGGAGTTTTTCTAGGATTTTACCCATTACTGGGAGCAGGCTAATTGGTCTGTAGGAGGAAGGAAGGTGACTAGGTTTAGAAGGTTTGGGTATCATTACTATGGTCGCGAATTTCCACTGTGTAGGAAAGTGTGTGGTTCTTAGGACGGAATTAAAGACATGGGTGAGGAAAAGGATGCCCTTTTTAGGAAGGTGTTTCAAGATTTGAGATGTGATGAGGTCGTAGCCAGGAGATTTTCTTGATTGAAGTTGTTTGATTGTGAAAATTACATCTGAGGGATTAAAGGCTTTTGGAGGGAGAGATAACTGAAGAGGGGAATGTAGGTCACTGATTATTTTATTAGCATGTTCTGGGTCTATTATATCAGGATGGGGGGAAAACATTTTGGTAAGGTGCTGAGCAAAGACTTCCACCTTCTCAGTTTCCGACTTTGCCCAAGAATTGTTAGGATTTAGGAGTGGGGAAGGAGTAGATTTATAGGAGAGGAGTCGTCGGGTCGCGTTCCATAAAGATTTGTCTCTGTCCGTAATGTTTGACGTGAATTCTGCAAATCTATCGTCATTGTATCGTTTCAGTAAGTTAGTTAGTCGCCTACGAATAATATTGTAAGTACGTTTGTCTGATGGATAACGAGTCTCTTGCCAACGGGCCCTAGCACGTCTTTTTTCGGTAATTAAAGTTCGTATGTCAGCTGGTAAACGTTATTATGGTCTTTCTTGTAAACATATGGTATTGTCGAGTCCCAAATTGAAGTCTGTATCGTTTCGGTCAGTAACTGTACGGCTTCGTCGATTTCTTCCTGTATTTTTAGTGAAGTATTAAGGTCGAGTCTCTGTTCAATTAGAGTTTGAAATAGGGTCCAGTCAACATGTCCGTCAGTTAGTCTAGATTTGGGAGGAATGTTGGAAGAGGAAAGTTCCAGTGTGAGAATGACAGGGCTATGGTCAGAGGAAAGGTCGTGAAGTACAGTAGCAGTAGGATGAAGATTAGCTAAGGAAGAGGTTACGAAATAATCTAATATATCAGGTAATTTGTTAGGATCTGATGGAAAGTATGTGTATTCACCAGGTGAAAGGATGTGGTAATTGGTAGAGGACAGAGCATTTAGGAGGGAGAGGCCACGAGGATTACGAGCGCGACACCCCCACTGGGGATGTTTTGCATTGTAGTCCCCGCCAGCAATGAATTTAGGACCAAAGGATTGGAATAAGGATAGGAAGTCTTGTTGTGTAACAGATTGGCTAGGAGGGCAGTAGATAGCGGATATGGTATAATTAAAAGGAGATGAGGTTAGAGATATGGAGGTACACTGAATAGATGCTGTGCAAGTTGGTGGTAAAAGGAAGTGGGAGAGGGAATTTCGTATTAGAATCGCACTACCCCCGTGTGCAGTGTTATCAGGGTGATCTGTTCTGTATGTTGTGTAATTGTGTATGAGAAAGTGTGAACGTGTAGTGAAATGTGTTTCTGTGATGAGGGCAATGTCGATTCTTCTGTCCTGCAATAAGATGTCTAGTTCCTGCCGGTGTTGAGCAGCACCATTAGCATTCCACAATAGGATAATTAGGGACCTATTGGTTCCGAAGTTCATTTAGGTGTAGGAATCGCAGGAATAAGAGACTGGAGAAAAGTGGTAAATGTGGCGAGTGTTGTAAGGAGAGGATTGATGATGGTTTGGAGTTCATGAAGGAAGTTTTGGAGGGTTGATACAATATCAGTTGAAGGAGATGGAGGTGGGATATAGGCTGGGAGACGTTGACGAGTAGATGTGCCTGAAGTAGCCGCAGCATAACTGAGACCTGATACAGTTGTATTTGGCTGTTCAATAAATGATGTTTGTGGGTTGATTGATGTTGTTGGTAAGGGTGTCTTGGGTTGGTTAAGCTGAGCGCTGGTTGGAGCTGGTGTGACGTGGGCATGTTTATTTTTTATAGATGTAGGAGAATTTTTTATTGTGTTCTTTCTAAGTCTCTTCTGAAGATCTTTGTGCACAGAACATCCCCTGTAGCTGGCGGGGTGGGTGCCCTGACACAAAGCACATTTTGGAGCCTCTTCCAAGGTTTTAACACAGTCTTTAGTAAGATGTAACCCTGCGCATTTCACACAGCGAGGTGTATGGTTACAGTAGTTTTTTGAATGACCATATTGCTGACAGGTTTGGCATTGTACTATTTCTTGTTTCTTATAGGGCTCTTCAATTTTAATCCTGCAATGGTAGATCGTAGATACGTTGAAAATGTCTTTGTTGATTTGGCTTGGTTCCAGGTCTAAAAAGAATAACGAAAGTGCTGATCCACCTTTTCGAACGTTTGTTACATTTCTTACATTGAAGCCTAGAGCTTCAAGCTCAGTTTTAATAACCTCAGTAGGGGTAGAACTATGTAGGTGGCGAATAACCACTCTAAAGGCTTTCTCTGTTTTTGGTTGAAATGTGTGGAAAGTCACATTTTCAGACTTGAGGGAGGGTACTGGTAATCTGTAGCCTTCAATTGTTTTGCATTGGAGCGCAACATCGTTTGAGCGTGCCTTACAAGTGAATTCTTCGTTTTTTAAAACGTCTTTAAGTTGTTTAATGAACAGAGTAAAGTTTGCAATATTTTTTACGTAAATAGGAGGGGGATTTGAATGTGAAAAACATAATTATTAAATAAGTCTAGAACATAAGAATTAAAATGTACCTCTTGTTTCTCCAGTTTGTTCTGCTCTTCAATCCTGGAGAGTATTTCAGTCATGTTGGTCTCCAGCACCATTCCACCCATCACCAGTTCATTTAATATGTAGTGGACCTTCACCAACAAAAGATAAAATATTATTACTTAAGTGCATTGCTAGAAGAACTTATAATTAAACAAGAAAAACTTTGATCCTTACAATCATTTGAAAATCTATTATTTAAAATAAATAAATCTTGAATAGTCGGGCCTAAAAGGAATTAAATGTCTCAATTTTTTAAAAAATAAAATTTAAACCTTTTACTCTTTCTTTTACAAAAGTGAGTTTAATGCACAAACATTTGAAATGGCAAGGACAAATATTAAATTTTCAATATTTCCATTTTAAGGAAACTACTATATATAAGTATCTGCAACAAGAAGTAAGTAAAGATAGAAATCTGATTATGATTATAGTAACTTTGTTAATTTTAACAATTTGGACAGTAGTACTATTTGTTCTTTATTACTTCATCACTACCACTAGAGAAAATTTAAAATTAAAGCATGGGGCATATTCATGAAGTGGTAACAAAATAATCTTGTCCCCTTTCAAAGTTTTAAAGTCTATCTATATATGTACCAGGAGAGATCTGAATATTTATTGCTTCTACAAATAGAGATAGACAAATAATTTTAAATTGCTATTAAATATTTTCTCCATTTAATAATAGGTATAACCTGTATTATATATACATGACTATGAGAGGAGGCCAAAAGAAAAGAGCTGTTTGTCCCTCAATTGTTATTTAATCTATACTTATTTAATTTCTTATTTATCTTTAGTTTGATTCCCTGCCTTCCACCTCCTTCATATCTATTTTTTAAGTCATTATTAAAAGATTCAAATCAGTGGATGCAGTGGTATTGAGAGATTGAAGGAAGCAAAGAATTTGAAGAAAAATTAATATTTGAGAGTGAATGTTAGGACGATATATCAGGAGATGAAAATAATTGTCCAGTCAATCTGTCGTCAAAAACGTGGTTCACATGCAAAAGGTCCGTAGTTCTGAACAACATGTCTGGTGGGTACACCAGTGAGAAGCCTAAGTTTTTGACCTCAACAGAGAGCCGCACCACAATAACCATATAAACAACGTAGAGTAAATTTTCTACAATGAAAGAAAATAATCATTTATCTAACCCTAATACTTCCCCAATCAAATTAAATTATAGATTTAAACCACTCCTTCATGGTAAAAACTGTCTAAAACTGAAAAAATTAAAAATGTTGTGGTTGTTCGGCACTAGCCATGCTCCGTCAAGATAGAAAACTTGGTGTACCAACCTACAACACCTTAACTTTTTATTAGTGTACCTACACTTACAACTTCAAAAAATCAGATCTACCGGACCTTTAGCAAGGTAAAATGTATAGTTTGATTGCACTATAAACAGTACAGCTTACATCATAAGTCAGTGAGTGAGGCATTAGTTCTTTTATTGAGTTTAAACCTATTTTCAACATATTTTAATTATAATGAATTAATGGAATAAAGATTTAAAACTAGATGCAGTCAAATGTTCCTGTAAAGTAGATGAGAGCATCTGATAAAAATAAATCTTCAAAACATAATATTCTACAGGAAAATATTTAACAAAAAATAAGTACATAATTGGTTGTTTCGACTGAGATTTTGTAGTATCACTTCATAATTGTGATTAGAGAGGTTGGTAGAAAGTATCACAACAATATTATCACCAAAATTTTATATTAAAATTCACAAACGCGTTTCGACATATAATATCATCTTCAGTGTGAGTGTTAACTTAGTAAGAGTGAATTCTGTACTAAGTAACTAGTTAGCTTAGTACAGAATTCACTCTTACTAAGTTAACACTCACACTGAAGATGATATTATATGTCGAAACCCATTTGTGAATTTTAATAAAAAATTGTGGTGACAATATTGTTGTGACTTGTTCTACCAACATCTCTAGTCATAATTAAAAAAAAATACACTGCATTCAAACCCCCACTCAAATCTTCACCGATGTTCACATCCTTCAAATGGTAATATTCTTCCGAAAATTTCACTCTTCCCTTTAAATACCTGTCTCTAATTAGAAACTTAACATGGCACCCGAGGTACAACAGATTATTATTAGATACCTTGTTAATTTGTAATATTTTAAAGTTACCTTGTCTACATGGAAAATTAAGTCTAGTTCGCAGACATTCTCAAAGCACTTGTCTAACGTTTCTACAAACACCTGAATAAGATCTAGTATTCCAAGCTCTGACTCCGAGCTGTCTACACAGAATACAAAATAAAGCGTCGCGTAGTGCCTGTAGATTAACTTGTAGTCACTACCTCCAATTAAACTAAAACAAAACAGATACGATATTATAGTATACATTTAGTGTGAATACAAAGAGTGATATCATTGGGGAAAAAACATTAAAATCAAAGAGAGGTTTTGTCAAAGAAAAGCAATTTAACTCCAATGTTTCTGAGAGGAGTAAAACATTATCCAGCAATAATCTAGGTTTGCTTTGTATTAGCGTTGGGAACCAATCGACTGAAAACAGTCGACTAATCAGTTGTTTTAAAATATTCATTCATTCGGTTGTGGATATCTAGTTTTCATTTGAATGATAACGATATCATAGCAGGCTGTAGTTTGGAGTTGTTATAATTGTTAAGAATAATTCTTATTTTTTGTAAATTTAATGAAAATATATATTTTTTTAAAAAAATTTAATACCTAATATTCTTTTTTTGTATACCCTATTCCCGCCGCTATGAAACTGTTTTCAGTCGATTGTTTTTTCCCGAATCGACTTATTCATTCGGTTGTTTTTTCTAGTCGGTTGTCCCAACTCTATATTATATTCTACACTGATGACAACATCCCTAGATGTACTAACAGTTGATTCTTCAAATACTAACAAGGGCATAAATAAAATAAAACAAAACAAATAGCATAGATTGTAAACTTGAGCAAGAATTAAGTGAGACATCCAATAAACTGTAAAATGAAATTCATTCCTACAGTGTCTTATAATTAGAAAAAACAATTTAAGTGAACACATTTCAAAACTAGTTTCTCTAAGTAAGCAGATTTTGGCTCATAAGGTCATTATCAGTGTCAATAGTGGAAGTTAAATATTAATGTGGCTACGTTAATAATGTAAATTTACCTTTCTCTAATATGAAAGGAGAAACTGTTTTTTTAAATCGTTTTAGTGGTTTCTTTAATTTTCACTTAAATCAAATGCTTATAATATCGACCTTCACAAAGGTAAAAACTATTGGCAATAAACAAACAATCAGTCTAGCCTGCTTAAGGCAAACAGTAAGCTAATTGCATAATTTCTTATCCTTTTATAAAATATTTTCTGATAATACCAATTTACAAAAAAAAACAAGCAAAAATCTTCACCTAACTTCTCTCTTAATACTGTCGTTGAAAAATAAATGAATAAAGTTTTGATGTATTTTTTTTCCTTCTCATTTAAATATAATTAATTTTGTTATTAATTATTATTAATAATTATTTTGTAAGACCAGCAACCGATAACCAAATAACCTCTTAGCTTATTATCATAAAAATTATACTGTAAAGTACCTGCCACCCTCGAGGAAGTTGCAGACATTATCGTCTCTCTTTGACACCAACTGGAAAGTTTCCTTGATTATCTGTTGCTGCATGTCTTCCGTCTGAAAAAAAAATATTACCTCTAAAATAGTTATAATAAAAATACAAGTATATTTTTATAAAACAAACTTGAAAAGGGAACTATATGAAAACTAAACAACATCATTGCAAGAATTATAAGGGTTAAATGAAGCTTTATAGACATTTTTATTTATTTGATACAAGCAGATGGTCGGTATAAATAGGGGGAGGAGCAGAAGGAACCGCATTTTTATTTATTTTACAATTTTGCACAATTAGAAGGCAACCTACTTAGTGCATATGCCAGTGGTGCTCACTATAATGCCTAACTTAATGCCTCATTATTGGTTTGTTTTCAATGTAAACGAGTTAAAGAGGGCAAAAAGAAATCAAATGCAATTTGGATCATAATCGCCAGGCGCATTAAAAGTACACCGAGGGTGCCAGTTTGCCGACCCCTGGTTTGCAAGATAAAACAACGTAAACAAAAAATAACTTTATAAATTTGCCTTTCAATTAAAAAAAATAATCTAAACCAAACACAAGAACAAAACAGTAAAACAAAGTAACAAGTAAATAAGACAACTTGTAAACTAATAAACAAGTCAACAAGCAAACAGTTAAACAAAGTAACAAGTAAACAAGATAATGAGTAGATTAATAAACAAGTCAACGAGCAACAGTAAAACAAGCTAACAAGAAAACAAGTTAACAAGAAAACTGGCAAACAGGTAATCTAACAAACAAGTAAACAAGCTAAAAAAAAATGATGAAACTAATAAATAAGTCAACAACCTAACAACAAAACAAAGGAATGTTAAAACAAGTTTGACTACTAAAGAAGTTACAAGAAAGTATTAAGTTAACAATAACTTGAACGTGCCAGTGGTTAACAACACTTTTTAGTAAATAATTGTATACGTAAGAATTTTATATTTATGTATCAGATATAGTAGAGAACATTCTTTTGGGTTTTACCTATGTTATCAGTTTTATGGTCCCTAACTATATATAAGCCTTTCTATTTTTTTTATTTGGCCTTTTTTTTTAATTTGGTGACGTAAAAAAAGTCGTTTTTCAGAATGATCACATTATGAGAATTCAGAATGATCACATTATGAGAATTCAGAATGATCACATTATGAGAATTCAGAATGATCACATTATGATAATTCAGAATGATCACATTATGAGAATTCAGAATAACTGCCCTTCTAAAATTAGTTAAATTATGCTAACTCAATGAGTGAAAAAAAATATTAGTAGGAGAGATGTCCAACAAAATATAAAATATAAATCAATTAAGTGTCCAATATAGCTTAGCACATAGTTAAATTTTATTTTGCTGATAAAAATCTAACTAAATCACTCATCAAAGGCCTTCTTTTAAAGGTCCTTCTTAGAGATGAAATGCATTGAGTAATTTGATCATATAAAACAGTGTCATTTTAAATATGGGATACATTTTAGTTTTGAAGGCAGTTTGGTTTTTCAACCCATGAAAAATATTAAAGAACACAATAGGTAGAAATGGCTGAGCACAATTATACTGTTGCTTATTGAATCAGCAGCAGAGGTCAGACAACCAGTCAATATCTCAATTGTTGCATATTATGAAAGCGAAACCAATGCTCAAGGACTCTCACATATAAATACCAGTGCGTCTCACTGCTACAAGACATTATTTCAATACATCTTTAAAAAAAATTAAAATATTCGGCACATCTACAGAGAGACATTTTTGTTTAAGACAAAGATTTTAAAGCAAAATCAATGTCCTATTTGTATGAAATGTTAAAATGTATTTGAAGATAATAAAAAAACACTTAAAAGTAACTTAGAACAGAGTAATGTCTTGTACAACAAGTAAAGACCAAGTATAGTCGTAGTACTTTTCAACCTGTCTGTATATGAAAATAGACTGCCAATTGGTGTGGCAAATAGCTTCCTCGCATCCTATCACGTACATTATTAATTTTATATTTTATGCATTTACTAGCCATTAATGTTTAATTTGTTTAATTGTTTCCTCCGTTTTTTTAATCTGACAAAATTGTTTTGATTTTATGCTTGAATTAAAGTATCAACTAATCAAAAGTTAAAGAGCGCAGACGGTTCAAAGTAATCTTGGGCTATCTATGGGCTACTTTCGATAAACTATAAAAGTTTCATACAAATCAGATAAGTACTTTTGAAGCTATAGGTGTAAATTAATGTATGTTTGTGTGCATGTAGAAGAGAAACAAATGAGCGCAGAAGGTTAAAACTTATATGGGACCAACAATGGGCTACTCATGACCTACCACCCAAATTTCATTAAAATTGGACGTGTAGTTTTTAAGATACGTTGGTTCGCAAAAATTGAAAGGCAGACCGACCGACAGACAGACACAGAACCAAAAATGATCCCTGATGTCTGAAACGGATTTCTGTCTTGGAATTTTTGAAATCGTCGACCTAAACATTTACGTTACCTTCAGTAAGCTCGGAAGCAAAATAAAATTATTATAAACAAACATCAAACTTTAGAAGAGAAAAGGTCTCAAAAAACTTATTTATTACAGCAGTGGAACATTGATAACTCTAAAATTACATAACTTGAAGTAAAATAAAAATATTCACTTGAATTTCAAATTATTGAAGGTCCACTATAAAATTACTTGGTATAACTGCAGTTATCCAGCTACCAAGGAAAAGAGGTTAGAAAATTGAGAGGGCCTCACTCAAATGTAAGACAAAGGGATGTCATCTCTAAAATATTAATTATATAGATATAATCTTTCAAATGAATAAATCTTAAAAATAAACTGTTTTGGCAAAGAGATATAATCTCTTAAGTGTATAAATCAAGCGAAATTGTGCCACCAAGTGTCTCGACTGTATGGATGCAGATTAGCCAATTACTTATAGGTAGGTAGCACTGTATGAAGCAGACTGAATCCTCCAATATAAAATTTATGAAAATGAAATTTGATAAAAAAAAGAGTATAGACTCCAAACCAAGGATAATATACACATCTATCTTCTAATCACATTGGGGAGAAAACATACAAAAAAACCTTCCAAGCCAAAGAATCATAAAGTTGAACAACTAAATTATACAGAAACTATAGGTTTGTTCCAACAGCCAATTCCAGAACGGTTCTAGAACCAGTTCAGGATTTTTTAATGCGCATGCATCTATGAGGACTGGTTCAGAACTGATTCAAAAAGAGGAGCCTGTTGGAACGATTTTAGAACTCTTTCAGAACTGCAACCTTCATGTTACCTCTCTTTATCTTGTTTTTATTTTCCTCTTCGTATCTCTCCACTTGTTTTGTTAATGTTCACTCAGAAATGGATTACTTACGTGAACATATTCTATTGTTAAACTCAACAAAGTTTATAAGAATGCACACTAGGGCAAGTCGTTTTTAAAAGTTACAAATTTATCACACTGTCATTTCTGAATGATTATATTTTGGTCTCACATTTGAGATTCGTCAGGCTCGTAACTCGTAACAATCCTGTCTTTTAGTTTCAGTTGCCTATTAAAAATTTGTTTGTATAAATGGTAATTTTTTTAAACATTAACTGTTAAATCATATAAAAAGTACCGGTGTGGAAATCCCACACATGACTTCCATGAAATGTTGTGGAGTCAATACGCGATCAAGAGAGAACTCAGTATTTACATCATGGAAGTAAAAACATTAAAATGCCCATATCTCCAAAACCGCTTGTGCCCAAAAAGTATAGGTACAATCTACCAAATAGGACACATAATATATACCCCAAACAAAATAGAAATAAAATAATGTCTACTGAAGTTATCGTCGACAGACCTATTTCGTGCTTAAGTGACTACAGCTCTGAAACGTCGTGAGCTACGATGTTTGGGTTTGTCGCCATCAGTTTTTCCGACAAAAGTTGAAAAAAATGCCGCAGACCGCATCTCAAAACGATATATCTTGGAGGGATATGTTATTAAAGGTTTAGTTACATACAAACGTACATACACAGACGTATATGAAACGGATTTTAATGATATCCCCGGGTTCGTAAGACCCCTCCTTCACAGAGATCTCGGAATCAAGTTTCGGATGATAAAATGTGAATTTTATTTTGGCTTATTAAAAATAACCCCTCATATAAGACAAGGTCAACCGCACATTAAGAAATATTTACAAATAAAGGGTTAAAAACTACAAAAAAGAAAATTATAAGAACAATCTGTTTCTTTTTCTTGTCTGTAAATCATCGGCGGATGTACCCACAAAAAGATCGGAGGTAATTCTTAAAAGTAAAGGACTCAAAGTCGCTATGAGAAATTTTAATTATCAAGAGGAATAAATATTATATATAGGTATGTATATAAAATATAAATTATATTTTATTATTCTAATATACTATCATGATAAAAAATAATACGTAAAGAAGAAAGAAGTAGTATAAATATTAACTGTGGAGAAAGAAACAAAACACGCTAGGAAACAGAAGATATCGAGAAAAGAAACGAAAACAAATGTTAGGTTATAGTTGAACAGTAGTAGTAGTGTAACCTACACGCCTCCGTATATTAGTATTAGTAGTTCTCGTCGAGTTCCTGCTTCAGTCCGGGAACTGTTTTCACGGTTCTAGGACTGTCCCAGAACCGTTCGTCTTTCTGTTGGAACACGGGACTAAAAGTTCCAGAACCGTCCAAGAAGCGTGTAGGAACGGTCTTTCGATACTGCGCATGCTCCCGGCAGTTCTAGAACCGTCCGAGGCTCTGTTGGAACAAACCTTATGTAAAAATAAGAATTATTAGTCTTCTTTTTAGCCCCATTGAGAAACTAAAGGATATCAAATAATTATACAACATAAGTCAAATGCACCACAAAATTAAAAACAAAATTATTTGAAAGTATGATGACAAATTCAAGTTGTAAAAAAGAAGAAGAAGAAATTTTATTCACGGTAGCTAATTGACAAAATTCATTTTTAATCTCTGCAATTTTATTTTATTTATTTGATCACCTCAATTTTGCTAGCAAATGCATAAGAAGGATTTTTTTACTTAGACAGGCATTGCTTAAATGCAAACTGGCTATGACCTTCTTTAACTCTTTCACAGCAAGAATAACTAATTATCTGGTCACAGAGTTAAATAGATGGGGGTGATAAATAAACCAGATATATTTGATTTAAAACGCTAGTGCCATGGAGATTACACACTATTATTATCTAAGGTTTCCAGGACAGCAAAAACTAAAAACATTTAATAGAAAATAGCACTATCAGAATTCTGAGCTCTTGTCTTGATCGAAACCTTTAAAATACAAGGGTTAAAAAACACCCAGAGCTGAAACAAAAATATTGAATATAACCATTTATAAACTAGACATTGCGCGGCTCTATCATTACAGCAATTATAATGCAATACATACATAATAATTAAGAATGTAGCAAAGCAAGATGTGTCATAGTTGAAGTTGATGAGTGGAATAGAGAGAGGTTAGTGGAGTGTGCCTTCCTTCATTACCCTGTACAGTAGAGTCGCTAATCCGGATTTTATGCGACCGAGCACTTTCCGGATCACCGAATGTCCGGATCTCGGTCTTGAATGGAATCAGTTTCAAAATGTCTGTAAAACTAGTTTTGGCTGGGTAAAACTATTAAAATCGATATTTTTTATCATAAAAATGACTGTTTAGTTTCAACGTTGGTACACTTTTTAAATCTAAAAATTGATTTAGGATAAATAACTTATTATCTATATTGATATAAATGCCAAGTTTTTTGATTGTACAGTATTTAGGTCCGTCTGGATTAATGTGAAATTTAGTTTTAAATAAAAAATCTTGATTTTATCTCCTTTTGAAAAAATCCATGTTAGTGCTTTGTAAAAATTTTGAGATTCTATTTACTTAATATTTGGCTCTTCTCCCTCACAAGTCCACCAACAAGCTTACAAGCTTAGGCTATCTTTACAATAAAAGCCCCTTTATCTGGTCTCAGTTTAACCAGCCACTTAGACATCATGTGACACCTGTGTCACCGAAATTAAAAAATAAAAGGTCTGTAAACCACCATTATTATTGATTTCTTCTAGAACACTCTACATACAATGCATGCAGTGGAACCTCGATAATTCGGACTAATTGGGACCAGACACAGTCCGAATTACCGATTTGTCCGAATTTTCGAATATGCTGTAAAATAACTTTTTCGCAGATGAGGGGATCTGATAAAGGTTAAAGCTTCTTCTTTGGGTAAACCATATGTACATCGCATCTTCTAAAGCGGTATCATTTGCCATTCGTAAAGTTTTCCGGTTTTTTTTATACCTCTTCAGAATCTAGCTCTGACGCATATTGCAGTATGCTATCTCGTTTTCGTTTTAAATCACTGACGGTAGATGTTCCCACACCATACTTTTTTGCAAGAGATGCCCCACTTTCACCTTTTGAAATTTTTTCTAGAATTTCTAGTTATTACATTTTTCAGTAGGCAGTCCAGATTTTCGAGGCTCCAGATTTTAAAGGTCCGAATTATCGAGGTTCTACTGTATTTCCATTCTTATGTAATTTTCTTAACTATAAAATTATTTAAAAGTGTTTCTTTCTTTTTAATCACTCTTGATCAGGAAAAATTTGGTTTAAGCGGCCATTTTATCATCCGCCCATGGGTCCGCTCCCAAAGAGGTTGAAAGGGCTTCCACTGTAAATAGAATCATCATGAACTCTAGGTTTTGTAAAACTAGGAGAAGGTAAGAAGTGGTCAAAAATAATGAAAACTATCTATTGACAGTTGATGGTATTCCAGTGCCCATTTAAGCAAAAGGGATTTTTACTCTCTAACAATTTAAACATGATTTCTTCTTTTGACCAGTATAAACATAGAAAATAATAGGTCAAGAGAATAGATGATAAAATTCTTTAAACCAGTTTAAAAAAGTCTAGAAAAATAGGTCTTAAAAAGTCTTGACAATTATAGGTTCGAAGTACCACTCTATACATATTCCATTTAAAATCTGACCATATCCACCTTCCAATCAAAGCATACATGACTAAGAGTCCTATATAATGAAGACACACTAGTTTAAAACTCTTACATGACAATTCAAACAACATGTTTTTACATTTCTAGCTCTCATATGATAATATTAAACACATCAAACAAGTTAAAACTAATAAAATACATTAAACTACAGTAATACTCACAAAATAATGATAGAATTTACTAAGTCTTGGTTTCCCATGGTTGTTGAATACTAGTATTGCCTTAATCATATTGTTTTACTAATCTTTTAAGCCTATTTCGAGGGCAAGCAGAGAAACAACTATTAAAACAAGAAAGAACAAACAACAGTTTTAAAATAGAAAGTATACAGGAAAATATTAACGAAACATGACTGAAATGTATGCTACAATTTGTGAAAATTTTATCGATAAACAACGATAAATAAAGAACCTTTTGTTAACCTCTTGTAACACAAATGTAAATCATTATAACCTAAATAAAGATCTTAAAGAGAGAGAAAGTTGCATTTACATTTGGTTATCTTTAATTTCTTTATTGGCAAAAGTGAGGGTAAGGATCTTATTTTTAATCTACATTTTTATTAAATTTAATAATGTGATTAAATGTTAACTAACCCACACATTTTTTATTAGATTATAAACTAAATGTTATGTCTTTACAGTTCGAAAAGACAAAAGAGAGATTTTTTTAATTGGCGCTAATGCAACTAAAAGATTGCTTAAATAAATATTTCATGGATTTTGATTAAGCTTCTTATTTATGTAAAAAAAAGTGTGGATACGTAATAAAAACAATATTATGAAATTAATTTAGTAAAATATAACAATAGGAAATATTACAACATTTGTTGTCACCATGAGACCACAAGAAAAACATGAAGAAGAAGAAGAAATGCAATCGGATTATGAAAATTATCTCGACTCGACCCCATTTTGCTTGAGTTTGTGACGTAAAAAGTAATTGAAAGGTATTTCTTTCTGTGATCTTTACAGTTTTGATTCAGTCCGATAGTGAACTCAGTGGCATGATAGATCCCTTGGATCATAGCAGACTGACGTTACTATTATCTAATCGTTTTTTACCTAAAAATCATGAGTATTTCCATTAATTTGTCTACGAACAGTAGTAAAAAGAGTAATAGTTTACTAGACAACATGCCAGGGCTTATTTCCACGACGTAAGTAACTTTTAATTTCATTTTACTATAAAATATGTTTTCATTATCAGTCGTTACAATCAAACTTTTCCTTTTTACGAAGTAGACTGATCTCCTTGTCTTTATTTTAAACGTCTGTTAATTTGGGCAGCCGAGGAAACGTGTAGAAAAGACGGAGGAGGGAATATTGATTTTTAGAACTTCTTGATTTATAAAATTCCAAGTGTCTACTAGTTTGGACCTTGCAACCCTCTAGCCCGAATAACCTAGAAGGGTGTTAAGATTTTTTTTTATTTTTAACCTTTTTTTATACTTTAATAATCGAATTCTTATTTAATCGTTCTTATTTAAAATCAAACGTTTGTTTTATTTTCTTTATTTTCCCTTCTTTTTAACCGTTCTAATAGAAGTGATGTTGGTAATTTCGCAAAGAGACATCGAGCGTTTTCCATTTGCGTAATATATAAATTTTCTAGTTTAATTTTTTAAATCTATTATGATTATATTTTTAATTATGAACTCAATATTTAGTAAATCTTTAAAGTACAAGATTATTATTGGTTATAAATCCATATATTAAGCCTGACGAAAGGATTTTGTTAAATAGAATGATGAAACCTAATCGCAATAAACCTAAAAGGTTCGTATATTTATTCTAGTGAGGAATACTTATTTTCTAAATGTGTTTATAATATTTCAACCTTATCTTTGACATTTATAGTTAAAGTGAATTAATTTCTTTCTAGTTTAATTTAGTTCGTCGCGTGTTCAAAGGGCATTTAGATATCGATATTTATTTCAATTAAGTATATTTTCTCATTTTTTATTTTGAAGAATTTGGACCTCAGTCGCTTTGTAAGGGAGGCTATAAGGAAGTAATGTTTTCAGTTTCGTGACGTCAAAAAAAATCAAAAATATATTCGAAGGTTAATTTGATTCTTATTTGACTTCCATGTAACAAATTCATTATTTTCTTTGTACTATGCAAATGAACGATAAATAATTGTAGTTAGTAATAGTTTATTAATTATATTATGTACTAAATGAAAATGGAACAATATAGTCAAAAAATTAAAATATATATGTCGTGCTCCCTTTTTTATTTCTTATTCCTTTTTTGTGTATAAATAATTAACTCTTGTAAATTAGTAATTGCTGTTATATATGAAAATGTGGCACATGTCTTGATTGATAAGGTATTATAATCTCCCGAAAAATTATTAAGGAATATTTTATTGATTACAGAGTGATACACCTAATTTATCAGTATAACTTTATAACCATAATATTGTAGGCAATATTATGTATAATTTAAGTTATTTAATTCATTCTTTGTTATCACCTGAAGGTTTCATATCAACAGGTTCATATCTCTAGTAAGGGGGTTTAGTAATTATCAGTAAATAAAAAGTTTTGACTTGGTCAGTTTTAGTTATATGCCCAACCAGTTAAAAGTTAAAATTGTTTGAATTATGTGTCGCTTCTTGAAGGATGAGTTTTTCAAATTTCTCTAGTAAGAGTTTATTCTGGCCAAATGGTGAGATTCTAGCGTAACTTTCTCTTGTCTAGTTCTCCTGCCATAAAAATTTCGGTCCCTAGATTTGAGAATTCAGTACACGCTAAATAATGGGATTATTCTAACGTTTCGCGCAGGAAAAGTTTGTCTCTGGTTTAAAGAAAAAATAAATATGGAGGCACGTGGTTCAAATCCCGGAGCCTGGACATATTTTTCTCTGTTTCTGTCTCCCGTAGTTAAAATTGTTTGAATTATATATATATCTATATATTTAAAGCTTTGCTATATTTGGAGGAATCTTGTTATCTCCTTACCAGCTGTCACTGCTGCTGTTGTCTGAGGGTGCATTCAGAACAGATAACCAGGTTGTCAGGCAGTTTTTTTAAGAGTCGTTGTGGCTTCCATTATTATTGTTGTCGAATGGATCAGGTTTAAGGGAGCTGTCAACCTGGTTATAAACTTATACTGGTTTGGTTTGGGTATGAAACGCAACCTATTGCGAGAGCTCACATTTACAAACTTTATTATTTTTTTATCCTTTTTAAGTTTCTACAGTAGTAGCAAATTTATTAGATTACTGTAAATACAAATTTCTAAAGCCAATATGATTATTCTTTATACAGTCCATATTTAGCTTGAAAAGAGGATTTGGGTAAATAGAACATTGAAACCTTGTCACAATATAACTTTAAAGGTTTGAGGCCTAATTTCCCTCATTTATTATCATAAAAGTTCTAGGTGTGTTTGTTACTTTTACCTCCTGATAACATTATTAGGTTATTACAAAATGGGGGGGGGGGTCAGGCCACTTTACTTATCTTCTTGATGTGATCGTCAGTGTTGATGTGAAACTGCTTCACCTCTCTGGGATTCAAACTTGCTAAATATATCGGTGCTTAGGCTTAGATTTAAGCAGACTTGCTATTGATCTAACCACGTTGCTACGCTGTTGCCCCGCTTCTACGTCTGTTGTTGTTTATATTTAAAGGAATAATACCCCAGCTGCTGGAAAAACAGACATAAAAATGACTGAAAGCCACTTGTAAAAACCCCATTGTGTAAAACCAATATATCAGCTTGTATAGATTAATCACAGTGTCAAAGTTTCTTGCAATACTACCAGATCCTTTGTTACCATTCTAACAGGCATTAGGGTTTTATCTTATGCAGTAGCAATTCTATTTATAGATAACTGATATTCTTGTTACTTGTTTAAATGCTCAAAATTTCAATTCATTCATAAGATATGAGTCTATCTAAAATAATTTCCTAATGTATATGTGTAAGAGATACCCAACAAGTACAAATAATAAAAAGTGAGTTGGTTTGAATACTGATGTCTAGATTCATGCTTAAAATATTTATTTATTATATTATTATAAGGGTCAGGAGGACACTTTGTCATATCCCCGATACTACAACTAGATAACTCAAATTTACTGTCAGATTGTAATATTAAATATGAAATCAATTTTAAACTTAATTATTATAAGCACTATCAAATATAATCTTTAAGAGTTCCACCTGAGCTATCTTATCTAGATGTGTCAGGGTATAGAGATAACATATTTAAATTGGTACTTCTTTTGGTTGTTACTCCCTTGGATTTTTTCCAACTTTGACTAAATAACAAATAAAACAAAGGGATGTTTAGTCTAATGTACTTTAAGACAATAGAATATAACACTTCTGTTTTTACAGGGGGGGTAACAGTATAAATAAGAACATTCTGTACACCTTCTTTAGATTGTTACTCCCCTGTGTTTTTTAGAATATAAATAACTTTGACTAAATAACAAATAAAACAAAGGGATGTTTAGTCTAATGTGCTTTAGGACAAAGGAATATAACACTTCTGTTTTTACAGGGGGAGTAACAGTCTTAAGAAGAACATTCCATACACCTTCTTTAGATTGTTACTCCCCTCAGTTTTTTTTATAAGGGGAATAACTATCTAAAGAAGTGCCTTTAAATCTACCACACTTATCCTAAAAGACACTCATCTTTTAGCTTTAAAGTCGTAATATTAAGGTGAAGAATATAGTAATCATTCTTTATCTTTGAATGCGATTAAATATATCTACGTTTGCTTTAGAACTTCAATTTTTTCATAATTAATAAATTACATCACATTTAAAAATGATAAAGATCTTACTCAGAAAATGATATTGTTACACATATATTAATATGTGTGTAAGTGGTCAGCTTGTTTTAATTGGATTCATGTCTTAATTGTAAGTTTGTTGACATTTCTATGAAATCAACTCCTTAATTTGGCCTCTTTGAAGGTTTTTGTAGTTCTCAGTTCTTTGACCTATTGTGAACCCATCAGTTAATTGTAATCATTCCATCTATTGTAATTTATGTTTTGACTTTAAGTCCTAGTTTGTCACAGAGAATATAATAGTGTGGATTATTCAATGACTTCTCAGAAGATAACTTTTTTAATGTGTTTTGAAGTCAAAGCTAATTTATCTGTTCTTAACAAGTTACTTTAAGTCTATTGTAGTAAGCAAATGGATCATCTTAAACAAACCCCGAGCAATCTGACTTTTTTAAAACGTGAGTCAAAATAGTGATAATCATACCTTTATGATTTTATTATATTTTGAATTATAATACAACCTCATCACTTAAAATATTTAGTTTAAGATATAATCATTGTTCATCCTTATTTGACTCCTCTTAAGGTGCTTTCGGAAACACTAAACTGGTTGACCTAGTAATAACCAGTGCTTTCAGAAAGATCAGCCTAAACTACCAACCTCTTTGTTTACCGCTGATGTCAAGAATTTAGGTCTGTTCACCAGAATGTTATCTTTTTGGCACTTAATCCAAAAGTTGAGAATATTACTGCCCTCCTTCATTCTGCATTTTTTATTTTCTACTAAGAAACTTAGAAGGATGACATTAATTCATTAGTTGTATTTTGTGCCGAATTAATTATTTCGGGAGGCGTATTATTCTCCTCATTTTTGACATAATCACTTAAATCACTCATTGTTTTTCACTAAAAACTCCATATAAACAGTTACTTTAATTACACAAACAGAAAATTAGTTTTGTTAAATGTAAATAAACTCGCTAATCGTACTTTAAGATGAAGAATTCCTTTTTTTTTCCGCACTAGGGCGGAAAAAAGAATTATTATGAATGTGCGTGCGTAATGAATTCAGCTACGAAAAGAATCACTTTCTATGCATCTAAACAGAGATATAATGTTTATATTTGGTATCAATTGTAGATAAAATATATTTAATATAAGTGCTACTATCTGATATAGTAGAAAAACTCATTTGATTTATTTACTAAATGCAAATATCAATGCAAATTAAATAGGAGGATATTGAGGACCAGTTAAATGTAAAAATCAAATTGACTTTAGTGGAGGTATAGTACATGAATTGTGTTTACAATTTTCGGTCACCATACTTGAAGAAGGAAATTAATTTTTCAAAAACGTGGAAAAAACCACAATTTTCTTTTTGACTTATCCTCTGTATACGTAATTTCTATAAGGTCATTTAAAAAGGACGCTCTTTTTAAAAAAATGCTATAACTCAGTCAAAATTGATCTAAAGTTAAATTTTTTTTATTTATTTATAACCCGTAGGAACTGTGATGCAATGTGAAAAATTACATCGAGCAATTATGTCCACCTCCGCATTATTAGCAGTCAGTAGCCTGATCATTGATATTCACAGATGTCCTTGCCGATTTTGTATTTCTCACTGAATATTATTCATTAACAAGTGACCTTTTTTCTTCGAACTTCATCACATACGTCCTTATTGTTGATGCTGTAGGATCGTGGCGACGTTCAAAGCTCGGGCTGAGTTTCCGGACAGTCTCGGTATAACACCCGTTTTTGTAGTGTTTTTAGATTGTTTACACATTGCTCAATACTAAGCATTTTCATGGCACTAAATAAAAAATTATCATCTAATTACAAAGACCAACAGCTCAAAGAGGGAAATCAGTAGGAGAATAGGAATGGCATGGAGGGCATTCAATAAATATAAAAAACTATTTAGATCTAACGTAAAAGTTCAAGAAAAGACCAAATTGTGGAATAGTGTAGTTAAACCAGTTTTGACATATGCATGTGAAACATGGACTCTGACAAGGAAAAACATAGATATGCTAAGAAAAGCCGTCAGAGGGATGGAGAGGAGCATGTTGAAGATAACCAGAAAAGATAGAAAAACTAACAAATGGATAAGACTACAGACGGAAATGGATGACATTGGGAAAGTGGTAACTGAGCGAAAGTGGAGGTGGGCCGGCCATATCATCAGGGTGACAGATGAAAGATGGAGCAGGAAAATCTTGGAATGGTATCCAAGGGGCTTGACTCGCAACAGAGGAAGACCTGCTCAACAGTGGGATGAAGAAATGAGGAAATGTTGTGGAGGAGCTACGTGGAATAGAATAGCAATAGACAGGACAGAGTGGCGCAGGATGGAAAATGTGTATGTCCAAGCTTGGCTAACTCCGGAATGAAAAAATAGTTTTAGGAAAAATGTAAAAAAGTATAGTTTTATTTAAAAATCGCACATTAAAAAAAAAAAAAAAAAAAAAAAAAAAAAATATATAGATTATGATTTATAAATAGGTCAGTTATTGTATTATAAAAATGTATTATTTATTATTTGTATGTAGGAAAATGTAATCTCCGCAAATTATCCACAGCTACCAGCTGATTTGGAAATATTTATGTAAAAAACCTAAAAATGTTTTTGTATTTAATGTATTTCCAATAAATGGATTACTTACTTACTTACTTACTATACTTGAAGAAGGAAATTAATTTTTCAAAAACGTGGAAAAAACCACAATTTTCTTTTTGACTTATCCTCTGTATACGTAATTTCTATAAGGTCATTTAAAAAGGACGCTCTTTTTAAAAAAATGCTATAACTCAGTCAAAATTGATCTAAAGTTAAATTTTTTTTATTTATTTATAACCCGTAGGAACTGTGATGCAATGTGAAAAATTACATCGAGCAATTATGTCCACCTCCGCATTATTAGCAGTCAGTAGCCTGATCATTGATATTCACAGATGTCCTTGCCGATTTTGTATTTCTCACTGAATATTATTCATTAACAAGTGACCTTTTTTCTTCGAACTTCATCACATACGTCCTTATTGTTGATGCTGTAGGATCGTGGCGACGTTCAAAGCTCGGGCTGAGTTTCTGGACAGTCTCAGTATAACTTTACCCGTTTTTGTAGTGTTTTTAGATTGTTTACACATTGCTCAATACTAAGCATTGTCATGGCACTAAACAACAAATTATCATCTAATTACAGATTTCAATCATTACAGTGCTGCCAACCTTGAAACAAAAAAATCCTGCGAAATTAAAAAGAGCGTCCTTTTTTAATAATCCTATATTAATAAATAGGTCTTAGAATTTACCTGTGAATTTAAAATAATATTCATGAAGGATAAAATGGTATTTTCCTTCATATTAAAAAATGTTTTTAACTCCTGTCAATCTTATTAAGGTTAAACAATTTTCCCTTCTAGTCATTTTTGCATTTAATTAACTTGTTTTGTGCTGTAGTTTTTCTTGCAATTAAAGTGTAGTGAACCTCCTCTTTTAAATGTTTTTTTTTTTTTTTTACATCATATTTAAAATTTATAAATTTAATTAGGGTAACTTTATTTTATCTATTTAAAAAAAGAAAAAGAGCTTTTTACTCTTTATAAACTTTTCATTAAATTTAAATTAAAAATTATTTTTTCAAAAAAAAAAAAAAATTCAATTGCACCAGTTGAGTAATAATTATTTTTATCTTAATTATTATTATTAAATGAGTGAAAGTTTTTTAAAAGAAACAAACCTCAAACAATAATACTTTTTATTGTTAGATTATAATAATAATAGATTATTATTATTATTATTTAGATGTATTGACTATACTATGATACTAATGTAATTTATAATTATAAAGTAAACTAGAGATAATGTTTATTATAGACAATTTTGTATTATTTTTATCAAATTAGTTGTTTTTGATTTTTTATGGGATTCTTTCTCATAGTGGTTAAAACTGAAAGAAAAAAATGCATTATTTAATGTCAAAGCTCCACAATACCTCATGTTTAATAGTAGACGGGCTTTGGCTACTTTAAAACAACATTAGTACACCAGTGGCAGACAATTATTCTTATTGGTTATATTACCAAACTTGTTTTATTTATACACTTATTTACGGTAAAACCTGCTAATGCGGCTACGTGTAAGGTAACTACCTGATAAAGTTCACTTCAGTTTGTCCACTTTATGGAGGTTTTATTGTTTACATTTTGTAAAACTAATGGATGTACTTATCAAGTAGATAAGTCAATTACATGAAATTATAATAATTTTTATTTCATCATAAAGTTATATAATACATATTTAATTCTTAAAAAATGAAATGAGATTTTTCAACATTTATTTTTACCTGTTTGTTTAAATATACCAATTAATTTAGTAGGTAAGTCATTGGTTAAAGTATACCTTATGTATGTGGGTCAATGAATTCTATCTGTTAATACTGCCTACTGGATTTCAAGTTTCTAGGTCGAATTGTTTGGCCACAATTCCAATTTATTCAAGGCTATAACTGACGACTCATAACAAATTAGTGTTTGGCTAACTTTCTTAGATATAATCTTCATATTTCTTTCAACATATATGACAAAAAATATTTATTTTAGGCTTTTTTTCCTCTACATCACAACTAGATCTTCAAAATCATTTATACTTAATAGAAAAGAGGTTTTTTTTAAAAAAATATATATACTTACGAATATATATATATTTTTAATCTATTCATGATGTTATTGATAATTTAATTTGTTTATAATCGTTGGTAATAACAATAAACATTAATTAATAATCAATGCTATCAATATAAAATAATAACTAAAATTATGAAATCATAAAATCACTGAAAAATAATTATTATATTTAAAATTATCAAATAAATTTTAAGAGTTAGAATTAATGTTATAAATTGAATATTATCAGATATATATTTTAGTTGCATCTATTTGGTAATTTATTTAGTAATATGGATGACAACATATCCCGGAATAACTTTTCGGAAGTTCATTTATAAGATTTATTTGTATGACAATTGTATTCTGTACTACGTCTTGTTGATATTCTAGATATTTCTTTGATTGATTTCCAATTGGTTGCCATTTTTAATCTGATTTATTTATTGGTATTGAATCTATCATCGATCTTTATTTATTGGTATTATATCCAGTTATTTTCTGATGAAACTTCAATTTTATATCAAATATTTAGAAAGTTTTTATACTTACTTCTTTTATAAAGAAGTAGTTTATTTTTGTGAGATGAACTCTTTATTAAATTTACTGTATTCGAATTGTGTTCTTTTGCAGTATGATTTAGTGGGTTTCTTACTTTAATTGGACAGACATACTATATTATATACATATAACACTAAAGTGATGTTCCTTTGACAGTTGAGTTATTGAACATTTTTGTTACATAACAAAAACTATTAAATCTTTGTTTACTATTACTAAGCAGGTCTTTTTTTTATTTTATTTAAAACAATATTTGTTCCGTTGTTAGCCTTTATGAATGATTAATTTATTGATAGAATTGTGTTCCACTTTTATACTTTTGTAGAATTACTGTTGTCAAGCTGATCTTTATTGATGTATCTTTATCTGTGATTAATATATGTGTTCTTTTGTCATTGATCAAAAGTTATTAATTTACTATTGTCCATGCAACTTTATATTGATTTATTTACTGCAAACTGCAAAAGAGTGTTTTTTTCTTTATTAGTTAACTTTAATTCATTAGTAAGAAATGTTTAATTTTGGCAAAATATTGAACTTTTCTCTTTTGGTTTTATAGCTATTGTTTATCCACCAAGTACTTTGATGGAGTCATTAATGAAAAGCTACTGTTTTGTCATATAAAGCTCTATTAGATTTTATGTACTCAAGCTGTGATTTTTGAAGTAAAGAACTCAATAAAGATAAGTGAATTGATAGTGAGCAATCTCTTCACAGCTGGGCTTTAATGAATTTATAATATTTAAGTAAAAGCCATTGATGGGATTTATTCTTCAAGATTTATCTTTGTTAACATATCCTTTTATGAAACATTTTCAGATAAAAATAAAATTAATATCTTTGTGTTTGTTTCTTTAAAAAAATAAATATATTGCAAGAATTACATTTTTAAAGATAGTTTCAATTTTCTGATCATTTTAATTTAAAGCTTAAGATTTTAAACTATAAAGGTCTTGTGTTATGGGCCCCTTAAATCTTGCTTCACTTCCCTAAAGAAATGTTTGTTTCGTGGATATATTTTTATAATATTTTTTAATATATTAGTCTCAAAGATTTCTTTGTGTCTAGAAATTCTTCAACAAATAATTTCTGTTAGGGAAGCAACTTATATAAAGACTATGAATTATTGCATCTTGATAATAAGAAGAAATCCACTAACCCATCAAACCTTGTTTCCTATCCTGTTTCAATATTTTTACCCCTTTATTCTTGCACTAGAATTCCTTGATTTAAAAATATCACAAACCTTAGCCTGATTGCCCGTTATTTAAAGAATTAGTCTTAAACATGCCTTAAGTAAACAAGTTTTTTTTTTGTTTCTTTTTCAAAACCTCTTATACAAATAGAATTCTTTGGATGTTGACATGAACTTGTTTGGAGTTATGGAGGGGGAGATCAATGCTTCCGGTTTTTTAATTCACTTTTCTAAAGTAGCAGGTGGAGGCTAGAGTTATGTAAACAAACTATTTTTGCAGTCTATTCTTGTAAAAATAAACTTTTCAAATAGTTTTCTATCTGAGTGTGTTTTATAAATGCATGGAATCTTATTGTTCCCTAATTTACACACAGTTTATTAAAACTATTAAGTTGTTCTTATTCATTTTTCTGACCTATTATACATAAAGGGAAAGTATATGATGGCACGAAAATTCTATTTTGATGGATTTACACAATGTGGGGTCCTGTGAGTCCAAAAAAGTGATTTTTTTAAAAATAAATATCGGTCAGTTGTCTGTAGTCCTCATACAGTGGGTTACAATACATTAATCTAAATTACAAACTACTGGGCCTCATTTGGCATACAGGTTTAGAAAAATCATACCCCTTAGGAATAATCTAGTTCCCGAGGTATTGATGAAAATAAATCTGATTTTGTTAAAAATAAAACAACCACCTGTAGAACACTTTTAATATGTTTAAAAAGTGTTAATATGGGATATGCAGTATCAATGACTGTCTGAGAAAGTTTTATTACATTTATCATACCAATTATCTTTTTCCATAAAGCTGGGAATAAAAATCTTTAATAATGTATGAAGATGTCTAAATATAATACCTGTCAATATTTATCCTATCAGCTGGAATTGTTTAAAAAAAAGTCGGAATACATCCATTTTTATTTATCAATAGTACTATTTCAAATTTATAGTCTAGCCCCTTATGCTGATTTCGTCAAGTAAATTCTGTTCTGAACATTTCATAAATGATTGTATAATTAAAGTATAACGAGTAGGGGGTGGTTGTTGACAACACTGTGTAATCATATTTTCCAGAATTCTTGATAAATTTTTATATTTGTTTGTAGTGTTAGATTGTTAGTCTGTGTAGATGAGAGTGTATAAAGACGTAGAAGTCTGTAATTATGTTGTGTTGTGTAACATGTCATGTGCTGGTTTAATGTTATCTCTTGTTGGGATTGTTCCTCTTTTGTTAGTTTTATTGTGTTATTCAACAGAGTTTATAGAGATAATAAGAGGATCACATTGTTTACTTAATTGTATTTTTTTCTGTATTCTCTTGTTCTTTTGTTTGCCTCCGATATAAATTTAAAATTTGTTTGACTTGTACATTTAGTTAAGCCAAATTATCTAATATTTTTAATGTAAGTAACTGTTAAGATGTTAAGGGAGTACACTAATTCATTGCTTTTGAGATTATTCGTGTTTACTATTCTTGTTGTTTAAGTTTAAAATAAAATAAAAGTGATAAACTAGTGATAATTTCGGTGGGGGGGGGGGGGGGGGAGAGGAGTTAATGAAGCCAAAGCATCACCAGTAATCATTCATTCCTTTGACACTGGCAGAATAGTTGATGTAAAACACCATACTATTATTTTAACCAGGCATACTTTAAATTAGATATCTGGTGTCTCTAATAACTGGAAAGAATCAAATGCAAGTGTCTGCAAATAACAGGTGCTAATATGCATTTCTCTCTCTACTTAAACCATCAGAGTTATCTAGGAAGTCAAATATAACAGTTTGTAAAACAATGATCAGACAACTATTCCTGTTGGGGATCCAAAATAAGGACTCTTTTAAGTCATGATTTGATATCCATGTGGGAAAGGAAGACATATAGAGCTGTAAAAGGAACTAGGAAGTTAGTACCAATCTGGAATTTATGATGCTGCATCAAAAGCCAAGGCTGGTCTCCACCCTCTCTTGGTCCTAATTCTTAATCATTTATTGCAATATTCACCAAAAAAAAAAACCCTATGGCTGTTAGTAGTTAAAGAAAGATGGCTCCAATTAGGACATGAATGAAGAATTGATAAAAATAGGAGTCTCAAGAAAACTTTTAAAGGTAAGCCAGAAAGAAGGAGACTTAAGGGACCACCTCATTCAAGGTGATGTAGAAAGGGTTATAAAGGAACTTGGAAGTAAGAAGATAGAGAAAGAAAAGGGAGGACAAGATGGCAACTGAAATTGTCAAGGAGAGCAAAACTTCATGGGTTTGTAGTGCCATGTGATAAGTAAGTAGGCTAAAAGAGGAACTACGAGCCTTCCCAATTGCCACTATGTAACTTCTATCTATGTTTGTCGGAAGTAAACAACAAGAACATAAAACCAGGAGCTCTGCTTTCTCTTCATTATTCATTGGAGTCAAAAGGTTATGTACACTATGCTGAAGTAATATTAGTGAATTCGTTGTTATTATTAAATTAATTAATAACAACAATAACCATCTGTTTATTATCACGGCTTAAAGGATGTGTAGTCTTGTGTTCTCTCCCGCTGCTGGAAGTATTGTAAAAGTTGTTTAGCATTCTGCTGGCTTAACCCAGCAACAGAGTTCAGCAAGTGGACTTTCATCACGATCATTCAGTTCAAGAAATCAAGAAATCTTGATTAATAATATAATAACTTTTCTCTCGCCCCCACTGCTTAATTAAAATCAATATTTTTCTTGATTTCCCATAATTTTTAAGAAGATTGCTTCTCTAAGATTGGATTTGTTAATTTCTCTAGCTCTTCTGGAGAAGTTATGGACTAATATATACTGGAATAATACTATGTGAAATATATAATATGTACTTAGACTTGAAAAATAAAGTATAATACTTGGATGTGAAAATGATTTTAAATGAAAATGTAACACTTTTTTGTGTGGGTTCGGTCTTTTTAGGGTAGATAATAATTGAACATTTACATTTCAAAAACGGCTATATTTCGACCATTAACGGTCATCTTCAGGCCTAAAAACATCGAAATAAATCTGTAATATTTATCTTTAATAACATATATAATTAATAAGTTAAAAACAATCTACATTAGCATTTATAATTGAGGTTTTTATAATAAAAACAAAACAAATATAAGAAATCTTACCTTGGATTGAAACTGTAAAATTATTAACATAATTTAAAAAACTGGATTAATATCACCTATTTAGGTTCGTCACTATTTGTCAAACAATATATCACATAAAAATGTATCTTATACAATAATATAACAATAAAATTAACAGAAATAAAATGTAACATAACAATTTTTGTTACTTTTGACTCACAGGAAAAAAGAAATAGATTATTATGACACTCTTTGTGCATCTCGTTTTTAAAACTTGACTTGGAAGGGATTCAGGTGACCTTGCTAAAGGGATGATTACACCTCAGTTATGTAATTTTACAAAACGATCTTTCTTACTAAACTGAAATTCAGATATCTAGATTTCAAAGAAGCCAATTCTAATACTTGCAAGCTTAATTTTATTATTTAGGTGACTTTGTTTGCACCTCAGTCAAAGTAGTTACGTAATTTTAAACAATGACCTTTCTAACTTTGCTTTAATTCACATGTTATACAGTATGTCCACGGATAGAGTTGCCTATAGGTGTGAATTCCGATTTTTTTTTAATTTTCGAAGAAAAGTCACTCTTTATAAAATCTCCTGCTTGTTCTTAAATAAAAATGTATAGTATTACTTGTTATTACTTGTTGTTCAAAATGTACCCTGAACCCCGTAAAATAGAAAACTGGAACAATTTTGACTATTCAAGAAAAAATAATTCTTTGTCATTTTTTTATATACTATTTCAAGTTTCTTTTTCACATAAAAATGTCAAAATTAAATTTAAAAAAATGAAAATTTTCGGAATTTACTCGTAAAGGCTACTCCATTCGTGGACATACTGTATGTTTAAAATAGCCCCTTGAGGGATGTGTTTATTTATTAATTTATTTCAGTTGGAAGAGTTATGGTTGCAAAACAACCTCCCTATGTTCTAATCTCACATTTAATTCTATCTATTTGATCAATAGCAGTGGCATACATAGGGCAGCCCCTCCCCATATCTTAACTTGAATCCACAATACATTTATTTTAAAAGAAGAAAAAACATTGAATCAGGGAACTTAAACTAAAACTGCCTGGGTCGGCACCGATTTTCGGGTAATATGTAGGTACATTAAATTATATTGGGGAACTTCACCTTCATCTATATTTTTTTTATACCTACTCCTCTCTGTGTGTTTTTGATTCATGTCCTGTTCAAGATTAATTTATATATATCAATACTGTGACTTGTATCAGGATTTTATTAGATATCATAGTGTCTGTAAAGCCAAACTAGCTCTCTTTTGTCGCCTCCAAACTTAATATTTAATTTTGAGTTAAATACCAGCGTTCATTGAATTATTGAAGCAGGAACATCAAAAGGATGAGCAGTATCTCTTAAACTCCTTATTAAGAAGTCTCAGCTGTCTATTTATAAAGAATTATAACTCTATCTAAAAAAAAAAAACAGTGTTAATAAGCTCAATGGGGCAAAGTAATACAAAAGTTTGTTAAATTAGTTACCAGTATAAAAGAGAAGACCAACAAATATCTTGTTATTGTGTATTATGCCAATTCCGGTACTTCTTTAGCTTGTTACTCCCCTATGTTTTCTTTAAGAATATAAATAACTTTTAAGACAAAGGGATGTTTAGTCCAATGTACTTTGGGACAAAGGAATATCACTTTTTTTAAAAGGGGAGTAACAGTCTAAAGAAGAACATTCCGTACTCCTTCTTTAGATTGTTACTTCCCTCTGTTTATTTTATTAGGGGAGTAACAATCTAAAGAAGTGCCCCAATTCCACTATAAAGTACAAGTAGAGAAATAAGAAAATACATGAATGGTGTATTCTATTTTTTAAAAAAAGAAAATTCACTATAAAAACTACAAAAAATACATACAGATATTATCCATTTAAATACCATCTTGTGATATCCTTAACATTATTTTTGAATTAAAAACTAATAAAATGTATAAACTATATTGTAAATATCCTAATGAATATATAATATAAAACTGCACTAATCTTGAAAAATAATCACTAAATAAATATGTTTAAATTAGAATTTTCTCTACATAATTATAACACAATATATCTACTCTGTAATCAGATTGAAATATAATCACTAAATAAATATTATTATAATAGAACTCCAATCATTAATTATATATTATGAATATTAACCCAAAACGTTACAACAAACTACTGTAATTAATCAATAACAATTATGTCGCACCTTTAAATCAACAAGTATTGATTGTTATAGTTTCTTATTGACCTACACTGTGATATCTGGTGATAATGGAGTTTATTGCCACATAACAAAAATGTGACATAAAAAGAGTATGGAATTATAAGTGTTGGTGGGGGGGGGGGGATAAAAAAGAGCCAAAATGAGTTTAGATTGTTGTTAAGGTAAATTAATTGCCTGAATAGTACAACATAATTGCAATATAAGCAGACTGTTTACTCTTTGAATTTCAGACCTCAAGAGAGAATTCTTAAAAATCTCAGTTGAAACTACATGCTTAGTTATGTTTAATGCAGGTGTAATCAGATGTTTTAGGCCACTGAGTATGATCTCCTTGCTTAACCCTCTTAAAACAATTTATTTGATGACTAGAGGTCATGGAAATGTACGATAAACAAAATATAAATAAATCAAATTGAGTATCCTGCTAACTTTTTTTGTTTTTTGTTTATTTAGTCTAGATTTATTTGATAGTTAATTACATGCTGAAGGAGACAATACCTAATACTTTTTGCGAATTAGAAAAAGGCCTATTAAGACTCGAAACAAAAGAGAAAATTTATTTGTATACAATGAAAAACAAAAACAAGGTTTATTTCTGATACACATATTTTGGCAGCTGAGTTTCTTAAACTAGTGGAGGAGGGGTGGAACCCACCTCAACCGAGCAATTCTGAACCCAGCCCAATATTACACCCCTTGATGTTTTACCCTGCCAAAATCACATACACACTCTCACACCTAGTGTACGTACAAACATTTACTTGATAAAATAAACAAACACTGACACACAATAATCTGAATACAATCTAGTACCATAACACTGACAGTATTATACACACTAGGAAATACTCTTATTAAAATATAAATTTATGTATATGTATATATTTGTATAAATACATGATTCTCACACTAATAACAAAATATATATACATATGCTGTAGATGAAGACACAAATAAGTATCTGCGCACTAATCACACCACCTATATTATTTTTGGATTTTTTTTTTTTAATACAAGAGATGAAAGACTATACATATACAATATTATAGTATGAGCCAAAGAATAGCGTATGAACTGTGTCCGTATGTGTATACCTGGCAGCAAACCCCTTGTTTTTATTATCTTGTTAAAAATACTAATATTTCCCTGAATTTTCCTTGTTGTCTTCAACTTAAATATTTTTTAATAAATGTCTAATTTTGTTACGCTACTATGTTTATCATAAGGGGGAAATAATAGGGTTCAGTGGAGTTTTTTTGTTGTGGTTTTAAATAATTAAACAAATTAAAGTAATTTTTATATTGTTGATAACAACATTGATAATAGGGTGATGAAAAATGAGAGTCTACTGTGCATCAAATGCACATAAAATAGACAGGCATTTTTTTTAAAAACCACTTTTTTGGACTTAAGATACCCTTAAACAATTAATTATTTCAAAATCCTGTTCTTTAAAAATTATCTCTATCCAAAGTGATGATAAAATTGTGAGCTGCAATAAATTGTAAATGTTGATGTCTATTAAAAACATTTGTTTACATTAAAAGTTGGCGTGTGTAATTAGCTTTCTAAGATATAATGTGTAGCAAGTTTGGCTGCATGGTGAGCAAATATCTCTCAAAAGTCATTGTCATAGAAATGGAAAACAATTAATATTTCAAAAACTTAAATCAGCAGACCATGGGGTAATATACAATTTAGAATCATTCCCTTTTCTCTGTCTGCTTAGCTGAAACACCCTATTTATATATATTAAATATATATATATTATCGTCTGCTCCTCTCTTGTGAAGAAATTTCACCTTTGTGAAATTGCAAGCTACATTGCAAACCCACGCTACGCAACTAAGGCCGTTTCAACGGCAACAGCAAATCTTCCAAAGAAGAGAAAATGAATTTAAATTAAATTACTTTATTAACATATCACCTGCCAAAATGGCTGACATACGAATTTACATCTCCCGATGGGTGAATCATCATCCTACATGAACGGGCGCTGGAGAATTACACCTCATTTAGTATGCAAAATGCTTATATAGTGATCCTAATCTCTAAAATCATTACTGCTATCATGATATTAACAAATTATTTTTTTAATTACAAGTTACCCTAACTTTCTGATACAAATCTAAAGATTCAAACAGTGAAAAGTTTTACAATAGTTTAATTTAAATAACATGGGCATTTAACATAATATTATTCATTTAAAGTTTTATATAAGTGCCTGAAGAAGCAACTAGAAAATCATTGAAACTTCAACTTGAACATTTGACTAATAACCTAATAAAACCTATCAGAAAAAATTACGTGAGTTAATTATTAACATATAATGTTTAAAAACTGTACTATTTTCTGTTGTATTCACAATAATTTTTTTTTTATAATCAAACTACTATATTTGTAGATAATTAATATTCTCATTAGTCATCTTAATTAAAATCAATACATAAAATATGTAGTAGCTCAGGGCTTATAATCTGGGATGCTACAATATATATATATATATTTATTATTCTACTTTTATTTACATAAAACTTGTTATTGTGACCACCTGTATAAGGTGACAAGGTAAAGGTGACTCTCTATGATGGAACTAAGTGACCTTAGAAACAGGTGGATTCAGTATATTCATAATAATAAATGTTATTTGTGTGGGAAATAGAATGAAGTTTGAAAGTTAATGTTAAGATCAAATAGTGGATAAAGAATTGGCCTTGGATCCTTGTGGTATTGCAACATGGCCACTTTAATGCACTCATAGAAATCTCACTGCATGCCTTGCAGTAATTAAATAGAGTCGTCATTATACACTAGCCTCATATCATGTAATATAAATCATTTTTGTGATTCATTTCTTATTCGTAGTATTTTAATTTTATTTTTATAATCTCATTAACTACTTTTTTTATAATTTAAAATCTGATGCGAAGCATTTAAAAACAAATTGTTGTTGAAAAACCAAACATAGTAATATATATCCAAACAATTCCATCCAAATAATTCTAATATATATCCAAACACCAATTCCCTCCCATTTAGACATCTCTATTCATTGTGACTGCAATAATTACAGAGTACATACATTTTCTACTTACTTTAACGCCAAAGGAGGATTGTTAGTGAGGAATCAAAATTCTCATTTTTGTTCTGTTAAGACAACATCTTAAGCATTTTGGTCATATTGCTATTATCATTGGACTTTTTTAGGAAAATATATTGAGTTAACAAGAAAAAAAAATTTTGCACCGAAAAAAAAAATTACACTAAGAAGGAATTACTATAACAGATAAACTAATGATATTGTTTAAAGACGCAATTTAAAATTTAAACACATTCAATCACATGTGTTAGTGTCATTTTCATTCTTTAAATTTGAAGAATAAAAAAATAAAATAAAATGTATATAATACATAATTATATTAAATTGATAATGCTTATTACGTTTCCATTGTTTTATTATCAGTTTATTTAATGTTGTTATCAGCACCTGGACCTCAGCTGTTTTCTATTGTATTTTTTTTTAATATCAATTGTTATGGTAATTAAACAAGGTAGAGATTTATATGGAACTGAATATTTTGTCTTGTCATAACAATATAAAACACCTGTCTTATTATTTAATTTTTTTAATGAATTAATTTATTAAACTTTTTATTATATTTAAATTTTCTTATCAGGTGTTTTTTATTTCTCTCTTTTTTATGGTTATTTTAATGACATGTATAAGATGGCAACAGTATGGTGTTATATTACAAGTGTCCTCATGTACAATTTATTATCTCTCTCTTATTTTTATGGTTATTTTAATGAGATGTGTAAGATGGCGACAATAGTGTTTTATTACAAGTGTCCTCGTGTACAAATTAATACGTACTTAAGATTTACCAAATAAATGAGAGCACACTTAACGTTATTATTATTTATTTTTTTTTTAAGAGGAAATTCCATTGTTAAAATGTATATATTTTTTACATAACAATTTTTGTTATTTAATAAGATTCTATATTTTACTTAATCTTATAACATGATATTTTTCAAGATGGCTACTAATGTTATTATCTCTAGATTTTAATCCTAGTAAATAATTACCTTATCTTTATAAATTGTTTGTTTTTCTTTCAATTTTGATTGTTAGTGTTCTCAGGACAATTATTACTCAATTGATAATGATCAGTGAACAGATGAATAAACTGGTTTATTCATTATCTGTTCATCATTGATAACTGATAAAAAGGTTAAGAACACTGATTTTATTATTGTGGTTTGACAATTGCTGATCAAATGAAATTATTTAAGATTTCAGTCTCTACAACCCTTGGTTTCAATTTGGTATAGCAGTAATTTAAGTTTTTAAAGTAAGAATATACAATAAATGAAGCTTAATCTTTATCAGGAGTTGGGGTTTTACTTGGCATAATCTACTTTAATATGTTTATTTACTAACATTTTAAGAGAGCTATAGTCTGGATTACCATTTTTTATGGCACATCTCTTATTTGGAGTTCAGGAATTGAAGTTAAGATTGTGTGGAGTGTGATACATTCTTATGGAAGTCACAGTCAAGTGAAATATATTTCAAACTTAGGAATGAGGATAAACATGTTAAAAAATAGTATCTAAAATTGTCCTGCTAACATTTAGGACAGTTTAAGAATATATCGTTGAAACCTAAAGTTTAGTTAGCTAAACTTTAGGTCAAATATTTCACTTATATTTATTTATAAAATATAAATTAGTTGGAAATATATCATTTAAATGCTACCATCAAATGTATCGCCTGTATTTATTAGCATAGAATTAAATTATTAGCATGGTTATTTTTTATTAATAGTTGAAAGCAACAGTATGTCCATGAGCAAGAGCAAGGGGGTGTTTTAATCTGATTTATTATTTAATGTTAATGTGGCATGATAAAGAAAGTATTTTCTTTTAAAAAAAAAACCTCAATAACAGTGCAGGCTTGGTATCAGCTGAAATAGCGTAAAAAATTATTTTTAAGCATGTAATTTTCAAATCTAAATCCCCCGCGAAGAGCCCCGTCATATCTTGCCGCCCAGGGCCTTGTAAGGCCTAGAACCGCCACTGATTACACTGTTCTGCAAAATTTATTATTATCAGGATTTATAAATAAAAAAATGCAATAAATTAAATAAAAAATGCCTTTCTTTAGTTTTTATTTCAAAATGTATATTGATCTTAACTTTCTATTTCATTTCTTAGTTTGTTTTTTTCTTCTACTTATGAATGACTAATAATAATCACATAGAGTAGATTGAAGTTCAACAAATTCTTGATCGAGATAACTAATGTTAGAGCAGATGACAACTACCCTAATTTACTAAGTATTTGCTGAATATTCTACTTTTCCTTGATGGTGAATTTGATGACAAAAGAAACAGAAAAAAAAAATCTAGGATTTATAGGCCAGTTTCCTGTAATCCCGAAACACTAACCAATTAAAAGAAATGGGCACAGGCAAAAAACCAAATCTATATTATGGAAGCCAACTGGCATGAAACATATAAAAGGGGATATCTAAAAGAAAACTAAGAAAATAAAATATTTTTTGCCTATTTTTAAATAATCATAATTAGGAAGATAGTGACAAATTTGGTTGTGAATTACTATTTCTGTATTTCTTTATTTTTTTTTCTCTTGTATCAACGATCTACTTTTTTTGGCAGTGATATTACCTTTTTTAAACCTTGTCTCCTTAATTCCCTCAATTTTTCTCCCTTCGTTGTTATTGTATAAACCACTGGTTCAGCGGAATTTTGTTGGCAAATGTTTAAATTTGCTTCCTATATATATATATATATATATATATATATATATATATATATATATATATATATATATATATATATATATATATATATATTCTTTCTATCTTTCATTCCTTAGCAATTTAATTTTTTTTGCCGTATTCATTATGATTCTGTGTCTTGTCTGTAGTACACAATTCAGCTTAAGGAGAGGGGCAGGGTAAATAACAAATTTAAATATAATGTATTGAATTTGGACCATCCCCTCGTGGCTTAGAGACGTCAGAGACAATAGTTGAGACAAGTACAATATATATATTGTGTGTAGGTGAGTGTGTGTGTGTGTGTGTATGTATGTATATGTATATTTGGACTTGTCTCACCTTATGTCTCTGACGTCTATTTGCCACAAGAGGAGGGTCCACCTTTGAAATTACTAGCATTCTTAGATATTATAAACTAACTTAGCATTCTTAGATATATAAATTGACTTGTGAGGGGGGTAATGCTAATACTATAATAGTTTCATCCCCTCTACTTTCATCTTGGCTTCAAATCCGTTTGTTTATTTCGAATTTAGTCCTCTTCTAACTCTCGTTCTTAACTCTGTTTTTCATTTCTTTTCTCGAGAAATAAATTTATTCAAGAAGAAAACTACGCCACTATAAAAAAAGACATGTTCCGTCAAATATTCAATTGACTATTTACTTCTCTTTTATTTTATTTTATTTTTTACATTTTAATCCTTCTATTATTTTTATTAGTTATTTACATATTTGATTGTTAGCTTTTGCTTTAAAAAAAAATTACAATGTATTAGAATAAATGATTATTTATTTCATATTTATATTGTTATTTTTTTAATTATTATCTAATAATTTATTTATTTTGCTAATTGAAAGAAATAATTATTAATTTATTAGTTCTAAAGTGATTATGAAAAAATTAATTATCAATTAGTTAATTTAATTAACTATTATTTATCAATATACTAATAAAATTTATTAAAAATAAAAAGTAAATATTTCTGAATTGTTTCAAAAAGATAAATCAGAAATAAAAAATTCTTATCATTTAGAAGTTGTATTAATTTTGTTATCATATTGACATGATATAATTTAAATGTGGTAATATTCTGTTACTTTAATATACTTACTGTTAATTTTTAATTAAAAAAAAAAAATAATAGATTTTGAAATATCAAAATTTTCATTCATTAAAACCACATAACAGTCACTTATCAAACAATTAAAAAACTACTTTAAAGGTTTAAGGTGGTTAAAAAATTATAAAATGGGGAAAAATTGTTAATTAATTAAACCCTGTATTTTTTTTTTTTTTTTTTTTTTTTTTTTTTTTAATTAACAATGGTGGATCTGAAATTTAAGTCATCCACTTATTAATCATAACATAGTTTTATAATTATTTGTAAATTCAAAAATATAATTGTATATTGTGTAAATAAAATTTAAACAAAAAAAAGTTGTAAATTTAAATACTTATTTTGTTTATTAATGTGATATTGTAGAAACTGTGATAAAAAGTGAATAGGTGATATACAGTGGTAAAATGTGTCTGTAATCATAATACGTTTTCCATTTTATGTAATTAACTTGTTAGGTAACAATTTCTCTTTAATTTCATTGGCATTTACATCCTCTCTTATTTAATTAAAGTAGACTGAACGTGCAAAGTTTTGTATTATTTTATATAACGAAGTATTTCTTATTTCTGTTCAGTATTTAAATATTACATTTTTTGGTGAAAAGAAAAATAAATAAATATAATATAGGATCAGTTCATTCATTTTTTGTACATTTAACGGATATTAGAATTGTTTTGTGACAACTTTTTGAAAAGGAAGTGAGAATAAGGAGTTTCCTTTAATTCAAGGGCCCACCTTCAAAGGCTCTCAACAAAAAATGAAGCTGCTGTAGGTATTTTTTACTACGTTTTTATTAGCTTGCTTTCTTGTTTTTTTTTTTGTTTTTTTTTGTGTCCAGTACAAATCTTGCAATCGATTTTTAACTAACTTCCCGAGTAGCTAGACATTTGAAACTTTTAGAATAGCTCAGAACACGATGACACTGCATTATTTTAATACTTTTAGCCATCTTTCAGCAGAATTAAATTCATTTTCAGCAAAATTTTGCTTTATGGAAAGTTAGTTCGGAAAAAATTCTCAAGTTATTTTATTTGTTTTGACGTGACCCATATTTACAATCTTCATTTTGACGGGTTTCAAATTTATGATTTTTTTATTTTAGTACCTGGTATGGCTGATAAAGTTGTTAAAATGTTCAAGAATGATTTGACTAGCCTTTATGTTGTGTAAAAACTAATTGCATTTTTAAGAGATAAACATTGAATGACAGCGAAACAGGAAAAGTAAACAAAGAAATGAATTAATTGACTTGTGACAACCAGATTTGTTTACACTTGTGTCCTATGTATCGGTTTAATTTTTCTGCATCTGTACTTCTTCACTTTTACTCATTTTTTATTTTCTCATGTAAAGAGAAAGTATTGTGATGGCGCGAAAATTCGATTTTGAGATTTTGATGGATTTACACGTTTTGAGGTCCCCTGAGTCCAAAAAAGTGGTTTTTAAAAAATGTCTGTCTGTCGTCTGTGCGGCCGCCTGGAGCCTAAACTACTGGGCCGATTTTGACGAAATTTGGCATTCATGTTCAGAAAAATCATACCCCGAGGCGAATTCGAGAAATGAATTTTAGCTCCAAAATTGGGGGCCCTACCCCCCAAAAACTCTGAAGAAACGTGAAAAAAAACTATTTCTCTCTAAAAAATTCTAAAGTATAGTCCATTTAAATACGAATGTTACGATATAACCCGTTTTCCCGGGAAAAATCTAGTTACTGAGAAAATAGCTTAAAACGTGGACAAGGAGAGCCCGGGTTCGATTCCCCGCCAAGGAGAAGTTATTTTTATGGTAAATTTTGATGAAATGTTCAGTAATAATTAAATGTAAATACAAAAATAAATAAATGGAAAACACTGGGCTAAGTAATTATGAACTCGTATATGAGAAAGTTTGTCTGAGTTGTCTCGGACCGATTTTCTTCTCTTACCGTCCCCGACATGGGGGTATAGTGATGGCCCGGTTTAAATTCAGTATTGGCGAGATCCATTGTACAAAGATTTGTCCTTTTATAGGTTTAAGATCAGCTGTCTAGTTAGTTGTCATTTATATGAAGTAAATAAATTCGGAACTATTTTTTTCTCTAACATTATACACTACATATATATGATTCAACAGAAAATTTAAAAAAGTAGTATATGAAAAGTTCTTTTTTTTCTTGCAATTATTATTTATTATTATCATAGAAATAGGGGAAATTGATAATCCATGTATATTTCTACTTACTCTCATGTCCTTATTATTTATGATGAGAAAGTCATTATTGTGTTAATGTGAAGATTAAAATTTTTGAGAAATTCTGTGGATTAACATGTTACAAGAATTTGGATAAGTGAAATCAAACACTATAATATTTTTCTCTCTTTCTCTTTCTCTTATCTATTCAAATCTCTTATTAATTCTCTCATGATTCAAATCCCAGAGAGGTGAGACAAATTTTATTCTGTGATAACATTTAATAATGTGTTAAATAAAATACTGTTATGTCGGCCTGGATGTAAAAGTGTTATTAAGCAATCAATTCTTCATTTTTTTTTTTTTTTTTTTTTTTTTTTTTTTTTTTTTTTTTTTTGAATGAATATTATCTTGCACTTGAATTGTCTGCTGAGATATCTTAGCTTTAGATTAATTAATTTCTCAAAATATTAATTGGATGTTATCAATAATTATCTTGACATAGTGTACTTATTCCATTGTCTTGGTTGCTATAGTCTTAGTTACACTTTTCTCTTGTTAGTGATTCTTCTTTAAAAATGATGATTTTAATAGAACGTTTTAATCCAAATTTCAGGTACTTACATCATCTTGTCTAACCTATTATATATTAGTCTACTTTGTACTTTGCTTTTTAATATTTGATTTTTATTCCGTCTTCTTAATGTACCACTGTATAATATCAAGTGCTGAGTATGAAAAATTCATATCAGGCACTATCTACATCTTCAATGTGATAATTATATTATTAGAGAACACGTCTCACCTCCCTGGGAATTAAACCCGCATGCATTAGCTGCGAGTTATATTAAATGCATTCTGATTGTCAAAGAATAAAAGACTAACTAATCGTTATATCGACTGTGTACCTGCAAAACCTGGAATGACCTAGTAACCCCAAAAACTAAATTTTTCAGTAGAAGCAAAAAACATTGTTTTAAAAAAGTTAATTTTTATATTTTCTTTATATTTATTTTGATTTTAATTAATTTTACTGAAACACTTAAATGTATCCCACAACTAATTAAAGACTTACAATGCATGGGGGTAACGAGGTTTTGAAACCTTGTCGTATACGAGGTTTTTTGTACACTAGTTAAATGATGAATACGAAGTATTACAATAATTTCTATAAAAAAAATAATTGCTTAATGCTTACTAGCTTTTGCACATAGGTAGATATTAATAATATCTATCAAAAAATGCAATTAAAAAAATCTCGATTTTGAGGGTTACGAGGTATTGCAGGTACCCAGTCGATATTACCTTTTGAAATTTGGGGCTCTACCCTTCCAAAAACTCTGTGAAAAAAAAAAAATATATTTCTTGTAAACAGTTCCGACAATTTTATTTAAAAAAATTCTTAAATGTAGTCCAATCGAAACAGGGGCTGATAATAGCTTTAAACACGGACGGAGAGACTTTTTGTAGTTGCAATATTATTTTACATTAAATAAGAAGTTACATTTATGATAAATGTTGATGAAATGGTCAATAATAATTAAATGTACCTACGATAACACAAAAACTAATAAATGGAAAACACTGGGCTAAGTAATTATGAACTTGTATATGAGAAAGTCTGTCTGAGTTGTTGTCTCGGACCAATTTTTTTTTGTATGGATTCAACATATTAATTCTTGGGTGTAAGGAGTATGGTTTTTGAACTTGCTAAGGAATTGCTTGTGTTATTTTAACCCTATCATAAGAGGCCTTTTTGTATCTAATATACAAAGAGTTGAATTTTAATGATGCTTTTTTTAATGTTAAAGTCTTGGGTCAAGTGGTGCACTCAGTCTTGTTTGTCACAGCTATGACAACTAGCACATTGCTCTAGTTTACTTTTAGATTTGAATTTTTTCCCTTAAAAATTGTAATGGAGCCACTATTTGAACTTTTGAGGACTTGGTTTCTTTGTTGTTGGTTTTTGGGCAATTTATTCTATTCAAAAGACTTTTTGTAGTTAGTCACATAGTCACTCCTTGCATTCTAGGACATATTTCATTGATGTTATGCTTTTTCAACCAATTAGTGTCTAATTTATTTCATTGTTCCCCCTTATTAAAAAAAAAAAAAAAAAAAAAAAAAAAAAAAAAATCTGTCAAAGATTGTTTGGTTTTTTTTAAACCAATAAAAGTATCAATTTAAAAATCAGATTAGTATTTTTGAAGATATAGGTGTAAATAAATGTATGTTTGGTGAAAGAGTAACAAATGTGCGTAGATGGGACCAACAATCTTTTTGAATTCAGAAACCTGTAAAATGTTTGTTCTGCAGAATAATCACATAGCTTCAGTAAACCTTGGGTCAGAAGCAGAAAAGTGTTAAAAGTAAAACCAGAATTTTTGTTACAAAATATGTATATTGGAATACTCCCTAGGGAGTGTGGGAATTTGAGAAAAGTCTAAAGGCATTATTTAAAGGTTTTGTCTGTCAGGCATTATGGAACCAGGATGGTTTTTAGTAATTGCCTTGGATGACAAACGAAAAACAAAAAGAACTAGAAGCCACCCATTTGTCCAGTGTGTGCTAAAGAAGAGGAGGCAGCTTAACACTTTTTGGGAGTAAGAAGGATATGAAAGACTGCACTTTTACACATTAGGAGTGAAAAGTCAAGGACGTAGAGCTTTTTTCACTAAAGTGATAAGGCATCCTCTTCTTCATAAGCGAAACTAGGAGACTTGAGGGTAAGACTGAGGTAGTTTGATAGGCATGTGATTCAGGGGTTGGCAAAAAGGACCCAAATGTGGTTTAGTTGCTACTATATCTGAATAAATAAATTTTTGCGTAAGTTTTCTATGATAGCTTCAGTTCTCTGTCCTCTATAATAGTGATTGAACTAGCTTGGTAAAATAAAGTCACTTTTGGTGAAAAGATATTTCTTTATTCATAAAGAAATAACCTGATGGTGTTAAGCTTTTTATGAATAGTACAATTATTATAAAGTTGTTGATTAGAAATATGAAAGGTAGAATTTTTGACTGATAAAGAGAAACCAATCTGAGAAAAACTAATAGTCCAGGAGATATTGTGCAAAAAAAAATGTATGACTAACATCATACTAGAATTTTGTTTACACGTTAATCTTTTTGTGCCTTTTAAAAATATGTGGTCGGCAAAGTTCGTCTGTGGGACATAGCTTGGCAATAGGCATTAGAAATAAACAAACCAATGGAGAGTGGCCGTGTCCCGCCCATTTTGTTGGACAATGAGATTTTCATGATCCTGAGTACAAAATTAGTTAGCACTCCAAAAATAAAGTTGATGTTAGTTTTTCACTTGATATGTTATTTATTCAAATATTGCTCCGAATCAAAGGGGTCACCTATCAAGTGACAAACTAACATCAACTTGATTTTTGGTCTACTTGCTAATTTTTTACTCAGGATCATGAAAATCACATTGTCCACTATAATTGGAGACGAACTTAGCCAGCCACATATCCTTAAAAGGCACCAAAAGATTAACTTATTCACAAAATTCTAGCTTGATGTTAGTCAGACACTTTTTTGTACGCTATCTCCTGGACTATAATAAGATAATAAGAAAAAATGTGACGGATAGAGACTAAACCATGATATCAGAATAAAACATGATATTGATGTGATGAGTAGAGTGACAAATCAATGTAGAACGATGATGTTTTGATAAGAAGAAAACTTGTGATGATAAGAGATTGAGAGAGATATGTATCACTGTACATTTTTAATAAAAATGTTGTTTGTTATCAATGCTACTAAAGTAAAACCAATGTATTATGGGTAGATTAGTTAGTTAAAAAAAAACTTTTTTACCATTTAAATCTGAGTGCTTTTATATTTTCTTTCTACTGGCTATAAAATGTTTATATGAATGCATTTGTTGTTATTAATTTTTTTCTTTGTATCTGTGCAGGGCCGGCATTGAGGAGGTGGAGGAGGAGAGGTATGAGAGTCACTACAAAGTGAGCTTAGGGCCTCTGTGGTGCTCCTGATGTCCCTAACCATAATCTAAATACCGACTCAGCCAAGTCTTATTTCAACCAACAGGTAAATATTTGACGAGACGTTTGTCATACCTTTATAACCTATTATTCTAATAACGACCTTGTCTAAAAAAAAAAAAGTTATTATATATTTTTTAAACCTTAGTAGTAAAGGAATTACATTAAACTAAAAGATACATTTGGTAATTCAGAATATTGTTATAAATAAATATAATAAAAAGTTGGGGATGGATGTAGTCAAGAAAATATCCCATTTGCCTAAATACTTGGGGAAACCAACAAATCTAGTCTAAATTTTAGAGAATTAGATGTGTTTAACACTGAAGATCATATCAAAAAACTTCATGTCAACTATTTAGTTTAAAATAAATGTGTTTCATGCTATTATTTCTTAGTGAAGAAGGTTCGCTTTAAAGAAAATAATGAAACTAAAAAATTAGCTTTACGGTATTCACCAGATATAACCTTATGAATAGTCAAATAATTAGTTATTTTTAAATTAGATTCTGTGGTACCACTTCATAATTATGACTGAAGAGGTTTATAAACAAGAACACAATAATATTGCCACCAGTCACTCATTTTATAAAATACACATTTTATAAAATATATAGCAAAAAAATTGTGTATTATATAAAAAAAAAAATGTATATAAAATTGTGGATACAATATTGTTATGTTATTTTTTATTAACCTCTCTAGTCATAATTATTATGAATTATTAATAAAAAATAATATTATAAATACTTATGTGTTGATAATACTGTGAGTATATCAAGCATATTATTATACTCATGGTTTTAATGAATATTTATTACTTGTTCGAAAATAAATTTAAATGTTCTCCTTGACACTCTCTAAAGTAATGTTGTCACTACTACAAATATAATGAAATATTTATCATTAAGAGGTTATATAATATATAAATAATCTATTATCTTCTATTCTTATCATAGGTTGATTTCTGAGTGTTGTTTTTATGATGGTGTGTATATTTTATATATATATATATATATATATATATATATATATATATATATATATATCCTCAAACAATAAGATTATAGTAGTTCATTAGTCCATTTCAAATTTAAGAAAACACCATAATTTTTTCCCACTTCATTTTCTTATTTCTCATTTTAAAACAATTATTATTTATGATTATATTTATCTTAAGATTTTACCCTTATCACACCAAATTTTACCTCTTTTAATGTTAATTTAAAAAAAGAAAAAAGTAATTATAAACGTCTATTATTTTCTCTCTAATTATCTCTTAATTAGGTTATCTAGTATCTAGATTTGTTTTGAGTGATATTTAAATAGTTATTAATAATTTAATTTTTATTATTAATTTATTCTCTACTCATTTGTAGTCTTTCAGCAGTTGGTTTATTATTTTGGTTAAAATCATGAATATTCAATAGCATTGTACCTTTATATTTATTAAACCTAAATTAGTATCATTAGTAATGCTTAAACAACTTAAATTATAAATTTAGTTTCAAATTATAATACTAATATGTGCAGCTTTATTTAACTATGAATGGATCTTACAGAAATTCGACGACTCTGCGTTGTAAAGAGGGGTTTTTGTTTTACTTTTTAAGTGATTGAGAGTTCATTTAGTTGATCCCTATATAGATTATTTATTAATGATATTAATATATTTGGAAATATGAATAAAAAAAATTATAAATTAAAGAGAAAAGAATTTAAATAGTTATTACAAATATAGTTATCAAATTATATTAACTACAAAACAAAAGCCAGAAATGAGATGGACAAATTTTTTTAACCAAATACACATTTATAATAATCATGTATATAATATTATATTATATTTATCAATTTTTGGTTCTGAGCTTACAGAAGGTTACGAAGGTTGCATTGTGAACATTTCAAAGTGGAGATTTTTTTTTTATGTCTCCTAATTCAAATATTTCTAGATAGAATCCTAGGAACATTTTTGTGAGCTACCATAATATAAAATCCAGTCATCTGGTTTTGATGAAATTTAGGTGGTAGGTCATAATTAGCCCTTTGTTGGTCCTATATTAATTTCAACCTTCTGTCCCTATTGCTTTCTCTTATAGATTTCCACACCTTTTTTTATTAACGCATATATTTAAAAGTACTTATCTGATTTTGAAGAAATTAAGATGATTCGTCAATATTAGTCTACAGGTGACCCCACATCAATTTAACACTCTGCACACAATAGCCTGTGAGTCCAAACAGATCCCTCATTCAATTTCCATTGGACTATTTGTCCGCCTTGCCACACTCATTGGCTGAAGGCAAGACTCATGAACCAGGTTTCTTATTGAAATAAAAAATATTTTAATGATGATTAATAATTGAATTAAAGTGGTTGACACAACACTTTATCCCATGTTTGCCAATTGTTATATATTATAAGTGGCACCTCATTCAATTCCCATTGGACTTTTTGTCCGCATTGCTATACTCATTGGCAGAGGAACTCATGAACCAGGTTTCTTATTAAAATAAAAAATATTTTAATGATGATTAATAATTGAATAAAAGTGGTTGACACAACTCTTTATCCCATGTTTGCCAACTGTTATATATTATGAGTGGCTATGACTAAGTTCCTCAAATGTTCATCACTACCGTTTTATGTCTGTGTATTTTATTATCCCATCCCAATATTAAATGCAAAGAGTAAAATTGATCATTTTACTATAAACAAAACCAATACACAGTAGTAGTCAGTATTAAATATTAACTATTATGGTTTTTTGTTAATAAATTGTTCAATGTTGGTCTTTTTTCATGATGTTTATCTTACAAGATAAAATATTGCAAGATATAAATTTGAACAAATACATTTGAATTCAACATTTAATATCTTTAAGATATAATTTAGCACAATATTAAATACAAAAATGCTCCATTCACCATAATTAATTTTAATATTCATAATTTAAATGGAATACAGTCTGTTATCAAGTAAATATATATCCGTTTATTACATTCTTTAACTGAAATAAGAGAGATCATATTTCATATGGTGTCTCTTTGCCTGCTTAATATAATCATTTATTCAAACTATTTGTAAAGATAAATCAAAATTATTTTCATTGTATTTCTGAACTTTTTTGATAAACATAAGTTATAAGAAAAAATTGTATTTTTTAACACATAAAGAAATAGGTAGACAGGTGGGTAAAAGGTTAAAAAAAATTACATCAATGTGAAATAGGTTTTATATTCTTCAATTTTTGATAAGGAAACTATTGTTTTCTCTTTAGTCAGAAAAGATGGAGTGCAGTTTAATAAACTGTTATCAGTTTGGGAGTGTTCTCGCTCTGTCATGGAAGTTTTTCTAAGTATACATTTAAAAAAAAGAAAACAAGATAGAGGCAAGAGATAAGACATTAAGGCAATCTTCATCTTTTAAAGCAGATGGTTCTATTTTCAGGTTTATTTAACTTTTGTATGTTTCTAATCTCTTCTTACTCAAGTCAAAGAAATTAACATTATTTTTAGTATAATAACTTTTAAAATTGTTATTTATTTTAAAAAACTTTTGGATCAAATTAATTGCTAAATGAAGCTACCTTCTACACCTTACAATTAAGTAAGGTTTATTCTAAATAAGAAATTTGTACAGTTGTGGGGTGGACGTAAGATAACAGGTAATAGGAAGATTGAATAATTATTTATCTACGAGTTGTTTATGATTTATCTTATCTATGAGTAAACATTAAAGCTTGAGTAAACTATGATTAATTTACATTTATATAGTTCTTATTGCAAATAAATCAAGAATATGTTTTCTTAAATGATTGCAGAATTTAATAATAACTAAAATATTTACTACTTTTTTGGCATATTAAATAATAACTTTAATGATCTGTTTGTTATCATGTAGTAGAATCAAATATTGGAATTCAGATTCCTTTCAACTGATTAAGAATTGAAATAAAATGTGGGAATTAGTTGAGAAAAAGTGATATCAGTTTATTTGATTACAATAATAACCAATAATTTTAATTTTTTTCAAAATTAATTCTCTCTACCCTGACCTTAAATTCTTTAGGTCATTAGTAAGTTATTCTGTCATAGCGTGGCCATATATCGTGTTTTGAATGGGACAGTCACATTATTTTAAGCTTTTGAAGGCGTCCCATCAGTTTCCGAGATTGTCCTGTTTTTTTTGGAAAAGCGAGACTTTTCCAGAAGATCTGGGTAAAATGAAAAATGTCTTGTCTCATACATTATGAGTTGGAGATGTTTCTAATCTTAGTAAATATTGTGAGGTATTACTAAACTAATCTAAGTATTGGTACAGATAAATTTAGTGACTAACATTTTGATTTCAGTAATTACTAGGTTTTTATTTATTACTTTAACTTTGTGATAGTTTATATCCAAAGACAAAATTTTATTTTCCATCAATGTGAACTGAAAGAACAGTTGCCAATTCAATTTGGCACCCAGCTGATGCTGTGTCCTGGGACATATGTCCTCCCCTTGTCACTTAAGGGGTTGATGAAAAGAATCTAAAGGGGGTATTTGCTAGGTCTGTCATCCATACCGTAATGTGGAGTACATTTTTGTTGACAGGGAGTGAGAAGTAAGGGGAGAGCAGTGGTAGTATTCACATGCCAGCTAAGCGAACAGACAGAAGTCTCCTATACAACTTTACTGGAAGATACAACTCTATACATCCAGATACCTCAAGCACAGGAGGCTTGCTTCTCTAAAGAAGCTTTCGTCACCTTACTTGAGTATGCAGAGGAGAAACTTCAGTGTCAGGACATCATAGTGTGCCTTCGTAAGGATCGCCCTGATAGACGTAAGTCATCCATGTGTAACAACACTTGTAAAGCTAGCAAGTTGCTGTAATGTGATCAATTATAGTTGTTTAACTGTAAGGTTTAGATGTGTAAACATATGCATGATCAAGTGCCTTCAATTTAAATATTATTAAATCTTATGCTCGGCTACTCCAAATAAACAGTTTTAGACTTCTCAGTTTATTTGGACACTATCTTATTTCCAAGTAAATTTGTCCTCTTGTAATAAACAAGACAGTAAATAGGAGTGTATATACGTGAAGTATTGAACCTCACAGGTTGAAGGCTTTTGTCAAGAGTTTTAGAAGTACAGTAGAACCTCGATGAGAAGTGTCTCAAGGGGATTAGTGAAACAGTCTTGATATCGAGGTGCTCTTTTTGTTGAGGGTCGTGTTATCAAGGTTATTTTGGCTATCAGTTGTGTTATCGAGGTTAATAGGCGGGGTTTTCAAGTCTAGACTTGTTCAAGGTCGACCCATTCCTATATTAGAGTCGCGTTATAGAGGTTGATTTCTCAAAACGACTTGTTATAGAGGTTCTGAGTTACGTTGTGAATTAGAAAAAAATCCGTGTTATTGAGGTTGCTTGGATAATAATAGTCGTGTTATAGTGGTTAATTTAACATTATGTGCTATGGCAATCTCAAGGGGATTTGAAAATTGCACTTGTAATTGAGGTTGTGGTGTTATTGAGGGTCGTGTAAGCGAGGTTCTACTGTATTAATTCATTCATCAAACCCTTTAGGAACTCTCTAAGAGGAGAGATTGCTCTTTAAACTACTTGAATATGCAAGGTATGCATCATTTGCTTTATAGCTTAAGCTAATGCCATTTGTTATAGGTTACTCGTAGCTTATTTTAGAGGGACTATTTTTTAAGGAATATAACTAATGGCAATATAACTAGTGGCTAATAGTAGAACAGGTAAGACTACCACTTTTTGAATAGCGATTAGGCCACTTATTTATTTGGGCCCTTCTCACTAACTATGAATGGAGTTTAGCTACTCCTTGAGTGGATGTGACTATTGACTTATCCCCACCCTCTGATCCCCCCTTGAAATATGACCTGTTTCACGTTGGGTCATTGTGAATCCACAATACCTTGAACTTTTTTTCTTTCTTTCTTAACTTCTAATCTTTTTTTGCTTACAAATTTGTACAATCTATTATTTTTCTGTTAATACTAATGTATGATTTGTTGTAATTTTTCAGCTCAACTTGTAAAGATGTTCAATTTTCTTGGTTTCTGTGTACTTCCACCGAACTCAGCGCTTCTCCCTCCTACAGACGCACTCAACCTTTACATGATATATAGAGTCGAGCAGTAGAATAACCTCTTTCAGCATAACACTATCCCTGCCCTTGTAAACAAATAATAATAATAATAAAACCTTTAAACCTTTATTCATAAACAAAATAATAAGCACCTTAAAAACAAAAATAAAAATTATTATAACCAAATTTTACACTCTTTCCTTTATAGATTCCACCCCACTCCCACCATTTGCAATCCTTTCTTACTATGTTTTTTTTTTTTTTTTTTACATTTTCATTGAACATTAAATTTTAATAAAATATAACAACAGTTTAATAATAATAAATAAATAAAATCACCTCTATAAAAATAATCTATACATTAAACGAAGAATAAATAACAAACAAACAAAAATATAAGTATCAATATAATTTTTTTAAAAAAATGGACGAATAATAAGAATATTAATTATTTCCTATTTAATTGTCATTACCATCCTTTTTAGTATTATTTAAAAAAAAATTTAGTAGATTTGGAAGAAATGTTCTTGTAATTATATATGAATATGGCAATTAATTGTTTGGAAAACTTAGAGAGTAGCTTTCTCCACCTGTGAATATTGTTATATTATTTCATCAGTGTCTGAAACCTTGTTAAGAGATGCTTTTTCCATTGATGGAATAATTTATGTTTATATTTTTACAGGTGTATGTTTACATTGTATTTTAGAAATTAATTGTGAAATAAAAACAATGAAAGTGCAATTGGATTGTTGGTGTGAAGATTTTTTTTTTTTTTCAAAGTATTTGATGGGTTTTTTCAAACAATAAATATAATATAATAGTTATTTAGATAAATTATTTATACCATTTTTGTTTGTTTTATTTTATATTGTGTTTGAGGATACCTTATGTTGTTTAATAATTAATGAAATAAAAATACTAGAAAACTGTATTTAAAATATAATAAATAAATAATTTAATAATAAAATTGACTTGAGGTGTGATCATTTTATAATATTCATAATATCCCCGCTAAATAAATTTCAGTTTTGCTAAAAGAGTGTTTGTGTTTTTATTCGACTCACAATATAAACAAATTTTTTGAAATTTTGCAAAAACAAAATTTAAAACTTGCTTCTTCTCTCTCAATTTAATTTTTTTATATATATAATAATATATTATATTCATAATATTCTTTAAATTGTTCATATATTAAATAAGTTTATTTCAAATTAAGTAGTTTAAAATATCAGTATTTTTTTTTTTTTTTTTTTTTTTTTTCTCTCTCTCTCGTTTTTTTACCTTAATATAAATCATATTTGTATTTTATTATTTTGTCCTTTTTAGTGAAACAAAATAATATTTAAAACATAATAATAATCTATATGAAAAATTTGTAGTTGGTTGATTTTAAAGACATTGGCTGAAAATATATATATATATATATATATATATATATATATATATATATATATATATATATATATATATATATATATATATATATATATAATATTATATTATTCAAATAATAATAAAATATATATATTAATAACAAAAAAATTATGTTTAAATTCAATTAAACTAATAAAAAAAAAAAAAAAAAAAAAAAAAACATTATCTTAATAATTTACAAAAAAAAAGTTTTGATAAGACAACAGGAATATATAGGGAAAAAAATAAGGATTATTATTGAGATTGGTTTATTAAAAAAAACTCTATCTTTCGTGGTTTTTGAACTGTGTATCTTTTCTTTTTTGAAAATAATTGAAAAAATAAAAGTTCTTTTCCACGTAAAATATTTTTCAGATTACATTTATAAACAACTGTACCACATCATTAAAAAAAAGTCTCATTATTTTTAAAATAAAATCCCCTTTTATGAGGCACCAGTATTTGGTAATAAAAGACTGATGACATTCGTAAAGTTAAAAATGTTGTCTGTATAATTGCAGTCTGTAATTTCTTAATTACCACTAAAATATTTTACATTGATGTGTAATAATTTTAATGATCAAAAACCATTACTGTAAAAATTCATTTATTCAATCATCTCTTTAAAATCTTTTATTTTAGTTAATTAAACTTTTAAAAAAATATATATATATGTATAATTTAAAATATCCCTTATATTTCTGATTTTTTCCTGTTTTATTTGATTAATTTCCTTTTATTCATTCCATCTTTAAATAATTTAAGTTTTTAAATTACAACTCTAAACAAATGTATTTTTTAATTTTAATTTACTATTTTTTCAATACGTTAATTATGGTCCGTTAAATAAGTCACCTATTAATGGAACTTTTTAGTAATTAATAAGTTTAATTATCCTTTTATTTCCATTTTAATTAATATCTTTAGTTTTTTTTGTGTATTCAAAAAATTATTATGTTATTATTTTCATGTATTATCTATGTAAGTTTATTTTGAAAAAAAAAAAAAAAATGTATATTTAAAATGTTTTTGTTTATTTTTAAAGATGTAAACAATTTTAATTAACAAACATATATTATTTTATTTATATCTTAATTTTAACTTTCTTTTTTTTATTTAGTTATGAATGATTTATGTTTTTTTTGGTTTTAGTTTATAATGTCGATGAAACAAATATTATATATACATATTATATTTTTCAAATATATTCCCGTTGCTTTAACCAATTGCATTTGTTTATTTTAAAATTCCTTGTCTTACTTAAGGAGAAAACATTGGAATCGGATAAAATTATTAATTTATGTATTCAACGAATTTACGTTTTCCACACATAAACATGTGTTATCCTAATTGTTGTGTGTCTACATTACTTTGTCTATCTCCACTGCTTGTTAGTAGTGTGAGAAATACATCTGAATAATATAGCATTTTCTTAACAATTTTAGTTTTATCACCTGATTAGATTAGATGTTCAGTTTTATCCCGAATAAAGTGTTAACACTAAACAAGATTGAGGAGAGGTGGTCACCAAATGCAAAGTAGAGTGGATTTAAATGGTACGAAGCAGGATCAATCAAAGCTGAGTGGTGTTAGCTTTTACTAAATACAGGGTGTACTAAATAATATAGTATAGGATGGTCGATAGGAAAACTTACTCTAGTTGAAAAACAATACCATTTAGCTGCTAAATATAGGTTTTAAGGCTAATCCCTAAAGAAAGTGGTGTGTATTAACTCTGTCTTATGGTGGACACTCTACCTAAGTATTAATTCTTTTCAGCATAACTTATAAATAATCTAATTGCTACCTATTGGAACGAAGTTCCTTATGGCACGTTCGGAAAAAAATGACCCTCACGAAATCGACCAATGACGATAACTTGATTAAAAGATGACCTTGAGTAAAAGAATGATGAGATAGTTGAAATTTGGTACACATGTTCATTTTACCAATGCCCAGGATGAGTTCGTTGGACAACGTAATCCGCCCAAGCATTTGTGCAATTTTAGGACGGGAAAAAATTCCAACTTCATTTATCCAATGAGAGAATCAACTTTTTTTAGTAAAACTAACACCGACACCGCTATGAAGTGAGAAAGATTGCTAAATTTATTAAAGCCAACCTAAATCTTTAACCCTAGAATGCTAAATGTACGTAAAAATTACGTACATTTTTAGTTAAATGTGAATACACACAATCTCCACTCTCAAGCAGTGCTTCGTCTACACCTTCCCGTTGCATTAGATACTCATTTCAGTTTTACCCGATGCACTGGTGAGGATTGACAATTATTTTTCATTAATTCACCACGTAAATATTACGTATAGTTAGTCTTAAAGTAGTATACATTTCTACTAATAAATATAATAAATAAACACAAAAAATAATAAATAAACAATAAAAATAAATAAATAATAATAAAAATAAAATAATAATAATAAAAATTTGATTAATACATAAGAGTTTGGGCTTGTTACATTTCAATAAAAATTTAATTAATTAATAAATGAACACGATAAACACATAAGTAATAAATAAACACCTAACAAATAAAAATAAAAATGTTTGCTAAATAGTAACTTAGATTCATGATTAGTACTGCGTGTACGTAAAAAATACGTAGATTAGCGTTAAGCGCCGAAAAAATAAGGTTAGTGTTACAATAGAAAAAACGTTGTTTTTACCGATATGTTACGTTCTAAGGTAACGATTTTAATAAAACTTCATGCACATCGTCTAAAGCAGTGGTTCTCAACCTTTTGGTAACCACGGCCCCCTTAAAATCTACAAATATAATATATAAATACCTTTTGAGGTATTTATAGGTATAAAAATAATGCTTTTCTTTTAATTTTGCCTTCACCGCTAAGTACTAACAGTTAGTTACTTTTAATTTTGTCTCTTTTCTAACTCCGCCATGTATAAGTAGTTAGCATCGTATACTTAGCAGTGTGATTTTATAATTTATATTTAATGAAAAGCGTAAGGAACTTTGTTCCTACCGGGTGTGACCACACGTATTTTTTTAAAATATTAGAGAATATTTATGTCTTGAGACAAATCTAATTTACTGTAAAAAGAACACTAAACAAACTCAGGTTAACAAGGACACCCCTTCTCAAACTTGCACCCTAGTAAACTTCTTAACTGTAGGAATTTTGTGGGAGACAGCGCCTTAGTCAGTGTCAGTGTAGATAGTAAATCCACTAATTGGTCCAAGGAAGTTATGTGTGCTAAGGATATTTTTAAACCTTGCTGAACTTTTATCCTGATAAAGTTGTACTTTACATCTAAATGCTTTATTCACTGAAGGTCTAAAGAATTGTATGCTATGGTGATGGCATGATTGTCTTCATATTCAGTAGTCGTGATATGGTTAAAAAGGACCTTCTGAAACTAACTATTAGAACTCACACTTGGAACTATGTTGTGGGGATACCCTGATTTAATTTTGTGAAACATTGTTACAGAGAATCCCGTTTCGATGAAACAATCTTGTATTACGTAGACTCACGATATTCTCCACAGGAGATACAGCCCCCAACAAAAATGCACAACATTGAGTCCTGATGTGAACTTACTTAGTTTATTTATATATTGTGATTAAGAAATTTTGTGTGTTTCTGAATACCATTCTCTTTCAATTTTAATACATACCTGAACAATTTGCTACTTCACCTTTATCAGTCATTCTGAACTCTTAAGTCATTCCCTTTTAATTTTATTAATTGTGTCAACACCAACCACTCGTATTAGTCCTTCTTGGACTTTCATTCAGAATGTTTTCTGCTGTAAACCATTAAGGAATGCAGCCTCAAAAATCCATTTGGTAAATTGCCATATCAAACTGATTCGCATATGCAAGCAAAATATGGTCAGTCTCTAGTTTGACAACGATAGAGTAAGTTTCATGATAGTCAAAGGCGATTAAAAACCCTTGCCCAAGACAAGCTTCAGACTGAAATACTGCGTTCAAATCTCGCAGGGAAATCATAAAATGTCTAGTACTTTAGATTCAATCTTAGAATTCACATAGTTATCTAGCAATAAGTATTTAAACTGTATCTGCCATAGCTTGATAATGCATATGACTATCGTCTCAACTATTCTTATTTTAAAAATTAAAATTTTAAACATCCAGAATATGTCCCAAAACGAGTTACCTGGACCTTAGAAGGGCGGACATCGGGTCAGCTATGATAAATCCAGAAGCAAAAATTCTACCATTCACAGGATGTGCCAATGGACCAAGTGACTGGTCCTGTAGATATCCTAGGGACAAAGTCTTGCAACTTGGGTGATAAATTTGTTGCTATTAACAATCAGCAGATCCTTTATTAATTTTGTTTTTATGATTTCTTACTTCTTTCTTTATTTGTATAAATATCTTTCCTGTTTAGTTAGTTGGGTTAAATGGTTAAATCTATAAGTGATGTTAGAATATTAATTTCCAGCCCTAAAATTCAAATTTTACATTTGAAGCTCACATTTACATGAACGTTAAGTGCAAACTCTTGTGCAGATAGCGCTACCTAATGAACTTAGCCTGAGCATTAGAAAATTGAACATGTATACCAAAATTCAACTAAATCCATAACTTTTACTTAAGTTATCGTCAGATATAATGTAAGATTTTTCCTGGGCAAACATTAATTAAAAGCATGTAAAAATTAATTGTTGTACAGTAATGAAGGTACCTATTAACCTTCGAGACATACAAGAACACTCGCGTGGCGGCATTTGCACCGCCGCCATCTTGCGTGGCGGCATTTACTCCACCGCCATCTCGCGTGGTGGCATTTACACTGCCATCAGTTTTTTAATATTGTTACAGTCTTCTGCATTGCTATTAAGGGGTAAATTAATCAAAACTTAATTAAAAAATTAAGATATAATTATTAAAAAATAAACTGACGACATTTTTGACATTAATTAAAATTTATTTTTATTATTTATATGAATTATAAATTTCAATGATTTCTTATTTATTGTAATAAAAAATAAAATAATTATACGTTAAACAATTAAAAATGAAATTTAAAAAAAAATAAACTAGTAGTTGGAAAAAGATAAACAACCCATTACCGTTTTTTGCGAACCAATATATCCTAAAAACTACACGTCTGATTTTAATGAAATTTGGATGGTAGGTCATAATAAGCCCATTATTGGTCCCATATAAGTTTCATCCTTCTGCGCCTTTTTTTTTATCTTCCACTTCCACAAGCACACAAACATACATTTATTTATACCTATATCTTCAAAAGTACTTAACTGATTATTATGAAATTTGGATGTTTTGTCGACAGTAGCACGCAGATAGCCCCAAATTAATTTCAACCCTCTGCGCTCTTTACATTTTGCTAAATTGAAACTTTAATTCATAATTGGCAGACAAAAAATTGTTCTACAGACAGGAAACCAATTTAGGAAATTTAAAGAGCGCAGACAATTGAAATCAATTTGGGGTGTCTGCGGGCTAGTTTCGACAAACCCTCCAAATTTCATAATAATCAGTTGAGTACTTTTGAAGATATAGGTGTAAATAAATGAATGTTTGTGCGCATGTGGAAGATAATAAAATTGACGCAGAAGGTTAAAACTTATATGGGACCAACAATGGGCTAATTATAACCTACCATCCAAATTTCATTAAAATCGGAAGTCGGTTTTAAAATATATTGGTCTGCGAAAATTCGGTAATGGATTTTTTTTAATCTTTATCCAACTACAATATATCGAAAACGATTTGTCTCACTTCAAACATGCATAGGACCTTTTTTGTGCAGAATTATGTGAAAAATATTTTTGGTAATAACACATCTCTTCAAAAAATAAACCGTTTTGCTTAAAAATTGAAAAAAATTAAATTTCGAACCTTAAGGAGGGAGGAGGGGGGGGGGGGGGGGGGACACGCACCCATTTCTTACTACTAAACCCCTTAATAGTGTTTTCAAAACTTAATAAATTATTTCCTCCATTTGCTGTTTTTTCTACTAATTTGCCTGGACTCTGGACTATAATTAACCAAGACTGAACTCATACATTATAAAATAGTTTCTTGAATTAGAATAATTAAAAATGGAAAGCCTCATCTCCACTTAATAAATGTTTATTCAACAAAACCAGTTTTCGGCCTTTCGGCCATCATCAGTGCCGGTAAAAGGTAAGGAAAAAACCGTTGAGACGTTGAGTCACATGAGAGTCAAATAACGGACTTCCGAATTACCTGGCCTCCCTTGAATTACATGGCCTATCTTGGATTACCTGGCCTAATGGTGGAGTGGGGACCACGTCCAAAGTTATAATTAAGCCTTCTAAAAAGTGGGTCTGTACAATGCAGACAGAAAAGTCATGTGCTGTTGTATCCCAAAAAAATTGGTCCAACTGAAAACTAAGGACAACCTGTTACTGAGATTTTATAAATATGTTCACAACAATATCTCTCAAGAGTGATAATGTGACTGTGCCATGAAGCGAAATTAATTCTTAGCAGGGTAGACGTTGATTTAGTAAAACAATAATGCATAAATAAAGCAGTTTGTTAACAAAAATATTAAAGAAAAATGATTAAAGAACAAACCGAGTATTGACAGAACAAGTGAACATTACTCCACTCTCTTCTAGAATGCGCTAGAATCGGCTAAACCTGGTTTCACAGTAGAACCTTCAAAACCCTTTAACTCCAAAGTAGAGCAAAGGTCATTCAACGGATTTTTTAGCTGTTCTTCGCCAAGGGTTTTCAGCCGTCTCGTTTTTCGGGATTGTCCCGGTTTTGAACTTTAAAACCCGGTCTCCCGAAAAAACTTTTCGGGCGCCTAAATTTCTTGGTTTTCATTATAAACCTCGAAAATAGATAACTTTTCAGCATTTAAAATAAAACAACGCACATTTCAATCATTTCTGTTGCGTACTTTTAGTTTTAAAAAGCAAAGGCAAGTAAAGTAAAAACAAAAATATTGTTATTAATAAGAGTTAGTTTTAATCGAAACTAAAGATTTTTTGCTTCCGAGCTTACCGAAGATAACGGAAGCTATGTGATCGTTCTGAAGAACGAAACATTTTTAGGTGTCCGATTTCAAAAATTTCAAGACAGAAATCCGTTTCAGCCATTAGGGATCACTTTTGGTTTCGTGTCGGTATGTCGGTTGGTCTGTCGTTCAATTTTTGCGAACCAACCTACTATCTTAAAAACTACACGTCCAATTTTAATTAAATTTGGGTGGTAGGTCATGAGTAGCCCATTTGGTCCCATATAAGTTTCAATTTTCTACGCTCATGTGTTTCTCTTCCACATGCGCACAAACATACATTAATTATAATTTGTACTAGATCACGTACAATGGATGTTATATGCTTTTACCTTTTACAGCCCATTATTGACTTCTTACCGAAGCTATACGGAAGCTATGTGATCGTTTTAAAAACCGATTTAAAAAATTCCGTTCAGAAATCCATCAAAAGATCAGGGAACATTTTTGGTCCCGTGCCTGTCTATCGTTCAATTTTCGCGACCCGACTTATTTTAAAAACTACTCGTTCGATTTTAATGAAATTTGGGTGATAGATCAAATAATTAGTCTATTTTTGGTCCCATATAAGTTTCAACCTTCTGCACCTATTGGTTTCTTTTGCACTTGCGCATACCTATTGGTTTTATTAACACCTTTTATCTTCAAAAGTATTCAACTGATAGTTAATAAATTTAATTATTATTTAGTTAATAATTTTGAGGAAGCGAATACACGTATTCACACTTAATATTTAGTTCACTAATGATGGACGCCGAACAACGAGTTCGAGTCATAAAAATACTGACATAAAATTTATTTTAAATGAGAGGGGGGTCCGAGGGGGGGGGGGGGGTCTCCCCCGGAAAATTTAATAAAATTAGGTTAAAAATTGTGAATTTTATGTCTTTTTCAGCTAAAAAAAAAAAGCACTCAACTTACAGTTTGTTTAAAATTGTGTCTGCTGAATTTTTGAATCATTGTTCACAGCTTTCTTCAGCTGTTCAAATCATTGCAGATATTTTTTCGTAATTTTGTTGTATTTTTGGGGGAATTCAGGATTTAAATTATAAGTCGGGGATAAAAGAAAAAATAAAATATATAAATCTATATTTAAATAAGAATTTACAGAAAGAAAAACTTTGATGATAATAGTTATAATTATAAATATGATAATTAACTAAGTTTGGAATTTATAGTTGATATTAAATATATATGATAGTTAAAATATATGGCCTGATAGTTGTGAGCTGGGAAGAAATGGAAGTGTTGAAGTTCTGAAGATGGTCGTCGTCACTCTTTTCTATCTCAAGCAACACTGAGGGGTATTACCTACGGTAGCAGTATCTTCGGAGCTTAAGTGTAACCATGTGTTCAACTTATGTTTAGGGTCAAAGAGCACAATAAATTACAAAATCTTAGGTCCATAAAAATTGACCCCATTGACATTTCCCCTAACAAAACACCTTACTAAAAGACCAAAGCTTGATAAAAAAAAATAAAGGCAATAAGATAGTCGGGATCCCATTTACGCACAACTATAATAGTATTTATAAAAAATTTCGTGGACTTGGGGGGGGGTCACCCCCCCCCCCCCCCCCTGTATCCGGGCCTGTTAGTTGCACGCTAAATTTTAACTTGCAACTTATTACTAAATTCATTGTTTACATGCATTACGTCACTTAAAATTTAGATAATCACATAACAACTTAATACGTGTGAATCAGCCTTTTAGTTGATCCTTTGCGGAATTGCGGTAAATTTGAAAATCTGATCGGGATGCCAACTCTACTGACACTTAATTTATTAATATATATATGTTTTATTCGTCACTTAATATATAAACTATATACTTTACTATCCAGTTTCCAGCGCATTTTCCATTCCATAACGAAAATAACAAATAAAGGTGTTTATTTGGGATAAATGCATGGAATAAAAACGCATATTAAATGTCTCTCAATATTCAATGTAATAGCAACATTTAACATTTTGTAACAAATATGTTGCAACACAGTTATTATTGGACGCTAAGATTTTTGTTTAATTTATATATATTTATATTATTTATTAAATAGGTTTATAATTGGTTTTTTTGAGAGGGGGGGGGGGGGGAGAATAATGATTGGGGGGACACGGACTCCCGGTTTTGATTATTGGAAATCTGGCAATGGCAACCCTATCTTCTCCAATTTATTTCAGGTCTGTTTCAACTTCCTTGCAGTGTTTCTCTTAAATTGCTACCCAGTGGCTGTCTAAAAGTGTGATAATCAGTCATGTCTTCCTTTTTATTTCCTGTTTCATAATTTGTTAAAAAAGTTTAAGTTAAATTTGACTTTACACCATCATCATATTCTCATAATATTGTGCAAGTACTTATTAACAAAAATCTAGAGAATTTTACCTGCCAAGTCTGATTAACATTGCAATGACAATGTTCTTTAAAAACATAAAACCAATTAACATTCCAAATTAATATTGTTAAGAAAAAAAAATGACGTCAACACTTTTTAACATCAATGCACTTTTAGTAGCAGTAGCTGAGTTACTAGTTTCTTGCGAGTTTACTAGCCAGCTTTAATACTCGGAAATGGAGCGATTCTACTAGCAGCTGTAAACTCGCCAGTGAGTAGCGAGTAAACTCGTCCCGAGTAATTGAGGCTTTAGATCCGGAAAGGTGTAGAAAAGAACTTAAATATGCACCAAAATTAGATAACCTACAAAAAGATCTTTTGCTCTCCACGATATTATTGTAGAAGCCCATAGCAACTCGGAATTAAATCAAGAAAGCTAAAAGAGCATATATGTGTATATGTGTTGAATTAGCACATCCCCAAAAATGTTACCCACCCTATGCCACTGCTTCAACACATTATATTGATTGAATCATAATTATTCTATAAATGAACCTGCTTTTATTTAATTTGTTGGTGGCATACATTTAAATGAAGAATGCTGCACGCTCCAAGCACAATTATAAGCTGGTGCATGAAACTTATATATAGGCATAACATATCACAACATGCATTCAATTTCAATTTAACTTTTACTTACCCAGGCTGGTCTAGTGTGTCACCTTAAGAGGTGGGCAAACTGGACAACACTTTCTCATGACGGATCTAAGCTTCCAGGGTAAGAATTTCGCCCCCCCCCCCCCCCCCCTGGATCTTGACTTGACGGTAAAATTGTAAACGTTATAATAACCAGTCATATCATACATAAAGCTCCCCCTCCCCCTTAAAAGTAGAGATGTGCGTTATTTAACGTAATAGGTAAAATATTAGGGTTCCAACTGTGTCACCTATTACAGACGTTACAGTGACTTGGTTAAAGCTATTAATTTTGTCACTGGTTACAGAACGGCCCCTAGAGATTTTTAAGGTAGGTGTGGGTTAGGTAGTAAGTAGTAGGGTGGCATCATGTGGTAGTAGTGGGGGAAGGTTCCTTTTCCTACATGTAAGCCTTTGGCCTGTACCCTTTTCTACTTAGCAGAAAGCCCTCTCTCTACCTGGTTCCGTTCCACGCAGTGACAAGGGACAAGATATAATAAATATTAAATATGACGTTTTGAATACTGGAACTGGTGGTTCCAATACCTATTATTTTATTAATAGGTGACAAAGTCACTTGTCACGGAAAAAACCCCTAATACCCAGAGTAATACCTGCTTTGTAAAATATTAAATATGAAGTTTCGTTTAAAATAAATAAAAGATATGGGTATAAGTTACGGAGTTGAGAGAAGAGTTAAATCAGCACGGGAAAATATTGAAAAATAAAAATGGTGGACAGATGAGGGCCCTCCAGGTATATTCACTATTCATTCGAGGTTTAGATTCAAGTGTTTAAAACTATTAAATCTTGTCACTGTCACTCATCTGGTCACGGATCCTTAGAGGAACGTTGCAGGTAGCAGAAGAAATTTCTTTCAGTGACAGTGACTTTGTCACCTATTAATAAAATAATAGGTATTGGTACCTAATACCAGATTTGGTCACGGATCCAGCAGGTAGCAGAACTTCCTTTCAGTGACAGAACTTTGTCACCTATTATTAAAATAATAGGTATTTGTACCTATTACTAGGTCGGAGCTGGAACGGTGTCACCTATTACTCAGATTTAATAGTTTAGCCCATCCCTACTTAAAAGTGTCTTGAAATTGAAATCATTCAAATTAACAAATTTATTTACAAATAACTCTCAAGTAATTAACTAAGAGAAAATTGAGACAGCTGCTAATAATGTGAGAAGGGGTTTTATACCTTGCACAGCCTGCACATTGGGCTTTCAGCTAGGCCAAGCAGATTTAGATGTCAATTTAGTCGACTAATAACTTCATGACAGTCCTTATGGAATGTTTCTATCCACAATATGGCATGCCAACAACTGGTTCTGGGGTAATTAGTGTCAAATTTGAACCCGTTTTGCTCATCAACCTCACTGCCACAATACCCTGAAATATAAGTTGTACCTTGTTAAGTTGACCAAGAGTGTTGAGATATCTTTTGCACTCAGCAACCACCTTAGATTGAAATCTTGGTGCAACCAGCATTTTGATCACTGTCGACTCTCAGAGTTGATTCTGATTTGTCTGTTAGTGATTTACTTTCTCGAATAATTGGAGAACAGGCCAAAATAGCATATATCTCAGCCTGAAATACAGTGGCATATTTTCCTAAGCTCATATTTGGGTTCTGCACAGAAAAACCCAAATAATTCTTCAATTTGGGACCCAATCGGTGAACCACATATCTGTCTTGTAGGAAGTAGATACTCCCAGCTAATCAGTGGTGGCGCCAGGTACGGGCAAATTGGGCAACCGCCCGGGGCCCCATCACTGATTTTTCGGAAATTTTGTACTTTTGAATACCAAAACAAAAATTAAAATCTGTGACATTATTGTCAGCATTATTTGTTAATTAGTTTATTAATTCAAAAAATATAATACAGTAAAACGACCCCTACTGACTAAAACGGACCCTGTACAACACAGAAACCGGTCTTAACGAAAAAAAATACGGGAACTTGTGTAACGCAGAAACGGAAAGAAATTATAGGCAGGAATATTAGGGTGAACTGTATAAGACGGAACTGCAAAGTCATTTTTTGTTGTATTCAAGTTCGAAATAAAACGAATAAAAAAAAATTAAATCAGAGAGGTGTGAAATAAGGATGATAAAGGGGATGAAAAGGCGTATCTAGAAATGAGTGAGAGAATGAGAATTAAAAAAATCTATTGTTTTTGTATCCTATATAGTTAATACAATTAATTTTAACTTGGTTTATTTTCTTATACCCTAATATTAATAATATTATTTTAATATTATTAAAACAGTAAAAATTTGCAAAACCTAATTAGTATTATTAAAGTAATTTTTAAATATTGTATACAAATTGGCTTTACACTCATCCCACTCAATCTTCACCTCATGTTCGCCTATAAACTACCTCGCACAGTAAAAAAAGAGTAAACAAAATTGAATAATAAATATAAATTCTGTGGTAAAATGAAAAGTTTATGGCTAAATTAGACACCAGTACATTCCTTTTGAGAGAACCTCTAAAATGCTTAGGGTGGTTAAATTAAATAACAAAATTACAAAAGTAGTATACAAATATATATATAGTACAAAGTTTTACTTTATATTTACTAATAGTCTTACTATGACACATCAAATATAATTTAGAACAAATTCCGTTATTATCAGTTGTAGCGAAGCCTAACTCGTTTGTTTAAATTCCTAACTTGCCTAGCTCATAATTAACTTCAAATATATTCATTTAAATGGCTTTGGAATTTTTTTTTCAAATTTCAAATGGACATAATTTTTGAAGAAAGTTACAACTAGTTGAAAGCTTTATATTATAAGAAGGTACTTCAACTTATATGCAAACTGGATTGAATTAAGTATTAGGAAAGTTATTCGTTATTAGCATAGTTATATTATTAATAGTTGAAAGCAAAATTATGTCTATGAGCAAGAGCAAGGGGGTGATTTAATCTGTTTTATTTTTTAATGTTAATGTGGCATGATAAAGAAAGTATTTTCCTAAAAAACATGATAACAGTGTAGGCTTGGTATCAGCTGAAATACAGTAAAAAAGTGATTTTTAAGTATTTCATGGCAGTACTTTAGGTTGTGATCCCCAGGGAGGGGGGGGGGGGGACCAATAGCCTTCCCGCACACCCAAAAGGCTGCCATTGCTTTGTTTAGCTTCGCTTTAAGATGAAGTTTCCAGGTCTGTTTTTTATCCATGATTACACCAAGATATTTTACTGAGTTTGCAAGGTTAAGCTTCTTACCACTAAGCATCAGTTCTGTACTTCCATCCAATTTTCTTTTTCTTGTAAATAGTGTCAAGTACATAATGTCTCGCTTCCCATGCCCTAGCTGACTCCCATTAAGTTTTACTGCCACCATATCACTTCAGCAAAACTCCAGTATAAGGATCGTGTTCTTAATTGTAATGCACCCTCGTGGAACCGAAGGTTTCACAAATATAATAACTTATCTACTCCAACCCCTTACTTTTTTACATGCTAAAAAATAAAAATAAATAAATAAAATAAAAAGTACCTTTCTTTATTTATTTACATTATTATAAGGGAAATATTTAGTTATATATATATATATATATATATATATATATATATATATATATATATATATATATATATATATATATATATATAACAACAAAATGCATCAATTAAATATATTATTATAAACACACACACAAAATTTATATGTATATATATATATACAGTGTTACAAGATGGAGTAGATTATTTTTTTTTGTTTATTTGTGGGTTTCGAAAAAAAGACTTTCTTTAAAAAAACTCACTAAACATTTTTATTACAGGTGTAAAAAAGGTTTTTTGTACAGGGTGTACAAACTTCTAAAAATTACCATCGGTTTACCTAGTGTTATTTTTAACAATAAAAAAAAAAAAAATACTATTTTAAAAAATGTGGTTCAGAATTGTTAAAGACAAGTAAATATTAGTTTATCCAATGAAAATAAAATAAAATACTTTCAAATCAAATAATAAGCTAACATAAGTTTATAAAAATGTTTTTGTTTAGCCTCACAACAATTAATTAATAATTCTAATATATTTGAAAAAAGAATTAAAGAAAAGACCATTTAAATATATTGGAACCTACTTCTACAGAAATTCTGACTTTATTTATAACTTAATTACAAGCATTTTGAACTTGCTGTCCTTCAGCAAGTTAATAAATAGTAATAGGTGACAAGTGTTCTTCTTTGCTTTAGCTTATTTCTTAAAAATATTATTAAAATTCAGTGAGAGCTAATTGTAGGAGATATCTTATTGTCTATATTTGTAAAATTTATATTTCATAACAATAAAGAAAAATATACCTAAAATCTAGGTGTGTTTGGCAATTCTGAACCACATTTTTGAATAATATTTTTCAACAATAAAGGTAGTTAATCTTAGTCATTTTGTAAAGCCCTTAGAGGACTGAGGTATATATTGTAAGGCTGTTGCCCAGGCCTGGGGTCCAAAACAGATATGTCGCACTTCCCACCCTGGCCTGAGGTTTCTACCTTACACATCACAAATTTATCACACTTTTTTAAGCCGCTATTTTTTAATCTGTAGTAATGCAGAAAGAATGTCTATATAGTGTTAAGAATTTATATTTGTTCATATTGCTGAAAAGCCCTTACATACATACATGAACTGAGTTCAAAATGTATATTACGGTCCTCTCTTGACTCACTCGCTCTTTTTATTCATTGTATAATATTATATACAGTAGAGTCTCGCTAATACGGGTTTGACAGGACCGGACCCAGTCTGGATTACCGAAAATCCGGATTAAACGGAATCAGTTTTTAAATGTCTATAAAACAAGTTTTAGTTGGGTATAAAACTATTAAAATCGAGATTTACTATTAAAAAAGAGATTTACGATTAAAAATACCTCTATACTAGTCTCAAAGACTGTTCTGTCACCACTCCGAATATCAAATAAATTAAATTACGCAGGTGCAGGTATAGAAGAGACTTCCAGGGAAACAAGCTGTGTTCCGAAATGAAATTCGAGCACCGGCTAATCATTTCTCAAAAAGTTAAGACATTGTACACTGGCGGCTTGGCGGCATTTCACGGAACTCCGTGGAACCGCCGCTACGTTTTTCTTTAAATCCTCTCCTCATCTCAGTCACATATAATTGTATTTCCTGGAATACACTACCTTTATATCTTCCTCCCTACATTTGTATGGAATCCAAACAGATTTATTGAAGTTCTTGATCTTACTTATTCATAATTATTCTAAATCTGTTTATTTTTAACAGAAATACCGGGTATTCCTCGTGTCGAACGTTGGAATTTACACCTGTAAACTATACTAGGAACCATTTTATAAAATGGTAATAGACAATAAAAGCAGAAACCCTGATAATCTTAACAATTCATAAATCTGAATAGACCCTAGTTCCAAACTGTACATCTTTTTGGCCCGTCCGGATTATACGGATGTCCGGACTAGCGGGGTCCGGATTAGCGAGACTCTACTGTATATATTTATGTAACTTTTTATAACAAAATCAATTAACACAATCAGAGCAGTGCATATCGTAATATGTTAACTGCTAAAGTTTTATCACGGAGTGACAAGAGGTAGTTCCGGCAGTTTTTTTATGGAGTAAATCAAAAGTTTACTATCAGTCAAAATTATTTTCTGTTACTAGTTATTAGAAATCCATGAAAGTAAAGTGATGTTATCACTTAATTACAGAGCTCAGCTGGAGCTAGGCTAGGAAGTTGACAGGGCTAACAACAGATGGAGAGAGTGCCAATACAGGAAAAAACAGTGGCTTATGAGTTCGAATGAAAGAGTACTTAGGAAGTGATTAACTTTGTGTTTGGTGTGTAGCGCATCGATCTGACCCGGCAATATTAGACTTAGAAAAAGCAATATTTGAAGTTCAGCACTGGAACTATAAGATAAATTTAAAAGCTGTTGCAACATTTTATAGGGCATCAGCTCTACGTTTTGAGGAACTTCAAAAACTGGCTGCAGAAAGGAAGCAAAGTGTTTACTGCCTGCCAGCTTCCAGCATACTTTGAAGTTAGGTTTGTAAATTAGCCAAAGCAGTTTGGAACAACCTTCCACTGATGCATCAACACTGGATTAATGTGCTTGATAAGAACAACAATGATTCTACAAAAGTGGAAAAAATAAATTTCCCTGGGGAGTATTCCATACCTCCTGGACCCCCTGCTCTGCTGGGGGGTATTCCATACCCCCCCGGAACATCCTAGTTTGTCGCCCAGTAAAAATTCCTTAAAATCAATATTGCGAGGAGAATGCAAAAGGTTTGAAGAGGTGTAAATGGATTGGTGTTTGAACAAGAACTAAGCTTGTAAAATATATCTCACATTTTACCCCCTCACCTAAAGGTAAAAAACTTACTAGGAAATAGGAAAAAAGGGTGGGGAAAGCAGGTAGTCTATATAGAAATAATATTATAATAAAGTAGGTACTGCAATAATGCCTGGGAAATTTATAAAAAAGGTAAACTCCCAAGCCAAGGGCCAACTGAACAGTGGTACACTCATGCCAGGGTCTAAGAACCCTAAATGTCGACATCTCTTCCATCGTTTCTTTCTTCAACCATCGCTCTATCTCCTGGGCTCTTTATAGAACGTTCGTAATACCCCATAGAGCTAAGTAAGAGATAGCTCTAGGTATACTTAAATAAATTTACACTGACAGTACCGTGCCTCCAAACAAGAAAAACGTAACTTTACGCCCATAAGGCTTTTGCAAAGAAGCTTGAAAAATGTAAATTTACGCCCATAGGCCTTTTGCAAAGAAAATTAAAAACGTAAATTTACACCCATAGGGCTTAAAGGGTAAAGAAAAGAAAACCTTGTACAAAAAGTCTAGAAAATAATACAATTTTTAGTGGTTTAAGAACAATCAGTTTTTATAAAGAAAGACCTTTTTCTCTAACACCAACAAATAAATAAAATTTCTATCTTCAATATATATATATATATATACTGTTTAAAAAAAAAAGTACGAACAGAAAAAGTACGAAACAAAATTTACTCATTTTCTTATTTAATTATAAATTATGGTATAAATGAGCTAAGACTTCAAATGCCCAAAATAATGAATGAAAAATAATAAAATATGGTTGTCCTTTATTCAAAATATATAAAAGAGAATAAAAATAATAAATAATTTTATTTTGTTTTTAAAAATCTTAATTACATATACAAGGTGAGCTTAAGTTGGCGTACAGTTATTTCACTATTTAATTTATCTTCTTTAATCTTTTTTCTCTTTAATTTATAATTAATTTGATTTGTTTCTTTGAGGTGAGGCGAAGAACAAGGTTAATGAGATAAATTCCCACAGTGCAAGAATTAAAACAATCTCAGAAGCATTTATTGAAATTGATGCCTATTAAGTGTAAGCCTTCTTATGGCCCACCCTGTATATCATTTTTTTAAATTTATTTTTATTCAGTTTAATGGTTAAAATTTTAGTGATTTTGCAAATAGCGCGGCTGTCGCTTGTCTTTTGTCACCGTTGAAGCGCCGTAATTCTTCGATCACCTGGAAAAAAATAGTTAAAATAAATGTAAATAGAGTGTTTACAAAAGTCGTATCGTAGGATTCAAAGAAAATATTTTCTTTTCATGAAGAACTAGACTATATCAACTAAATTCATAAATATCATCAAAATAGTCAGATTTTTTTTTTTTTTTTGAGAGAAATGGAGAGTTTAAAATTTAAATCAAATTATATTTATTATTAACAACAGGAGACAGACAGAGAAAAATATCTGTCTGTCTCCCATTGTTAATAATAATTATAATTTGATTTAAATTAAAATTTTAAATTTTCCGTAGTATGAATACTACCAAAAATTAAAAAAAAGTAAATGGAGAGGTTCCCTTACTTTAGTCAGTTATGCATGTTGGACTCTTTCTCCCGCACAATTCCTTTTTTTTCTGACGAGCCATTTTTTTCTCTGATATGACTTGTCAGAGAGTAGCCACATTATTTTGGCAACTCCCTCCATCATCAGCTATCTTTCCAATGTTATCAGCATTATTGAGTTTTGCTAAGTGTCCAAGAAAGTGAACCTCACTTAAATGGAATTTTTTCCCCCAACATTGTTGGATAGATTTTTTTGTATATTAACCCATTCTTTTGCACTGTGTATTGTGTATAATATTATCTGCCCTTCCAGTTAATAATTGGTTGCCATTTTCAAGAGAAATAACATCGCTTCTGACAGAGGAAAACCATTCAATGGCGTGGCAATTCAAAGGCCCGAAGTTCAAATCCCGACAAGGGAGTGTATTTTTGTCTCTGTTCTGTCTCCCTTCAATAATTATTATTTAAAAAAGATAATTATGCTGGTTTATGATATGATCAGAGGAGGTGTTCTACTTCTATTAAATATCCCTTCTTTAATTTAATATTATATTTCAGAATAATATACTTAATATATGATGGTAGAACATATTTAATATACAACTAATTCTATATTCTTCAAAATTAAAATAAATAACTAGCTATCTAATTGGTAATCATAATTTTATGAGAAATTTATTAATAAATATAAAAATATGAATACATCAATTAATGATCAACCAATATACCTGTTCCCTGCTGAATCCATATTGTATCAAATCTTTAACATCTTGTTCATTAAATTTATCACTACTCAATGGTGCTGATTTCTCTGCTTCTAGAATATAAATAAATCACAAATAAATGGTTTTTTTCCAAAGGATAAATTTAACATTATTTTCATCTTATCGGTAAGTGCATTAAGATGTTACTTGAAAAAATAAGAAATTTAAGTGTTTTCTTAAAATTATTTAAGAAAACACTAAAGTCCAGGTATAATACCCCCCTTATAAATAAATAAATGCGAATTAGTGATTAAAAAACTTTATAAGAGATTGTGTAGTATGTTCTCCCATGAACAGGACAATAAATTTTTCCAATAGAATAATTTTAACTCCAAAGTGAAACTACTAATGAGGTGCCAGGTCCATTCAGACAGATCTTTACTAGTATTATAGTGATGGTGTCTCAGGGTCAACCCATTGTCTCCTATCAGCTATATTATCTGTTTTACAGCCACTAATCATATTTACTGATAGATGCCACCATATCTCACCATTCTGGGTGAACACTAGGGTCGGCCTTATTAATGATTTTTTTTTTAATTTTAGCTCCCAACCCCTAACTTGGTGAGAGTCCATGAAAAAATGGAATTTAAAGTGTCAGGTCAATCGAAAAATTTTAAATGGCGCCACTTTTAATTTAAAAATTGATATTATAAATTGATAAAAACAAAATTAGCGATTATATGTAAAACATTTAAAATGCAATATTAACGTTATTATTTTATTATTTAATAAACTATATACTAATATAATTACTTTAGTTAACTAATAAAACTAAAAAGTAAAGTAGGTACTTCAGCTGTTCAATATAATTTATAATCATTATTAAAAACATACAAATAACTAAATAAGAAAGACCAGCTCATGACCGAAATATTGGCATTTTTTTAAAAAAATAAAAAAGTCTAATAAACATGTTTCTTTAATTAAAAATACACTAATAAAACACATTTTGTATTACCTTTCTGCTGTGGAGGGGGAGATGATGACATGCTAGAAGATGAAGCACCTTGCTCAGAGCTATGCAAACGTGCACATAGAGGTAGTTCGCTTTCAGGTAGAAAATGTGTTTCGGTACCTGTGGTACCTATTTTTAAAACGTTTCTAGCCAGGTCTATTTGACACTAAAAATAAAAAAATGTTCAAGTTAAAAATATAAAATAATTCTTTCTCTTACACCTATCTATATTTTACCTCTTGATACATTGTCATCACATTTTCTCAATACAATTGTTCACATATAGGATAGGTGAGGGCAAATGTCCGCATGGGGTAAATGTCCGCACTGCTTTAAAATGGGAGGGAAACTACTTTTTGAAGTGAGACTGGCAACACTCATTCCTTACGTCGAGGCTTTGCTCCTGTAAGGTTATCTTGATTTTGTTTGTACTGTTGCCAAGAAACATGAGGTAAGTTTATGTTTGTATGTTTCATCTAACTTTTATAGAATTTTGGTAGTTATTATTAATTATTATAAATCAATATTTGTATTTTTGATAAATTTGTACAAAAATGGTGCTAAACTAGTGTCGAAATAGGCACTTGTTTTACCTTCATATATAGTTACCTTCGATAGGTTTCTATAATTATATGATTTGATAAAATGGGGCAAAGATCCACGCACTGAATGGTGCAAATTTCTTAATGTGGACTCTTTTCCCATTTAAAAAGTTTAATCTAAACATTAATTTATGTCAGTTACTTCTGGTAAAAGAATTAGTTTTTAATTTTCAGAGTGTACAAGAGAAAGAAAGATTGTTTGCGCCCTTCAACCCAGCAGGTCCTGGATGAAAAAGAAAGGATTAATTAAAAGGGGTTTCTCCATCTATGAAACTTTATATTGTCCTAATATGTTTTCTTTATCATTCAATATACATTTACCCCAAGAAATGGGGAAAACGCCTGCAAATCATAATTTTGGTAAAATGGTGCCCCAAAAATGTTGAGCAATTTTTGGAGCAATGAGAGATGGTGGATTGATGGCCAAAAATCACAGATCATTTAGAAATTATTAAAAGGAAGCAAATACTCAAAATTAGCCCTAAACCAAAAAGTGCGGACCTTTGCCCCCACCTACCCTATACATTTTTTTTTGCACATAATTATTTCTTTGATTTCTACAATCTCTTTATACCATTGCATGCACCTTTTTGAATCTTTATGATTTGCGGGGGGGGGGGGGGGGGGGGACAAGGACTTGTGGATCTAAGTGGAGGACTATGTGATCCAATAAAAAGATTTTCCAATACTAAATTAACAAGACAGAAAACAATCTGTTGTAAATTAGCCTACATGTAGAGAAGTTTTAGCATACATAGACGGTTTTAATCAAATCAAATAATAATTCACACTGATAAATTATTTTAAGTGGACATAGGAAGTGGCTAATTCTCTTCCATTCAGCAGGTTGTGTACCAGGTTTTCTCTATGAACAACTTCTCTATGAACACAACATGACTTGATGCATACCATAAAAAACAAACCTAAAATTATAATTTTAAATTAAAGATGCTATAAGGTACCTGATGTCTTCGTAGCATGTCTAAACCTAGAAGCATGTCCATAGGTTGTTCTTCTAGAACTGAGAATGAGGTAGTAAGGAAATCACTTTCTATCGCAACCTGAACCATGTGAATCCTTCCAATGATCTTCTGAACACCAACACCTGCAAACATCATAAATAAACCTGTCATTTTTGATCTCTGATTTATTAAAAGTAAATTAAAAGAGTTAAACATTTTAGCTTTTGTCAAATTTACTCTAAGAATTGACTATGAAAATTTAGAATGAAAAATGAAAACTCACAGAAGTAAAATTGATGAGACATGAATGATTGTTAAAAAATCGGTTTTATATTTAAATTCATTTTTTGAGGTCTTAATTAAAAAACTATTGCTTCAAGTTTTTTTAATTTTTTTACCTCATCCTCCTCTTGAGGCATCTTCTAGTTACATTTGGTCATTCTAAATAATGTTAGCTCTATTATCTCTTTATAAAATTACTAAATCTGGTCAAATACTTGTATCCAATTCTTTTTCTCATATACCTAGTATATGTAGAGAATAAGTATAGTGATGGTGGAAAAAAAAGGATTTTGATGGATTTACATATTTTAAAGTACCCTGACTCTAAAAAGTTATTTAATAACATTTCTGTCAGTTATCTGATATATAGAGCCTTAACCAATGGACAATTTCAATGAAATTTTACATACCTACATGTTCAAAAAAATTCAAACACTGAAGTGAAATCAATAAATTAATTTTTAGCTAATAATTTGGGGGCACTCCATTAACCCCCTCCAAAAATGCAGTCCACTTAAATACAAATGTAACCATATAAGTTGTTTTCCCAGGAAAAATCTAGTTTCTCATATTGATGAAAATAGTCTGCCAATGCACATAGCTTCCTCGCGTACTATTTTGTATAAATTAATGACTTTATGCTTTTACAACCTATTAATGTCTAATTTATTCAATTTCCCACCTGTTATTTAAACCTGTCAAAATTGTTTTTATTTATCACATGAATTAAAGTATCAATTTAGTAAAATTTAAAGAATGCAGCCGGTTCAAATTAATCTGGGGCTATCTGCGGGTTACTTTTGATAAGCTATAAAAGTTTCATACAAATCAGATAAGTACTTTTGAAGCTATAGGTGTAGAAACAAATTAGCGCAAAAGGTTGAAACTTATATGGGACCAACAATGGGCTAATTATGACCTACCATCCAAATTTCGTTTAAATGGGACGAGTAGTTTTTAAGATATGTAGGTTCGCAAAAATAGAACGATAGAGAGACACGGAACCAAAAATGATCCCTGATGTCTAAAACGGATTTCTGTCTTGGAATTTTTGAAATCGAAGACATAAAAGATTTTCGCTCTTCAGAACGATCACATAGCTTCCGTTACCTTCTGTAAGCTTGGAAGCAATATTTAAAAAGCACAGGTGATTGCTTAAATTCAGAGTTTTTTAAGCTTTGTTTTTTTATCAATATCTCAGAACTAGCTTTTTCCAGGATGGATTAATTAGATTACATGGTTGGTTTTGGAAAAATTTATAACCAAAAATTACATGGTTAAATTCATTGCATTTAAATGGACTACATCTTAGAATTTCTAAAAATCAAAATTGTCAAATAAATTTAAATAAAGCCATTTGATAACGAGAATTAAAGACACGTTTGCTTTTAACATCTAATCGTTAATAAAAAAAAAATAAAAAAAAAATAAAAATAACCTTTAGCAATGCCGGACCATCTTGTGTCGACAAGCCTCATTATATTTACTCGTTCTGCACAAGCTGCAGACATAATGGTAGTTTGAGCACCTGAAAAAAAAGATAATAAATTTAATACTTAATTTAAAAAACATTTTTTCATTATCATGACCATTTAATATCATAGTTTTGTGATCCTTATAGAAGGGCATGGTTCTGCTACATTGAACGCAGCAAAATTCAGCAATTGCTAATAACACTGATTTAATAGCGGGCGGAGGAAAAGGTTTCTAAAATAGTGCTGCTCGGTACCGCCTCTAACAAGATAAACAAAAACAGTCCTTTTTCCTTGAAATAGGGGACAAGTGCCAAATAAGGAAACCCACAGTATAAATAGACTTTTAGCAAAGTTAGTGGAAAAATTGAATTGTTTGCTAGAAGCCCTTCTCACCAGTTAATACTGCTTTTACAACACCTATAACAAATACCATTTCTTGTAATAATTATAGTACAGTAAATAAAATACTTTATACATGGACCAAAATTGTACATAAATGCTAATAAATGAAAAGGCTGAATTTTGGTAAAAGAAAACAAGAACCCATGATGCTATATAAATAAACTAATTTGGGTCTTAAGACAATTTTTGGGTTTGTTTCTTAGTATATCAAAAAGTAAGCACTAGATAGAATTACAATAAGAGTTCCAATGTTTAGAGCATAAAAAATACATGTAGCTATTAATGTAGTTGTTCTGTTTCATCCAAAAAATATTAAAAATGAACGGATTCATACCAACTTTAAAATCTGCAATAATAACATTTTTTTTTTTCCCCCCCAACTGTCAAAAAATATTAATTTTTAGTTGATATTTACTATTTTGACCAATTTCAAGAGCTGTAACTCAGTCCAACACATTAAAAAGCTATTTTGCCTGGATCTAAATCATTTTATACAAGGGGTTTATATAGGGGGTCTAAAATGCAATTTATCTCCCTTAAATAAAGAAAAACTGAAAAACCCTTGTTTTAGGCTAAAATTTGTGTTCCTTGTTGTAAGTTGCAAAACGCCAGTTAAAAAGTAGTCAATTTGTAGACTACAAAAGAAAGGTTCCTAAGTTATTCTGTCCCAATTATTCGGAAATGAAGACTTATTTTACCTTAAGAACAGCTAAACTGTAAGTTCTGAGCTTTTTAATGAGCACAGGCAAAGAGTTATATAAAGGGAGATCAAAGTAAGTACCTAATTAGGTATAGTAAAAAAAAAGTACCTGAATCTATAAAGGCTTTAACTGGGTATCCGTTGACTCTGCAGTCGATATAAAGCATGGTAACAGTTCCAAAAGTCTCAGGATTATATTCCATGGCTGCTTCCATATTGGCCTCTATGTTCTTCTGCTTGATCTCCTCACCTATGAGTCGCTGTGCTTCTAAGTCAAACGGATGTGCTCTCATGATCCTTTCACGCTGTTCCTGACGTTTTTCCCTCTCAGCAACCTGTTCCGCAAGCACCTTACCAAACTCATCTAAACATCAAAATAAATTTGAAATGATGAATTGATCTAGCATCTCTTTGTAAGAACAGGTTGAATCAGCTGTCAAGGACTGGATTGATGACATGATAGCTAAGGTTATAACAGAAACAAAATCAGTCAGACAAACTAAAAAAAAAATTACTTATATACATAACAATATTTAATGGGATTTTTTTTATTAAATAATTAAAATTCAATCATTAAAATAATGATTAAATTTTTCCTTGTAGTTTTTAATCCTTGAGTTGTTGGGTCTAAAGTGAATTAAAGCTGATTTACACTATGTCAAGTCAAAGAGACCTCTATTAAAGCTCCACTAGACAATACCTGACTATGTCCCTAAAAACTCATTTTTTTTTTTACTAAATAAAAATATTTTGTACTATACAATACCTAGGTTACCAGTAGCCAGAGCATCAGCTAATCTAGGATTATTCTGCTTGAGTAGAGCCAGTTGATCTGGATTAGCTAGGAACAAATCCCTTATATGTGCTGGATCGTCAGATAACTTAGGCATGTTACCCGCTGCAAGACTGGCAGCTGAATTAGTAACACTAGGTGACGCCATACCTGGCACCTCTATACTGCTAAAATCCATCATAGGTAATATATCTGTAAAAAAAAAGACAAAATTATAAAAATCTCATAACTATTATTATATAGTTAACAAAATTTAACAATTCATTTCTATAGCTTTATAATTTGACTAGCAATGCAGAAATTCTCGTGTAGTAAAAACAGTCTGCCCAGTAGTGTGACACATAGCTTTCCCACATCCTATAATTGGACGAATGGCCACACAGAAATTGAAAGTTTGGTTGTTTGAAAAAAAAAAAAAAAAATGGGTGTTTTGATTTCCAGTGGAGCCACACTTAAAAGTAACATGGGAACATCTGTGGGCTAATTTTAACAAAACATCCAAATTCCTACAAATGGATAAGTACATTAAAGATATAGGTTTAACAACAACATATTGTTCACATACAGAAGAGAAAGGAAATTGTGAAGAAGATTGAAATGAATAATGGGTGGAAAAGGCCTAGCATACAAGGTAGTATGATGATATTAGTCAATTTTTGCTTTTAGTTTTCAATAGACCACAAAAGTACAGTAACCTTAACCGATAACATAACGAATTCAGCAACCTTCTTCAGAATCCAAACAAAGTTGAAAACCTATGTGCTCTAGTCAAGTCCTTATGATTATTTAATTATTTATGGTGTATTTTTAATTTTTTTAGTATCTTTTGTTTTTATTTATCTAATATATTTCTAATACTTCTAATATATTTCTAATAATATAATACATATATAATACATTAAAATAGAAAGAATTTGACTGAGATGAAACAAAGAAGTATTCAATTTCTTTAAAAAATATTTAAAAAATTAAAAATAGAACTAAATTGAATTAGAACCCTGTAAGCGAAACGTAAATAAGAAGTTTGTTTGGATTCTAGAGCGAACACAGTTGACGTACAGAGTTGCCAACATTACAAGCCCACTTCTGTCCTCTATTCTTGAGTACTTAGGTCTTTTAAGGAATTAAAATAGCTAACATATACAATATATTTTGGTCCCACATTGGGTCATTCTCAGCTTTTTTAATTTAAAAAAAAATAAGTCCAAAATACTGAGATAGATAAAAAAAAGTGATACTGAATATGAATCCCATGAAATGTCATTTAATCAATTTATTATTAACTCCACCCCTCCTCTAGGTAAATAGATTAAATTTTAATAATTCTTAAATTTGAATCAAAGTGATTCTCTTTCATTCTCACCTGAATTCAGGATGTTGATTTCACTTCAAATTAAATCATAGATATAGATCTTAATAAATAGTCAAACATGAATAAATAACAAGTGCGTTAAAACATCTGTTTATCTACCCACATTGACTCTATCATACGTAAAAAAACAAAACATATAAATTAAATAATAACAATAATGTCAAAAACACTTCTTTGTTTTTGATTCTGTTCCAAAATTTATTGGAATGTTGTTTTTATTATTTTCTTCACTTTTTACTATTCATAACATATTTCACAATCAAAAACACCACATAATATATTTTTAGATTGAAGACATAGATTTGAATATATTCTGGAAGTTGTTAACAGAGTTGAATCTAGGTCAAACCATTGCAACACTAATAGTATTGAAAATTGGTTCTTTTTAATAAATACATGGATCTATTCTACTACCTATTTTTTTTTTTATATTATACAATAAATATATACAACCGTGGGATTTAAATTACCATTTTAAAGATGACATAAATAAAGGAAAAAGTAGAATCGATGCTTTTGCTATAGGGGTAAAAGGAAAGCTAGAAAAAAAAAAATTATGATTTTATAAGCCCTTTGGCAAGCCTACTCCTTCCATGCACTGTTGCACCATAGATTTTATTTTTAAGATAAACCAGAAGGGATCAAGTACAGAAGAAGCCCTCTTATCCTGTGAATAAGTTCAATCGGCTGCACAACTTGGAGTGACTCCTCAATGACACCTGGTATATGACATCTGTTCAGAAAAAAACCGATCATTTGGAATTATGCCTATGCCCCAACATAATGCATTCCGCTAACCTTCTCTGTAAGCTAATGTTCTTAGATTAATTGTTAGACTTAAGTTATTGTTAGAAACGATTTTTGTAATTTGCAAATTTTGGGAGCAACGATGCAACATCAAATTTTGTGAGAAGCTGGGGAAAACTTTCACAGAAACATATTAATGTATGAAACAAGCTTACGGAGATGATGCTCTGGGTCAGACGCAATGTTACAAATTGTTTTCACAATTTAAATATGGTTGTCAGTCAATTGAAGATGACTCTTGAGCAGGAAGGCCTTTGACTTTAACTGATGACACTCACGTTCAGAAAATCAACAATCCAGTACAAGCAATTCCCCGATTGACTGTCCGAGACATTTTAGAGGAGGCTAGCACCTCAATTAGGTCATGCCATGAAATGTTTACTGCAAAATTTAGAAAAACAAAATCCTCAAAAGGAGACCAGAGTTGTGGTGAGACAACTCACTTCATCCCGGCAATGCGCTCGCACACTTAGCAATACACCAATTTTGTGCCAAAAATCAGATGACTGTCCTCCCTCAGCTGCCCTACTCACCAGACCTGGGCTCCATGCGATTTTTTCTTATATCCGAAATTAAAATCAGTGCTGAAAGGACACCATTTTGAGACTTTTGATGACAATAATGCAAATTTGTCACGGATTTTAAAGGCCATTTCAAATGAAGCTATTCAGGACTACTTGGGGGAAGTGAGAACACCAAGTGGGAAAAGTGTGTGAATAAGGGAGGGGAGCACTTTGAAGGCACAAGGACCAATAATCTGTTAAATTAATAGAAAAGATTAAAAAAAAATAAGTTCGATTATTTCATGAACAGAATTCATATAAAAGACAAAAAGTCTGTTTATTACTGTTTTGTAAAGATGTCTGTCAACAGCTGTATTTTCAAGATAGTTAAGCAGTTGATATATTGCTGAGTAGATATTACTGTTTTGTACAAAATGAGAGACAATTGCTCTTGAACGTAATCATGACAAACGCTGTATATAAAAGAGTGTAGTAAACAACTAGCGCTGGAATCTGAAGTCCATTTAAGATTTCTTTACTCAAGTTGAGTCATAATAAATACTCTCAACAAGCTGTGCGCTCAAAAATCTGACAAATAGTTGGAATATCAAAGATGAATATGAAAAAGCAGTTGCCCATGGAGAAAATTTAAACAAAATTAGCCATAATGAAGGGAAAGAGCAGAGCATTGATCAGCAGAAGGAATCTGTACAAGATGATGTTATTTTCATGAAGAAATGGCATGATTTCGATTATTAGGAAAGTATGTTGATTCAAAAAAAGCAAAAGAAAATTATTGATTTCATCTAGAATAGTGTACAGTGTAAATAAACATGAATATATGGAAAACTATTTCCATAAATTCTATTGGTAAATTTCTATTCTTATGATTATTTTCTTGAATAAAAATGTTCAAAGGTATTTCTCTGTTTTTATTTGCTTGTATAAGACAAATAAAAACCGGCCACTTTCTTAACCTGTCACAGCTTCGATCCCACAGTTGCCAGTTACTGATAAGACTTCAAATCTATCAGGAAGTAAGAGAAACCAGCTAAGTTCAATGATTTCACCCAAGAGGCATCATTTTTACCACTATCTGGCCAAGGAATTTAATGTACCAACAACTCTCCTCTGACCAGATTTTCATAACCTGAACATCAGCAAACAAAAACCTGAGGAACCTCTAATAGCTCTCATTCATAGTTGTCTAGCAAGCTACAGCTTCTACCTTTTAATAATAAATTCACATTCTTATCAGTAAGACCTCATTCATTCCTGTCCACAGCACACTGAAATCCTTTCTGTTGAGAAGTAGAATGCAATGGAGAGATAATATAAACCTATATTCCTTTGTCTAAAGAGCTCTTAGACAAAGATACACCATCTCTTCTGTATATAAGTGTTAACATCCCTTTGTATTGACAGTTTACTAGACAAACGGCTGATACCACTTAAAATGTCATCTCTTCTGTAGATTAAACCCAGTCAACTAATGATCAACTATGTGTCAAAATCTGTCTATATTATACCTACATTAACTGGTAAATGTTATAAAATTAAACACACAATCTATATACATAAATAAACTACTGTTGAACTGTATACTGTATGTATCTGTAACATATATATTTCGTTTACTTACTGGCATCAGGTCTGTTGAAATTCATATGACTGCCTTGAGATGCCAAATGTTGCAGTATAACAACATCGCCGTCTTTAATCCCGCAATTTTTTAAGGATTTCTTATCTTCTCGAAGCGGTTTGCCATCGTGCACAATTAATATTTCCGGAGCTGGGAATCCGGATTCGATTTCACAAAATGCTTTAAAACTTTCCAATTCTAAATCTTCGCTTACATCCAATACGAAAATATCATCCGATAAAGTAGTCACGGTAACCTTCATTTTTTTCGGAAATAAAAAATGTAGGTATTGTACAAAAATTAAAAATAATTCTTAAAAAACACAATTTATAAAAAAACTTAATAGTTCGTTTTTCATAAATTATTAAAATGTATATACTCAATTATAATAAATAGACATATGACAAATATATAATATTATCCTTGACAAGAGTAAACGAACAATGAATGAAATTCGCCGGATTTCAGATCAGGATAGTTCTTCGAAAAACAATAGTAGACTACAATGCACAAATACAAATGACAAAATAATATCGCACTCCAAATACGAATTCATAAACAACGTGCCTTCTAGATAGTATTTTTAATTTCTATATTTATAACAATGAATTGTACAAAATCAAACTAATATAATAAATAACTAATTTTTATGAAATAAATAAGAATTTTCCAAAAATATATTTCTTATAATAAACTATATACTAATATTAAGTTCTAATGAAAAAATAATAATAAGTCAACAAATTTAATATTAAAAACAAAAGGTAGGGACGGAAGGAGATAAATAAAGAATTAATGTCGACAAGAATTACGGCTACATTTAAACTTCTTTAAGAGCTGCAGGTTTGAGTTTTATAGCGACCCGCACTCGGCCAATAAAACATATTATAGTCATGGAATAAACATGCATATTATAATAACACGAGCTGTTAAAGCCGCACTAACGGACTTAATTTTATATTTAGAAAAAAAAAAAAATTAGATAAGTTATTATATCTACTTGAAGACCAAAAAATCAAAACAAAAATTTATTTTTATTGAAATAAATTTGGGTTGCTTTAGGTTAGCAATAACCAATCATTTCGAAGTGAGTCGCCATCGTCGCGACACTACTCCATTATATAAATGATAATATGGAACAGTCAATGTGTAGTCAAAAAGGGGGCCGTGAAAAGCCAAAAATAAAATTTTAATATTTGCTGACTCATCAGGAGGGGCTAATGAAGTCATAAATATCCCATTTTCAAAAGGGATCCTCATCTCAACGAGCTTGATTTTTCGGTCCATGTTTCATTTTGATACGTCAATTCGTTCGAGAGTTATCGTGCTTACAAATAAACCGCAAGAAATTATTATTATTATTATTAAATTATTCGAATCGCTATGGTAACTCATTTTTTGGATTCAGGATCCCAAAAAACATTAGAAACGATATCTCACTTGATTTTTTTGTGTTTGGGTTAATACTCCCCGACTATATATCTTCCGGTTTTGTCTTTGGGAAATTTTGTAACCCTATTAAAAGGACTCTAGCAAATGTAGGAAGGGAAAATCATCCTTGATACAGAAGAATGGAAATTCTAACAACAAGGAAGATGGCATTTGGAAATTTGCAAAGAAAATAAATGTAAATCAAATGCCACATGCCACCATGCCACCTATCTCCACAGTCTCAGTAGTCTCTTTATTCTTTTAATAATGTCCAGGGGGAAGGGTATCGTTGAGTCGGATTGGGCAGACTCTCCGCAATAACATTGTTCTGCAAAATTAAACGAATTTTCGGGCTCCAAGAAAATTTTATCTGAACTTTATGTTTTTGAGATCTATGAATCCGAATCTGAAGTCAAAATTACTCCTATACGTACAGTGTACAGTTTCCCCAGAAAATGCGCCCATAGTTGGTAAAATTTATGTTTTTGGGGGTTTTCGAATCAATTTTTCGCCCCAAAAAAAATCTTTTTCTTCTTTTTTAAGGAAATTGAAAAATAAGAAACAATAAATTGATTTTCCCTTATGATAAGTCATTGTATTTACATATATTACTTTTTCAGTCATATATAACAAAAGTATTGAGACTTTTTTCTGACATTATTCTTTAGAATTACAATATATGTGACTGAGAAGAGGGGAGGGATACAAGAAACATTGGGGGAGGGCATAATAAAATAATTGGGCAAAACCACAACTTGTATGTTTTTTTCAATTAAATTATGATATGCTAAATTACAATATTTGATACCTAACCCTCCCCCCCCCCCCTCTGTCACATATATTGTAATTCCCTAGAATAATGTTAGAATAAAGCCACAAAATATTTGTTATATGACTGAAAACGTAATAGAAATACAATGACTCAATAAGAGGAAAAATTGATTTATTTTTTTTTTTTTATTTTCCAATTTCTTTAAAAAAGTAAGGTCAGCAGATTTTCTTTTTACTTTAGATTCGTGTTCTTCATGATTTGAAGATAATCAAACGCCCAATATTTTTTTTTATAAGAAATTTTTTTGGGCGAAAAATTGGGTCGACAACCCCCCAAAAACACAATTTTTCCGAACTTTAGACGCATTTTCCGAGAAAACTGTAGATATAGGAAAAATGTTGACTTCAGATTCGGATTCTGCACACAAAAATACTTTAGAAAAGGACATTTTCTTTCTGAAGCTTTTTTTTTGCAGAACAGTGTAATTTGAATAAAGTTTTACTTCATTTTAGCTTTATTATTAATTTATAATAAAATTTATTAAAACTTCCATCAAAAAAGTCCTCTTGCTCCCGAGATTATTAATTTAGATTTGAGACATTAAATAAAAGTTTATAGAAAAATCTAAATGAAGACAGATAAAAATGTATCCTCAAATTTATTCATATTTAAAGATAAACTTGAAAATTGTCACTTCTTTATTTTTCTTAATATTTTATTTATTGCCTATAAACTATAAATAACCATACCATAAATACATGTATTATGGTTTTTTTCATTTTTTTTTATTTTTTTCAACCCTGTTCCAAATAAAATGAATTTAAATTCCCGCCTTTCACTATTATTCCACTCTAAACTGGATTTTTCCAACAATAATTTAGATTTTTCTTCGACGTGAAATGTTTTTTGGTTTATAAATGTTGTAATTTGTGTGTCTTAAGTGGATTGTCTAAAAATGTATTTAATTCAAGAGGAAGTTTATTATAAGGTAAGCTCAACCTTAATTGTTTTTAATCTTTGCCGGAAGATATTAATTTGTAAATAATTGTTATAGTATAATATGTTAAGTAACTAAATATTTAATATCTCTACCAGAATAATCTTTTCTTTAAAACACAACTTAACATGACACATATTCATAATAATACTCTTTACAAATACCAGGACCCGACACTAACTTTCTGGATGCTGCAGGATCTTAGTATTATTTAATATTTGTAGTGACTATATACTTAGATACAGTTATTTGGCTAATTCTTTGACACTTTTAATATTTTCAAAGTGTTCGAGGATCATATAATCAAGGTAGTTAGGTACCGAAGTTGTTTTATGTAACAAAATACTTATTTGGAGGGGTCACCTCAAGTATCATTATTTTTAACCACCTCTAACCTATGCTCCTGGTAAATAACCTAAAATGTATGATGTCATTGGTATTTCAAGATCAACTGACTTTTCCCCCAATGTGACTCATTTGCTTCTCTGTATAATTGTCTCTGCATCATATTCTGGTTGATTGGCAACACACTATTTTTATCTAATGTTATTGTTATTACTGTTTTAAGAAAGGAACATAATCACTCTTGAGTATATCAATTATATATCTAATTAACTAGCAGACTAAGGGGCAACATCTCTTCTACTTATGTACCGATGTACCTCCACCTTAATATGTATCTTGACTGTGTAATCAACCTATCTGTGGCTCTCCTATCAATAAAGTTAAACAGCGTGGTTACAACTTGGATGGAGACCACAGATCTAGGTTCAATTCCCGGACCAGGCCCCCATTCACTCAGTATTTACTGAGAAAAGGTGACAGATCTAGCTTCAATTCCCGGACCAGGCCCCCATCCGCTCAATATTTACTGAGAAAAGGTGACAGATCTAGGTTTAATTTCCCGGACCAGGCTCCCCCTCCGCTCTGTGTTCACTGAGAAAGGGTGAATATTTATTTTTATTAATTGGATGAAACTCTTAGATGCCAATTGTCGAGTAGTAGTGACTTCATAAATGCACAATATCTCCTGCTCTGTTTACTAACCCTGTGTGCAGATCAGCTACTTCACACACCAATGTGCCACTGAAGTGAATACAGTGACATTGTGATCAATAGTGATCCATGTAAATCAAAATTGGTTATCTGAGCATGGGTTCCGATTAAGAAGACTTTCATTGTACTTATATTTATGAAAAGTTTACCAGTTTATTATTACAATCTAGTGTTAATCCAACCAAGAGATATGGTGGATAACTATACTCATGCAATTATACCTTGTTATTCTGACAGCGTGGGAAAATCGGGGGAAAAAAAAACAGGTGGAGCCTATGAGAGCTTAAAGATGTTGGTGGGCAGTAGGTCGGGCCAACTAGGCGAACAAAAATATCACTGGATAATCTTAAGATAACCGCCTAGTGGTTTTATTTTTTCCCTCACATAGGTTGGCACGTCTTTAGATTGTTACTCTCCTTATAAAAAAAATCAGAGGGGAGTAACAATCTAAAGAAGGTGTACGGAATATTCTTCTTTAGACTGTTACTCTCCTTATAAAAAACAGAAGTGTGATATTCCTTTGTCCCAAAGTACATTGGACTAAACATCCCTTTGTCTTAATAATTATTTAGTCAAAGTCATTTATATTCTAAACAAACATAGGGGTAACAATCTAAAAGAAGTACCGGTTGGCCAATCTGAGCTGTCAGATTTACAAAGTATAATGGCATTATTATAGTCAGCTACCTGTTAACCTGGATAGACAGGGAGACACAAGCGGTTGGCAGGACTGACAGGTTAAGAAGATTTCCTGGGACAGGAATTCATAGAGGAATCTTGTTGTGGCCCTATATTCCGCCCCCTAGGAATTTACAGGTCTTAAGTCAATTTAATTTTAAATTTAAAATTAAAAGTTAATTGTAAAAATAATAACATTAGTTTTACATTCTTTTGAAAGGGTTAAAATCCTTTGCTTATTTCAGTTACTATTTTAATTTCTAATATGGACCCTGACATTTGAAGTTGTCCATTACCTCAAAGGAAATCCTATTACAATGTTTGATTATAATTTAAGAAATAGAAATGGGTTTTTAATTTTAAAAAGCTATACTTACAATACATTTACAACGAGTAGGTTTAGCCTACTCTAGAAATAAATGCATAATATCAAAAATATATTTGAACAATGTGTATGTGGTAGCCAAATCTAATAGCTTGTTGTGCACATTTATTTTTCCTAGAAATAATAAATTGTTCATATTTATATTTGGACTATTTTATTGTGTTTTGTTGTTCTTTCCGCATTATTCTAATACCCATTATACACTATTCTAATACAGGCTAACATCATTATTGTTTTCATTTTCGGACTGAAATAATTGTTATTGTAATTGTCGTTTGTAAAGGTTTATTATCCCTTAGTATTATTTTTCTTCTTTATAAGGTTTTCCAATAGAAGTTTTCCAAGGGAATAAGTACCCTTTATTCCTCGACTTACAGTAAACTTCACGGTCCCACCTTTTACGTAAGCCCGTGGGGGGGGGGGGGGGGGGGGTAATATATGTTCCTATGAAAACTTTAAAAAATAGCTTTGTACTACTTTTAAAAGTATATTCAAAATTATTGTTACCATTAAATTGATTATTATCTGAGTGTTAGTCCCAGATAGGCTGCTTATTAGTTCACTTTCAATGAGAGACAAAATGTAAATTAAACTGATGAATATTTAAACAGAAGAAGGTTCTTAACACATAATCATCCTTCAATTAATATCTCTGTATAAGGATGTTCTCAAATCCTTCTCGGCCCCTCGTGAAGCATTAGATGAGGATTACTTATTTTTAATTGCTGCAGCAGTACTATTTGTAGCTTTCTTCTTCCTCTTTTTCAAGAAGAGACAATAATAAAGCAAAAGGTTGTACATTAAAGAAATTACAAAAGAAAAAAAGTAGCAATTTGTATGGTATCTAACATTCTATCACTGAACGAATCACATGAGTATAAAGTAAAGTACAATTGGGTAAATATCAGAATATGAGTATATATATGCATGGGAGGAATCGTTGTGTGTACAAAGTTGACATTTAGGCCGCTCCCTGACTTGTTGGTACGGTATCAGTGCTGTATCGGTAAGCTCGTATGCCGATTCGGTACAGATTCTTTACCGAGTGCCTATATCTTAATGAGTACACCCTAAGTACTTTACCGCTTCTGTTTTACTGCTTGTTCTGTACCGAATTGGTACCGAGCGAACGAGCTTACCGTTTACCGTACCGCCCTAGGGTGGGAGCGGCGTGGTTAGGGATCGGTATACAGAGTCGGTACGAACAAGCAGTAAAAACAGAAGCAGTAAAATACTAGCTTTATATATTCCGATTACTATTTTCGAGCGTGGTTGAGGTGTCATCTCAAAATGGCAACGGAGAAATGAATATCTTTCTCCTGGTCTTTCTCTGTTATTTTGGTCTCAGAAATTGAGAAATATCCATTGTTGTACAATTATAAATTACCGGAATATGCTAGAGAGGACCTGACGGAGAAAGCTTGTTCGGAAATTTCAAACAAAACAAAAATTTCATGTATTTAATATTTATATTTATTAATTTTAAAATTATAATATTAAATTATATATTAAAGGATATCGCCAGTACTTCTTTCTTTTTCTACGCAATCGCAAATAAATGTAACTCGCTATAATAATATCTTCTTCTGACGACGACATAATTACGCCCATGACTGCTAGATTTTACCAAAAGTATACCGACATGTGGGGAGATGAAGGCGGTATCGGTATGCTGTTGGTAAAGCAAAAAATACCGCATACCGATACCGTACCGACAAGTCAGGGAGTGGCCTTAATGGGGGCCATAAGCAAACTAACCCCAATAATTTATAAATTTTAAAAATATAAGTTTCAATAGGGAATAGTTTTGTGAACTTGTGCTGGAATACGCAATGTGAGCTGTGAGCTGAAGGTTGAAATTAATATGGATCATTGTGGTATAATACATTTGATATACCATCAAATTTCATCAAAATTGGACAAGCTGATATCAAAATTATGGGTCTTAATTATTAAAAACCAGAGCAAAGAACTTAAAAGTTTAATAAAAAAATGCATTGCTTAATTTCTATTCGTCCTAGATAATGACTAAAAAGGGTTTTTACTAAAGTTAATGTAGAATCCTCCTTTCACATTAATGAATTGAAGAATATTTTTAGAAGATTCTGTACTATGTTCTCCCATGAATAGGAAATTCAATAGATTTTTTTTCTATGGAACAATTTTAACTCTGAGGTGGAACTACCCAGGTGTCAGTGTCATCCAGACTATTTTACTACAATTGAGTGATGGGTGACACAAGGTTAATCCATCTGCTCTTATCAGCTGCATTACGGCTACTTTTCATATTGATATTCTCTGATGGATGCCACTTTTCATATTACCAAATACTGAATATTTACTTCACGATTGTGGGTGAACATTAGACGTGGGTGTTCCTGTGAGGGGATTGAATGTGGTAAAAGAACTAACTGGAGGAACCAGTTATAATGATCTTAGTTCATCACTTGGTAGGTGACCAATTTGATTTGAAGAAATATTTTACTAATTAACCTATCAAGTGAAAAACTTGTTAGTTTAATTCAACTACATTTTTGTTCTTATATTATATATTATATTCACATTGTCCATTTAATTCAATTTCTTTTTCTTCCAGTTAAAGCAAAAAGAGAAATAAATAGGTGAAAACTGATATTAAAGTGTTAGATCTTGGTTTACACTTCAGTTTTTGTAACCTAATTATTAACCCTCGGGTGCGAGCAGTCTAATACAGACACGAGGAGGTGCGGACCCCTGTTACGACTTAATCTGTTTTATATGCCCACACAATAGGTAAAATAAATACAAACTTGAAATCATTTAGCAAAATATTATAAGACATATTTAAATTGGTTTTATTGTTTTATTATTTTCTTAATTTATAAAATACCGTTGTTTAGTCTCATAGTTTATAAGCACAAAATAGTCTCAATTATAATTTTCAAATTTTTAATTTTTTCTGTATATTTTTATTATTTTATTTTTAAATTCTGGTACCACTAAATTTTTTTGTATTAGGTATATGTATAAATATCACTAAAATTAGTGTAATACTAAAATTTAAGTGAAAGTGATGCGGGTCCCCTATCAGGACTATATGGTAATTAAACTAATTTAAGTATAATCACGTGCAATGTCAAACAGTGACTGATTCGCTTGATAAAAACAAGAAATGTAGCAAGAAAAATCCCTAGCTTCCAATCACACCCACATCTATCTCAATTTCACAGTTATATCTCAAATTTAGGCCTCACAGGACCGCTCGTTCCCGAGGGTTAATATATAGATATAGTAGTAGTGAAGTCATGGTGTAACGTTGCTTCATTTTAATATTCCAACCCTAATCTAATTATATCCATTAAGAAGTGAGTGAATCGGGTATTAACAAATGATACATTTCAATATTAAGTTTCATTAAACACTGCAAAATGTGTACATAAGCTCGAAACTGGATGGAGGGCATTACTACATAAATAAACTAACAAACCCACATTAAGAAACAACGTTTAATGCAGGACTTATCAAGAAACAGCAATAAGCTTAAATCTACCCATTTCACAGAAATGTCTACGGTTTTATAAAGTAATAAAACGGGAAAACCTAAATGTATGAGTTAAATGAAAGAGATCATTGAGAAGAACAATACAGTGGGCAATATGTAGGAAAGCTCATTGCTGTAGGATGCTCATTGCTACCATCTAACTGGCAAAAGGGAAATAATAATTCTCTTTTAAATTGGGCATTTGCTGTCCTACCATTTCAGGCACAACCTAATATGTCTCTGCAAAAGATTCCCAAGTGAATAAGGGAGACATTTTGTTGTTGGTATGTAACACTATATATTACACAAGCTGGATACAGTTTATAATTTTATCCAGGCGATATGCATCATGAAGGGTATTTATTACTTGTACCCCGTACCCCTGTGTACCAAAATTTAAATTTCGAAAATTCATGTAGACAGTGATTTTCCCCTTGCTTTGAAGGTCAAGTATGCAAATTTTCATCGAGGTCAGACTAAAACTGTAGATTTGTATAAAGAACATACACACACATACGTTGACTTTTATATGTATAGAAGATGTACACGTACACGTCAATCATCAAAAGACTGCCTGGTACTTCTATTTTCTCCTTTGAATTAATATTTATGGCATTCTGACTCGACGGCCACTGTGTTGAGTCTTTACCTATCCAATCCCAGCGATGCCACTAAATCAGATTGACAATCATACATGTACATGAAGTAGCATCCGTGGGCTGCTATGAGCACGAGGTTTCTCTTCCTTCGATAATAATTTATCAGTTAGTTAATTACTTTCAAAGTCAAAATGTCCGGGATGTTACTTTCTCTGATGGTAATTTTTTGAAAAAATAAAACCGAAACTCCCATAATACCACTAGAATATACACAAGTTAGTTAAGACTGTTTATTTAAATGATCAACAAAAGCTTAAACATAATTTTTTTAATAATGTTAAAGAAAATATAAATGACACAATAAATAAAATATTTAAAGTATCGATATTTGGTATATAACTTGATTAAATTATTTAAATTGCCGTTTTTGTTTGATTAAAGTCCGTTTAAAAGTGAAGAATTTTTTTTTTTTCAAAATCGTCGTGTCATTTAAATTTTCCATAAAAGTATCATAACTTAAAATTAATTAGATAAGAAATATAGATAGTATTGTATTATCATCAAATTTAATTCTAAAAATTAAGTTAACCACTCAAGAAAAATAATAATAATCAGCATTTCAAACTAATAATTATTAATTTTAAATAATTTTATTGTAATAAATAATTATTATTAATTTTAAATAATTTTATTGTAATAAATAATTATTATTAATTTAAAAGTTATTTTTAATTGCGATATTAATATAAAATGAGGAGGGGGGGGGGGGGGATAGGCCGCGATAAAAGGTTTTATAATTAAGGGCTTAATGGTAACACTGATTGGTATGGTGATCTGCTTACTAAGTGGGTCAAGGTCAGGTCTGGACTCAATGTCCAATGTCTGGACTTCTTTCTGTTTACATATTACCTGCATTTGGATCGTAAACATTCTGGTAAATTGATGAATTGCTGTAAAATTCTTGTTGCATTTTGTTACTTCGGTCTTGTTTCATCTTTTTATTAGTTTTTTTTTTAATGTACTTTTATTTATTTTCGCTGTTTTGACTATGCTTAAGTATGATGTGATGGAGGGGCAATGTACCATTTCTTTTTTCGTTAAATTTTCAATATTTTTTCTGGATTTTCATCTCTAGACTTGTTATTTCATAAAACTTCTCGAAAATAACTCGAAATCTGAAAAAAGGTTTGATTTAATCTATATCATCATCCTCTTCTCTTCAGTCTCGATCTACTCGTCTAAAATAAGATATTATTTTATTTTTGCCTTCAAATCATTCATTTTAAAAAACATTTCGATCCCATCTGTACATCTCTATTAAATGACAATTCAGTGTATCTCTTTGCATTAAATAATAAGTTGTTATAAGATATTTCTTCGCCAATAAATTGTCAATATTCTTTTTAAGCATCCAAGGATTAAATAGTAATATTACTCCAGTTGGAGCCATTTTAATAATTTTGTTTTGGGAGCATATTGTAACGTGTTATTTCATCATATACACGTAGATTGTAGATAAACCAGTTAAGCAATTTCTTAATTCAATTTTCCTAATTTTCTTCTTTTATTCGCCTATTTCTAATTATTAATTTTTAGGGTCCGCAGGCAAAACCAAGGACCCTTATATTTTCCTGCGTGTGTCTGACCGTCCGTCCTGTCGCGTGCTCTAACGGCTACACCTTTCGTCCGATCACTTTGAAATTTGGCATGTATGTGTCTTGTACCTACCCACATATTTTAAAAATATAGCGACTTAAAAATATTTTTTAAAAAAATAGGGTAAAAAAACTTAAGGGTTAAAATTTTTTTTTTTTTCCGACACCGTGAGGGGTATCATATGAAAGGGTACGTCGAGCTGATTACAAAAATATATAATTCTTTGGATATAACTTTGATAGGGCGAGCGTAGGAAAGTTTGAAGTGGGTGTAAAACGTGTCCCCCCCCCTCTATCTCGCTTATGTGAAGTGCAAAAAATCTGAAAAAATTCCTGAACATTCATCGACCAAAAGTAAAGGTACCACTTTTTGGGAGTTTCGAAAAAAGTATTATTTTATTTTTTATTGACAAAATACGTTTTTTTTTTATAAATATGGTCTTTTCGATGTATTTTATGGTTGTAGTCCGGTTCAGTGGCAAAAAAATACTTTATCAGAGTGTTTTTTGAGAATATCAGACCCTTAGAAAAGTTCAAAGTAAGCTTATTAGCATTTAAAAAAACACTGTTTATACACTTTACAGTTAAACACTATATAGTGTGGCCTACGGACGCAAGCAAGGATAACAAGATTTTAATTTTAATTTTTGTCTGCATTTTACTTAACTTGCACCATATCAATTGCAATTTGCCCCATACTCCATACTGTGGAAAGTTGCAACAAATCGAATTTTACCGCAATTTAGTTGATTAAAAATATTTTATACAGTGTTAGAGAAGTATTAACAAAATGAAATAACATCTTAAAGGACTGGAATAACTATATATACTTTTTATTCCGATTAAATTTGAACCATATAGGCATACAAATAGAAAAATATTATGTAAAAAAGGTTACCAACTTTCCTCGGTCTCCCAGGGCTTTAAGCATGCATTCTTTTTAATAGCGGACAATCTAAATATAACGAATGTGGACATTCTAATTCAAATAACTCCCTTTAACTTGGTAAAAGTTTGAGATTTACCGTGGATTCGGAAAAATGTTTCTCCTTCTTCAAGGAAAGAATATATAAAACATGAATGGAGGTAGTAACAAGAATCAGTGAAATATACAGGTTAATTAATAGAGTAGGCATTGCTTTATTTTAAGGGATTACATGTTGACAAGGGTTGACGTAGACAACTCGTTCTAAAGGTATCACATAATTTCTTCGCCCATGATTTTACATTTGCAAGTAGTTTCGGCTTTTTCAAACTTACATTTATTTTTATTCAACATTTTCTATATTAAAATAATTAACATCTGGCGGGGAATCGAACCCGTCCTCTCGCTCTTTGGATTTTTTTATATTTTTTTTATCAATATCTCAGAAAATATATTTTATACGGGAAAGCGATCTACATATATGGTTAGATTCGTATTTAATGTTATGTATTAATTTCAAATAATTTTATTCATAATAGTCAGAAACGATTTAAGAATGAACCGATCATAAGAAAAAGATCCTCTGGTGGGTCTTTTGGATGGGGTTTCAATGAGTTCGGTTTTTTTGTTACTATGGTTGATGGATATTAAGGTGTAAATAAATAAAAATAATTATTCCATTATTATTCGAAACGTTTCGGCTCTTCTTAAAGCCATCCTCAGTCTTTATTTCTGGTTTCATGAAATCAATTCGTTTTATAACTTATTGGAGTCCCTTTTCTCAAGCAGGGCATGAGACTAAACTGACTGAAGTTTTTGTCTTTTTCTAATACATATTTATAATATTGGGCCCCGCGTTTGAAGAAGAAAAGGTTGAGGTAAAAATAATAATTTTAACCTCGCTTACTAATTTTAATATAAGTGACAAATAAGTGTAAGTTTAGCAGATTTTTTAAATTTATTTAAAGATATACGTTCTGTAGGATCTCAAGTTGGATTCCTATTTGAAAAGCCGCGACTTATTCCTTTATTCTCGGAACGATTTAAAGCCGTAAATTATCATCATATCCAATCGCTGCTGTTTCTCTTCTTCTTACTTTTGACAAACCAACTTTTTCAAAAGACCAGTGATAGGCACCTATTTATCCTTCAGCTTTATTTTTATTTAAATATTATTTATCTTCAAAAGCTATACATTTCGGACTAGACACAGTATTTACAGTTTTGAACTGAATTAATTACCTTCATTCTTCTTCGTTTGTTTGCGGTACATATTGGTTTGAATTTTCTTTGTTTTTATTTGTATAAAATATAATTTTAATATTTTTAAAGCATTTTTAAACATTAAAATCTTGCAGTGCACGGGTGAAATAAAATCACACCCGTGCACTGATTAGGTCTGTCAGACCCAATTAAAAAAAAAGATTATTAAGACTTAATTTAAAACTTCATTTGAATCCTTTTTCGGTACATTAAAATACATTTTTTTAAATATTTAAAAAGTCTTCAACTTGGGTAGTAGTCTACTTTTTTTTTTAGTTGTTTCGGGTTTTCGTGATTACATTTAACTAGCATTGAACATTTTTATTAAAATTTGTCGTAAATATTATTCCTCCTTTCCTTCCCGGCGAGGAATCGAACCCGACATCTCATCCTTTGCAATTTAAAGGTAAGCAAATTTTACTTTCGTGTAAGTGTCAAGTCATTTGATGACCTATCCGAGAGAATTTGTGACATATGAAGACAAGAGAATGTTATGAAGATTCCTGTGCCCCTCTCGAAATGTTGGCTGTCACATTCCATTGCTCCTGTTGATTTTTCACTTCCTACTTCCTCAATGAGCACATCAATGTCAATCTCCGTATTACTCAAGAGGTACAAAAGTGACAAAACCACACTTTGAATGGAGAGCAGTAGATAGAGGAAAAACAAATGCATCTGCAGATTTTGCTGCCCATGTCGTACAAGGTTATCTCGGGTGTACTAGAGGCCCCGGTGGCAAGGGATGGGGACGCGACGGTCCCAAGCATTGCCAAAAAATCTGACTACCGAGCGTCTGTGGCGGTCATGAGCTGTCACGACCAATGTAGTTCGGAACGTGTCAGCAAATTGCTGTCGATTTGGATGATTGCTGTTGTGGTCCGGCAGCCAAATCTGCTACGTGTGTGATACTACACAACTCATCTACTCGATGTGATCACCAGTAAGAGACATGTCTCACCTCTCTGTGATTCGGTTCACCAGATATTCGGTGTTTAGACCTAGATTTCAGGGGTAGTCCATCTTGTTTTTCTATAGTATTATCTTATTTCTGTAAATGTTTTAACCCGTGAGTTACTACACTAAAGTGTAATAACCTAATAATGTGTTGATTGGGACGTAAAAGAAACAGCAAAATCTACAAGGAAACAGGTGCAACTGAACTTTGGAGTGAAATTTCCCTATACTTTAAGTTATTTTATTATTTACTAGCTGGGTACCCGTGCTTCGCTACGGAGTGTTATTATAATTAGATAAGTTTATAAACAGAGACCGGACTAAAACTATGGATTTGTATAAACAACATACACGCATACGTTGACTTTTATATATATTTTTCCATTTACCCCCTAAATGCACGTAAAAACAATTATTGTACTCTTAAAGAGCTTTTCAATACTATGCATCATGAAGGGATTTCAACTTTGACATTTGTACCCCGTACCCCTGTGTACCAAAACTTAAATTTCGAACATTTATGTAGACAGAGATCTTCCCCTTGCTTTGAAGGTCAAGTGACAAATTTTCATCGAGATGGAATTAAAACTGTTGATTTGTATAAAGAACATAAACACACTCACACATACGTTGACTTTTATAGATATAGATATACATTTCCATTTTACCCCCCTCCTAAATAAAAATATGACAAAAACGTACTTAACAACAATTACTGTATTCTTAAAAAGCTTTTCAACGATATGCATCATGAAGGGTATCCATTACTTTGACATTTGTACCCCGTACCTTTGTGTACCAAAATTTTAATTTCGGAAAATGATATAGGCAGTGACCTTCACCTTTTTTTGAAGAAAAAGAGTGTAAATATTCATCAAATTGGGATAAAACTGTAGATTTGTATAAAAGACATTCTCTTATATAGATACTCTTATTTCTATATATAGATATAGTTATATTTTCCATTTTACCCCCCTCCTAAATGAAAATATTACAAAACTATACATAACAACAATTACTGTACCCTTAAAGAGCTTTTCAACTATATGCATCACGAAGGGTATTCATTATTTTGATCCCGTATTCATTACTTGTACCCCGTACCCCTGTGTACCAAAATTGAAATTTCGAAAATTCATGTAGATCTTGATTTTCCCCTTGCTTTGAAGGTCAAGTGTGCAAATTTTCATCGAGATCGGACTAAAACTGTAGATTTGTATAAAGAACAAATAAGATATAGCTATATTTTTCTATTTTACCCCCCTCCTAAATGAAAATATGACAAAAGTGTACATAACAACAATTACTGTACCCTTAAAGAGCTTTTCAACGATATGCATCATGAAGGGTATTCATTACTTTGACCCCGTATTTATTACTTGTACCCCGTACCCCTATGTACCAAAATTGAAATTTCGAAAATTCATGTAGACCTTGATTGTTTCCTTGCTTTGAAGGTCAAGTGTGCAAATTTTCATCGAGATCGGACTAAAATTGTAGATTTGTATAAAGAACAAACACACACACACACACACACACATACGTTGACTTTTATATATATAGACTAGCTGGGTACCCGTGCTTCGCTACGGAGTGTTATTATAATTAGATAAGTTTATAAACAACCATAATGAAACATATAAATTATTTTACTATGCAAGAATATCTAGATTCTATCTCTCCCACCTATTTCTATACCCCCTCCTCTCCTCTTTGATAAGCTAATTACAAATATCCTAAATTCGCCCCCCCCTAAATTAAAATATGACTAAACTGTACATAAAAACTATTACTGTACTCTTAAAGAGCTTTTGCATCATGAAGGGTATTCATTACATTGACCCCGTATTCATTACTTGTACCATACCTCTGTGTACCAAACTTAAATTTCGAAAATTCATGTAGGCTGCAATTTTCCCCTTGCTTTGAAGGACAAGTAGGAAAATTTTTATTGACATCGAACTACTAACTGTAGATTTGTATAAAGAACATACTCACACATACGTTGATTTTTATATATATAGCTATAAATTTCCATTTTACCCCCTCCTAAATAAAATTGTACATAACAACAATTACTTTTCTCTTAAAGTGCTTTTCAACGATATGCATAATATGAAGGGAATCCATTACTTTGACACTTTTACACCGTACCCCTTTGTACCAAAATTAAAATTACGAAAATTCATGTAGACAGTGACCTCCCCCTTGCTTTGAAGGGAAAGTGAGTAAATATTCATCAAATTGGGATAAAACTGTAGATTTGTATAAAAGACATACCCTCATACAGACACTCTTCTTTTTATATAAGATATAGCTATATTTTTCCATTTTACCCCCTCCTAAATGAAAACACATATGACAAAACTGTACATAACAACAATTAATGTAATCTTAAAGAGCTTTTCAACGATAATATCCATCATAAAGGGTATTCAGTCCTTTGACCCCGTATTCATTATTGTACCCTGTTTCCTGTGTACCAAAATTTAAATTTCGAAAATTCATGTAGACACTGATTTTTTCTTCCTTTGAAGGTCAAGTGTGCATTTTTTGATCGAGATCGGACTAAAGCTATGAATTTGTATAAATACACACATACGTTGACTTTTAGACATATTTTTCCATTTACCCCCCTAAATGCACTTAAAAACAATTACTGTACTCTTAAAGAGCTTTTCAACCGTATGCATCATGAAGGGATTTCAACTTTGACATTTGTACCCCGTACCCCTGTGTACCAAAACTTAAATTTCGAACATTTATGTAGACAGAGATCTTCCCCTTGCTTTGAAGGTCAAGTGAGCAAATTTTCATCGAGATCGAATTAAAACTGTTGATTTGTATAAAGAACATAAACACACTCACACATACGTTGACTTTTATAGATATAGATTTCCATTTTACCCCCCTCCTAAATAAAAATATGACAAAAACGTACATAACAACAATTACTGTACTCTTAAAAAGCTTTTCAACGATATGCATCATGAAGGGTATCCATTACTTTGACATTTGTACCCCGTACCTCTGTGTACCAAAATCTTAATTTCGGAAAATGATGTAGGCAGTGACCTTCACCTTGTTTGGAAGAAAAAGAGTGTAAATATTCATCAAATTGGGATAAAACTGTAGATTTGTATAAAATACCTTCTCTTACACACTCTTTCAATACACTTCTTTCTATATATAGATATAGTTATATTTTCCATTTTACCCCCCTCCTAAATGAAAATATGACAAAACTATACATAACAACAATTACTGTACCCTTAAAGAGCTTTTCAACGATATGCATCACGAAGGGTATTCATTATTTTGATCCCGTATTCATTACTTGTACCCCGTACCCCTGTGTACCAAAATTGAAATTTCGAAAATTCATGTAGACCTTGATTTTCCCCTTGCTTTGAAGGTCAAGTGTGCAAATTTTCATCGAGATCGGACTAAAACTGTAGATTTGTATAAAGAACAAATAAGATATAGCTATATTTTTCTATTTTACCCCCCTCCTAAATGAAAATATGACAAAAGTGTACATAACAACAATTACTGTACCCTTAAAGAGCTTTTCAACGATATGCATCATGAAGGGTATTCATTACTTTGACCCCGTATTTATTACTTGTACCCCGTACCCCTGTGTACCAAAATTGAAATTTCGAAAATTCATGTAGACCTTGATTGTTTCCTTGCTTTGAAGGTCAAGTGTGCAAATTTTCATCGAGATCGGACTAAAACTGTAGATTTGTATAAAGAACAAACACACACACACACACACACACACACACACACATACGTTGACTTTTATATATATAGATTAGATAACATATTCAAATAGTGGGAGCTAACGTAATCTTTAGTTCGAATATTGATTTGACGAGTTGGTTTTTACTCTAGGAGATGGCGTGTAACAAAGTGTATCTTGTGATTCCTTTAAGAATATGTGGTCGGCTAAGCTCGTCTGCTGGACATAGCTTGGCAATTGGCATTGGAAAAAAACAAACCGGTCGAGAGCGGCCATGTCCCGCCAATTATGGTGGACAATGTGATTTTCATGATCCTGAGTCCTGAGTACAAAATTAGTTAGTAGATTAAAAATCAAGTTGATGTTAGTTTATCCAGATTTGAAGTAATATTTGAATAACTAACCATTCAAGGGACAAACTAACATAAACTTGATTTTCGATGCACTAACTAATTTTGTACTCTGGATCATGAAAATCACATTGTCCATCATAGCCGCTCTCCACCATTTTTTTTTTTGTGTTTCGAAAATCAAGTTGTTAGTTTGTTTTGTTGCTTGATTAGTGACCACTTTGATTTTGAGTAATAGTTGAATAACTAACCTATAACTATTGTCAAGCCATGTCCCGCAGACGACATATTCTTAAAAGGTACCACAAGATTTACTTACACACAAACTTCTAGCTTGATGTTATTCCGAGACGTTTTTACACGCTATATCTCTTGGACTTTTTGGGGATAGTAGCAAAATTAAAAATTTTACGAAAATGGCCTCTGGTTCTAAAAATCTTTTCTTAGTGGAGGTAAAGTAGGGCAAGCTTCGTGGCAAAATTCGTGATTCCAAGTTTAGCTGTTCCTGAGAATTTATTGACAATAGGTGAATAAGTGGAATTTGGACTTACAAGTAGAATTTAACTGTCCGCCATCCTTAAAATTAGTGAGTGCTTGGGGGATAAAACCATAGCGGTATTACTAGAGAGAGGGGGATAACTAATATTATGTGATCCAAGTTTGGTTAAGAAACTTATCCTACCGGAATGGAATAGCCTATAATGAACATAAACATTCGTTGCCTTATTTATATCTTATATATATATATATATATATATATATATATATATAGGTCTTAAAATATAGAAAAATAGCATTACAAAGTCAGAAAATGAATAAATATTTAAGGGAAAAATATATTGAGTATCAATAATGTAATAAATCTAAATAAATATTTTTTTATTTAATGAATATTCTTCTGTCATAAATACAATAAATAAGCAAGAGGAAGCCAATATTTATTTATTTCGTGAATATAAAATGAAAAATTAAAAAAAAAAAAAAAAAAAAAACATTATATAAATAAAATTTTGGAATTAATGGACTTTATTGCTGAGATATCGTCCTTGAAAAACGTTTAAAATATAACAAAAGAACACTTAGACTTTTAACATAATGAACATAAACATTCGTAAATATATGTATAATGTGTGTGTGTGCATGTGTATATATATATGTTTGTTAATTTATTGGATTAAATTTGCGTTAGTTTAGGTATTAATTCCAAGATTTAAATGTCCAACTATTTTGGCGCATATGTATATTTTTAACCTAACCTGCAGAATAATTAAATGGACTCAACTGACCCCAATCCAAATGTTATTAAGTATTTATAAACACTAATAAATATATATTTATTTGTTTCAGATGCATTGGATGCTGAGCAGCGAGCGCGTCGTATTTGAATATTTCGGGTGTGAAGAATTTGTTTTTAAAGAATTTAAAGTCATGTGAGTGGTTTATTTTTACCTTGTTCGTATTTTTTTAAATATAATAATTGGGGGATATTTACAAGAAGCTTTTTAACTTGTGCTACGACTTGTGTGCCTGGATGGCCGTCTCTTTGACTGTGTCGACCGCTACTTTAAGACTACTTAATCTGGTATGTACAACTTTCTTTATTGTAAAATTATTTTAAAAAAATAAAAAAAAATATATATAACAACATTAAACATAACACATTCCGTATCTTGACATGTTCCCTTGCTAAAGGTCAGGTATACACTAATGAATAGCTAATATGTTTTGCTATACGCGACTCCAGCGCAGCGATAGATGCTAAGCGAATTACTTGAGCATTTTGAACTTCGGGAACAATTGTTTAATTAAATTAGAATTATAGAAGGGAGATAAAAAAAAAACAAAAAAACACTTCACTGCCGAGATTATGAACCCAGAGATTAGTTGGTAGAAAATAGAAGCCGGTAATCTAAAGGTTCGGGTTCAAATCCCGGTGATGGATTGATTTTTTGTTCTCAAATTATTGTTGTATGGGTTGTCCATTTTATATTGATGAGTCCAAGATACTTTCCAATTCTTTTACATTTACACTTGTCAAATGAAGTATTCTGGCAAAATTTGAACCTTATTTATCAATAATTGTCAACGCTCTAAAAAATGCAATTTTAAAATGTAGCTAACGCCTTTTTTTTTGATAACACAAACATAACATACATATGCTAAATCAGTCAACATATGTATTAAGCTTAAGAAATTGTATATCTTAAGTTAGAACACATCAAATATTACTATGTAATATGAGTTTTAATAACAATTGTTACCAAGTTGATTGTTTGACGCTTTCGACAATTTGTTTGGTTGTGTTATTAGTATAGTTTTTTTTTTTTTTTTTTTTTTTTTTTTTTTTTTTTTTTTTTTTTTTTCAATTGGATTCAATCCCTTGCAATTATATTGGAAGCTATGTAATCGTTCTGAAGAACTAAACATTTTTAGATCACCGATTTCAAAAATTCCAAGACAGAAATCCGTTTCAGACATCAGGGATCATTTTTGGTTCCGTGTCTGTCTGTCGGTCTGTCCGTCGGTCTGTCGGTCGGTCTGTCGTTCAATTTTTGCGAACCAACTTATCTTAAAAACTACACGTCCAATTTTAATGAAATTTTGGTAGGTCATGAGTAGCCCATTGTTGGTCCCATATAAGTTTTAAACTTCTGCGCTCATTTGTTTCTCTTCCACATGCGCCAAACATACATTAATTTACACCTATAGCTTCAAAAGTACTTATTTGATTTGTATGAAACTTTTATAGTTTATCGAAAGTAGCCCGCAGATAGCCCCAGATTACTTTGAACCGTCAGCGCTCTTTAACTTTTACTCAATTGATACTTTAATTCAAGTGTAAAAAAAAAAAAACATTTTGACAGATTAAAAAAACGGAGGAAACAATTAAACAATAATGGCTTGTAAATGCATAAAATATAAAATTAATAATGTACGTGATATATAGGATGGGAGGAAGCTATGTGCCATACCAATTGGCAGTCTATTTTTCTTCTTCATAATATTTTATTAGTTGAGCTCATGTTTCAACAATAACTCAGCTACCCTGAAATTTTTTGACAATTCAACATAGTGTGAGTTAATAAGTAATTATTTTTAAGTACAATTAGGTGTAAATTGAAAATTTATTTTATTTGCGTAATTTTTTTTTAATAATCTGATGTAATCACCACCAAGTTCCTGTGGTGATAGCAAAATCTTTAAATAACATTTTTTGCAAGCCAAACTGATATTTGATGATTTTTCTTTCGAGACAGGCAAATCTTTAATTTGATTGTTAGGTGCGAATTTGTTTTGTGTCATGTAAGAACTAGAGAAATATAAGAAAATCTTTTCTTAAAGTTGGTGATTGTTTAATTGCCGTAAATTTTACTAATTCTCTGATGCCACACAAACCAAGTGCTTCTTTGAAGAATTAATGATAAGTTTAATTAAAATACAAAATAGTAAATATGCTGACTTATCTAGAAAAATAAATCTATTTATTTGTTGCTTGTTGCAGTAAACTATTTTATAATTGGAAGTATTTGATATTGTTGTCTAATTTATTGTCTGAAACTTTATCAATAGCACAACTTTCTTCTATTACTTGGGTCCTGAAAGTTTTTATTTTATATACTTTTATCATTAAAATTAAAAGATATGTCGAGGTTTGTAAAGTAAATTTGAGTTTATTAGGCCACCCTATGTCATATTCACGATCCGTTTTACCTTCAGTTATGTCTGTGCAGTTTATAATTATACAAGTAAGACGAAGCCTTTTAGCATGTGAGGGGGATTTTCGTTAGTAATTATATTATACTTATATTTATTGTAAACAATGTCTTTTTATTTTGTTGATTCGTGCGTGATAGTGATTAAACGCGTGGTTTATATTGCGTGTCCGAATATATTTCTTTTTTTACCCAAATTTAATGTTATAGAGTCATGCAATTGATTTTTTTTTTTTATCTTGTGCGAATTAATTGTATAATAAATGTATTTTGTTTTGTTATATTCCAGGGGGGTCGTGTTTTTTAAGAAGCATTTTTAAATTTTGCAGTGATTTGGAATTTACTTGGTTAGGTCGACGCGTTGACTGAGTCAAAGAATACGTCGACTTTTTAACTAATACATTGAAACCTTGATATAAAGATTCTCACCGGGCAGTAGAAAATAATTTGTATAAAAAAAACTAATGAGTGATAATTGTATTGTCATCAGAAATACATAATCGGTGCAGCTTTCTAGGTTGTCAAAAGGTGGGTCAAATATAGATTACAAGATTTGTCCCAAACAAACAAGGTAGCCTAATTAAAAGCGTGTAAAAAGAAGTTTGGTTTTAGAAAAGATCCACTAAATCGAGTTTAGCTAGATAATTTAGAATCCATAGAAGTTGAAAAAAAATAAAAAAAAACACATTTTTTTTTTTTTTAAATTCGTCTTGCTTTTGACTTTTTTGACTTTAACTATCTACAGCAGCAACCTTTTACTTTTTTAGCGAATTTTCAAAGACAATTTAGCTATTGCAATGGCTTCAAAATTTTTGTAATGCGAATTTCTGAAAATTTTCTCTATGGAAATCCGTTTTAGACCATTTTGAATCGATTTCTGAAATTTAGCACTTTTTTTATGTATGTAGGTATATATGTATATATTTATGTATATATGTATGTATTATATATATATATATATATATATATATATATATATATATATATATATATATATATATATATATATAATTATATATATATATATATATATATATATATATATATATATATATATATATATATATATATATATATATGTCACTCTAGATGATATATCACGCTAGGATGCACTTAAAAAATCAAACAAATTTTAAAATGTCAATAATATCAAAAGAAAGGATGAGTTTGTTGGCCAGAATTTTTGGAGTTCATTTAGCGGTCAAATTTTGACAATTCTGGGTCAAAAATAGCATACAACGTTTTTTCCCATTTCACCTCTTTCTTACAAGATAATATGACAAAAATGTACATAACAACAATTAATGTACTCTTAAAGAGCTTTCCAACGACATGCATCTTGAAGGGTATATACTGTTTTGACTTTGGTACCCCCGTGTACCAAATTTCTTTTTTCACCCATCCAAATTCTAAACAAAAATATTCCTTTATTATCATAAGCCAATAATACGCAGATCACTTTAAAAAATCGCTTAAGTCATGGTGCATGACTGGACGAGAGAAAGACTGATGGAGACTGGTATGAGAGAAAGTTTTGTTTGAGTTTGTAGGGCCAATTTTATTTTGATAATTATAGTTTATATTAAATAATCAATAATCAATAATCCTAAGAGGTTTAAGACACTTTATCACAGAAACAAGTCAACAAAGTCTAAACAACTACGTATTCAAGTTGTGTTCCCAGAGAGATAATATTATGCTACACTGATGATCACATCCATGCATGTGTTAGTATTAAGTAACTCAGTGTGTCTGAGAGGTTTAAGATACTATATCACAGAAAGCAAAGTCTAAACATCAACATATTCAGGTTGTTTTCCCAGAGAGATAATATTATGCTACACTAATGATCACATCCATGCATGTGTTAAGTAACTCAGTGTGTCTGAGAGGTTTAAGACCCTATCTCCCTGACACAAACACACCTGAGTTGTATTTTTTAGTTGCTACATTTGACAGATTTCCAACTTAACACGAGGAATCAATAATCAAACTGTGTTTAGAGATGTATTAAACATGCTAATATGTTAAAACTCATTAAGTTGTTTTTTATACTATTCTCATTTTTTCTCTTTATTTTAAAAGAAGAAAAGGAAGCAAGGTCTTGACCTATTAAAGAGTATAATAAAAGAAAACAAATTAGCCAAGGACAGGAAATGAGATAAAAGGGTGTTATTGAAACCTTTTATATTTACTCATCGGAAAATTTGTTTGGCTATCTCAAACAAGGTCTAACTTAGGTCTGTGATCATAGAACAGTCTGAGACCGAGTTCCCCCTGTTTGTCTATTCACCCTCCGTAGAATCCGCACAATTTGACCTAGAGAAATAATTTTGGCACTCACTTTTATTCTAGCGGCCAACACAAACCTTATAGTAATGATACCTCATCTACTTTTCAATAGTTAGGTATCAAAATTCAATTTTTATTGCACTAATATAAATCATTTTTACAGTTTTTGAGAATAGAAGTGTGAACATTTAAAAAAATAAATTGCCTAAGAAGGTATATGCTTTCTGTACACACAAAAGGTCCGCAGGCAATTTAACAAATAGGACGAGTTTGTTAACCATATCAAGATGGTGGACATTTAAAAGTTTATTTCAGCTATTACTTTTGAAACTCTCCACGTAAATTGAAACTGGTTTAATAAATAAACCAGCTTTCAGTCTTTATAAGGCCATCACCAGTGCCTTAGACCAAACAAGAAATAATAAAATAAGTAAAACAATTAACAATTAAAACCAGAAAAGACGTGAGTCACAAAGAGTTAAAAATTAAAAAGAGCAAATAACATGTTAAATAAAACGACGAAGCTAAGAATAAATGAGTAAACAAAAAAGGTCCAGTCATGTACCATGACTTAATGAGCGAATTTGCGAAGAGATCTGTGTATTATTGGCTTATGATAATAAAGGGATATTTTTGTTTAGAATTTGGATGGGTGAGAAAAGAAATTTGGTACACGGGGATTGGGGGTACGGTGTACAAAAGTCAAAATAGTATATACCCTTCAAGATGCATGACGTTGGAAAGCACTTTAAGAGTACAGTAATTGTTGTTATGTACATGTTTGTCATATTATCATGTAAGAGGGAGGATAATGGAAAAAAACACGTTTTTATGTTTGACCCTAACTTGTCAAAATTTGACCCCTAAATGAACTCCAAAAATTCTGGCCAACGAATTTTTTTTTAGAAAGGATGAGTATCCTTTCTTTTGATATTATTGACATTTTAAAATTTGTGTGAAATTTTTAAGTGCATCCTAAGGGGAGATATCGTCTGGAGTGACATATATATATATATATATACACATATACATACATATATACATGCATACATATTATATAATTATAAATGTAATACATAAATTTTAGGAATCGATTCAGAATGGTCTAAAACGGTTTTCCATGGATAGAATTTTCAAAAATTCGCATTACAAAAATGTTGAAGCCATTGTAATTGCTTAATTTTCTTCGAAAATTCGTTAAAAGAGGGCAACATAGAAAGTTAAATATAAACTAATTAAATAAAATAGCCTGTCGATTGAAGAAGAAATTGTTTATATTAATAAAAAGTTATTAGTGAGAGGTGAGTCTAATCCATGTCGGAGATCGACGTGTGATTGATTCTAGTAGAAATCGAAACTTGAGTGTTGAGTCGTACTCAGTGGCGACCCAGTAGGACCCTTCACCGTATCTGCGTTGACTCTTTATTACTGGGGTCATTTTCAAATAAAATGTACCTTTAGGGAAATCAATTTGGCTACTTTATAGAAAATTAAAATAAGCCTTAGACATGATAATATTGATTATTCTGACACATCAGGGACTTAAGATGACATTTTTATTCAAGAACAGTCAGTTTTCAAATTCATTTACATATATATGGACATATATACATAAAAAATCACATTCGTTGTCGTAATGAGTGTTACTATAATAAAAACCGTATTTTTTTTCTCTGTTTTTATGAAACGTTACTAAATTGTATATATGACATAAATATTCTCTTCCATCCCACCAGAAATATTTTTTATATTTAAAATATTTGCAATTTTTTAAAAAAGTAATGAGTGTTACATTTATTATTTTTTAATGTTTCCTCAAAGCTTCAAAAATGTAAAAGATACGTTTTCAGTGCATTTTAATAAAAGTTTTTATTATAAAGAAGAAGAAAAAATCATTTTTATTTATTAAAAAAATAGTTGGACACGGCTACCCATAAGACTTTTTTTTATTCAAGTAACACTCATTACATTTTGGTAACACTCATCATACATTTATATATTGGACCTAGAAAAAAATAATTTTAACTCAAACATTAAACATTAAACTTTTATTTACAATTTTTTTTTACATACTGCAAATTTATTTTTTGTAAAAACATTAAACTAAATAATTTCTTTTTTAAGTTGTAGAATATGCAGTATTGTAGAATAAACAGTATTGTAACACTCATTGCAGGTAAAACTCATTACATTTTTAACTTATCATCTCAAAATCTTTCCTCAGAAACCATGTTTACTTAATTACACCAATTTAATGTGTACTGATTATATTAATTAATAACTACTAAATCATATTTAACATAAATAGATTTTGAGTAGAACAACAAAAATGCTAGTTACACTCATTACAATTACAATGAATAAAAATCCTCACCATTTTGGTTTTAGTGAAATATTAATTGTAGAGAAGAATAAAGTGCTATCAATCCAAAAAGTCGGTAATTACTGATGTAAATGTCTTTTTAATATAAACAAACCCTAATCCTTCCTTCTTTCTTTCATACTCACCCTCTAATTCTACCAATCTCTTATCGCAGCCAACTCTCTTATCTATACCAACTCATTACTGAACCCTTGGGACATACATATAAATATGTTTGTTTCGTTTTTTACTAAAGTTTTATTTTTTTCCCATCCCATTTATATAAACTTGGATATTTTATTGGTTAAAAAAAATTATAATTAAAAAAAACTTTTGAAAAAAATTAATAAAAATCACATGTTATCAAAACTACTGTAGGACGTAACACTCATTACGATTTTTAATACCAACATTTTTTGAAGCATACATTTTCACCGTATAAACCATAAAATGACCTTGATTAACACAATAATAGACAGACGTCTGATCAATAAACCTAAAGGTTTTTTTATTTTTCATTAATATGAATTTTTTTAGTTACAATAAAATTGTAAAATCTTGGGAAAGAAAAGGTACATTTTATTTAAAAATGACCCACTACGCCCTTTCTGCGCAAAATGGAGGAAGCCGATCTTGTGCTGCGCGTAAATTTAATTATATTGGGTAAGGTCCAAGGTGCTGATTGAGCGTAAAATGATCGATGAAGGTGTTACTTAGCTCGAATCTTAATTATGAAGGCTGAAAGCTGCTTTGTTTAATAAACCAGTTTCAATTTATGTGGAGAGACAATTTATGTTATTCATTTCCGCTTCTATATCTAACATTTACTATAATGACGTGAAATTAATGCCTTTGTATATTTTTTTATTGACCTTACGCAATAAACCTACTCCGAAGTGCCAAGCTCAATCCATTACTAAGATAACTTTTTTTTGGAGGGGATAATTTTTTCTCACAAAATGTGCTACGTATGAAAAATTCCTTAAAAACTTTTAAGTTTTTTTTTTGACAAAGAATAACTGATTTTTTTCGTTGATTTGTTAAATTAGAGGGGGGACACGAAAAACGTAATTTTTAAGGAAATATGGTGTAAAGATGAATTGGTAAAATGCTACAATAGAAAAAACCAAATATAATGTTGTACTCATGGAGTCCTCTTTCATTTAACACCCCAATGATACATTTCTCATATTTTTTATTTATTTTACTACGTTTTTATTAGCTTGCTTTCTTGTTTGTTTGTTTGTCCGATGCAAATCTGGCAATCGGTTTCTAACTAACTTCCCGAATAGCTAGACATTTGATACTTTTAGCATAGCTCAGAACACGATGACAATGCATTATTTTAATACTTTTAGCCATCTTTCAGCAGAATTTAATTGGTTTTCAGCAAATTTTGCGGTACGGAAAGTTATTTTATTTGTCTTGCCATGTCCCATATTTACGCAATCTTCATTTTGACGGGTCTCAAATTTGTGATAGATAAACATTGAATGACCAGCAAAACAGGAAATATCGATTATATTATTTCAAATATATCGATGGCACGGTTTAGATTTGGTGTTGGGGAGATCCGTTGTACAAAGATTTGTCCTTTTATAGGTTTAAGATCAGCTCTCTAGACTCTAGATTCTAGGTGGTTGACATTTATGTGAAGTAAATATATTCGGAACTATTTTTTTTTTTTTCACTAACATTATATATTATTTAACAATAACAATTATATTATCAACATTACATACGATTCAACAGAAAATTTAAAAACGTAGTATATAAAAAGTTCTTTTTATCTTTAAATTATTAAACTCTGTCTTATTATTATTATTTTTTATCTACGATAGATAAGAAATATAAACATTGTATCTCTGTAAAGATTCGTAGAAAATACGTTTCATAATTCCCCCTTTTTCCGCCCTAGTGCGGTAAAAAAGAAGAATTCTTTACCTTAACGCACGATTTGCGAGTTTGTTTACATTGAACAAAACTAATTTGCTATTTGTTTAATTAAAGTAACTGTTTATATAAAGTTTTTGATGAAAAAAACGAGTGGTTTAGGTGATAATGACGAAAATGAAGAGAATAATAAGCCTCCTGAAATAATTAATTCGGCACAAAATACAACTAATGAATTAATGTCATCTTTATCAAAAGAGAAATACGAACTTACATACCGGAAGTTTATTAAAACAAAAAAATCAAAACAAAAATCTGTATTTATTATTAAAATCCAACAATCATAGACAAAGTACGGTACGCAACTCGTGCGAAAACTGCATCGTGCTTTGCTCGTCTGGTTTTACTTCCCTCGCTATCCCTCGGGTACAAACTCCACACTCGCATGCAAAATGCTACTTTCCGCACTAAACGCGTAATGTACTATTATGTACTCATGAGTAGATGATAGGAAATATTAATGAAAATAAATCTGATAATACTGAAAATTGAAAATAAATTGATCAAATTAGATATTATTGGATTTAAATTTACCATCCCTTTGTATGAGAAAGTACTGTTCGACTGTTCTTAATAATTTTCCATATTTTTATATTCAGGCAATTTACACTATAATTAAATCAATAAAATATAATTAAAATTAAAATAAAATATTTATGATGGGGGGCTTGAGAGGGGGAGGGGAATTGATACTGGGTTAAAGCCGCTGTACAGCGCTAGTGTTGTTATTTCTTGCCGGCATGCCTTTACCCCCTCTCTGTATGAACCCGCGTAATTCTAAAACCAGCATTTAGTCTCGCACCGCGGCTTACTCCGTCAACGTCGAATTGTATCGAGAGACAAAAATAATAAACATAACTAGTTAAAAAATAATTAAAATAAATTAAAATTTAAAAAAAAATATATATATTTATATTTTAAGACAATGTTATAACAGAAACATAATTCATTTTGTTGTAAATAAAAATCATATCTTATTTCATTAATAAAAATAAACACAAATAATTCACGTTTTAATATATTTATTTATTTTTTATTGGGAAATTATATACGTATTTTTTTATCAAATAATACTTTTTTTGTAACGTTTATTTTACTTATATTTATATTTGTTATTTACTTATTTATATTTAATGTATTTTATATTTATAAAATTACATTTTACAAAACATATTAGTATAAGTAATGTTATGAAATCTTAGTGCAGTTTTATTAATTTTATTTTATTTTGTTATTTATTTATTTACATTATTTATTATATTATTTACATTATATTTATTACATTTTAATACAAAGTACTTATTGCATAAAAAATGTACTTCTAATAACAAACAATACAAGTATAAATCACATTAAACCTATGCAATTAATTTTAATTAATTTCACTGTATATCATTTTACTTTTATGTTATTACATTTTATTGCAATGTACATTTACATCTTCCCTAAAAATAAAAAAAACATACAATTACTAATAATAAAAGTAATATAGGTCACAAAAATACTAACTTTAATTTAATCTCAATGAACCTACTTCTATTAAAATATATATAAAATAAAAATTATATTTATATATAATTATATATATATATATATATATATATATATATATATATATATATATATATATATAAAATTAATTTTATATTTTATTAATTGTGAAGTAAATAAATAGTAATGGATTGCTTTATTTATACACTTAAATTTAATTTTGTATTTCACATATTATATCATATACATTTATGTTATATTCTTTTAATTTCTCTGTTTAACTAGCTAATTGTTACACTAACAAAACAAAAATTAACTAAATATATATCTGTTTTATTTATTATTATTTCAATTAGTTAAATTATTTAATCATTTAATACAATAAATAAAACCAATTTTAGAGTGTACATACAACTATGAACATATATATATATATATATATATATATATATATATATATATATATATATATATATATATATAACACATATATATATATATATATATATATATATATATATATATATATATATATATATATATATGTGTGTGTGTTTAGGTCTTAAAATATAGAAGAACAGCATAACAAAGACAGAAAATGAATAAATATTTTAGGGAAAAATATATTGAGTATCAATAATGTAATAAATCGAAATAAATATTTTTTTAATAATATTCTACTGTTATAAATAAAATAAATAAGCAAGTGGAAACCAATATTTATTTATTTCGTGAATATAAATAAATTAAAGAGCAAAAACATATTATATAAACAAAATATGGAATTAATGGAATTTATTGCTGTGATATCGTCCTTGATAAACGTTTAAAATATAACAAAATAACACTCAGACTTTTAACAAATACGGTAATACATATAATTTTTTTATATTTTTATTTTTGGTTGATAATATTAATATTACATATGTACATACATATATATATATATACAATATATAAATATATATTATATATATTATTGCACTTACTTAGAATTAATAAAAGTACATAGATTATCCCAGCAAAGAGTTGTAACCTAAAAATTACAGTATTTAATTAAATTTAAAAATTACAGTAGATTTCTTTGTAAAGTCTCAGTTAATCTATGTTTTGTTGCTAATAACTCAAATTGTGATAATTTAAATTTTATCCCTGGGATAAAATAATACACCGGGGTGGGAGGGGGGTTGTGAGAGATGTAGAGGATAAATTCCTCTGCTTTTCCCGGAAAGTTCATGTATGAAAATGCTTTTCCACTAGTCGGAATCAATTACTATTTAGTGATTTAAGCAGATTAAATTTGATCCATGGGAAGGGGTAAATAAATAAAGTGGTAGGGGATTTAGGTCTTTGGTTTTTAGATTTTCTCACTTAGTGAAATAACTTTAATGTTTGTTGATGGTAGTTTATAAACCCATCAAATTAAATTAAAAACACTCTATAGTGAGGCACAGGAATTCAGCAATATTGTCATATTCGCGAAGTATTTTGGCATAATAAACATAAGTTTAAATCAATGTATTTAATTACATAAAATATGCAACAATAATGTTAAACGTAAGCATGGACGTACAGCATGGTAATACTGCACAATATAGCAACTCCTAAAAGAAATAACCTACTCCGATAAATGTACCAGTTCCTTTAAAAAGAAACAGTTTTTATACAATTACCTGGTCCAGCTATAACAATGTATATTTAAGTCCAGCCGAGACCTGCTAGTATTATAATATATAATCCAATTACGACCAATTCATCACTATACTTCTGGAACCAATGAATTTAATAATAATGAAATTTCGTTGGTAGTTTCCTCTTACCCTTTAGGTCTAGGTGCTCGCTAAGAAATATTTTTTGACGATGCGTCATCTTGATTCAAGATGGTGGTCACATTTCCGTGCAAAATTAGACACGTTTTAAAATATTAACTCCGAAACAACTTGTAATTTGGAATGTATTTTCCTTTTATGACATTACTTTTTATTTTATGACAAATTTTGTTAAATTGTTTTCTAATCGGCCATTTTGATTTAAAATGGCTGTCATATAAGTATTTGACACTTCAATAACATAATTATCTCCAATTCTTTGAAACGCTAAAATGAAATAATTATACATATTTTGTAGGATAATTTTTAAAATAATATGTTGTCTGCCAAGAAAGGATTCTCTGAAAATATATTCTTATGAAGGGGAATTGAGACTAATTTTCTATAGTTAATGTTTGGAAAAGGGCTTCTTTTTAGGATGTAAGTATATATTAATAAAAGATATATTCAATTTTAAACTAGGGGTGGGATTGACACCAGGGAACCAAAAAAGAGTGCATTTAATATTTATGTACATATTATAATTTTCTTTGTTTGTTTATTTTTTTTTTGATGTTAAGGTTTTATTAACTGTTGTTATTTATTTATTTATTTTTTTTTTTAATAATTAGACTGTGGATTAAGACATTTAAAAAATTACCCATTATTTATTTAAACAAGTAAAAATTATATGAATTAATTATTTGGACCAAATTTTAAATTAATTATTTAAAATTAATAATTCTTAATAACCAACTATGAAAATAAATTAAACGTAAAAACAATTTGAAGACAACTATTTTAAGTGGAGAATATGTATTTAATTTAAGGTAAGATTTATTGAAAAGTAACATTATTATTATTTAATGTATTTTTCCTTTCTAACAAAAAAATAATTGTGGATGTGATTGTTAGTGTGATAAAAGTATTATCTAACTTCTCTGGGATTACAACTTAAGGCCCCCATACACGGTCAAAATGACCGGTCATTAACATCAAACAGCCCCATTGCCCCATACACGGCCAAAATGACCGGTAATTTTGACTGTGTAGGGGCTGTTTGATGTTTAAGCAAACATGATGTTTGACGTGTATGACCTACATTTGCCCGACTACAGGTTTGCCCAAAATGTTTGATTGTGTATGGGGGCCTTTAGATAATATTTATTGGTGTTTTAGACTTTGGCCCAAGAAAGATAGTGTTTTAAACCTTTCAGACATAATTGTGTCTATAGCGTAGAGTTTTAAGCTGTATTAAACACTTAGACACTTATTAAACACTTAAACACTTGCTAATCATAGTTTGATTTTATACTGAAGCACTCAAAAAAAAAGAAAATAGTATTTAAATAATTCTGTGGTAAAATTTGTTTGTATTACGTATTTGTTTAATAATATTTGTGTTATTCTCTTCTCGCTTGTTTATATAAATACGTATTGATGTTTTTCGATTGTCTATTTTCCTTTAAGAGTGATGTTGCTTGTTTGATTTTAAGACTAGATAATCGTTATTCTAGTTGTCAGTCTGTTATTAGATCGCTACAAAGAAATCTGAAGAGCCTTGTCCACATAGGTTTTTAATCTCCCTCTTTTTTTTTAGCTGTTAGCTATTGGCAACAGTTCAATATAAGAGATTTTTGAAAACATGACATTCAAACAAATTAATAACAAGTCGGCTTATTATATATATCAATATATAAATTTAGAAGAGAAGAATGGAGGAAGAGAGGTAAAATGCATTCCCGGAAAATGTGGGAATCAAAACATGGATTATTTAGTCTCCAGTAATCGCTGGATGAAATCTGCTTTTCGATATGACTTATCGTTTAGCCGCAATAAGCCTCCAAAAAACTTTAAAGTTGTGTCCGCATCTTTAATTGTTTAAGGGGGTAAAACTTTTCGGATTTTTCCAGTCAGTTTGGGCCAATTTCCGTCCAAACGCAAAAAACCGCGAGGCTCTATGTGGTCTAGAAGTACTCAAATATTTGGATTAGCAGGTCTTTGGTTTTTGTTATGGTGGGTGGGTCAACCTAATTGTTTTGGGTTATTTTTATACATTTTTTATTGTAAAATCGTTAGATAATAAATTTGGTTCTACTAAATATTTTTCGATTAAATCAAGCCTACAACATGCGCAACATGTTTGAGCTCACCTCTTAAAAATAACTAATCGATTTCGTTTAGCCGGTTTTGCGCCTATAAGTCGGACTGGTGGCGGTAGGCACAACAACACGAAAAAAATTAAGGCCGGATTCGGTTTTCGGAATGTATGGAATGAAAAAGTATCCAAAAAAATTTCAATTCTGATCAATGTACAGACAAAACTTTAATTTTATATATATTGATAGGGCCTTATCTTACCATCTCTAACTTCCACCCCCTCTAACCATATCTATCCTCTGGCCATCTCTAACCTCTTATAACTACCTCTAGGCAAACGATGATTCTAATAATGGTCTTGCTCGAGGTATTGGTACTTTTTTACATTATTTTATATTATCTTCTAAAAAAAAAATATACAAAAATATTGATCCTTTGTTTTAATAAAAAAAAAGAAAACCGAAGCTAATTAAGGGTTAGAAGCGAATCTCCTGGTGTCGACGTGAAGGAACGTAACCGAGTTATTAGTACATTATTAATTAGTTCAACCCTGTCTGACTTATTATTAATGACTGAATTGATCCAGCTATATTAATTATACACTTACATAAAAAACCTTCTTTACCAACTACGGTTTAAAAAAGAAAAGATTCATACTTAAGCAAAATATTTTAATAAAATATTATTATAAATATTTATTTATAATAAAATATTTTAATTTTGTTTACTTATATTGTTATTATTCTAGAATAGAAAGAAAGGAAGAAGAAAGATAAGACATTTATTGATAATAAATATTTACAAGATTATTGCTATTTTTTTCATAAAATGTCAGTACCACTGCTGTACAGCTTCGGGGGGTGAGCTTGTTTACATTTAACTCTTTTACACTGCTTTACTTACAAATATCAGATACGATACATCCTTTAGTACTTTAGTTATTCTATTCTATATATTCTATTATTTATTTTATACATCAACCCGTTTTTAATCAATTTATATCGGGATTTAAAGCGTTATTTTATTTTATTTTTTAACATTAGTTTATTTGTATATTCATGTAAATATACATACACATACACACACATATATAAATACACTCACATATAAACCAATACATACACATATCTATAATTGTTTTTGTTTTTTTAACTATTAGTAGTGGAGGTAATAAGGTTGTTTTGGCTGGTTTTACTTGAATTCAGTTTCTATTAGTGTCCTGTAATGCCAGGCTTCTTTACTAAAAGATACCAAACGAGTCCAATTTTCCCGATTTCTCAGTAGCTCTATGAATTTGCCACAGTTTAACTCATTTTCTCCTAGTTTTTTTTCTTATGTACCCCATTATGCACATGGCATTGTGCTATAAAGTGGTACACATCATCCTTTGAGGTTTGGTTGCATATTGGGCATACAGCGATTTTCAATGCTTTGTTATTAAACCCTAACACTTCTGATCTTGAATATCCACCGCATTTCAGAATAATACCAGTATAGCTCAAGAAATAATAGCTTTACACTATGGGAGTAAGGAGGTAGGATGTAATTGTTTAATTACAGTATGAGGATTAGAGAATGGGTGAGGGATCAAAAGACAGAGGAACAGGAACATTACCAGAGTACAAAATACAGATAACAGAGTAAACATCACAGGAGAGAGATGCCAGACAAAAGACAAATGACGACAAAATAAAGATACTAAAGAAATTAGGAATAATGACAGAGTATAGAGCACGACAAAGAAAATTCTGTTGAAGATAGAAGAAGTCATATGAGGAAAGAAAATACGAATCACGACGAAAGAGAGTTAGCAGAGTAAACAGAAGGAAGGACAAAGGAATAGAGTAGAGTTCAAAAGAAAGATGACAAATGAAATGTTAAAGAAGACAAAGAACCGAGGAATAAGAAAAAAAGATCGGAGAACGGACGGAGGTCAAAAGACATAATAAGTACAGAAGTCAAAAGACCGATGAAAAGTTCAGTAGACAGATTGAAAAAAAGAGTACAGAAGTCTGAAGATCCTGTAAAGAAGAAAGGGAAAAACTGTAGCAGACATGTGGCCGATGAGTAAAAATGTTTACAGAAGTCAGGGGACATAAAACACGCGACGGGAGAATTTGCTTAGAAAAGAAGGGAAGAGAATATTGTTGACAGATAAGAGAACAGTAAAGAAAGAGTACGGAAGTGAGAGGACTTAAACACAAGACAGAATAACTTGTTTAAAAAGGGAAAGATTATAGAAGATGGATGACAGAGGATAGGCAATAGCTATTATATATTAATATTAGAATTTTAACTGTTTAAGAGGCGCTGTACAAGAGTGGTGAAAGTTGATTGCAGGTCCCAGTCCCCACCTAACACCGATGAGGTTGTGTCAGCCTGTTACGGTGTCCCCTGATCTCAGTACGATGGGGGTCGATCTGTCCCCTTCTCGAGGCACATTGCCCAATATCCCACTATTTTTTGTCTTTGAGGGTGGCCGATGTCCAAGAAATTTTTTTTAATAAAGCATCATAGATATCTTAGACATTGGAAACGCACGACAGGTAATTTTCAGATCTTCTTTCTAGCCAATTATATATATATATATATATATATGTATATATATATATAAATATATATATATATATATATATATATATATATATATATATATATATATATATATATATATATATATATATATATATATATATATATATATATATATATATATGGATATAATTAAAATAAACAATAAGATTTATAATTCAACCATGTGGAAATTCCTGCTTTCCCTAATACGTTATTTCTTATTCTTTAATAGTAAAATAAATTTCAGTTTCTATGTTGGTGGGTAATTTGATTCAGCTGATTTATTTTTCACAGCTGATCTATTTTATTGAGGTATTAAATTGTACTCGAACACTAATGCCATTGCTCTTTGTGATCCAACACCAATCTAAGTCGATTTATCTTCTGGTGGTGAACTTATCTCTAAGCTTCTACGTTTCTTTCCTTATACTAGATAATGAAGTACTTGTTAGGGTTTCGTAGATTATTAAGCATATATTTTATTATATTATGAAAACATGTTTTTTTTTTATTTCCCCTTTCGCTCTATATGAAGATAAAAATATATAACCAAACTTAGGCGGAAGGCCCCAAAAATCAAACAAAATTAAAGGGTCCCTAGTTCGATCCCCCGGGGGTCACAATGATTTCAGGAGCTTTCATTTGATACCCCACTCAAATTGTTTTTAAAAATCAAATTTAGTTTATCACATTCGTTATAATTGCGCAAGCGCATATTACATTTTTATCTTCTCTTATTTTTTCTATGTTTGGGTCAAAAGGTTATGACAGTATTTCAAATGTCAACTTTTTACCTTTCACAGTTCTGGAGATGAACCAAAGAGCGACCCTTGGCATAAGAGTTTCGAGAAGGATCTACGGAATCCTAAAAAAAGTCACAATTAAAAATTAATTTATTCTAGTTTCACAAAATAAAGAAAAAACTTTTTTAATACAACTGGTTATCCAGTTTCTATGCTTGCTTCTATTTTAAAAACTTAAAAAACCCCTCTCTAAATTTCAGTCCTCAAAGTTTAAGGGAATCCCTTTAACTCATTACCCACTCCCTTCCTCTCAACTTCTACCTATTAAATTATTAACAAAATGATAAAAGGCTAAGATAGGTTTGGGAAATGTGGTGTGATATAACTTCTACCAAACAACTTAAAAGTTGTAAAGTTCACTAAACTTTCATTTTTTAAAGTTTTTTTTTAGTTCTAAAACGGGTAAAAAAATATATCTCTCTTTTCTAAAAAGAACTAAAAAAAAACTTAGAAGTTGAATATATAGAGATTTATTAATGAACTTTCAAGTTGTTACTTACAAATAGTGATGTAAAATACCCGGGTATTTAAAACTGTGGGTAAATACCCTGGGTATTTACCCGGAAATTTTAGTAGAAATCTTATAACCGAACCCAGGTATTTGATACACTATAGGGTGTATTGTGTATCTAAAACTTGGATGGACTGTTCTAAAAATAAACAGTAAGCTGACAACAAAAATTGTTCACATGCATTTTGATAATAAACACAAAAAGTTCATCCGGACGCCTCTTTATTAACGTGGGTGAGCAAAAGGAAAGAATTATAGAGATAACTAATAAGGTGTAAATATTAGAATTATTAATTACTTGTTATGATGCTCAACAAACTTGTAATTATCTTAATATTAGCTTCTTCTTACTTGATATGAAAGTTATTTATTTTATTTTTATAAAATAAATTAATATTAAATAATTACGTGACTTTTACCATTCTGAATCACTTTTCTAAACTATATTTTTCGATACCACCAAATATGAGGGTAGTTTACTCTAGATATCTTTTTTAAATTTTGAAGGAACTGAACACACTGCATACAAATTAAAGAAAATATTATAGTTTTTAGTGGCTTGAGAACAAACAGGAGTTTTCATAAGAAATTACATCTTTTCGAATACCCAAAAATAATTAATTTTTTCCTCATGGATACTCTCGTGGATCTTGGGACAGTCACACTGTATACGGATTCAATGTTGCCGGATATATTACCAAAAATTGTTATAATACAGGGTGGTGCAGCGCGGATGACCACATTCTAAATGGTTACTAAATGGTGTGCTTAATACTAGAGGTAGAAGATTGATATAAAGCAAATTTTCAAGCAAAAATGTAGAAGGTTACTGGACATTTTCCAAATTTTTAAGAGTCAAATTTTTACAGTCAAATTTTAAGAGTGCAAGATGACTGATAAATCACGCCTTGTCAATTTTCACATTCTTAGAGGCGCTCGGCGAAGTTGCGCATCACATTTTCTAACATCTCATCAGGGAATCCGATTTTTCATCACCTATTCAAAGGATAACGAAATGGATACTGTCCACATATGGTTCCAACAAGATGGAGCCACTGCACACACAAGTGTTCATGGATCGCGTGCGTCAAATTTTTCTCATCAAATAATGTGGAATAATTTGAATGTGGAAATTGAAATTGACATGGACGTCATTTATCGGATATTATCTTCCACACTTAAAAAAATGACTGTCCAGTAAACTTCCACATTTGTGCTTGAAAATTTGCCTTATTTCAATCTCCTGGCTCTAGTATTAAGCACATGGTAACAATTTAAAATATGGTCATCAGGGCTGCACCACCCTGTATGAATAAGTTTAGAAAAACTTTGGCATTCATTATGCAGTGTGGTAAAGACGTTTCAAATAACTTCATCATGGAAGATTTTAGGCTTGATAAGGACCGGTGAGGTCGAAACGTCGCCAACACTGAACTGAGTTTTTATACTTTTTACCCACGTCAGGATCCAACCTCATTATACATAATCACTACTGGGTACACATAGATAGTTTATGTATATTATTTTCTAGAATTTTTGCTTTCGAGCTTACCGAATGAAACAGAAGGTATGTGTAAGATTTAATATAACACACTCGTTAAGCACTCATGTATTTACATTAACTGACAATGACAACACAAGTTGACATCTTGATATGACATCTTCTCCCTCCTAAGTTAGATCGTACTATCCTCTTGCAGCACTCCTTGCCTCCGCCGAAGTTGATCAGCATGTTTTCTTTTCTCTGTTCCACCTACTACTACAATATAAGATAGTTCTCCAGTTTTCTCTTTTATTTCTCCAGCATTCCACCCATGACCACCTTCCTTCATTCCCATACTTCATCTCCCTCCTCAAATGCCCTTGCTTTCTTCTTCTCATCCGCATATTCTTTCTGCTTCCAAACTTTGTCTTGGATTGTTTCTCTCCTGTTAGGCCGAAGATTGTCAAATAATGTTGACAACCTTCGTCCTAATAACATTTCTGATGGTGCCAATCCTGTCGTTTTGTGTGGAGTATTTCTATAACTTAAGAGAAACGCTTTTAATGAGAGATTCGCATCCTTGTTATCTCTTCTACCACTTGCATAGCGTCTCTTAAAAGTTTTTACCATTCTCTCTGCTAGTCCATTTGTCCTGGGATGGTATGGTGTTGTAGTTACGTGGCATATGTTATTGTCTCTACAAAATCCTTTAAATTCTTTTGATGTCAACTGAGGCCCATTATCCGTTACCAGTTTCGCAGGAATCCCAAACCGTCCAAACCACTCTCTTAACTTGCTTATGGTTGCCACTGATGTTATAGTTTTCATTTTTGAGATTTCCACCCATTTTGAATAGGCATCAATCAACACCAACCAATAGGAACCCTCAAATGGACCAGCAAAGTCTAAATGTAACCTTTCCCAAGGTCTGCTTGGGACATTCCACGGGTATAGCGGTACTTCTTGAATTCCATCCCTATTTTCTTGACACGCAACACATCCGTTCACATACCGCTCCACTTCTTTACTTATCCCAGGCCACCAAACGTAATATCTTGACAGAGCCCGCATAGCTGTAATGCCTGGATGACCATTGTGGAGGGCATTTAATGTCCGCCTTCTCAGAATTTTTGGTACAATAATTTTCCCTAGCCACATCAAAATTCCGTCTTCTACGTCCAGTTCGTCTTTTTTCCGCTCAAATTCAGCTAGTTCCTCGTTCAATTTTTTCCTCGGCCATCCATGCTCTATATACGCTAAAATATTTTTCAGGTTTTCATCATTTTTCGTCGCATTTTGAAGCTCTTTCCTATCGTAAAGAGATCTTATGTTTTCCTCAATTATTGCCTTTACTTCCATTGCTTCTTTATTTTCCTCCCATTCTTTTAATTCCGTGTCCTTATTTTCAATTGGGAGCCTTGATAAGACATCAGCGCATACATTTTCCTCTCCTGCCCTGTACTTAATTTTATATTTATATCCAGATAATTTCAACGCCCATCTCACCAATCGTGCATTAGTCATTTTTGAAAGGTCCCTGTTCGTTCCGAAAATCCTCTCCAACGGCCGATGATCTGTTTCCAAAACAAATTCCCTCCCAAAAATATATTGATGGAACTTGGTTACCCCGAACACCAAAGCAAGTGCCTCCCGGTCTATTGACGCATACCTCTGCTCTGCTTTGCTTAAAACCGTGGACGCAAATGCTACCGGTCTTTCTACCCCATCTTCCATAATGTGTATCAGAACCGCTCCCAGTCCCCGCTCTGATGCATCACATACAATTTTCACCGGCTTGTTTAAATCGTAAGGCACTAAAACATCCTCTGACGTTATTAAATCCTTAACATTTTTGAATTTAACATTTTGAATAATTTAATTTAATTTAATTTAATTTAATTAATTTAATTTAATAATTTAATTTAACATTTTAATCTTAACATTTTGCGAATCTTGAGTAATAGTTCACCATTCCCAAAAAAGATTTTAGTTGGTGCACGTTTTCAGGAGCAGGTGCCTTCTTTATAGCCGTTAGTTTATCATCAGTTGGATGTATCCCATGACAATCAATCCTATGTCCTAAGTATTTCACTTCTTTCTGATAAAATTTACATTTGCTCCACTTTACTCTCAGTCCCCTTTGTTGCAACCTTCGCATCACTTCTTCGGCTGTTTCGAGGTGTGATTTAAAATCTGGACCAGTTATTATTATATCATCCAACAATATGCCCACATTTGGAATTCCTTTCATAACTTCTTCCATATATCTTTGGAATATACTAGGAGCTGAGGATATTCCAAATGGCATACGGTTATAAACGAAGTAACCCGACTGGGTAGCTATTGTGAGATACTGTTTTGAGGTCTCATCAACTTCAATTTGTAAATAGGCGTCTTTTAAGTCTATTAACGTAAATCTTTTGCCGTTTGCTAATTTTGTTGTCAAATCCTCAAAAGTAGGTAATATATGCCTATCATCCACCAAATTAGGGTTTAAACTCACTTTGAAATCCCCACATATTCTAACCTGTCCTTCCCCTTTACTAACATTTACAGTTGGTGTAGCCCATTCTATAGGTGTAACCCCTGGATCCACCTTCTTTATTATCCCCATTTTCTCTAGTCTGTCCAGCTCATTTTTTACACTTTGCCTTAAAGGCAGTGGTACCCTCCTCGCTGTATATGCAACTGGCCTTGCATCTTTTTTTAAAAATACTCTCGCTTTAATCCCTTTTGCTGTTCCTAACTCGTCCGTAAAAATGTCTTTATACTTCTTCCTCAATCCATCAAATGCCCCCTGCACTTTAGTCTCGTTTCTAAACTCTTCTTTTAGTGACTGGACTTGGACCGATGCTGGTAATTTAAGGTCGAAAGCAACTATCCATGGCATTCCAAACAATGGAACGTCCTCAACGTCAATTACAAACACATAAAGTAATTATAGATGATTGGTGATCCCTTGAAATTTATTGTTGTCGTTAATTTTGGGTCCTTAGGGATGTAAAATAAATTAAACTCTCCTATATCATACTGCTATATTTCGACTCTCAACTTGAGTCATTTTCAAGCATCTACAACAATTAATTACAACATGTCAAAAACATATATACTTATGAAAAGTTTTACAACATTATTGTTGATTTATAATGGCGAAAAAAAAAAATTTTTTTGGAAAACAACTATCCTTACCATTTATGGAGCTAAGTTCTTCAATCTTTTGTATTACAAAATCGTCATTTATTTTAATTATAAAAAATTATTTTTAAGTGCTTATACAGCTACTCGTCTTGTTCCTTAAAAGGAACTTACCACAAATCCTCACCTAAACATACAATAGTCAACCTCAGTTAAGATATAATTGTCAAATAAAATATTTAAGAGAACTCTGCTTAACATATTATGTTTACTTACATTCAAATTGATTAAACTCTTGCTTGTAAGCAGTTAACAATTTCCCTAAACTTAATAACAACAACACAAATAAAAAACACAATAACCCATACACATTCTAACAATTTTCACTAATTTATTAAAATTAAATTAACAACTATTTTCAATATAAAACATTTTTTCTCTATCACAGCTCTACTGTACAAAGTACAAAGTATCCACGTTTTTTGGTAACTATTCTATAAACCCAGATTTACTAGACTATGGTAACTGCCTGTATTGCACTTTAACAAACCTGACCAATTGCACTATTATCTAAATTGACTTTGATATACACTTATAATACTAACCAATACAAAAAATACCTTCCCAATTACAAAACTCCTGCATATATTCTGTTCATGTCCTTGCAATCTTTTTTGTAGTTTATACTGTTTTTTTGTTTCGATATATGCATGGCTTCTAAGGTCAACCTTTTTTTGTTATTGGATTCATTTATTAAAAACTTGGTATTATTAAAATTAAAATTGTGACCCATTTCTATTGAATGCTCTGCAAGTGCTGTTTTATTTTCCTTCAGCCTAACTGTTGCCTCATGTTGCAGTCTTCTATTCCTCCATGTCTGTCTCGTTTCCCCTATGTATGTAGCTGGACAATCCGAGCATGGAACTTCATAAACAACACTTGTTTTCTCTTCTGTGCTTAATTTATCCTTTAAGTTGGTGAATGTTGAGGTGTCTATCTTGTTTACTGGTTTTAACCCAAAAGTGAGGTTACATTCCATTTGTTTAAAGATATTCACCACTCCTTCTGATAAACCTTTTATGTACGTCATGCTAGTGAACTTGTTTGGGTGCGTATACTCCTTTTCTTCTGTAATGCTTGTTGGTTTATTAATTGCACTATACCATAGTTTTCCAAAAAAATTTTTTTTTTTCGCCATTATAAATCAACAATAATGTTGTAAAACTTTTCATAAGTATATATGTTTTTGACATGTTGTAATTAATTGTTGTAGATGCTTGAAAATGACTCAAGTTGAGAGTCGAAATATAGCAGTATGATATAGGAGAGTTTAATTTATTTTACATCCCTAAGGACCCAAAATTAACGACAACCATAAAGTAATTTCTTAACCTTCCCCAGTACTACTTCCAACTTCAATTTACCTAGTACGTTTAATGTTTTATTCCCGTAACCTGTGATCCCTGTATTTGTAAAATCCAGCTTCGGCTTGCCTAGTTTCTCCCAACAGACCCTATCAATTGTCGAAACCCGAGCCCCAGAATCAAATTCCATATCTACATAAACTCCATTTAGTCTCACTTGTATGACTGCTCTAGGGGTTTTTCCTATTTTCATTACCGCCCTCAGGGTTCCTACTGACCCTTCATCCTCACTTTCAGCAGAATATTGACCCGACTCTACCTTATGCGTGTTCTGATTTTGTTTATTTTCCTTAGTAGTTTGTCTCTCAACTTCAGAATTTAACTTAGGACTCTTCTTGCACATCCTAGAATAGTGCCCAATTCCTGAACATTTCCTACATTTGACCTCCTTTGCTGGACATCTGGACATAGGGTGCCGCTCGTACCCACAGTTCCAGCACTCCTTGTTGTCATTCTGTCTCATTATTTTCTTGTTAAAGCCCTTCTTTAATGTACTTACCTCTGACCCAGCCCCTCCCTCTTTTACTCCTGTGACTTCCTTTACAGCCCGTTCAATAGTGTTGGCTAAATCTAAAACAGTTTTAAAAGGAACCGTTCTACCCTTCTCATCTAATCCCTCAGGCCATCGTTGCCTTACTTCAGTTTCCAATATGACATTCTTACACCCCGCTACAAACCTATCCCTTAGTCTCTCATCAATCATGTCATTCCGATATTTACACGCAATTACATCTTCTTTTATTCTATTTGCAAATTGAAGAAAAGTTTCCTCCTCCTCCCTCATAGCTCTCTCGAACTTTATACGAGCCGCAAATATAGTGATGTCTGGTTGAAAAATTGTTTTAAAAGCTGACAAGACATCTGTCAAAGAACATTCGTCTATGTCTTTTGGTAATAAATGATTTTTTACTGCCCGTAGAGATTCTGCTCCTACATATGCCAAAAGCAGATCTCTTTGTACTGTTTGTACCTCCTTATCTTCCCCGCCCAGACCCTTCACTCGACACGTTCTCATAAATTGCTCTACATAATTATCCCAAGAGCAAATATTTTTATCAAACTCACGGAAAGTGAACGTCACCATTCTTTCTTCCAGTCGATCTCTAGCCATCTCCTGACTTCTAGATTCTTCCAGTTTCTTAGGTCGACCCATTGACTGCGCCAATGTAAGATTTAATATAACACACTCGTTAAGCACTCATGTATTTACATTAACTGACAATGACAACACAAGTTGACATCTTGATATGACAGTATGTGATCGTTCTGAAGAACAAACAATTTTAATATCCGATTTCAATAATTCCAAGATAGAAATCCGTTTCAGAAGGGAACATTTTTGGTTCCGTGTCGGTCTGTCTGTTTGTTTGTATGTTGCTCAATTGTTGCGAGCCAACACATTTTAAAAACTACTCGTCCGACTTAAATTAAATTTGTATGATAGGTCACATCTGGGACATTGTTGGTCCCATATACATTTATACACCTGTATCTCCATCTGATTTTTATGAAATTTGGATGGTTTGACGAAAGTAGCCCGCAGATAGTCCTAGATTAATTTCAACCGTCTTCACTTTTGAAATTTTGCAAGTATCAATTTAGCAAAATTTACATGTAAAAAACAAACCTCATTGACGAAATTTAGAAACCGGCTGGGTAACCAGCTACCAGCTACGGTAAAAAATAGGAAAGAGTTAGGGTTACTACAGCTAAATAGCCAAGAAAAAAATTTGGGGGAGGGAATATATTAAATAAGTTTGATAATAGGTTGTAAAAGCATAAAAAAATTAAATTGTTCCATTAAAAAAATCATTAACATTTGTTCCAAGTTTTCAAAACTACGTACATTAGATTGTGTATTTACTATTTTTGGTTAATTTGAATGGATGATCCAAACTATGAAAATATAGCGGTTCATACAAAATGTTAAAAGATGTGCAGTCAATTCAAATAGAATGTTTGTTTAAGTGGTTTTAAGTATTTGTTAGTTTAGCTGACCATTTTATAAGTTTCAATTGAATACATTGATTGAATTTGATTTGTTTGTTTTTGATTTGCTTCTATCCGCTTTTAATTTAAAAAATCTTTGACTATTTAATAAAGTAAAATGTGAAAAAAGAAAAAAATTAAATTCAATAAAACAAACATCTATTAATCTTGTAACAAATTCATATAATTTCTTTATTTAAAAGTTGTATTATTTATTCCAAACTCCACAATTCTCTTTTTTTCTTTTTGACTAATACTTAATTTTGCTTACTCATATTGAAAAATTTAGATTGGCTGGCAACCGTTTGGAACTAACTGATTTTTTTATTATATATATATATATATATATATATATATATATATATATATATATATATATATATATATATATATATATATATATATATATATATATATATATATATTTTTTTTTTTTTTAAATGTATGCATTATTTTTATTTATTTTATTTCATTTATTTAATTATTTGAATTTTTGCGGTATTTTGACAGATGTAAACAAACTTTGACGTTTAACAAGAGTATCGAACTAATTAATAATTATATGTTCGCTTTTAACTTTACTAATTAATGGAATTTCATCGGGTTTTTATATATTTGTTCCCTATTTTTTACCGTTTCCAACGAAATGCTTTATGTCAAAAAACTTATTTATAATTTCGGTGTTATTAACCGTTTCAAAATTAAAAAATCGATAACTTCAAAATGGCGGCCAATATGTACTCTCCATTTACCTCCATCGATATGCCACTTTTCTATCGTAGTCCACTTTAAATGCGGGTATATAACAAACTGTTTAAATATATAGTCCAACCAACCTGGTTTGGGCATTTGTGGAACTAAATCTGAAATCAACTTGGTGCGTAGGCTTCCGCGGGGGACAGCTTGGTTTTCCGGTGGAAAACCAAGGCCCCCCCCCCCTCTTCGTGACGCGGATTCCACCGGAAAACCAAGCTGTGTATTATAAATCAGAAATGTTTGATGTTTGGCATTGTTGATGTTTTCGAGCATCAAGAAAGTGAACGTATTATATCAGAAACTCTGAAAGTTCTGAGGAGATCTATGATTGCTATCTTGAAAAAACATATATTTCCGTTTTTCGCAAATATTTTGAAATGATTTGGTCAAAAAGTCACACTTTTCAAAATTAAAGCTCACACAATTGTTTAAAAAAAAGGCCTTATAAATTTCTGGATAACTATAATAACATAGCTTCCCTATGGCCTCCATCTTGGAAAATAGGTCCCTAAACGATAGCATTATTTATTTTTTTGTTTACCTAAACGGCACTTTTTTACTTTAGCACCCCCCTTGGTTATAAACAAGAGCCCGACCTACAAAAGTCTCAAAGGTTTGTGTGTTTGTCTCCCCAAGACATTGAGACTCCTGGGACAGTTTTATATTTAATATTCCTTTATCTCAATAGTTGATTAGATTAAGGGATATGATCACAATTATATACACAAGTGTGACATTCCTTTGTCCCAAGGTACATTGGAATAAATATCCCTTAGTCTTAATAGTAATTTAGACTAAGGAATGAATATATGCTACTCTGTATATGTTCCTTTGTCTAAGCAACTATTAACGCAAAGCGATATAGGGGGGTGCTAAAGTAAAAAAGTACCACATAAACATAAGTTATACCGGCGGAAGAGAGCCAGTGAGTCTGTGGGGCGAAAGTAACTTGTCCCGTCTGTTTGGCCTCAATGAATCCAGAAGGCGGTAAAAAGTCGATGTGCGTTCGTTTCCGCCCCATGTTGCTATGATCTACGTCTATAAATCGGAACAAGGTCAAGGGTATATCTACATAGGATCCCATGGCGTGGTGCTCTGATTTACATAAATGAGTCAAAGGAGGTACGGGGTCATAGGTATGACAAATATATGTAACAAATAGGTATAACAATAATGTTTTATTTCCGCACTTTTCTCTTTCGATGCCTGTGAAAGCTTCAATAAAATTTTCCTTTATCTTGCTAAGACTTATTAAATTCTCAATGTATTTCCTGTTGTGTTTATAGATTTTTGCCAGACACTAGAGAATTTTGAGTGCCACTCTACCTTTCTCTATTACCTATATTAAATATATTTGTCTCTTTCTCTTTTCCTCTCTCTCACACAATGTCTCATCTCTCTCTCTCTCTCTCTCTCTCTCTCTCTCTATATATATATATATATATATATATATATATATATATATATATATATATATATATATATACGTAGAATTAGTAGTTTAAAGTCTACATTAGTGATACCAGTTGAAACCTTGTATGGCTTTATCCCAGTCTTTTTTTAACTTAAAAAATAATATAGGGGAGACTGGTGAAGCCAAATATAACTTTTTTCTACCTCGTGCACATTATCTTTCATAATAATCAGTAACATTGTTATTTATTAAATATTTATATATATACATATATATATACATATATATATATATATATATATATATATATATATATATATATATATATATATATATATATATTATATATATACATATACATATTATTACGTACGCCACAGGCAGGAGACAGTGGCATGCTCTCTGCAAACCCCAACACTTAGAGGTATAAGGGGGCGACTAAGTAAGTATTATTATACACAAGGTCGTCGAGAAGTCTTGGCCCTCTCTATTTCTAAAAAGCATCCAGATCCAGTTTCAAGAAAAATGACCCACGTAAAAGTTGTGGAGTTTCAAATATCTACAATATGGAAACAACAATTTGCCCTTGGAATGGCCCTGAAATGTCCCTTTGAAATCGTGAGAACCCCCATTTATTATGTTAGAAGTCATATCATTATAAAAAACCCTTTTGGGTCCACATCTTCCCAAGTTATGGACTTTAAAGTTTGAATATTACTGATGACTGGAATTAGGGTTACCAAAGGAGGGGAAAAAATAGTCCAATAACACCACAAGTCTCCAAAATATAAGGTACCCAATAATAGTTCTTTATAGTAACAAGGCTAACCAAGGGGGGTTGAGTAAGAATGAGAAGGGAGAAGAAAGAGAAGGGAAGCTTGAGTTTTTTGTGCTAGTCGACAGTAAAAAAAAATCTCCGAAAATTAGAATTAATACGTCAAAATTATTACTTATATATTATTATTTATTAGAATTGTTAAAATATTTATAATTTTAACAATTCTAAAAATTATAAGTTGTTTTCCATGGCGACGAGTGGTCAAGTAAAATAAAACAAAAATTGAGCACCCAATAAAAACGTGTAAAAAGTAAAGTCTGAAATCAGTAGCTTACACAGGAAATTTTTTCGGGGGGCCCAACTTAACCTTGAGTGACTATGTGCGGGTTTAGCATACCCCATGATTTATTTTATTATTGTATTTTCTACCCCCTTTCAACGCGCTAATTTCAATTTATCACCTCATATTTAAAAAAAATAAAATTTTATGTGATAACACCGAACATATAGAACAACAAACTTATAAAAATTACATAGAGGCTGTAAAACTTTATAAAAGCTCAAGCTTCAATCAGACCTCAGTGTGACCCTATTGGGTTTTAAACTTCTTTTCGTAATCAATATACAAATCAATTGCACCTTAGTAAATATTCTGCCAATTATTGTGGCTCATAGCTTCCTCGCGTACTTTTTCGTATACTTCAATGATTTTATGCTTTTATAACCTATTATTGTCAAATTTATTTTATTTTCCCCAGTTTGTTAAATCTGTAAAAAATTGATATTGATCCAAGCTTACAGCAAGTAACGGAAGCAATGCTATCGCTCTAAAGAACGAATATTTTTTTTATGTCTCTGATTTCAATAATTCCTAGACAGAAATCCGTTCCAGTTATCAGGGAATACTTTTGGTCCTGTGTCTGTCTCTCGCTCAATTTTTGCGAACATATCTTAAATACTACTCGTTCGATTTTAATGAAATTTGAATAGCAGGTCATACTTAGCCCATTATTGGTCCCATATAAGTTCCAACCTTCTGTACCCATTTGTTTCTCTTCCACATGTGTACACACATACATTCATGTACACCTATATCTTCAAAAGTACTCATCTAATTATTTTGAAATTTGGCTGATCGAAAGTAGCTCACAGATCGCCCCAGATTAATTTCAACTGTCTGCACTCTTTAAGTTTTGCTAAATTGTTATTTTAAATCATGTAAAAAATTGAACCAATTTTGACACATTTAAAAACTGAGGGAAAATTAAAAATAAAAAGCTTAAAATCATTAAATTATACGAAATAGGACGCGAGGAAGCTACATGCACTACAGACTATTTTAAATGAATTAAAGTATCTATTTAGCAACGTTTTAAGAGCGCAGACGGTTGCAATTAATCTGTGGTTATCTGTGGCCTTCTTTAATTAAACCATTCAAATTTCATAAAAATGAGATGAGTACTTTTGAAGATATAGTCGTACTTAGGTGTAAATAAATGTATATGCGCATTCGGAAGAGAAACAAATAGGTGCAGAAGATTGAAACTTACATGGGAACAGCAATGTTATGATCTGGCTAATTATGACCTACCACTCAAATTTCATTAAAATTGGACGTGTAGTTTTTAAGATACGTTGGCTCGCAATAATTGAACGACAGACAGACACGAAACCAAGAATGATCCTTGATGTCTAAAGCACCCACTGTTCTGTCTTGGAATTATTTGAAATCGGAGACCTAAATATGTTTCGTTCTTCGGAAAGAACACATAGCTTCCGTTACCTTCGGTAAGCTCGGAAGGAAAATCATAATTATATAACGGGTATGCTTAATCATCTTCAAAACCCTAAAAAGTACTTGGACGCAAGTACTTCCTTGTGATTTTTTTGTTGTTTTGTCACTGATATATTGACTAACTCATCATAATTCTAAGCCACTTCTAGCAATCATAGAAACTTGAAATTTTGTATATAGGTAGAGTTTAATGTACAAGTAAAGGAAAAATTCGCAAATTTGTTCTTATAGAAGGCTAATTGAAAAACCACCTACTCAAAATATTTTAAATTTTTTTTTAAAAACTTGCGCTACTAGTGCTTTCTAGTAGAGAACTTTGAAACTAAAGTATTTTTTTTTTCTCCCATTAATAGAATTTTATATTGGAATAAGTGTGACTGATTGATCTTTATTGAGTATTGAGCTCGAAGACTCACTAAAAATTGTTTAGTTCAATTTGAACACTCAACACCCACCCCTTCTTCTAAACAATGATAATTAGTTTCTGTTACTATTTCTTTCCTATGGTTTTTTTTTTTATGTTGATTGTTGATGTATTACTTTTTTGTTTTATTTAATTGATAGCTATATAGAACTTTTGTTTTTGCAGCACGAGGTTACAAACTTGTAAACGACCCTGTATAACATTTATTTTTTTTAAAAAAAGATTTTAATATAAACCACAGGGAAAATATAAATTAAATAACAACAAATTGTTTAACCTTATTGTGTTGCGTGATTGCCAAGTCAGAAAATGTTTTTGAATTTAATCGTGTAGAGTGATTTGGGAAAGAAAATGTTCGAGTTTGTGAGGGACAGAGAATATAGAGTGGGGGGGGGGGGGCAGACAAACAACAACACTTACTTGCACTGGATAAATTAGATCTAGTAGACCTTACAGGGGAAGACTTGGCTAAACCTATGACCTCACAACTTTTTACGCTAAACGGCTTATTTTTTACTCGTGTGTTGTAATATATAAATATATATATATATATATATATATATATATATATATATATATATATATATATATATATATATATATAAATGTATAATATATATATTATAGATATACAGGGTTTCCGCGGGTTTTCCGTTAGGACTTCATAATCTTATTGAAAAACTTATTTTAAAGTGGGTTACTCATATGAACATAGGTTGTAAAATTCTGCGTTTATGAGATACAGGGCGCTTTTTAAGTTTTTTAAAGAAAGGTTTTTATTTTTTGACATCTGAACTTTTAAAGGTATTCAAATAATTTAGTAATAAAATTTACATGGAAAAAGTGTCGTAAGAGTGAATAATATATAGATTTTAAGTACCAATGGTGTAAATATGAGTAATTGGTATCAATAATTTGATAAAATTAAATAACTAAATATATATATATATATATATATATATATATATATATATATATATATATATATATATATATATATATATACATTCGTATATAATAAACTTCAAACGAGATATAAAAAAAGCGCGTTAAATTATTTGGCAAACTCTAACACCTAAACCCCTCTTACGAGTTTCAAGCTGATTAAACCCTCCTCCTTGTTATTGGCAAACAACATTACACAATGCTAATAACACTAGAAAAATAAAAAAATAACAATAGTAGACCCACATGTCTCAGAAGTATTAAAAGTATTTTGACAATCTATTTTAATTTAGACGAGGGAGAGGGAATAGTAAAATTATAATTTCTGAAAACATTCGCTTGGAATATCTTTTTCTTTATACAATTTAATAATTTGATTATTGCCGTCTTTACGATTTGATCCATTATTGTACCCATTCTTGCAGGTTCCTTGCCCAATGGCTAATATTTATTATGTGTTTGTCCCCATTCTTGTAATATCCTTGCGAGAAAAATGTATCGTTAGGGTGTTATTGTAGGGGGCCAGAGTGCACGCTGGTTCCGAACCAAATTCCTACCAAAAACACGGTGTCCGGGGGGGGGGGGGGGGGGGTTACAGACACATAGCATATTAAAATTCGTACACCCTGATGGTTATTATAAAACCTAGTTATCGTTAATTTGTGTCCTTCTTATTACTAGATATTAACAAAACATAATTAATTTTTGTTAATTTTAATTAACAAAAATCTCGGTACTTCTTTAAGTTGTTACTCCCCTATGTATTATTAAAATGTATAAGACTGAATAAATAACTATTAGGTCAAGGGATGTTTAGCCTAATGTATTTTGGAACAAAGGAATATCACAGAGCTGCAGTTGGGCTTATGCTGCTGCAAATTTACTGTACTTTAAAAATAGTAATAACTACTAATATCTAAAAACACATAGTGTACGAGTTATATGGCAAAAACTGAAATAAGTCCGAATTTTTTCCAGTTTTTCACATGTTACGGAGCTAGCACAGGTTTTTCGAATCTGCAAACTTAGGATCACACTATCCTTACTAGTCCGTACAACATATAAAAAAATCAGAACTACATCACGCTTTGTGAATTTAGCTGATGTGTTGACTGGTATACATTAGAAAGAAAAGACTATAAAAACAAGTATGAACAATCTAATAGTAGGTAACAATTATATTTTGCAAGGTGAATAAATAAGATAAACATTTAAGAGCAGTAATTATATATAGAGGAAATTATTGCTTTCTTTTTTTAAAATTAATAAATTCTAAAACTTTACCTTGGGGAATTAATTAAAATCAAGCCTGAAAGTAGTTATGGCCGGAGTGGTGGCAGATAGTAAAACGCGCAGTTGTAAACAGTGAGTTGTCGATACAAGATATACCTAGCGTGCTGTTTATGGCCACACTGAGTGTTCATTTTAAATTAAAACATCTCAATCACCTTTAACTTTAACGCCCATTTCTCCAGCTATATCTTGCCAACACCTAACAGCAACATTTCTATTTGAGTGGTTCTCCTCTCTTTTATCTTATATACCAGGGTTAAGAAACACTTTCGTGATAAGTGTTTCTATATTTATTATATTACTATTGAAGAAATACCTAAATCGATACAAAACAAGAAAATAACCCGATGCAAAACAAGAAGTATTTGTTATTTGTTTATAACTTAGAAAAAGGGTCACATAAACAACTGCAATCTACAATCTGTGTTCGCTGATATCATTTTGGACAACGGAAACGAGACTGGTCTAAACATTCCGGTAAACCCACATTAGAAACTAGTTGCCTACTTCCACTTGATCAACCCCGTTTTAACAACAATAATTTAATTCTCGCGTTTGTTAGGGTTTCGAGGTCATCCTAGAACTTCTTAGACACTATTCACACGGGGATACGCCAATCTCGTCTTGAGCTGCCTCGTGACTAGGAGACTGAGTGATTCTAGTCGCCCGTCATCCTCCCACAACACGGGGATACACAAATCTCGCCTCACGACCAGGAGACTGAGTGATTAAAGTCGCCCGTCATCCTCCCACAACCACAACTCGAGTTGTGCGTACAACCACGTTGTCTGAGGTTTGATTAGAAAGCAAAGTAAGTTTTCATAACAATAGGCCGAGGAAATACCTAGTACTCTTCATCTTTGTGGATCTACCTCCCCGAGTAATGTCTAATGATTCTAGTAGCTATGAGGATATTGTTATCCAATATTATTATTACCGCCGGTAAAGAAGGAGAAAAGTGAGATTGTTTAGGATGCATTTTCACATCGAGAAGAACATCAATTGTAGGTTATTTGTTGCTGCAAAATAATTACAGTAATCGGATTAAAAATTCCTTTAAGCCTGTAATTATGCCGTACAGGAAACTTCTCCACTTCTGCCATGAATTTTAAATTTAACATTTCTTCTTTCATTGTGACACACGAATGATGGAAAACTGAGATACTGACTAGGATACCTGCATGCAGAGTCTCCTGGTTTTGAGTTGCAGCGTCTCTGAGTAGCCGGCACTCGAGTATCCTCGTATCTGAGTAGCGCTGCCTAACACCTAATGACACATGCTGAGTCTCTTGGTCGCCGAATCCTCGTGTGAATAGGGTCTTTTTGCTTTTGATAGTTCGTCGCATCTTGATTCATATCTCCTGACCAATTGTAGCTAGAGATTTGAAATTTAGTATACAAGTATGTGCAACTGTTTTACCCTAAAACAGGAAAATTTTTGCGAACTTCACAACTCGACTCGTCTGTGCAATCAGCGAGCAATGACGAACTATTCGTAAACATTTTTTTTTTTGTATTTTTTTGTGGGGTATCATTTTAAAGACATTCAAAATTAGGTAACAAATATATAACGAGTTTTCAAAATCACTATCCCATATGGTCCTAAAAATATGAAAAAAATTCATATAAATATTTATCTCTGTTGTCCAATGACATTTCCGGGAGCTCATTTAAAAAAGTCAAATTTTAGAAAATTTGGGTTTACGTAACCATTGCGACCCATTTTTTTTTGTAATTTTGGAGTGGAGTATCATTTTAAAGGTATTGGAAAGTAAATCACAAATATATATATCAAGCTTTAAAAATGGTGGCCATAATTCCCCTAAAATAACCAAAAAAGTACCCCCAAAATAATGTCCGCCCTTCCAGCACTACCCTATAAGGACTGGTCCTAAATTCGTGAAAATAATACATTAATATACATCTCTGTAGTCCAACTATTATTCCAGGAGTTCATTTAAAAAAGTCGAATTTTAGAAATTTTGGGTGCGCGTAACCATGATGATTCAAAATTTTTATTTTTGTATTTTATAAGTGGAATATTATTTTAGGTACACATCGAGAAATCATCACATCGTAGAATTTTTGTATCGAGTTTTCATAATGGCGGCCATTTTACTCCCAAAATAACCAAAAAATTACCTCCCTAATTATACGCACCATGCTCCTCCAAAGTAAAACTTTTTTATACATTTTTTAGTAAGAAAAAGTTGGAAATATGAATTTTTATGACCGAAGAAACTTTTTTTATTAGCTTGCAAGCAAGTACTTGACGGGAGTTTTTTATTAACACATAATATATCTTTCAAAGTACTCATCCCAAATTTATAAAAATAAATGGTTTGTCAAAAATAGCCCACATATGGTCTCATATTAATTTAATCGTCTGCGCACAATTAATATTAAATAAATAAGTATGAACTCACTGCGAATCAAAACAGGTCCAAACAACCAAACTTTCAATTCTATTAAATTATTCGTCCAATATATGTGTCACACTAATTAGCTGTCGTTTTTTGTTTTGCATCTCAAAAATTATTCTTTTATCGGTAAATCGACTTGTATGGTTAAATTTGTATTTAAATTGCGTACAATTTACAATTTAGAATTTATTAATTACAATAGTCTTAACTTTTTTTGATAAAATAAAAATTACTATTAGAGGTATATTCGTTTTCCTGTGAAATACTAATTGACTATAATAACTTTAAGTCCCAAGATACAAGTTAAGTAAATCAATTAAAAATAATGATTATCGAGAGGTGAAGTGCAAAAGCATGTTTAGTGTAATTAAATTAGACCAACATGATGCTTTTCCAATCGAACACAAAAGCAACTGAAAATCATTCGTGGCTTTACGTATGAAATAATCCAGATGAATCTAACCGAATTGTAATTCCACCTGAAAAACTTTAAATTCACCTCTTGTTCTTAAATTTGGTTAAAGAACAGGTTTTTTGGAACGTGAAAAGCACGTGCGATTGACATAAAGCCCCGACAGTAGACCATTGTGCATTGTCCTAGATTTCCATCTTAATTCTATTTCCGCAAAACCCACACTGGTGAAAAGCGGAAAATTCACCAAAAAGAGAGGATGGCTCTAAAGATTTAAAGCTATCGCATTAAATCCTTCCGATTTTCGTTCTAAATTTAAACGGGTAAATTTGTTAAGTGATCTTGAATGGAAAACACCTAGATGTTTTCATCAGAATTTTTATCCATCTCGTCGTTTCATCAAGTGGGTTTACAAAGCACTTAACAATTTCAACACACATTCATTTTTTGCCAACCATCAAGAATCAAAACTCTCTTAGATTTTCCTTACTGTCTTTACAAAAATGAAGTAGATTTTTCTTTTTCAAAGAAATAGAGGTAATTATGTTAGTGAGAAAACTTGGTTTCAAATACACATTATATCCGCTATCTTTAATCAAAAACACTTAAGTGGTTTGTGTTATAAAAGTAATCAAATTTCCCAACTTAATTTTAAAATGTTTCCAACTTATCCTTCCTGCCATCACAAATCTCACTAACTCTTGATGCTAGAATCTCTTGTATCTCCCAGCTCCTTCTAATTCTTCAGGTGTCATCCTCAAACACAGGGCCATAAATACTTCTCTCGAAGTATTTCGAGAGTCTCTGAATGACAGAGTTTAGGCATCTGATCCATAGCGTACTACTGGCCTAACAAGTGTTTTATAACGTCTTATTTTAGTCTTGACTCTATTCTTGACTTATAATAGTTTTAAGTTGGCAAAGTATGGTCTATTACTATCTTGATCCTATTGATAATCTCATCAGTAGTTTTGTTTTCTGTGTTTATTTCAGCATAAAGGTATAATGGATTTGACATTTTCAAAATTAAGGTCTTCCAAGCTGTACCTTGAACAAATCTTCTGCTTTCTTCAGGTGATTTCCTCCAATATTTGGTTTTTTTATTATTTAATTCCAAGTCAACCTTTATCCCTTCCTCCTCAAAAATACTAAAGGATTCCCGTAATGCATTAATATTCCTTGCAGTGATAATAATATCATCTTCATAGGCTAGTGCCATGTCTCGTTAATGATTTGCCTGTTTTGGTAATAATTTTAACCCCCTTATGGAGTACAAGGTTGAAAATCGTGGTTGCTATTGCGTCCACCTGCCTGATGCCTCTGCTTGTATCAAAGCAGTTACCAATACCGTTATTTACATGTCACATTAGGTAACCAAAAGATTTTGAGCGTACCTACAACCTGGGACTAAGAAGAACCTACACCTTTCCTACACCTTTTTTTGCTCATTCCCAATTATTTAGTTGGCAAACTTCACTTTTCGTTACACATGCACACGTGTGGCACAAACTAGGAGGCACTATCGCAAATTATTTAATTAGAGTTTTCCGTTCCCCTCCCCCTGGGGGGAGGAGGCTTGTCACTGTCACTGTACATACAATCAAAGAAACACTATACTAAACCTACGATTAATAATGAAGTTGTAATTTAAATGTTTGAGGTACATTTCTTTTAAAAATCTTTACTTCCTCATCATATACTTAGGTCACACACTCATATATATATAAATATATACATGTATATTTACACAGTAAATAAAGGAAAAAGAGGAAACCAACCCTTTATTCAGAGAGGAAAGTTGACAATGGGAAGAGTGCACACAAGTTGTTCACATAGACTGTAATATACAGTAAAGTAGAACATGCTATAAGCAGAGCTAGAAGTGTATAGTCTCATTATATTATGCTTTTATATATATATATATATATATATATATATATATATATATATATATATATATATATATATATATATATATATATATATACTTGCACACACACAACTATATCCGTAAGGTTTCTGATCCCCCTCCTATTCTATTGTATTGTCCAATGGTTACCATAGAAACCAAGAGGGGTGGTAGATGTGGATAAGAGAGTTGAACAAATGACCTGTCCGAGTAAAAGAGCCACTTCTAAATAACACAACAGGTTGTCTCCTTTCTTTTTCTTCACTTCCTCCTCTTCTGCATTATATTTTCTTCATACATAATATATATGCATATATATATATATATATATATATATATATATATATATATATATATATATATATATAAAAATCTTGATTTGTGTACAGGGTGTTCTGTTTTTTGAAAACTTTAAAATATGACCAAGAGTAAACTACCCTTATTTTTGATGGTATCGAAAAATATTAATTGGAAAAGTGGTTCAGAATTGCAAAAAATGTACAAGTAATAAGTATTAATTTATTTTATGAAAACAAAATAAATTACGTTTCACACCCACTTCAAACTTGCCTACGCTCACCTTATCAAAGTTATAACCAAAGAATTATATATTTTTGTAATCAGCTCGACGTACTTTACTTCTATATGATATCCCTCACGGTGTCGAAAAAAAAAAAAAAAATGTTTAACCCTTAAGTTTTTTTACCCTAATTGTTTTGAAAAATATTTTTTTTAAGTCGCTATATTTTTAACATGTGTGGGTAGGTACAAGACATATACATGCCAAATTTCAAAGTCATCGGACAAAAGGTGTAGCCGTGAGAGCAGGCGACGGAAGGACGGACAGACAGACACCCGCAGGAAAATAAGGGTCCTTGGTTTTGCCTACGGACCCTAAAAAATATCATCACAACATGTAGTTAATAATTCTAATCTTAACATCAAATTAAGTATCACAAAAAAATCAACATAGTTAAAAAATAAAATGAAAGAAATTATTATTCAAATGTATACCACCTACTTCTACGCAAATTTCGTTTCTAACTGCAAATATGTGACATTATCCTATTTGCTGATAATACATAAACTATATGTTGTCATAACAAGTATCACACTTTTATAAAAATACAAATTAATAAAGTTAATTATAAAAATCCAAAGAGAACTATTTGTTGTAGTTAACTTATTGCTTATTATTAGAAAACAAACTAAAATTTAATATTTCAGAAAATTAACTAAAATTTAATAATTCATAAAAATAAATTAATATTAAATATTTAAACGTTTTTTGCAATCCTGAACCATTTTTCTAAATAATATTTTTCGATACCATCAACAATAATGGTAGTTTACTCTTGGTCATATTTTAAAGTTTTCAAAAAACAGAACACCCTGTACAAAAAATCAAGAACATTTTATCATTTTTAGAGGTTAATGAACAAGCAAGACTTTTGATAGAGAATGACTTTTTTTCGGAAACCCTAAAATTAGAAAAAAAATTCCTCTCGGATACTCTATGTTGGACGTTGGACACACTGTATATACATATTGAAATGGGCAATTGAAACTATGATAATATACATAGTCATAAATAACAATTCCCAAAAAACGATAAAATAAATGTGAAAATAAACGTAGTAAAAACCAATTAGACTGGAAAATCATTGAACAATCATCAACCAATAGTGCATTGCTTTAATTACCAGTCTTTTCTATATACGGCAGTTGCACCATTAAAATTTGAATAACTCTAGTTCTAGGACAAATTGATAAATTTAACGAGCATTTGTGTGAGGTTTAATCACCCCTACTAGAAATTAAATCGATCAACAGTGTGCAATCGGTTGGTGGCGGACGCTAGAAGAGCTACATTGTGTTGTAGATCTTTTAGAATCAGCTACCGCTGGTACAATCTGCTTATTGATACGATTTGCCGTTCAGCCGCAGTAAGCCTCCAAAAAAAAGTTAGAGTTGCGTTCGCCATCTTTGATTTTTTAAGGGGTTGATTTTTTTTTTTACTCTTCACATTTTTCCAGTCAGTTTGGGCCAATTTCTAACCAAACGCAATTTTCAACCAAAGAGTCTATATAGGTGGTCTAGAAGTACCCAAACAGTTTGATTAGCGAGTCAGTGGGTTGTCCCTTAATATATATTATACTCAACCTAATTTTTATAGGTTTTTTTTTTTTTTTATACATTTTTTGTATTGTTGCACTTGTTATAGCGCAACATGTTTGCGCTCACCTCTGAAAAAACAAATTGATTTCGTTTTGCCAGTTATGTGCCTATAAAGTCGGAGTAGTGGTGACAGACACACATATATACACGAAAATATTTAAGGCTGGATTCGGTTGTCGAAAAGTATGAAATATAAAAGTATCCAAAAATTTTGCAATTCTGACCAATTTACACACACACACATACATATATATAATTGTTATAATATTAACCCTGATTTAAGTGTAGAACTAAATTGACGTTTCTTTGGTATTTTTGATTTATTCTTCTTTGCCCTTATCCTTAATGAGTGTGTTTTCAATTATGTATCTGAATGGGATGCCATATTAGACCTCGGCTCTTCTTGGAGTCTAAGCTTGCAACTAAAACTTCGTCGATTGCGATTGCGATGAGAAATAGCAGCGGTGAAAGCACACAACCCTGCCTTACCCCAGCTTTGACATTTATTGTGTCTGATACAGCTCCATTATGAGATACACGATACATGAAATTTAAATGCTTCATATTGCTTCTTGATTTGGGTGCATAGTTTCTCTGGAATCCATTTACGAAGCATAGCATCCCATATATCCTGATGTTGCAGACAGTCAAACGCTTTCTCGTAATCTAAAAATACCAGATAGAGGGAATCTTGAAATTCATTAATTGCTCTATGATCATTCGGAGCGTGGCAATGTGATCTGTGCATGATCGTCCTGCTCGAAAGCCTGCCTGTTACTTGCGGAGAGTAGCATCAACTTTACCTTTTATAAGGTTTAATATTATTTTACACAGAACTTTTAGTACCACCGAGAGGAGCATGATACCTCATGCTCCAGTTATCACGTTCCGTAAGATCTCCCTTTTTTTTGGGGGGGGGGGACTTTTTCAAGTATTTCCTCCATCATCTCAATCATCTGGAAAGGTTTTAGACTCCCAGATTTCTTTAAATAAACCATGGAACAGGCCAGCTGAAAAATCAGGGTCACCTTTTATCATCTCAACAGAGATTATGTCAATTCCCGGTGCTTTTTACCCTGCATTCTTAAGATAGCAGTCTTAACTTCACTTACTGGTGGGTACCAACTCGCGAAATCCGTTGCACCCTGGAGTGTTCAGCTTTAGTTTCATCTGTATTGCCTGTGTTGTTAAGCTTTCCCACGGTGAATATTTCTTGGAAGTGTTTAACCAACGCTGTAGCTGTTCATTTGTGTGGGTGAGGAAGCGTCCTGCTTTGTACCTTAGCGGCATGTTTGAGTTGGTTCTAATTCCAGTCAATTTCCTAGCATTCTCATAAAGAAGACGCAGGTCACCACATGCGACTGCTGCTTCTCCCTCTTCAGCAAGAGAATTAGCCCAAATTATTTTTATTTAAATGGACGATTTTGATTAAAAAATTTTAAATGTTGTCCATTTAAATACGAATCTAACGATTTAAGCTGTTATACGTGGTCGGATAGAGGCTGGGTTCGATTTCCCACCAAGGAGAAGTTATTTTTATGATACAGATGAAATATTCAATAATAATTAAATGTACCTACGAAAACACGAAAACTAATAAATGAAAAACACTGGGCTAAGTAAGTATGAACTCTTATATGAGAAAGTTTGTCTAAGTTGTCTGGAACCGATTTTGTACCATTATACTAATCCTCTTTATCGCTATTTAAGTCTTCTTTACCATGGTATTTTTTTACCATTATACAATTCTCTTTACCACTATATTACTTCTCTCTACCATTAATATATATTATTAATTTTTAATATGATATTATTAGTGTCATCTTGTTTACTTTGTTGTGGACGTAGTAGCACAAGTATTGGCATTATTCTTCTTTTTATAATTACATTCTTCTTCATTATAGTAGCCCTCTCAACCAATGTATCATACTTCTTAACTGTGATATTTATATTAGTGACTACTTCTTCATCTTGTTTACTTTGTTTGGAGATGTTAAAGCTCAAGTTTTCGACTCTAGTTGGATTAACATTGTTATCCATGGTGTTCCCTTCTCAAGGTTCCTTCCCGTCCTAAGTTTTTTACGATTATGTCTATCGTTCAATCTTTCTTTTTTCTACTTCCCTTCGAATAAAAAAACCCTCCTCAAACCAAAACTTTTGTGATACAGAAAAGAAAGGTTACTCCTCGATATATATAAAAAAAAATAGATCCCTTTATATTTATCATTATTATTATTTGTTCTGCGTAGAACTTTATTTGAATAAGTTTTTTTTTTTTTGCAATGTCAATAATATTTATTTTTCAGAAAGGAATAAATATATTTTGATTCCATCTGACGTAGAAAGATATTAATAATTTTTATTTTAAAAAATAGAAGGTAAGTTGCAATATAAAATGTATAAATGATGCTTCTAAAAATAAAACAGAACTAACCTTTTTAACTTGGTTAACTCTCTGGAATTTTCCATGTGGATATTTTTTCCCTAATTTCATTCCAAATATTCGTGCTATCTCACATCTTTGTGTATTTATACCAAATAATATATTGGTTGGGCTTTTTTTTTAGTAAATACAATCTCTAGCCATTAGGTTTTTCCTAAGTGTTAATAAAAAAGACCAGTCATGCACCATGACTTAATGAGCGAATTTTCGAAGAAATCTGAAGAGTCAGATTTCTTCGCGAAGCGAAGAAACCTGCGTATTATTGGCTTATGATAATATAGGAAAATTTTGGTTTAGAATTTGGACGGGTGAAAGAAAAAAAAATTGGTATACAGGGGTACGGGGTACAAAAGTCAAAATTTTATTTACCCTTCAAGATGCATGTCGTTGGAAAGCTCTTTAAGAGTACGGTAATTGTTGTTATGTTCACTTTTGTCATATTTTCATATAAGAGGGGGATAAAATGGAAAAAATACGTTTTTATGCTATATTGACCCTAAATTGTCAAAATTTGACCTCTAAAATGGACTCCAAAAATTCTGGCCAACGAACTCATCCTTTCTTTTGATATTATTAATATTTTAAAATTTGTTTGGATTTTTACGTGCATCCTAGCGTGAGATATCGTCTGGAGTGACACTTACATATATAAGTACATAAAAAAGTGTTAAATTGCAGGAATCGATTAAGAATGGTCTAAAACGGATTTCCATGGAGAAAATATTCAATAATTCGCATTCAAAAATTTTTTAAGCCATTGCAATAGCTTAATTTTCTTCGAAAATTCGCTAAAAATACTACTCTTCAGTTTCATTGCTTTTTGAAAGTATTTTTCAAGCTTTTCAGTTGTGTTAAAACATTTCTCCCTTCTTTGAGAATTAAACTAGATTTATGTTGGGGCTTGATATTCTTAGATGTGTAAACACATTTGTCGTCTCCTTGAGAATTGAACTTAGCATGTCGGTGTTTGATATGCTAGTTGTGTAAAAACATTTCTCACTCCCTTAAGAATGGAACTAGATATGTCGACCGCGTTCAACGTGTTAGAACTAGGCGTAGCTAAGGTTTTTCAAAACAGGAAGGTTGCATCTAAATAAAGATTTTTTTTGTGCTTCTTTTTTTCTTCTTAAAACAAACTTGTAAAATGAGGTTATGTTTGTAAAGGTTATAAAATATATAGGTTAAGTCCCTATGAAGGGTCAGAAGAAGGAGTAAAAAGAAAAGGAAGGGTTGCCACTCCCTAGTAAATGAATTATTGAAAAGGGTCTAAGGAAGAATCAGGTGTCTGGAAGAGATAGGGTGGGGGTAAGAGTACTTTTAGTTAAGTGGATGTCAGTTTTCTTAGAGAAGCGCTAGTGTTCACTTTTGGGTTCTTTTATCCTGTAGAAATATATTTATATACCTTTAGTTTTTAATTTTCTCATTTACAAATCTTACACCTTGAAAAGGTTTTGGTGGCGAAAATAAAATGTTTTTGAGATTTTTATGAATCTATATAGCGTTTAAGTCTTCTAAATTTTAAAATTTGATTATTGTAAAAAAAAACACAATAACCGATAATTAACAAAATCCTACTAATTAATAGTGAATCCTAGGGAGTCTTTAAGACCCCCATACACGATCAAACATTTTGCACTAACCTGATGTCGGGCAAATTTAGGCCATACGTGTCAAACATCATGTTTGCGCAAACATCAAGCAGCCCCATACACCCCAGACAACCTTCCTCGACGCCTGAAGAGACAGTGGCCATGGCCAGGGACTTATTAAATATACACTTAAAAAAATAAAATCTGTAATTATCCTGCTATCTACTATATCTCATTTATATAATTATTTATATTTATTTAATTAATTAATTTCATTTCACCTCTATCTACATTTATCATTATTACTTATTCTTTTATTTGCAATCAATCCTCTATGTTATTACTTCTCTTTACCATTAATATATATTATTATTCTTTAATATGGTATTATTATTGTTTACGCAAACATGATAGTTTGCGGAAACATTTTGTCCGTGAATGGGGGCTTTTAGATACGTGTACATCAAATTTTTGAGCCATCAAAAAACTGACTCATTATGTATCTCTGCTACGTATATAAGAAAGATAACATGAGTGTTTCCCGCAAGAAATGAAACTGCTCCACAGTTAATTGGTGGTAATATTAAACGTAAAAAAAAAAAACTTTCTCTCTTTATTTTCTTTATGTTGATGTTTATTTATTTATGTTTCTTAAAAAAACCATAAAGTATGAAATGAATGTAAAATATTGTTAAGGGTCTGTGATTTACTGAAATCTTAGATCTCCATATTTTATAATATTTTTATTCTCCCGGATATTCAAGCACGATATTGCATGACATGCCGACCCATTTATATATAAATATATATATATATATATATATATATATATATATATATATATATATATATATATATATATATATATATATATATATATACGTATATATATATATATACGTATCCGTTTATATATGCATAAAATGTAATATGTTGTACATTTGACTTAAAGTCTACAATCATCTGTAAATTTTATGTTACTAAAACTTTCGTAAAGGCATTGATTACTTTTGCATAGCATACATGATTCAAGGTCGATCCCATGCCTAAACACTAATTGCAAGGTTCCAATATCTGGTTCGTCTTGTCTGTTCTACTTCTATCTTCTTCGACTTTCTTGCATTTAGTTTTAAATCTGTGCCGTTATAAAGTCTGAAAATTCATACTAAACCGTGGACAACATATTATACAATAAACTGAAGTAAGAAAAATGACTATTGCTTGGATGAGTGCCGTGTAATAAATATAATTTTTGAAATCGGATAAATATTTTTGGGACACCCGAATAATGTATGAGTATGTTCCTTGCTTACAATGCCAAAGCTGGTGAGTTAATTTTTTGGTTCAGTCGGAACCAACAATGCACATATTTATTATGTGTCCTGTTCGGAGTTACTTCCATTTGTTGTACATCACTTCGAGATAAGATACCAAAGTTTACAGACTCCTTGTGACCATAATGAATAAATACTTTTTATGCCTCCGAGGAATTAAAACAAACCCATGACAGATGGGACATTACGGTCTCAGATCCGTTAGGGGATTCAACATTTTTGCGAACCACCATATCATAAAAGCTAAAACTACATATTTGTCCTATTTTAATGGAATGTGTAAGTTACCTCAAAATTAGTCCAAGAGTCTCATATTAATTCCAAGCCTCTGCTTCCTCGGGTTTAAACTAAAAATAACACACATTCTATTTTAATGATATTCTATAAATAAAAAAAAAGGTTTGTTGATAGTAGCCCACTGATGTTCCCATATTATTTTAACAACCTTCTTATATTAATATAAAATTAAATAAAATGAGATCTTTTTATTTTTTAGGGTTTCGTTGGTAAAACCAAAAAAAGAAACCCTTATTGTTTCGTTCCTGTGTCTGTCTGTCACTCTGTACGGTTCCAATAACTTCTGAATAAAAAATTAATAAATATGAAACTTTGCAGTATTAAAGATCGTTTTGACGCGCACACAGGAAAAATATAGCGAACTCAATATTATCAGCCGTTAAAATCCAAAATGGCGGATAATACATTTCACGTGAAAAAAATATTTTTATAAAATTTTAAGTGGGGTATCAAATGAAAGGTATTGAAGAGTAGATTACAAATATATATATACAATTTAGGGAAAGTGTTTAATTATCGGTGCCATTTTGTCAAAAATCATCGACATTTTGCGTGTCCCCTCCCCCCCTAAAATCGTATTTCCGCTCTTACTAAAAATATAGAAAAATATGCAAAATTTGCGGTCTGGTGTGCCATAGGAAAAATAAAACAAATCCAAGATGGCGGATAATTCATGTCATTCGAAAACATTTTTTTTTTTGAAATTTTGTATAGGGTAACAAATTAAAGGTATTACAGAGTAGATTACAAAAATGTATATCACGTGTTAATTGTTTAATTTTCCACACCTTTTACTAAAAGCATCAATCATTTGCGTCCCCCCCCCCCTCCTTAATATAACTAGTTTTATGATAAGGATACCAACGAAACCCTTTTTACGTGAGACTTCACGAACAACTATTTATTTATTATGATTTTTTTTCCCCAGTGACTACACCTTTTTGGCGTGGGGATAACATCATAGAGGATTGATTGCAAATAAATGAATAAATAATAATGATAAATTTAGATAGAGGTGAAATGTGATTAATTAATTAAATAAATAAACTAAAAAATTAAATTAACATAAATAATTATATAAATGAGGTATAGTAGATAGCAGGATAATTACAGATTTTATAAGTGTATATTTAATAAGCTCTAGGCCCTAGGCCACTGTTTCTTCAGGCGCCAAGGAGGGTTGTCTGGTACAGAGGAGTTGAACTAAGCATTAGGATGATCTAATAAGGATTCATGGAATGTGTGATGTCGGATATGGAATGTGCCCTTAAAGGTACACATAAATTTAAAAACTGCCAAGGTGTGAGCGTCAGTTTCAGAAAGATTCTAAAGTCTACCTGGTCTGTTGAAGACGACTACTTCACCGGAGTTAACTTGACTAACCTAGGTGTTGGTAGAATGACAGAATAAATAAACAAACGGGAAATGTAAATTTTTATCCGTAGATTGATATATTTTATGTATATGGTACGAAGTATGAAAGGTATATAATAAATTCGGCTGACAGGAGTAGTAGCCCTAAATAATACTTTAACAATAATTGCAAATACTTTCCCTGGAAGTCACTCCCCTAACCTGACCTACCTGCGATACAAGGTAGTCCGGATTGTAAGCCCTTACTTCCCGTGTCACAGGTAACGGCCGAGTGCACCTCAGGGCAATAGTTAACTAGAATCAAAATGATACGATTAAATAACTGTGAAATAGTAATGACAATTTTGAGATAATCAATTATTTTAGTTTTATAATAATTTATAAGAGGTTGACTGGTAACAGTCTTTGCTACCACAAAGCCAGTCAATAGATAAACGTTAGTTATATTAGAGGCTGACTGGTAACAGTCATTGCTACCACAAAGCCAGTCAATAGATAAACGTTAGTTAAATTAGAGGTTGACTGGTAACAGTCTTTACAACCACAAAGCCATTCAATAGATATACGGTACATAAATTGTAATGGGGAAGTAAACGTTAGTTAAATTAGAGGTTGACTGGTAACAGCCTTTGCTACTACAAAGCCAGTCAATAGATAAACGTTAGTTAAATTAGAGGTTGACTGGTAACAGTCATTGCTACCACAAAGCCAGTCAATAGATAAACGTTAGTTAAATTAGAGGTTGACTGGTAACAGTCTTTGCTACCACAAAGTCAGTCAATAGATAAACGTTAGTTAAATTAGAGGTTGACTGGTAACAAACAGTCTTTGCTGCCACAAAACCAGTCAATAGATAAACGTTAGTTAAATTAGAGGTTGACTGGTAACAGTCTTTGCTACCACAAAGCCAGTCAATAGATAAACGTTAGTTAAATTAGAGGTTGACTGGTAACAGTCATTGCTACCACAAAGCCAGTCAATAGATAAACGTTAGTTAAATTAGAGGTTGACTGGTAACAGTCTTTACAACCACAAAGCCATTCAATAGATAAACGGTACATAAATTGTAATGGGGAAGTAAACGTTAGTTAAATTAGAGGTTGACTGGTAACAGCCTTTGCTACTACAAAGCCAGTCAATAGATAAACGTTAGTTAAATTAGAGGTTGACTGGTAACAGTCATTGCTACCACAAAGCCAGTCAATAGATAAACGTTAGTTAAATTAGAGGTTGACTGGTAACAGTCTTTACAACCACAAAGCCATTCAATAGATAAACGGTACATAAATTGTAATGGGGAAGTAAACGTTAGTTAAATTAGAGGTTGACTGGTAACAGCCTTTGCTACTACAAAGCCAGTCAATAGATAAACGTTAGTTAAATTAGAGGTTGACTGGTAACAGTCATTGCTACCACAAAGCCAGTCAATAGATAAACGTTAGTTAAATTAGAGGTTGACTGGTAACAAACAGTCTTTGCTGCCACAAAGCCAGTCAATAGATAAACGATATAAATTGTACACAAACGGTACACAATTGTTATGGGCAAGTAAACTTTAGTTAAATTTTTGGTTTTGCCAACCGTAACAGAATTCCCAGCTTCACGTACTGTAAAGCTCGGTACAAATCATCATAAGGGTGAAGGCACGGGGTTTAACATAACCAGAACTATGTCAACAGGTCATTAGAGATTTTACGTCAATTCAATGGTGTTGGAGAATGGTCTTGAACGTCCTCTCTTGAGACTTCTCGACAGCGAGGTCAGATGGTTCCCAAGGTCCCACCTTAACAAGGCAAATGAAGCTCTCTAGCCCCTGCCCTAAAACTAGAAACCCCCATGAGACACTACCCACAGTTAAATGAAAATGGGACGTAATAAGTTAAACTCCTGGTCTTACTTACCACCGGTAAGGTATAAGAGAAGTTTCCGTTGAGGTATTCGTAAGTAAAGTCAAGACAATGTACCGCAAGCGAGTTACTCGATAGCTACAGCTCCCCACAGTCGGTTTAGGTGAAACAGGTATGGGAGAAACAGATCCTGAAAACGTTACAGCAGCGGTTGGTCATCAACCAGATCTTAAATCTTCAATTACTCCAACTAACTTTGTTACGGAACGAGGTTGTTATTATGATTAAGAGAAAGCTTGGACCTAAAGCTTGGACAGTCTAGAAGACGAAGCAGTAACTTGTATCGTCATGTTATGTCAGTACGATTTGTTTTTGTGTGGTATTCCCAAGTAAGACGTCTGTCAAGGAAATGAGACCCTGCTGGAAATTAACTGGTCCCAACAATCACACTTTCAATTTCCAGTGGGTTTCACATTATTTTTTTTATTGCTCTTAAGTAACTCATATTTTGAATTCTAATTATAGGTAGTTCATCCAAATCGGATGAAAATAGTTAAAGTTATGCGTGAGACAAGGATTTGTAGACACACAAATCGACAGACAGACACAAAAATCAGTTTGTCGGAAAGTCTAAAACGTGAAATGCGAGTGGAAATTTTGATTTTCGAGAGGAAAAAAAACTCACCTTCCAAAAGTGAACGCAATAACGGAATAATCGTCAAACATTTTATTTGACTTTAGATTGGTGTTCTGCATGATTTGAAGATATTTAAACGCTTAATATTTGAGGGGCAAAAAATCGGGTCGAAAACCACCAAAAACACAATTTTTCCGAACTTTAGGGGCATTTTCCGGTAAAACTATATGAATAGGAGAAATCTGGACCTCAGACTCGGATACAGCAACCTCGAAAACACAGAGGCCAGACAAAAGTTTTTGGATGCCCAAATGTTTGTTAAATTTTGCTGAACTGTGTTATTAATATTCAAGTAATAACTTTTGTTTTTGTTTGTTTTAGGTGAGTTTTCCTACAACCTATAGCTGCATTTATGTAAGTCAAAGCATTTAGTTTATTATAATAAATATCCACAAGAACTGAACAATTGAACATTTATGGGCAAATAGTGTTTAGACTTTGGTTATAGAAGAAATAGTACCTATAGATAGATCTTGGCAGTCGGGAAGTGAGTTAAATCAAACAAAAACAAGTGAAGTTAAATAAATTCGGGTAAAATATTTATGATGAATAGGCTCTAAATAAATTATACGATTATACAGGGTGGAACAGTTCAGATGCGCCAGCCCTCGTAAAATAGTTAAAAATGGTGGTACACAAATAAAACCAGTCTCTACCCCCACTAAATCGGCCATTCCCGACTCAATGGTAATGGTGACTTTTTGGTGATCCATCACCAACATAGAAATTTTCACCACCAATACCAGTTTTTCAGTGTTAAGTTTTGAAATTCAAATTGGACCCTATAATGAAAATAACATAGCCTTAATGTGCACTATATTCCTGATAATTTGATACTAATATCACTATTCTCGTGTAAATACTTGCAGAGTAATCGGGGTCCAAACACAGCTAGTTTTATCCAAAAATATTTGGAACAGCTAAATAAACCACCCCTCCTAAAATGGTTAAAAATGGTGGTACAAAGATGAAAACAGTCTCTACACCCACTAAATCGGCTATTCCCGACACAATGGTAATAGCGATTTTTTGGTGACGCATCACCAACGTAGAAATTCCCATCACCAAAACTAGTTTTTTGGTATTAAGTTTAGAAATTCAAATTTGACCCTATAATGAAAATAACATAGCCTTAATGTGCACTATATTCCTGACAATTTGATACTAATATCACTATTCTCGTGTAAATACTTGCAGAGTAATCGGGGTCCAAACACAGCTAGTTTTATCCAAAAATATTTGGAACAGCTAAATAAACCACCCCTCCTAAAATGGTTAAAAATGGTGGTACAAAGATAAAAACAGTCTCTACCCCTACTAAATCGGCCATTCCCGACTCAATGGTAATAGCGATTTTTTAGTGACGCATCACCAACGTAGAAATTCCCATCACCAAAACTAGTTTTTTGGTATTAAGTTTAGAAATTCAAATTGGACCCTATAATGAAAATAACATAGCCTTAATGTGCACTATATTCCTGATAATTTGATACTAATGTCACTATTCTCCGGTAAATACTTGAAGAGTTATCGGGGTCCAAACACAGCTAGTTTTACCGAAAAAAATTTGGAACAGCTAAATAAACCACCCCTCCTAAAATGGTTAAAAATGGTGGTACAAAGATAAAAACAGTCTCTACCCCTACTAAATCGGCCATTCCCGACTCAATGGTAATAGCGATTTTTTGGTGACGCATCACCAACGTAGAAATTCCCATCACCAAAACTAGTTTTTTGGTATTAAGTTTAGAAATTTAAATTGGACCCTATAATGAAAATAACATAGTCCTAATGTGCACTATATTTCTGACAATTTGATACTAATATCACTATTCTCCGGTAAATACTTGCAGAGTTATCGGGGTCCAAACACAGCTAGTTTTACCGAAAAAATTTGGAACAGCCTTATACACCAACTCTCCTAAAATGGTTAAAAATGGTGGTACAAACATAAAACCAGTCTCTACCCCTTATGAATTAAATATTCTCGACTTGATGTTAAATTTGATTTAATTTGTGATCTATCATCAATATAGAAAGTTCCATCGCCAATACCAGTTTTGTATTATGAAGTTTTCAAATTTGAATTGGACCCTATAATGAAAATAATATAGCCTTAATGTGCGCTACTAATATCACCCTTCTCCGGTAAATTCTTAAGAGATATCGGGTTTAAACTAAGCTAGTTTTGAAAACAAAATAAATAAATAAATAAAATGAAACAAATCAATGCGCCCTTTCAAAAATTGTCTTTTTTAGTAAGTTTAATTATTTTATTTAATTAGTCTCATACCTTTTTTAATAGTAATTTTAGTAGTAGTTTTATTAGTAATTATTAAATATGATAAGTAAATTTCGATATATTTGTTACAATCCTGTATCTTTTTTACTCTTTTTTAAAAGTATTTTAGTCATTAATGCATTTTACTTTAGAAATCCGAATGTTTGATATAAACGAAATTGATGTTTGGAACAAAAACTAGTAGTTATATTTTATTATGTGGTGGCGCTGTTCGGAAAATCATATGATGCGTTATTAATACGTTGTTTTAATACTATATTGACGACCCGTCACATTAACACGTTATATCTTCTATTGTTGCTTCATCAGGGAAAATGTTTGGTCTTGTGTCTGTCGGTCTGTGTGTCCGGGAATCCTGAAACGTTTGACGATAACCTGAATAAATGTCGACCGATTTTGATTAAATTTGGTAGACCTGTTCATTTCACCAATGCCCAGGACGAGTTCACAGCATTTAGCCGCCATCTTGGATTCCCAGTCAATCAGATCGAATTGTTAATCGTATTTTTTCTATGGCCCAGCAGAACGCACATTTTGTATATTTTTTCATATTATTAGAAACAGTAGAAATATAGTTTTAGGGGGAGGAGAAACACAAAATTTGGATGTTTTTTGATAAAATGGCGTGGAAAATTAATGCTTTCCACAAGTGTTATATATTTTTGAAATCTACTCTTCAATACCTTTCATTTAATAACCCACTCAAATATTATTTTTTCGCGTGACGTGAATTCTCCGCCATTTTGTATTTGAACAGGTGATAACTTTGAGTTCGCTATCTGTGTGCGCGTCAAAGGTTCTTTAATACTGGAAAGTTTTATGTTTTTATCTCTTTTGATTCAAACGTTATTGGAACCGAGAAAGTTATTGGTACAGAGTGACAGACGGACGGACAGACAGACACACGAACAAAACTATAAGGCTTTCTTTTATTGGTTTTACCAACTAAACCCTAAAAAGGTGTGAGACAAATAAAACTAGGCATCGCGTGGCTCTATCATTGAAGCGAGCGTATTGCAATGAAATACTGAATATTGAAATTTATTAATCATGATGAATGTCATAGTTGAAGATAAGCGGAAGAGGGTAGTGTAGAGAAGAGTGGGGGTACTCGGTACAAAGCTTTACTTCCTAAACAAACCATACACTATACGACTATAACAATCTTCACCACCCGCGGTAGCTTTTAAACAATTATTATAAATGTATCTCGTCACTACGCAAAGAATTTTGCTTGTATCAAGTTGAAATTTTGCATACCTGTTTCAATTGTGCATTAGATGGTGTATATGAAGTTTTATTAAAATCGTTTCGTTAGAACGAAAGATATAAATGTAGGAAGCTCGCTACGCTCGCTTCAATAAAATAATTAAACTTTCTAAAAAAGCTAATTTTTGAAACCGATACCTCTGCCAATATTTAGCGGAAGATAGTGATATTATTAACAACATTTTAGGAATAAGTGCACATTTAGTCTATGATATTGTCATTATAGGGTCCAGTTTAAATTTCTAAACTTAATACACAAAAAACTAGTATTGGTGATAGGAATTTCTACGTTAGTGATGCATCACCAAAAAATCATTATTACCATTGAGTCGGGAATGACCGATTTAGTGGGGGTAAAGAGGGGTTTTATCTTTGTACCACCATTTTTAATCATTTTACGAGGAGTGGTTTATTAAGCTTTTCCAAATTGTTTTTGGTAAAACTAGCTTAGTTTGGGTCCCAATAACTACTCTAGTTTTTACCGGAGGATTGTGATATTAGTATCAAATTGTCAGGAATATAGTGCACATTAGGGCTTTGTTATTTTCATTATAGGGTCCAATTTGAATTTCAAAACTTAACACTAAAAAACTGGTATTGGTGGTGAAAATTTCTTTGTTGGTGATGGATCACCAAAAAATCACTATTACCATTGAGTCGGGAATGGCCGATTTAGTGGGGGTAGAGACTGGTTTTATCTTTGTACTACCATTTTATATCATTTTACGAGGAGTGGTTTATTTAGCTGTTGCAAATTTTTTTCTGTAAAACTAGCTTAATTTGGGTCCCAATAACTACTCTAGTTTTTACCGGAGGATTGTGATATTAGTACCAAAATGTCAGGAATATAGTGCACATTAAGGCTATGTTATTTTCATGATATGATCCAATTTGAATTTCTAAACTTAATACACAAAAACTAGTATTGGTGATGGGAATTTCTACGTTGGTGATGCATCACCAAAAAATCACTATTACCATTGAGTCGGGAATGGCCGATTTAGTGGGGGTAGAGACGGTTTTCATCTTTGTAGCACCATTTTTAACCCTTTAAGGAGGGGTGGCGCATTAAGCTGTTCCAAATATTATTGAATAAAACTAGCTGTGTTTGGACCCCGATAACTCTGCAAGTATTTACCGGAGGATTGTGATATTAGTACCAAAATGTCAGGAATATAGTGCACATTAAGGCTATGTTATTTTCATGATATGGTCCAATTTGAATTTCTAAACTTAATACAAAATAACTAGTATTGGTGATAGGAATTTCTACGTTAGTGATGCATCACCAAAAAATCACTATTACCATTGAGTCGGGAATGGCCGATTTAGTGGGGGTAGAGACTGGTTTCATCTTTGTACTACCATTTTTTTACATTTTACGAGGAGTGGTTTATTTAGCTGTTCCAAATTTTTTCGGTAAAACTAGCTGTGTTTGGACCCCGATTACTCTGCAAGTATTTACCGGAGAATAGTGATATTAGTACCAAAATGTCTGGAATATAGTGCACATTAAGGCTATGTTATTTTCATTACATGGTCCAATTTGAATTTCTAAACTTAATACCAAAAAAGTAGTACTGGTGATTGGAATTTCTACGTTGGTGATGCATCATCAAAAATCCTTTATTACCATTGAGTCGGGAATGGCCGATTTAATAGGGGTAGAGACTGGTTTCATCTTTGTACCACCATTTTTAACCATTTTATGAGGAGTGGTTTATTAAGCTGTTCCAAATATTTTTGGATAAAACTAGCTGTGTTTGGACCCCGATTACTCTGCAAGTATTTACCGGAGAATAGTGATATTAGTATCAAATTGTCAGGAATATAGTGCACATTAAGGCTATGTTATTTTCATTATAGGGTCCAATTTGAATTTCAAAACTTAACACTGAAAAACTGGTATTGGTGGTGAAAATTTCTATGTTGGTTATGGATCACCAAAAAGTCACCATTACCATTGAGTCGGGAATGGCCGATTTAGTGGGGGTAGAGACTGGTTTTATTTGTGTACCACCATTTTTAACTATTTTACGAGGGCTGGCGCATCTGAACTGTTCCACCCTGTATATATATATATATATATATATATATATATATATATATATATATATATATATATATATATATAAATCAATAAATTTTTATAAACTTATAATTAGCGCAATTAATGTAGAAAGTACGAAAGATGGCAGAAATAACAATAAAATAATAAAAGAGAGAATATTTAAGCTTCAAAATAAAAAATAAATAAAAATAGCTCGTAAATTATTCATAAGATTCGAATAGCAAATGAAATAAACAAATCGATACTTTCGAGGCCTCAGGCAACCTATCGATATCTAAACAACTACTCACATAAATCTATATATATATATATATATATATATATATATATATATATATATATATATATATATATATATACAGATTTTGGAGTGGAAAGAGGTACTCCAATTAAACTGAAAAGCTTTTCCTAGCACTCTGCTTTTCCTCACAATCCCAAACCCTCTTACTCTATCTGTTCCAACCCCCCCCCCCTCTCCTCCCTACCGTGGCCCAACTTGGTGCTAAACCACTGTTGTGGTTTTTTCCATCATCGCTTTATATTGGTGAAAAAAAAAAGAACTGAAAAACGGAGATTGAAGTTTAATAAAAAAAACATCCCACCTCTTTCCGATTGATTGATTGAGTGTGCAGTGTACACTGTAACAGTTTTTGAGGGATATTTTTTTTAGCTGCTTAGACAGATTAAGCTGAGGTGATACTTTTTTTTAATTTTAAAGTGTTACCGCCCTTTTCATTTTTCCTTTTTTTTTTTGTTTATTTTATGATTTTTTCTATATAAAAATGATTATACATATTAATAAAACAAATTCTGGTTCCCTACTAAACTTTCTCTTATATATAACTAGCTGGATTCCCTCGCTTCGTAACGGAGTGTAATCTTTAATGCAATTTAAAAAAAATATATATCTAAAGTTGATAATCTACTTAGGAAAATTATAACTCTTACACTCAAGTCAACGAATAGGAAGAGTGGCGGAAGTTTTATTATTTGGAATAGTTGTTTATTGTTGCTTGAAATTTATCACCCGAGAAATGTAAAACTTAAAATAATATATACTACACTTCTTTATACTCACACACTTCATTGGACTCAGGTCACCTCTCACATGCAAATTCATCGAAATCGAAGTTTTGCGCCGTCACAATACTTTCTCTTTATTTATACTGCATATGTATAAAATAAAATAGTTATGGAGAATTTCATCTAAAGTATAAAGAAAAATAAAAAAATTCATATATTTTTATACCAGAGTACATTTTCCGAGGGAAATTACTTTTTTAAAGTTTCCACAAGGAGTTATTTTCTTTATATATTTTCCCCCCTGACAACTTTTACATCAACTTGACAAATAAGAAGACTTTAAGACGACATTATTGTTTTTGTTTTATCTATCTTTTTTACTTTGTTGTTTTATTCTTATGAAATTGATATCAATATCCTTTTATTTTTATCAAAGTGATAAAAAGAATATACGATGTATTATGAAAGTTTTGATTGTCTGACACTGAAGAGATCTCAAAGTACATGGAGACTTACAAACTTCTGCTAGATTAGGATTAGGAATAAAGAAAGACGTACCTCTACTAGAAGTAGCTTTGTAAAAAGCCGGCTCTCAACCACTATATTATTCAGTGGTCATCTTTAGTACAGATGAGACGAGATGAAATGCGTAAGAGAAGGAATTTGAGTCGAGTCTGATGTTGGAATGTGATTTAGAACGAACCTCTATCTCAACGCAGTAGATGGCCTCTACTGGTAGTGGTTGAAAGCTAGCTTCTAAACACTAGTGGTTATCGTGTGTTCAGATGATGTAACAGTTAGATTGTTTTTTTAAGGGGAATTCAGCGAGTAGGATTAGGTTTAGGATGTAGGAAGGCGCCACCTCGTCTAAAGTGTATAGGAATTGGGATTGTCCAGGAATGACGAGGGATCCCTGATAGGATAGAGGATAAAATTTGGGGAAAGGGGGAAAAGAGGTTGTCAGGGTTAGTACTGATGGGGATTACAAATATATGAACTAACAACAATAAGTAATTACAACAAAAAGATAGGTTTGAACTTATATTCTTACTCATAGAATGACATAACAATTAAAAGAAAATTACTTTAAACTAATTAAATTTTATTTTAAAAGAAAAAAGAAAATAATTATCGGAGATACACCTTCCGTTGATGGTGAACCCAGGGCGAACTTCTAGTTCGTACCTAGGATGGGTAGGGCAGAGGTTCGACAAAGTAAGGAATTTGTTTTCTAATTTTTGAGCTTTCTGGTCATAATTGAGCAGACAAAGTTTCTGGTTGGAAATTCTTATTTGGCTGACTAGCCGGAGCTGATGAATAGGTGGTCTAAACATGAGATAGTCATCGCCAGGTCCTAGAGAACTGATGTACTTGTACCTTTTATTGCATTTTGAAAGCAAAATGGATTCTACATTTTTTACTCTTGAAAAAATTAGATATGTTTTCAATGGTATTTCCAATTTCTTTTTTAATATCTTCCGTTTTGTCTAGTGTCAGGATATAGTCACCATGAGCTTTAGAGATCAAGTTTCTGAACCGTGAAAACCAGTTAAATTGAATTTTTCTTTGTTGAGTCCAAGTTTTTAAGTTTGTTGAGAATAAATTTAGGTAGTCTGGATTCGTCCATATTAGTTATCTTAATCCACCATCTTAAGGCTTTTTTTTTAGCAATTTGGACCTCCACGCTTTCCACTCCTATACCTCTGCTCTGACAAAGTGATCAGGTGTACATCTAGGCCAGTAAAATATATTTTTGTAGAACCTGGTTTGAAAACTTTCCAAATTATTGATGTAACATAATGCCCAGGTTTCTGAGCAATAGAGCAGTGTAACATTAACCATGGAGCTGTATGCAGTCAAATTTTAGTTTCCAAGTCATCAGATTTTGTCTTATTAAAGATTTTTCTAACTTTGAATGATGCTATACCGGCCTTACTGATAAATTGGTTTGCTGTTAGTTTGAATTTACCTGAGGCTTGAAAATTCACACCCAGATAAGTGAAATGATCGTTCCTTTCAATAATTTGGTTGTCGTAAAAGGGGCTCTTCAGATTACCTAATTGTGAAACACCGCTATTTTATTTTTCTCAACGTTAACTTCAAGCTTATTTTGACTGCAGTAATCATGAGGTATGTTTAACATCCTTGGCGTTTCTCGCCACGATGCTGCCAGATAGGTGGTGTCATCTTCATATAGAAGAATTAATAATTAAGTGTGTAGCCCTACACTGATTCCTTGCGCATCTTTGTTTTTGAAAAAATGAACAATATCTTTGATGAAAAAGCAGAAAAGCAGTGGGCTTAAAGAATCACCTTGCATGGCTCCTGTTGTTAGCGGGATTTCTGCTAACTCATTACCGGATTTAAATATAAAGCAGGCAGTCTGATAAAAGGCTTTAATTGCTCTAATGAACTTTGCACTAACACCAAGATAGTAAACTTTATGCCTTAAGAGACTGTGATCTATTTTTGTCAAAAACTCTGCGAAAGTCTAGGAATGTTGCAAATAATCGTTGATCCTTTTTGTTTAGTTGTGAATTTATTACAGCATTTATGATGAATATGTTGTTTGGCTACCTCTGTTCTTCCGGAAGTATATTGTTCCTTTCTGCCCAACCTTCAATTTATTACCAATTAACGAAGTAAAAATGTTAGCTACTATGCTTATCAAAGAAATTCCTCTACAGTGTGAGGGCTCGATTTTTTCTCCTTTTTATTATATATGAGCAAAACTTTTATTTATGATATAAGTTTAAAATTCTATAAAATGTGAATTTTTTTCTTTGAACCACATTATATTAATATTTTTTATACATCTAATAATAATTTCTTTTAAATATTATTACATTATTGTCAAGATGACATTTAAAACACGGAGGCTTAATTCCAATACTTCCCCTTACAGGATGGATCAGGTGGCAAATACTGATTTCCTTCCTCATGAGGAGGTGTTGTTGAAAGTCCCATCTTCTTCTAAATCTTTCAACCTTCACTCTGCCCAGTGCTTTAAGTAAGAAGTCTGCTAGCATTTCGTCAGTCTTCAAGAAGGACAACTTAACTTCCCCTTTTTGGCAAGCCTCTCTAATAAAGTGGTTTCGATCATCTATGCGTTTGGTTCTGGGATGGTGGCCTTAATTTTGAACCAGGTGTTGTGCGCTTTGAGTATCTGTGTTGTGTAGAGCTCAGTTGATACATTTATGAACGATTCAGTATTCAGTTCTAAGTCGGGACGTGTACACGTTGCTAAAGAAGAGAACCAATCAACCCTTGATATGTGGTTGAGTCAACGTCTTCCCTTTCTTGTACGTTCAGGGTCAAGTGTTAGTTTTAAGTGGTGTAGCGAGTAACTTCATTATTTAAATTGAAGTTGTAAAAATTACAACTACTATACAACTACTACAATCACTACAATTACTACAATCGGTCTCTCCACTCCTCCGGCAATCCTTTTAGCAACTCATAACGCATCTTGTCTAATCCTGTGGATTTCCGAAGTTTGCATGTTTTATAGCATCAAATAATTCATTAGACGAGAAGTTTAAGTCCATTGATGGGTCGAAGCTGTTAGGAGCTTTGTACAGCACACTATCTAATTTCCTTACTCCATATTCTAACTTATAAAAATCAGCTATTTTTAGGGTTTCGTTGGTAAAACCAAAAAAAGAAAACCTTATAGTTTCGTTCATGTGTCTGCCTGTCTGTCTGTCACTCTGTACGGTTCCAATAACTTTTGAATAAAAAGAGATAAAAATATGAAACTTTCCAATATTAAAGATCGTTTTGACGCGCAAACAGGAAAAATATAGCGAACTCAAAATTATCTGCTGTTCAAATCCAAAACGGCGGGTAACTCACGTCATGCAAAAAAATTATTTTTTTAAAATTTTGAGTGGGGTATCAAATGAAAGGTGTTGAAGAGTAGATTACAAAAATATATACCACTTAGGGAAAGTATTTAATTTTCGGCGTAATTTTGTCAAAAAAGATCGATATTTTGCGTGTCCCCCCCCCCCTTAAATCGTATTTACGCTGTTACTAAAAATATAGAAAAATATGCAAAATGTGCGGTCTGGTGGGCCATAGAAAAAATAAGATTAGCAATTTGATCTGATTTACTGGGAATCCAAGATGGCGGATAATTCATGTAACTCGAAAAAAAATATTTTTTTAAAATTTTGTGTGAAGTATCAAATGAAAGGTATTGAAGAGTAGATTACAAATATGTATACCACTTAGGGAAAGTATTTAATTTTCGGCGCCATTTTGTCAAAAAACATCGAAATTTTGCGTGAAGAGGAACCTGTTCCTCTGTAACACGTGAAATTTGTTTAACTTTCTGCAGTTACTAGAAGTATAAAAAAATATGCCAAGCGGTCTGCTGGACCATAGGAAAAATTAGAATAGCAATTTTAACTGATTAACTGAGAATCCAATATGGCGGATAATTCCCACCACAAAAAATGAATATTTTTTTGAAATTTTGTGTGGGGTATTAAAGGTATTGAATAGTAGATTACAAAAATGTATATCACGTGTTAATTGTTTAATTTTCCACGCCTTTTGCCAAAAAAGCATCAACAATTTACGCCCCCTCCCCCTCCTTAATATAACTAGTTTTATGTTAAGGATACAAACGAAACCCTTTTTACGTGAGACTTCACGAACAAATATTTATTTAAAATGAAAGCTATGACTGGTCAAATTGCTTGGAAATTCTGCACTGTTTTTTACTTGACCAATCTTTTGTCAGCTGTTGATAGCAAATATTCTTAGTAGCCCTGATGGTTCTTCTATAAAGTTTCTTACTATTAATATATTCTGCAACATTAGAATCTTCAAAGCCAGATATTCTGCAAACATAAAGTTGCTTACGAATATTCTTTTTGGCCTGGTGACATTCATCATTGAACCAGTGATTTTTTCTGTAAGTAGTATTTTTTCCTTTATATCTACGATTTTCTTGAAGCACTTGGGTGTGTATAGCCGCATATAATATGTTTGACACTAAATTTTTACTTGTAATATTGATGTCGGTTTGGATGTTATTATTTTCGATATAAAAGTCATAGTTTTTACAATGTCATTATTTGCGACTCGAGCTCGTCGAGAAAGTTGATAAACAACTTTTTAACTCCGTTATTGTGAGCTACAATATCGAATAAAAGCTTAAATTAAAGGTCTTAAAATCTTACTAGAAATTTATTAGCATAGTTTAAAGTAATTTGAATAAGCATTTATTCGTTTTTTAACTGTTCATTTAAACAAAAATCATCAGAACACTTTATTCTAGAAGTCAAATGAAAAATAACTAGGCATCGCGTGGCTCTATAATTAAAGCAAGCATAATACAATAAATATTAGTACAATAATATTCGTATTTAAATGGACTACATTTAAGAATTTTTTAATCAAAATCGTCGGAACCGTTTTCGAGAAATATTATTTTCACGTTTTCTCAGAGCTTTTGGGGAGTAGTGCCCCAAATTTGGAGCTAAAATTCATTTCTCGATTTTGCCTCGGGGAATGATTTTTCTGAACATGTATGCCGAATTTCGTCAAAATCGGTCCAGTAGTTTAGCCTCCTGCACAGATAACAGAATAATATTTTTTAAAAAACACTTTTTCGGACTTAAGAGACCTTAAAACGTGTAAATCCATCAAAATATCAAAATCGAATGTTCGCGCCATCACAATACTTTCTCTTTATATGAGAAATTAAAAACCAAACAGGTCTTGACTAACCGGGTTTCGAGGTAAACTGGACTAACATTACTATTTATGATTATATAATATTATATTATTATATTATATTATATATTATATATTATATATTATATTATATATTATATTATATATTATATTATATAATATAATATATAATATAATATATAATATAATATAATATATAATATAATAATATAATATTATATAATCATAAATATATATATATATATATATATATATATATATATATATATATATATATATATATATATATATATATATATATATATATATATATATATATCAGCAGAGTAATACCGTGTTTTTGCACACTGAAATAGGCTACACAATTTGCGAGAGACACCAAGGGATGTGCCACGCAAGCGTGACACATAGGAACTGTTCCAACATCAGACATAACGTCATTAAGATGTTGGCTCGGCATTATGCCATGTCCTGCATCGTTTCGTCGCGTCCGACTCATCAGGGGCCCGACGATGCCCCCCCAACTCTGGACCTATACTACATCAAGAAGATCAGATATAGGACTTATCAGAGACGAGGGTGCTCTCATACCGCCATTCTTGCTTGGCTGGCAAAACACATCAGCAGAGTAATACCGTGTTTTTGCACACTGAAATAGGCTACACAATTTGCGAGAGACACCAAGGGATGTGCCACGCAAGCGTGACACATAGGAACTGTTCCAACATCAGACATAACGTCATTAAGATGTTGGCTCGGCATTATGCCATGTCCTGCATCGTTTCGTCGCGTCCGACTCATCAGGGGCCCGACGATGCCCCCCCAACTCTGGACCTATACTACATCAAGAAGATCAGATATAGGACTTATCAGAGACGAGGGTGCTCTCATACCGCCATTCTTGCTTGGCTGGCAAAACACATCAGCAGAGTAATACCGTGTTTTTGCACACTGAAATAGGCTACACAATTTGCGAGAGACACCAAGGGATGTGCCACGCAAGCGTGACACATAGGAACTGTTCCAACATCAGACATAACGTCATTAAGATGTTGGCTCGGCATTATGCCATGTCCTGCATCGTTTCGTCGCGTCCGACTCATCAGGGGCCCGACGATGCCCCCCCAACTCTGGACCTATACTACATCAAGAAGATCAGATATAGGACTTATCAGAGACGAGGGTGCTCTCATACCGCCATTCTTGCTTGGCTGGCAAAACACATCAGCAGAGTAATACCGTGTTTTTGCACACTGAAATAGGCTACACAATTTGCGAGAGACACCAAGGGATGTGCCACGCAAGCGTGACACATAGGAACTGTTCCAACATCAGACATAACGTCATTAAGATGTTGGCTCGGCATTATGCCATGTCCTGCATCGTTTCGTCGCGTCCGACTCATCAGGGGCCCGACGATGCCCCCCCAACTCTGGACCTATACTACATCAAGAAGATCAGATATAGGACTTATCAGAGACGAGGGTGCTCTCATACCGCCATTCTTGCTTGGCTGGCAAAACACATCAGCAGAGTAATACCGTGTTTTTGCACACTGAAATAGGCTACACAATTTGCGAGAGACACCAAGGGATGTGCCACGCAAGCGTGACACATAGGAACTGTTCCAACATCAGACATAACGTCATTAAGATGTTGGCTCGGCATTATGCCATGTCCTGCATCGTTTCGTCGCGTCCGACTCATCAGGGGCCCGACGATGCCCCCCCAACTCTGGACCTATACTACATCAAGAAGATCAGATATAGGACTTATCAGAGACGAGGGTGCTCTCATACCGCCATTCTTGCTTGGCTGGCAAAACACATCAGCAGAGTAATACCGTGTTTTTGCACACTGAAATAGGCTACACAATTTGCGAGAGACACCAAGGGATGTGCCACGCAAGCGTGACACATAGGAACTGTTCCAACATCAGACATAACGTCATTAAGATGTTGGCTCGGCATTATGCCATGTCCTGCATCGTTTCGTCGCGTCCGACTCATCAGGGGCCCGACGATGCCCCCCCAACTCTGGACCTATACTACATCAAGAAGATCAGATATAGGACTTATCAGAGACGAGGGTGCTCTCATACCGCCATTCTTGCTTGGCTGGCAAAACACATCAGCAGAGTAATACCGTGTTTTTGCACACTGAAATAGGCTACACAATTTGCGAGAGACACCAAGGGATGTGCCACGCAAGCGTGACACATAGGAACTGTTCCAACATCAGACATAACGTCATTAAGATGTTGGCTCGGCATTATGCCATGTCCTGCATCGTTTCGTCGCGTCCGACTCATCAGGGGCCCGACGATGCCCCCCCAACTCTGGACCTATACTACATCAAGAAGATCAGATATAGGACTTATCAGAGACGAGGGTGCTCTCATACCGCCATTCTTGCTTGGCTGGCAAAACACATCAGCAGAGTAATACCGTGTTTTTGCACACTGAAATAGGCTACACAATTTGCGAGAGACACCAAGGGATGTGCCACGCAGGCGTGACACATAGGAACTGTTCCAACATCAGACATAACGTCATTAAGATGTTGGCTCGGCATTATGCCATGTCCTGCATCGTTTCGTCGCGTCCGACTCATCAGGGGCCCGACGATGCCCCCCCAACTCTGGACCTATACTACATCAAGAAGATCAGATATAGGACTTATCAGAGACGAGGGTGCTCTCATACCGCCATTCTTGCTTGGCTGGCAAAACACATCAGCAGAGTAATACCGTGTTTTTGCACACTGAAATAGGCTACACAATTTGCGAGAGACACCAAGGGATGTGCCACGCAAGCGTGACACATAGGAACTGTTCCAACATCAGACATAACGTCATTAAGATGTTGGCTCGGCATTATGCCATGTCCTGCATCGTTTCGTCGCGTCCGACTCATCAGGGGCCCGACGATGCCCCCCCAACTCTGGACCTATACTACATCAAGAAGATCAGATATAGGACTTATCAGAGACGAGGGTGCTCTCATACCGCCATTCTTGCTTGGCTGGCAAAACACATCAGCAGAGTAATACCGTGTTTTTGCACACTGAAATAGGCTACACAATTTGCGAGAGACACCAAGGGATGTGCCACGCAAGCGTGACACATAGGAACTGTTCCAACATCAGACATAACGTCATTAAGATGTTGGCTCGGCATTATGCCATGTCCTGCATCGTTTCGTCGCGTCCGACTCATCAGGGGCCCGACGATGCCCCCCCAACTCTGGACCTATACTACATCAAGAAGATCAGATATAGGACTTATCAGAGACGAGGGTGCTCTCATACCGCCATTCTTGCTTGGCTGGCAAAACACATCAGCAGAGTAATACCGTGTTTTTGCACACTGAAATAGGCTACACAATTTGCGAGAGACACCAAGGGATGTGCCACGCAAGCGTGACACATAGGAACTGTTCCAACATCAGACATAACGTCATTAAGATGTTGGCTCGGCATTATGCCATGTCCTGCATCGTTTCGTCGCGTCCGACTCATCAGGGGCCTGACGATGCCCCCCCAACTCTGGACCTATACTACATCAAGAAGATCAGATATAGGACTTATCAGAGACGAGGGTGCTCTCATACCGCCATTCTTGCTTGGCTGGCAAAACACATCAGCAGAGTAATACCGTGTTTTTGCACACTGAAATAGGCTACACAATTTGCGAGAGACACCAAGGGATGTGCCACGCAAGCGTGACACATAGGAACTGTTCCAACATCAGACATAACGTCATTAAGATGTTGGCTCGGCATTATGCCATGTCCTGCATCGTTTCGTCGCGTCCGACTCATCAGGGGCCCGACGATGCCCCCCAAAGAATGGCTAAGTCCTATATCTGATCTTCTTGATGTAGTATAGGTCCAGAGTTGGGGGGGCATCGTCGGGCCCCTGATGAGTCGGACGCGACGAAACGATGCAGGACATGGCATAATGCCGAGCCAACATCTTAATGACGTTATGTCTGATGTTGGAACAGTTCCTATGTGTCACGCTTGCGTGGCACATCCCTTGGTGTCTCTCGCAAATTGTGTAGCCTATTTCAGTGTGCAAAAACACGGTATTACTCTGCTGATGTGTTTTGCCAGCCAAGCAAGAATGGCGGTATGAGTGCACCCTCGTCTCTGATAAGTCCTATATCTGATCTTCTTGATGTAGTATAGGTCCAGAGTTGGGGGGGCATCGTCGGGCCCCTGATGAGTCGGACGCGACGAAACGATGCAGGACATGGCATAATGCCGAGCCAACATCTTAATGACGTTATGTCTGATGTTGGAACAGTTCCTATGTGTCACGCTTGCGTGGCACATCCTTTGGTGTCTCTCGCAAATTGTGTGTATATATATATATATATATATATATATATATATATATATATATATATATATATATATATATATATATATATATCAGCAACCTAATACCGTGTTTTGCACACTGCAATGAGGTACACAATTTGTGTTAGTGAGAGACACCAAGGGATGTGCCACGCAAGCGTGACACATAGGAACTGTTCCAACATTAGACTATACGTCACAAAGCTGTTGGCTCGGCATTACGCCATGTCCTGCATCGTTTCGTCGCGTCCGACTCATCAGGGGCCCGACGATGCCCACCCAACTCCGGGCCCACACCAAATCAAGAAGATCAGACATAGGGCTTCACCAGAGACGAGCGTGCTTCCACACCGCCATTCCCGCCCGGCTGGCAAAACAAATCAGCAACCTAATACCGTGTTTTGCACACTGCAATAAGGTACACAATTTGTGTTAGTGAGAGACACCAAGGGATGTGCCACGCAAGCGTGACACATAGGAACTGTTCCAACATTAGACTATACGTCACAAAGCTGTTGGCTCGGCATTACGCCATGTCCTGCATCGTTTCGTCGCGTCCGACTCATCAGTGTGCAAAACACGGTATTAGGTTGCTGATTTGTTTTGCCAGCCGGGCGCGAATGGCGGTGTGGGAGCACGCTCGTCTCTGGTGAAGCCCTATGTCTGATCTCTTCTTGATTTGGTGTGGGCCCGGAGTTGGGTGGGCATCGTCGGGCCCCTGATGAGTCGGACGCGACGAAACGATGCATGACATGGCGTAATGCCGAGCCAACAGCTTTGTGACGTATAGTCTAATGTTGGAACAGTTCCTATGTGTCACGCTTGCGTGGCACATCCCTTGGTGTCTCTCACTAACACAAATTGTGTATATATATATATATATATATATATATATATATATATATATATATATATATATATATATATATATATATATATATATATATATATATATATATATATATATATATATATATATATATATACGTCGTTTTTGTGTGGGTCGATTAAGGGTAACGAATAAAAATTCAACTACGGTGAATTTTGACAATGGCTATATTTCACCCCTCTCCGGGACATATTCATGCCTAAAATCATCGAAAACTCATCATTACAAAAGGTTCTTAAACGTCTAATTCAACTAATTATTAAAAATATCACAAAGTTAAAAACTAGGATCTTTCTTACCTTATCGTAAGACTTAAGAAACATTTCTGATAATATTTAAAAAAGGAGAAAAAAAAAATATTTTGACCACGTAGTGGTTCCGTCATATCTATATTCATCACTTCGTTATAAAATAAAACTTAAAACTTAAAAACTAGGACAACACAGGTAAAATAACAAATTAACTTGTAACATGGTAATAGTTTAAAATAAATAATAATGAAATAGTTACAGTAAATTTCCTTAACCTTATTTAATTTCCTTAACTCATTTTAATTTAGAAAAAATAGTTTTTATAAATAAAAAAATGAAATAAAATTCTTACTTTTTCTTTATTCGTTAATTAATAAAAGGAAGGTTTCCTTAGTTCAGGTTACTTCTAGTCAAAACTATTACCATGTTACAAGTTAATTTGTTATTTTACCTGTATTGTCCTTGTTTTTAAGTTTATAACGTAGTTTTTATTTTATAACGAAGTGATGACCATAGATATGACGGAACCACTACGTGGTCAAAATATTTTTTTTTTCTCCTTTTTTAAATATTATCAGAACTGTTTCCTAAATCTTACGATAAGGTAAGAAAGATCCTAGTTTTTAACTTTGTGATATTTTTAATAATTAGTTGAATTAGACGTTTAAGAACCTTTTGTAATGATGAGTTTTCGATGATTTTAGGCATGAATAGAATATGCCCCGGAGAGGGGTGAAATATAGCCATTTTCAAAACTCACCGTAGTTGAATTTTTATTCGTTACCCTTAATCGACCCACACAAAAACGAAGATTAGAAGAAGGGACAAATCAAATCAAACTAGTCTATATATATATATATATATATATATATATATATATATATATATATATATATATATATATATATATATATATATATATATATATATATATATATATATACATACAGTAGAACCTCGCTTACACGACCCTCAATAACACGACAACCTCAATTACAAGTGCAATTTTGAAATCCCCTTGAGATTGCCATAACACATTATAATGTTAAATTAACCTCTATAACGCGACTATTATTATCCCAAACAACCTCTATTACACGGATTTTTTCCAATTCACAACGTAACTCAGAACCTCTATAACAAGTCGTTTTGAGAAGTCAACCTCTATAACGTGACTCAATACAGAAATGGGTCGACCTTGAACAAGTCTAGACTTCAAAATCCCGCCCAAGAACCTCGATAACACGATCCTCGACAAAAAGAGCACCTCGATAACAAGACTGTTTCCCTAATCCCATTGAGACACTTCTTATCGAGGTACTACTGTGTATATATATATATATATATATATATATATATATATATATATATGTATTATATATTACATTATATTATCAGCATAACTATTTATTATTATAAATATATAATCATATTTATAAATATAATTGGATTGCAACATTTGCTTAATCATTCTTATTATTTCAAAATAATAAGGGCATTAATATAACTCAAGAGCTTCGACTTGGAAAATATATTTTGACAGAAGATACCAAAATGTTTATTTCATATTTTTCAAAGCGATTTAGAAATCGTAATGTTAGCTTTAATGTTTCAAAAGCAAACAATTGGTTTAAGTTATAATTAAATTTTCGAGTGGAAAAGTGAAACATCCA